>JAVJGG010000090.1:35756871-35811096 GCA_035590195.1 Aviceda cuculoides
ATCTAGTTGAAGATGTCCCTGCTTATTGCAGGGGGTGTTGGACTAGATGACCTTTAAAGGTCCCTTCCAACCCAAACCATTCTATGATTCTGTGATATCAGCTTGGTCCATATTCATTACTGGAGCTGCTGGGATTTCTGTCAGCAGCATGGTCAGGTGATTGGTTTAGATGGATTCACTTCAGTTACAGACTTGTCCCATCTTTTTTTTCTTTTTTTGTTTTTCTCTTCTTTCACACACTGTCTCTTTAACAGCAGAATTTGGCTCCTCTGTGCAAAATTCAGATACTCCTGGCGTGGAACAAGTATGGAGCAATGTTCCTTCTAGCAGTGTGGGATGTTGTGTACAGAAGGATGGGATCTGGTTTTCATGTGAAATCACCAAGCCCTTGGGGATGCTATGGAGTGTGTGGAGTAGTCCCTGGGCACTGGCATACCCAAAGCACATTATAGGAAAGAGCCGAGAGAGAGGAGTGGAGGAAAAAGAGCAGTTGTTATCTCATTCAGCTCTTTCACTTTCCTTCCGAATTGCTTTAAGAAAGTGAACTGCTGTTTGTTTACTCATCCATCCTACTCCTTGTCTGGCAGAGATCCCAGCTCTGAGATGTGAAAGAAGAAATCCTTCTGAAAGCTGTGAAACATCAGTGTGGCTCTTCCCCAGCCCAGGGCTGGGAGGCTTGCATCACCCGCCCCCAAACACTGAAATTCTCCTTCTGATCCTTCAAAAAGACTTACATCTTGCATTGCGTCAGCATCTGGCAGCCTGCCTCTCTCTGCTTCTGCCTTCACTGGTAAAACGAAACTACGGCCCTGCTGTTGCCCAGCTTGGAGCCACGTGTCCATTCTGGGCCAGCCTGCCTAGACACCCTGCTCCAGAAACCTTGGCAGTGCTGGGCTGCTTGTTAGCTCAGCAATGGCAGTGTGCTACGCAGCGTGACCCATGCAGGGTGAATGACCCTGTGTGAGAGGTGGCTCCTGCCTTCCCCGGTGCTTCCCACTGGGCAGAGCCTAGCTGTGGGCAAAAGCCCCCCAGCCCCTGCACTGCCCATCCCTGCCCTGGTCCGTCCCTGCTTCCCGCAGTATTGCTCAATGGTGGCTGTGCTAATTGTATTCTCATAGCCTTGCGCATCGATGTTTTTTAAAGTTTCCCCCTCCTGACTTCCTTCACATCGCATCGTCAGGCGCTGATTTTATTTCCTCCGTTCATTTGAAGAACCACCGCCTTACCAGCAAAGTCAGCATTAGGAAACGATGGAGACGGGGCTGTGCGAGCAGCCTCTCATGCCATGTCTTGCACAACTCCCTGCCATTGATCACATGAGCCTCGCAAGAGGGGATTTCTTCCTCTGCGAGGGCAGCGGGTGGCTAGTGCTGCTGCAGGGGCAGCCAGCCCTGGCACGCCAGAGTGGGCCTGCCCACGCAGGGCACATGGGCACACAAGGGGAGGCAGCCTGGGCTTGCAGTGCTGTGGTTTGGGTACTAAGCTCCGGGGACCTGATTTTCAAAGTATTTACCTTTCCGTTCAACCTTGTATAACAGCGGACGAGCTGAGTGGGCTCAGAGGCCCATCCAGCATGGTAACCTGCCCTAGACGTCAGGACTGCAATGTATTCTGTTTCTTTGTGTTCAGTAGTTTGTGAGGGATTTCTCTTGTGTGAATCTGCTGCATTCTGAGCCTATCCAACCTTTTAGCTTCCTCCTATGGCAATGACTTCCACAAGTTATTTACCTATTGCGTGAAAAAAACCTAGAAGTCCTTGTTTTCCATTTAAACCTGCTATCTGTCCATTTAATGAGATGCTCACCTCTACCTGAGCTTGCTTTGTAAGGAGCAGCAAGCATCACTCCTAGCTCACCCTCCTGCCACTCATGGCTCTGAGGGTCCATGCAGGTCCTGCAGCTGCAGGGCTCTCAGTTCTTCCTGGAGTGGTGCAGCTCAGGGTGTCCCCTTTTTCCTCTGGCCATCTGTGATCCCAGGATGGAGGCAGGGATGTGGTGGAGAAAAGTCTTTTGAGAGAGGAGTTGCCAAACCCCTATACCACTTCTGAGGATATCGCAGCGCAGGGGGTTTTTTTTAGAGTTTGTGGCATTGCGCCAGAAAAACAAATGGTGTCTCCTGTGTAGTTTGTGGTGAGCAAGCCAGATCGTAAATGCCTGCTGAAACAGTATCCACACTGTGCTGCAGCCCACACATCCACAAACACGCTCCAAGAGGACCTCAGGCTTGAGTGGGCACGTGTTGGGCGCCCATCCCTGGACCTGCCTCTGCTCCCTGGGGACAGGATGCACACACGCACGGCTGGTAACTGAGATGCTGTGACCTGCCCTTGGCTGGCTTAACTGATGGGCCAGGACCTGCAGCAGCCTCTCCTGCTAGGATCTGTTTCTACTTGGCAGTTTGCGAACCCACTGTGCTGCTAGAAACCCCGTGGCTCTCTATTGAAAGCTCCTCTGCAGGAGTTTCCTTCCCGTGTTTACTTAGCAGATAGTTTCTGAGTTCTGTCCAGAGGAAAGCGAGCAGGGTGGAAATGCCATGAAGAAAAGCGGGCTGAGGATCTCCACCATGCACCCAAGGCAACACTTTCTCCTTTCATGCTGGGCTTGTCAAGAAGCTGGGGGAGCAACAGCCAAGCACTGGCCTGGAGCTCAGCCAGGGGCCAGTTCTGCCATCCAACACCCAGCAGCCTCTCCACCGAGCTGGGTTGCTGCCTACCATCTCCGTTCATTTGCTTTTTGTCTTCCCAGAGCTGAGCTTCTGTTACTGCTGTCTCAAGCAAGGTTTAGGAAAACACAAGTCATCCTCAGCCTGGACCAGAAGTGAGTCAAAAATGCAGTCCTCCGACTCCTTCATGCATTGTCACTGTGAAGTTCCCTGGGTTGTGCTTCCTCAGGCAGACTTCCCAATGCCTGGGAGATGTCCTGGACAGGCCCCGTAGCTTGTTTGAAACACCAGTGGAAGGTTCCCTGGAACTGTGTGAATGTCTGGTTTATTAATTCACTGAAAATTTGTAAAGACCAAGAAAGAAAAACATCTTCCTCTGCTCCTCTTTGCAGACAAAAGTATCAGAAGTTCAGTCATACTCATATGACATGTTTTGTTTTGCTCTCAGGGTCTTTATTTATTTGGCTTTGAAACAACCGCTGTTAGTTTTGAAATGAAGCCTTATTTTGACATGAAACATGGAAACATTTAATCTTGAAATGAATTAACAGAAAGTTACTGCTTGTGGGAATATGCCTGCTCTAATTTGAATCCAAATTATGTTAACATGACTTGGTCCAATCCCTTAACCGATGTTATTGAATGACAGAATTGCATTCAGGGGGAAGAGGTTCTGGCAGAAATTAAGGGATTTTCACCCAAATCAAGTATGTTTGCTCAGATTAACAGTCACAAGCCTTTTCCTAAAACTTAACCCTGAGCAGACCTTTCAAGGGCATGATGTTTGAGAGACTGTGTCAAGAGCCGCCACTTTCTGTATGCTCAAACCCCTGCTCACAGCCCAGCACACCCACCCTCTCCCTGTGACTGGGCTCATCTCCCTCCACTTGCCGACTCCCAGGCTCCTCTCCCCATCACCTCCTCCGTTGCCTCTCTTGATCTATCGCTGTATTCGCCCCTATCATCCCATATGAGCTGCTCCTCAGCTCTGCAGCACAATGTGTCAGGGCTCCAGTGGGGATTTAAACATTTGAATTGCATGTTTTCCAGGTGTGCTGGGAGCTTCTGTGTAGGACACGGCCATCTGAAGACTGGCATTTTGGCAGTGTTGGCGCTGCCGAGCTGCAGTGTGGGTGGGTGGGTGGGTGGGCAGCAGCAGTAACAGCTTTCTCCTTAGGTTCACCTCCAGGAAAGGCACACCATACTATCCCACCGGCTTTTATTTGATAGGTTTTAGCTTGCAGTGTTTAGTTGGTGGGACAGAAGGGTATAGAGATTATGCGTTGGGAATGTCAAATGGATGATCAGTTGAACTTTTAAGTTAATCGTCCTTTTCCCCTGTGACAGCAGTCACAGCAGCCCATGCTTGGCTTCTGCATGCCCTTACAATGACACAGGCATGAGTGAATTTGTTTCAGTAGAGAGCTGGGAAAACAAGGCAATTCCCCCAAGCACAGCACACGAGGTAATACAGCCAGTGGTTGAAGCGCAGCTTACCTGATGTTTCACAGCCCACTGGTGCTTGGAGGGTTGAGAGTGAAAGCTGACACTCTCTTTACTTCTCTGCCTTCTCTATTTACTTTCAGAACAGAAAAGCTGATTGAGACAGCCAGAAGAAAAAAGACAAGTCAGTTTTGTAGTCATAGCGAGGTTTTTTTTGCCCAGCCCAGAAACTGATGATCTGGCATTACCAGTTGGCACCTGCTGCATCCCTGTTTAATTATTAAACTCCTTCGGAAGCCTCTCCCATCAATCTCCCCTGGCAAAAGGACAGAAACCACTTTTCCTGCTCCTCTTGGCTAAAGGAGATGTCATTTATGAGCTCGCAGAAGTGGGCAGGTTGCTGACAGATCCCAGCTGCCCACCCAGCACCTGGCAGGATGATCTCATGTGGCGCAGTGCTCTTCCGAGGTGAAAGCAAGGAGAGGAGGAGCAGGCAGGGAAGGTGCAGCCGGAAGGGGGGGCGTATTTTTGTTTGCAAACGTTCTGACTTCAGGGCATCCCACGAAAATGATACGAGAAAGGTCTTGTGATGACAGTGCAGCCTTGCAGGGCTGCAACATGCCCCCTCAATCCTGCTGTGATGCAACCCCCTGGGAGCTCCCACCTCTGCATCCATGTAGGGCTTATTTTCTTTACAAAGATCCAGATGTTTCCCCCACACATACGAGCTGCCACTCACCATGTTTACACCACCTGTCAGCATATCAGGCGATATCCAGTCCTCATAAATGTAGGGATATCCCATGCATCCTTTTCCCTCATGACTTCCCAAGCTCGTTGGGCTGTATTGTAGTTAGGAGCCTCTCTATTCAGCCTGAAGCTCTCTGGACATCCTGATGTGACTCAGTGTGCCTGTTCTCAGAAAATGCCTGTTTCTTCTCACCCTGCTCAAGTTCTGTTGCAATGCAGATGGAGGCAAGAAATCACCTAAACCTCCACCTCCAGGGAAGCTTGAAAAATCGGGGAAAGACTGGAATTCAGCTCGTGATATTGGCTTGCTTTTGCATGGTGATTTACACTGATGTGGAAGACAAGCAGCAGGCATCATTCAGCCTAAGAGAAAACCTGCATGCAGAATGAGGCCTCTCTCACTGCTGTATGACAGCCAGCTGCAACCTTTCTGTTGAGTTTGTGTCACCATGCAAAGGTGATGGGACAGGGAGAAGAATAAACCAGAGGGACACCAACTCCAGCTGAAAGGCTGTGATGGGTGGGACATTCTTCATTAATTTTGATTTAGGCCCTTTTGTGGATAAGCACCAAAACCAGGTCCAGGAACAGACACCAGAACTCCAATCCTAACCTCTCCTTACTCATACCTCTTAGCTTAGGGCCACAATGCACACCAGGTAGCAAAAGGAATGCTTCAATGTGGACTTTGCCTGCAGTATCCCATGGCCTGCTGATTGGAGATGACTGGCCTCCAAATTAGTGGGACCCTAACACTGGTCTCCAATGGTGTTAGCACATGAAGGACAGGCACCTCGAAGACCATGTGGCCAGTGGAGATCTTGAGGGCTGTCTGGGGAGGGGAAGAAAAGATGATGGCTTCCTCCTGGCCCTCTCCAGCCTCCTAGAGGAGAAGGAGGTGTGGGAGCAAGGCAGCCTGGATTGCCCTCTGCAGGGCTTCATAGGCACCTACCTCTCCATCACTCCCAGAGGGGGAGCAAGGTTGCCCTCTTGGGGCCAGGGGCCTGGCATTTGGGGCAGAGAGTGCCCAAGGTGGGCACCGAGAAGAGTCTGGGCTCCATGGTCACCAACTCGGTTGGGAGAGCCCAAGTTAGGCAGAAGTCCAACACACTCCTTTAGTCCTGTCTTCCGTCTGTCCTACCCTGTGGTTCCAAAGTCCTAAGCACAATTCATGAACCTGCTACGAACATCATGCCTCTTCTGAGCTCTCCTTCCCTGTGCTTGCCTGGGCTTTCTGCCCAGTGTCCTTCCCCCCGCTCAGCTCCCCTGGGACAAGTCAGCCAGCCCCACTGCCCCCACCTGCCTTGGCCTGTGGATTTTCTAGTCCTGAGGCTCCTGCTGCCTGGTGCGGTGAGCGCGGCGAGGCCCTGCCGGCACAGCACGTGGGGTGCTGCTGGGATATGTTTTGCCCGGGGATGCTGAGCAGCTGCCAGCAAGTGAGTTCACTGCTTGACACCTTAATGGAGAGACATGCCTTCAGCCTCTGCTCTGCTTGCCCGGGTTGCTAGCCCTTTACAGCCTTCCTCATCAGCTTAGAGAACTGAGCAAATAAGCTCGATCCTCCCTAGCCTTAGGGCATACAAGGCTGCTAATGGCAAATGACAAATCCTTCTGCAGCTCTCTTGCCACTGTACCTTTCTAGTCTGGTACCAAGTCCCATTCTCCCAGTCCTCAGTGAGTGTTACTCAGTTTGGTTAACTTGGTGGATCACTACATAGCTGGAAGCAAGCATCCCTGGGGCTGGTCTGGATCCCTTGGAAAACAACAATCATCAGCTCAGAGAACAGTTCTACTGACTGAAGTTATGGATGTTGCTGAGAAGTCTAGTAATTCAAACCTTCCCAACCAGTTACTGCAGGAGACCGTTGGATTTTGTATCATACTTTCCCATTTTGATACCGAAATATGGAAACTAAATTCCTGTGCTTTCTGCCGTTTGAGCTGGACAGTGCTAGCTTTACAGCAGTGGGATCAATTGCACTTTGCCAAGCACACTCCAGCTTTCTTCTTCTCTCTTGCTAGTGAAGGGGACAGGCAATAACTGTGACTCATGCTGTCTGATGAAATGTAAGTGGTGTCTAAAAACCACAGGCTCATTATCCACCATTGCTGGTAACCATTTGTGGTAGAAAAGGAGATGACTTTGAAGGGACGTGAATGGAATTTAAATTAAATGTTTCCCATCATTTGTTCTTGTACCCACGTAAAGAGAAGGAGCCCCCATCCATTCTACTCTGCACTGCCTTCAGTAGTTTCTTCTCAGCTGGAGAGCAAGAGCCCTCTGGCTCTGATGGGTGCAGTGAAGCCAGCTCCTTCACCAGGGGTGACCATGGCTCTTACATCAGGTTTGTCACCCTGTCCCCTTGCTTTACATGAGTGAGGAGGTTGGAAAGAGGAGAGAGAAGGGAAGGAATACACCATGGCCACCTCATGGTAGTTTATGCAGTAGCACGTGTTAAACACAAGTCACAGCAGTGGTGGAGATTGCTTTAAAATCGTGGAGGAGTCAGTAATCCCCTGTTGATGACTGTATTCTTTGAAATGGGTCTCGTGAAAAGCCCTGTGAGGGACAGACCACGAGGTCCTGTTTCAGTGGCGGTAAGCATGGGAAGGGGAACACGCTGTCCCTCCAGAGTTAAGGATTGTCTCCAGAAACTGCCTAGTCCAGGCTTGCACTTCAACACCTCCAGCTGTAATGAGCTTTGAGGGGTGACCTGAAACCTCAGTGCACTGACCTGGTCTAACAGAGCTGTATGATGTGACTTTCACACCATCTACAAGCTCCCACAAAGCCTTAACAACCCCAGTAACAAAAATTAATGTTTCTCATATCAAAGAGACTTTTAACCTTGTGGAGGAAGGGGTCACCAAATACAAACAGAAGCTGATAGTATGGAACCTTGGTGGTGAGGATAGCCAGTCCCAAAGGTAACTAATCTCAGGAATTGAATTATTTCAAGCTTTATTTCAGGACAAGTGCATGAAGTACATGCATATATGTAGGTCAGTCTAGTTCAGCCTGAAAGTGCAGGGGAATCAGTGTGTGAAATGCCCTCTCCTGCTCTAAACAAGAAGAAAGGGTGCACCCTTCTGAGGTACAAATCCATTTGTGTTGTTTAGGCTTAATCTTTCTTGCTGTCCTGTGCACCCCCGTCCACACCACTGACAGGGCCTGCCCTGCCTGTGTTAGGCGATGTTGGGAAGCACCAGCCCTGGGGAGATCTGATACTGAAGCTGAACTGTAAAAAAAAAGAAAGTATTTGAAAATTTCACATAGCTTTCATACCAGTGAAAATGTCTGCAAACACAGACCCCCACTCCTGAGGGACACTGCAAGCCCGAAGGTTGCAAAGGAAAGTTTTATTAGCTTTTAGGAAGGGGAACACATTCTCACTTCAGCTGGGGAGTATGACAGTCCCCAGCTTGGGGGCAGGGTGCAGCTGCCTTCGATCCCTGTGGTGGACAGAGTGGCCAGAGATAAAAGCCCAAAATGCCCCTTGCAGCTGGGGAGGAGCATCCTGTGGGTGCGAGTCAGCCCACAGCTTCTCTCAGTCCTGAGATGAGAAAAAGCTGCTTCTGGGCACTGCATGAATAACTGCTTCAGCCACGGCGGTTTCCCCTGGGCCTGCGGCCTGGCCCCAGGTAGGGAAGTTCATAAAGCCTATAACAATAGCATAAAGCATATAGAAAAGCTCACCAAGGTCTGAAAGATTTCCTTAGCTACCTTTGGCACCTGAGCCCACAGGAGCGCTCAGCCCGGAGCGGGTCAGCCGGGGAGCCGAGGCAGGCAGCAGCACTGTGCCCGTGTAGCAGGAATGCTCCGCGGCATTGGGAGCATCTGCAAAGAGGAGCTTAGTGCTGACAACCCAAAGTCTGAACCCTTACCAGTGTTTCTAAGAAATCTGAAGTAACATTCTTATGCCTATAGTATAAATACATAAATACTTTTAACAAAAGCAGTGAGAGGCTGAAATGTTGCTGGAGTTCGTTGGAGCCAGGTAGTCAACTTGCCCTTGAAATCTACCCCACTTCAACCAAAAATACAACAGTTGCTGGCTGTGCTCAGGTCAGGTGCTGCCTGCAGCACAGGCAGAGCAGCACTTGTCCTCGGCAGCCACAAGCTGTAATGAGAAGAGGGATGCACAGCCCAGGATCGCGGAGAGCGGTCTGACTTCAGCAGGAGCCAGGCAGGGTGTGCATTGGTGCACAGGTACATCGTGGCGGTTGTGCCTGTGAATCTCTCTGTGGTGCATACCTGTATGACAAAATCTACTGCAAGGCTCATGGGAACCATCTCAGTCCTCCCAGAGGAAAGGATGCACAGACCTGCAGGTTTCACTTGGTCCATTAGAGAGAACCCACCAAATCCAGAGTCTTCACGTTTTTCCAAATTTTCATGTGCCTGGATCATTTTGGGGTCAAGCCAGTCTGTGTGTGTGCACTTGAAGGAGATTCTCCTTCAACTTAACACTGCCAAGAGCTTGTGTCAAGATGTAAATGTCCCACCAGATATTCCCTCAGCTGAGGCTTCAGTAGCCTGCAGATAGCTGGAACAGCCAGTGGGCCTCCACTCTTAAAAGCTGCTCCTAAAAACCTTATAGTCACTGCAGAACCTGTGTTTCTGCTGTCCAGTGCAGTCCTGTTAGCTCATTTTGAAATACCACCTTCTTTTCGTGGCCTTTACCTGTCAGAGAGCATTTATGTGGATCACTGCAAAGGAAGTCCCTTGCCGCCTCTTCCCTGTCTCCTGCCTTGACAGGCAAAGGGCTGTTGAGCAGATCTGTTCTCCTCCTTCTCCAAATGGCTTCAAGACACTTGAGGTATCTTCCTGATTTACCAGACTTTTATTTTAGCAAATATACAGCGCATTTGTACTATATATGGATACTGTCAAGTAAATAGAGAAATCCAGGGTTTCTCTGAATATGAGCTAAGCTTAGGTGACTTTCTTTGGCTTTCATTTCTGTTCCCTTCCAGGGCTTCACGCATTCCTTTCTCCACTGTCAGAAAGATCCATCGTAGGTAGCAAAACAGCTGCGCAGAGCTCCATAGAGCAGCATGCACTATATAAAGTCCGTTTGCACTGTGATTTATCTGCACTCCAGCTGAGGCCTTCCGCAGTCCCAAGGAGGGAGGCTAGAGCAGTCTGCCTGTACAAGTACAGCCTGTGAGAACAAGCCTCCCACATGCAAATGGATTGGTAGGAAAGACTATAATTTACACGTTACGTTTCATACGTCGTCATCTACAGCGAGCAAATGAAGGGACTTAGTAACACAAGGCTAAACGACAGATCCGCGATGGTGGCATTGGAGCTGGTCCCCAAGGTGATGTTATCTTGATCAAACAAGTAGAGCACCATGGTGAGATTTACTGCATCGCTCCTGCCCTGGACAGTTTGCTCCCAGACAGCGCTGCTGCTCGTCTTGTCCGTCTTCCACAGTGTCAGCTTCAGCAAGTCCTCCTCTTCCAGGCCATGGAGAATGATAATGCCCTTCAAGGACAATAGGTAGAGGCCATCACAGGTGATCATGATGGAACCATTTCTGATCTGAATAGAGCCTACTTCAGCACTGAGATTCACGGCTGCTCCTTTGATGCTTTCACCTGGAATGGAAGAAAGCAAAGATGATCCCATGAGGACAAATGTCTTCTTGGAAGTGGGTTGTTTTATACGGACTGACTGCAGGAAACGTGGAAAAATATAGGAAAGGAAGAGAGTGAACTAGAGAATAGGACAGACCAGAGCCAGAACATCATCTACTCTAGACAGACATCATCTACAGTGGAAATTTCTAGGTTCCCACTCCTGAGTGAGATGTGCCTTTTGGACTACAAGTCCAGTTTATATGAATCATTCCTCCAAGTTTCTATTTATGCTTGTCTTTCTTAAATGTCTTTCTTAAAATAGACGTGTGAGTTTAGGAAGCACAGGTTGCTAAAAAGAACAGAAAATAAAGACAGTAAATCAGAAGAGGGAAGGAAGAGAGAAAGTGCTTTCTGTGGAGATGCTGGTAACGTAAGTCCTTGTCTCTGGGTTTGTCTGGGATTTTTTTTAACAGAAGACAGCATAAAAGAGCAGCGTAGAGACAGAAACAGAAGAAATGAATGAATACAGAGCAGGGTCAGGAGAAATTAAACCAGAACTTAGCATGAAAGGTTTTCTCTTGGGACAAGCAGTAACAGTTGCCAGGGCTATGGTGGAAATGTTTCCCTGCCCTGCTCCTGGTTTTTCTGTACAACCAGCTGAAACCCCTGGGACCAGGGGACCCAGACGGTCTCCTGGCAGGCAGCACAGACACTCTGGGCCGAGGCCAAATTTCTCAAGCTTTTTTTCTAAGAACATGGGTTGCTATTAGGTTAGACTAATTGCTACCTTACAATATTAACTGTAAATAAAGCCATCAAAAATATTTTTAGTATGATTTAAAAATTTTAGGTTTTGCTTCTATCGTTCAACGTAGTCAGCACACAGAGCATTGCTATTTCTGCTACCGTGTGTACGCTCACTTGCTCTTCCCCAGGAAATCATTTACATTTTTCATAAATCAGGAAATCATTGACTTGTTTCAGAAATACCCCAAGAGCACACCACACGTATTCAGTAAATTCTCAAAAATACTTTTCTCGTTCTTTCGCAGAGTGAAAGCTTGGTTTAGTAGATAGGTAAGGTTTGCAGAAATCCACGCAGATTTTCAGGTTTTTTCTTCTGCTCTGGGAAAACCCTTTTGTTTGCTTTTGGCACCTCGCAGCACCGGGCCAGATTCGGCCCCTCTCCCCCCCGACAGCTCTCCTGACACCTTCCTCCACCAGAAGAACTAGCCCTTGCTGTAACACGAAGCGCGTTATTAAGCCTCCAGCACTTTAGGGGCCAGCGGCTGCCACGGCAGCGCCCGGGGAGCCCGGGTCGGCGCGGGGCGCAGCCAGGAGCCGGGAGCCCTCCCGGCCACCGCGGGGAGCCCTCCGGCGGCACCGGAGTTGCAACGTAGGGAAGCCGGGAGCCGCCGTCGGGCACCGGAGGAGCCTTCCAGGGGGTACCGGTGTCCCGGGAGCCCCCCCCCCAGCCGCAGGAAACGCTGCGGAGAGCCAGCCGGGAGCCGCCCGGTAAGCGGGGCAGCGCTCCGGCCGAGCCGGGACCCTCCCGGGGTGCCAGGGGAAGGTAGCGGCTGCTGTAGGGGGGCAGAGGGCCGGGGGTACCGGCGCTGCGGGGCCCCGGGAGCCCTCCCGGGGTGCCCCCCGCCCCGACGCCCACCCACCTGTGTAGCGGATGTGGGTCCACGGCACTCTGTCGCTCCGAGGCTGAAAAAAACCAGAGGAGAAATCCTCGTTAACGCAGCCGGCGGGCCCCTCGCTGCTGCCGCGATCGCTTTCGTTTCCCGACCGGGACCGCGCCTCCAAAAGCACCTCCGGCAGCCTCGGCTGGCACGGCTGCTGCTAGCCCGCTATGCTCTTTACCTGCTTTTGTATCGTTATTATAAAACACGATTTTAAAGTGGTTCCTCACCCGTCCGACTTCCAGCCTGGTGCTGAGCCCTCCAGAGCATACCAGGTAGCGTTGGTCCTGGTTCGAAAAACATCCTGGTGAATGTAATCGAGGCAGACCAGACAGTAAGGAAGGACCTGGGGGTGCAGAGCCTCCTCTGCATGACGCCCGCGAGTCTGGCTTGTGGCTGGGGGTGCCTGTTTGCAGAGCTGGGACCCACACGTTGCCCCCACTGTCTTACCCTCCTCCTGCAGGGTGCTAAGACATGGGTCTGGCTTTACGGTTCCCTGCACTTTGGGTCAGGCCATTACTGAATGTGAGGCTCCCTTAGAAGTGCATTAAGACACGTTTAAAATTGATTTGCATTTTATGAGTATAACAGAAAAAGTGAATGCAAATACAGAAATGTGTATCTTACTGATCAGATACGCCCAACACCAAGCTTCTGTATTAGATTTTTAAATCTGAACTTTGCATCTCAAACCCATCTCTCATCTTAACCACAGGAGGCCCAAATCTGCAGTCTCTTCACAACCACAAGCCTTCAGCAATTTGCCTGATTAAAGAGTGAAAGGTTAGGCTGGCTGCTCCGTGTTCTTCTCTTTACCTACGCCAGAGGTTTCCTAAGGGAGAAGGTGAGATGATGAGACGTATGTTGGGCTGGCTTTCATGTATTTGGCTTTGTGTTACAGGAACAGAGCAGCCCCTTCACTCTGAGCACACAGAGAGCGTTGAGCAGAGAGTGAGCACAGACATGCAAATCTGCAGGTTCAGTGCTGCGCCCTGGTAAAGGCAAGCGGCGGGGGAAGGAGGTTGGAGCCGGGCTGCCCTGTGCAGTCTGTGCCGGAGGGTGAGGTGGGTGCTGCGTGCTGGTGGTGGGAAAGGTCTGCTCTGGCACCCTCTAGTGCTGTCACAGCTGATGCTCTGCCACTTGCTCCACTGGCAAGGCTGGATTCCACTATCAAATACAAGCCTTTATTGCACACTGGCGCTGGTGGAACTATTCATCTCCCCCGGCGTTGCTGATCCTATCCTAAGCCTCAGCAGCTTAAGTTTTATGCTTACTCTTTTTCTAGACACCTAAGTGCACCAGCATTTCACTCTTTGGCTCAGGCAGCTGGAATTTCCAGGTAGTTTCCCAAGAAGATGATAGCTAAGCGTAGGACCCAACGAGATGATAGCTAAGCACAGGACTGCTGAGCTTCTGAGGTTAAACGACATCTACCGCAATATGTCCTGATCTGGCCACTGGTGGACAGGGCATCTTAGATACAGACAGGTTGGGTGACAAACTTGTAGCAATAGTAAGAATATCAGCCCTGTTGTTGCTCATGCACACTACCCATTTTACATATCTCTGCCAGTTATTGCACAAATCTCAAAGCATTTTGCAATTATCTACTAGTAAATTCTGCTGAGGAGAGAACATATCAGTAGGACTGGAAGGATGTCTGCGAGCTAGTAACAAAGTTAGTCACCCTCTTTCTCTGTTCTGTCTTCTTATGGTGTGTGGGAAAGGATGCCAGGAGGGCTGAGGGCACAGAGGTGTTCCTTACTTACTGCTTCACATTTCCCCATATCATTTACATGCAGTTTCTACATCATTTTTGCCTGTTCTGGATTCCCAAACATGAATCATAGAATGGTTCGGGTTGGAAGAGAGCTTAAAGATCATCTAGTTTCAACCCCCCTGTCACAGGCAGGGACACCTTCCACTAGACCAGGTTGCTCAAAGCCCCATCCAGCCTGGTCTTGAACAATTCCAGGGATGGGACATCCTCAGCCTCTCTGGGCAACGTGTTCCAGTGCCTCACCACCCTCATAATGAAGAATTTCTTCCTTATATCTAAATCTACCCTCTTTCAGTTTAAAGCCATTACCCCTTGTCCTGTCACTACATGCCCTTGTAAAAAGTCCCTCTTCAGCTTTCTTGTAGCCCCTCTTTAGGTACTGGAAGGCTGCTATAAGGTTTCCCTGGAGCCTTCTCCTCTCCAGGCTGAACAACCCCAACTCTCTCAGCCTGTCTTCATAGGAGACTTCATATAAGACTTCCTCCTATCTGGGACATTGTGTCTAGAGCCATGCCACATGGCAGAAGTTTCAGGAATAGGTTCGTACTGCACAAAGTGCACATCTCAGGGGACTGTAGCAATACATGCTGATTGGAAGGACTGTTGCAATCATGTGCCCGACTCCCTGTGTCATACAGACTGCAGATGGCTGTGCACTGGAAGTGGGCTGTACCTTCTCCACACCAGAAGATATTAAGATTATGGCTATATTTTCCTTATCTACGTTAAAACTGCACGATTAGTTCTCCTGCACCTTTTCTTGCCCTGTTCAGCCAAAACCTTCCTGCAACAGATCGTTAGAAGCCTTTGAACTCCCAACAGCTACTCAAGGCTTTTACCTGCCATGTGTTTGCCATCGGGGGGTTGCACAGCCCCTGACCACACCTGTAAGTGCCTTGCCCGTGCCCTGATCACAGCTGGTGTGGCAAGAGCAGGTAATTCCAGCAGAGTTGGGAACTCACAAGCCTTGCAGATGCAAAAGCAGAATAGCACTACCTTTTTTTTTAACTTGCTCATTTGGAAATCACAGCTGAGGCTTGCTCTCCAGGCATCATGACAGAAACTGGATGACTGCCTCTTTTTGTTAAGCATGGTCTGGGCTGCAGATGCCAACTTTCCTGAGCGTGTGCCATGACATTATTTGCACTGTGTTTTCACAGAACGGTCCAGTTTTTTTCAGGAGCTGTGAGGACAGTGGAAAGTAATCAAATATGGTCTTGCTATTAAAGTTAGTGTGGCACTCTCCAGCCCCGGAGAGCCGGAGGAGACTCATCCCAAGAACAGGGACAGCCTCTCAGTTGCTCCCACGGACCAGCACTGCCAGCCTGCCGCTCTGACACTGCTGTGCCCCTACTTCCATAAAGTCTGTCTCTCTAAACTGCCCCAAGAGTCAAGTCAGATTAACACTGCTGCCTCTTCTGTAGACAATTATATGGTCGGTTCATGGTTATCCTACCGAGCCCTGTAATTCCAGTGCGATGAAACCCCCGCCACGTACAGCCTGTGAGACTGCTCCTGCACAGCATGGTGCAGTCAAAACAGGACACAATGGTTATCTGCTTAAAATAATAGAAACCAGTTCTGAGCCTGTAGTTAGCAAGTGTTTAAAACTGAAAAGGTCCTCTGGTGACTCCCAGGGCCTGGACTTTTCATCTGCCGCATCTGTTGCTCCTTGAGCACCCTGTTTCAGTTGTTTCTGTTGAGGAAGGGAAACTCCAGGCGCATACTGTGTCCCCTCCTCAGCTGCTGCTCTCTTAGGTTTGTAAGGCTCACAGGCAGCAATGCCAGCCCCTGCCATCTTCCTCTGGAAGAGGAGGATTTGAGTTAACATTTTTACAGAAGAGAAATACTACGAGAAGAGGATTCACAACCAGTGTGTGACCCAGGAGAGGTTTCTGCATCTTGAGCAGTGTGATAGCTTGCCCTTCTCTATTGGCTTCCAGTGTGACTTCTCTTTCCCAAAGTAGTGGAAGGAAAAGTGGACTGAACTGAATGAAAAGTGTTATCTTTCAGTGTTATCAGGGTCATCATTCTGCATTTTAATAACCACTGTGAGACTCAGGTCAGTGAAACTTGTGTAGAGCACGAGGGTTTTCATTAAACAGCAGAGGACCCAGAGCACGAGGCCATCCCTCCCTTGCATGGTTACATGCCTGGCTTGCTTCTCTGCCAGGTCAAAGTGTGAGGAAAGAATGAACTCTGACAAGACGAAGCACAACAAGCTTTAAAGTAGTACATAGCTCCTGGAGAAGATGTGGGAGGAGAAGTAGCTAGTGCGTAAGTGGCAGTGAAAGGTTGTTGACAATCCACCAGCCTGCAAACACGTGAAAGAGGCAAATGTATTTGCTGCAATTTTTGCTAAAGTATTCTGACTTTCAAGCATCTCTATTGCTTATCTTGTTTACAGTGGTGTTAATATGTACACAAAACTCTCTCTGGCCACATCAGTCTCTCTCTCTCTCATGTATGTGCACACACACGCACACACACACACAGAGGCTGTCCTCTGCAGATGTAGATGACTACTCCTAAAGCCCAGTATATGTGCAGACTGAGAGTGCTGAAATGTTTCAGGGGTCTTGCTAGAGCTGTCACAAGGTAGCTTGCTTTCTCACATGTCTGCCTGCACATGTAGTACATTTTAAAAGTTCAGGAGGTGTTTATGAGCAACCTGGGTTCTCATTCTTCCCCATGCACTTGTTGAAAGCAAACATGCACCCAGATGATCCCATTTAATTAAATGGAAATACACACGAGTCACTGCAAATAGGGGAGGGTGCAGGAGGGAGGCAGACCTCCCTCCCCCAGAGGCCAGTGCAAAGAGCATTCTTGGAATGATCCCCGTTCCGGACAACCTGTCCCCAAACCCTGCACTGGGCAATTCTGGATGTTGTTTTGAGGACAGGCAATGTAAAAAAACAGAATGACAGTCATTAAGGAAAGGATTAAAAACTTGTGGTTTGAATAGGGATAAACCTAAATGCTTTTTTCTTTTCTAAAAAGATAAATAATAAAGCCCTTAGAAAGCTTTACAGGCCAACAGACAATGGGTTGAACATGAGCTCTTACCGTTGAGGGTTGCAGAGAACCTATACCAAGGTAAATCAAGCAGGCAAGCAGTAATATCCACTGAGCAGCCGCGGACACAAGGTGCAGCGTGTTCCTAACCTGTCCTCTTTGCCAGCTGTTCCACTCATCCTCTGCATGTTCCCTATTGCGATCCATCTGGTCTTGGTTTCTCGGCTCTACATCTGGCTGTCCTTCCATCTCAGCACTGACTGCCAGCAACCGCCAGGGAAGGGGCTAGACGCGCAGCAGGAGCCTGGAGGAGCAGGGGCAGATGAGCTAGGTGCTCCTGTCCCAGGAGCAGAGATGAAGTGAGGACAGTGCCTTCAGGAGACCGCTTTATGCACGCAGAGAAGCAGGCGGGGGAACTTCTTTGTGACTAATCTGAATTTCCCCTTTCTTCCTTTCTTTCTTTCTTTCTTTTCTTTTTTTTCTTTGTGTGTGTGTGTGTGTGTGTGTGAATGTGGGGGCTGATTTATTGCATCCCAGTTCAGTTTTGAGTAAGGGCCTTTGAAAGTAGATGTGTTTATGTCTTTCATAGCTTCAGCTGTGGATGTCTTGGTATGTGATGTTTCCAACAATAGCTAAGAGTTGGGTGGACAGTGCTTGTCTTCACTCAGTCTTTTGTCAGTAAAAGCTCTCATCTTTCTGTTCAGCCTCAGGTGGGGGCTTTACAGGGCTGGCTCCCTCCCTTGTTAGCAGCATATAATGCTGCTGAAATCTGTTTTCTGTAAAGAAGCAATGAATAGGAAGGGATGTGGCACAGGTGGACAGCACAAAGAGCTGGAGAGAAAACAGGCGCTTTCCATTTCTCTTCCTTTTTGACTTCTAGCTTTAAAGCCATGGGATGCTGCATGAAGCTTACGAGGGAGAAAATGGAGAACTGCTCAAAGAACATCCCTTTTTGCATACACTGAAACCTGCAGTCCAGGGAATGCACTTGGAGAGGCACCCCCAGGCCGTCCAGGCTTCCCTCCTGGAAGAGGACTGCCTGTCCCTTGGGACACCAGCACCTCCCCTTTGCTCGGTCTCCTTGTGACATTTGCTTGTGATGCACAGAGCTGCTAAGTGTCAGCTGTCTGCAGCAGGGACCATCTCCTGTGCTTATTTTGGGTAGGGACCATCTCCTGTGCTTATTTTGGCTGACAGGCTTTGCATCCTTTTTGGGGGCAGTCCAGCACTGCTCTTTCCACCACTCTTTTAGCCAGAATTTTTTCTGTTGCAAATTAGCATATCATGACTGAAGTCAAGCGCTGCCTCCTCCTGGTCATGATCAAGCCCATTGGGAGTGTTATCGTCTGTCTGTCTTTCAGGGATGAGTTGTCAGAAAGTTTCCCTTCCCCAAAATGAGCTCTCTCAACCTGTCACAAGGCACATGTCCTGACAAATAATGCACTCTGCATGCAGAGGAAGCAAGAGTAATGTTCTTTCATGTGTTTTTCCATCTAGGCAAGGATATTTCCTATAAACATAACATAAACCAAACGAAGGGGGGAGTATAGCAGCTGGGTAAGCAACCTTCCATGAGGACAGCCCACCTTCACCACCCTTGCTCTTGAAAAATAACCTTGAGTTGCCAGTACCTGGTGGATTGAGTCAGGAATACACTCTGGTGTTTGTCTCAAGAGCAAACCAAAAGTCATGGAAACTTACTGAAGAAGGTTCAGCTTTCACATTTTTCCATTGGCTTTTGAGTGCGTGGACATTCTCATCCTGCTTTCACCAGTGGCCACTCACCAGGGCATGCTGGAGCCCCCGGCTGAACTCCAGCCCGATGAGAGGCCTTGGGAACAGCCCTAACCCTCCTTCCTCATCCAGAAATATGACTGGAGTCGCAGCAAGGAGATTTTGTGCTGCCTCTGAGCACTTCCCTCTGATTTAGAGCATGAGTTTGGAGGCAGGACTTTGATGCCTAGTGGTCACACAGTGCCTGGGAGCCCGGGTGGCCCCACACCAAACTCAGCATCAGCCGTGACCAGGCTCAGGCTTGGCCAAGCGCTGTAGAGGAATGAAGTGATGCCTTGGGGTGCTGCGGACGCCTGCTGAGGCTGGGGGATGTAGGGAAGGAGATTGTTTGCTCCCGTGGATCTGCAATATCTTGCCATGTCTAGGTGCTTGCTTAAAAGGTCCCCAGAAAAACATTCAGCCCTGCTGTCCATCCATAAGGGGCTTGGTGGTGTGTGGGAGCCCACGGAGACTCTGGAGATGAGGAAATCTCAAATGTGGCTTTAGAGCAGCATCCTGGTGGGGAACAGATCCATCTCTGGGTCCTTCCCCCATGGGCAGGGGCTCCTGCGTTCCTACCTATAATGAGAGCCGCCAGCGAGTGACTGCAGAGGCAGCCAGCTGCAGGTCTCGCACAGCCTGCTAACGAACTTGTCAGTGTTTCAGTGGGGAATCAGAGAACGAGAGTGCGCGATCATCACGCCACGGCTGCCTTCCTGGAAGAGCAGGCAGGGCTGTGTATCAGAGCAGCTCTGTTGAGCGCAGCCAGCCTGGGCTGTTCTGCCCTGCGCGCTTCCTCCCTGCTCCCTCCAGGAAGGGAAAGTTGGTTTTGCCGTTTGCTGCTTAGTTTCTGCAAAAATGCCAGGACACCGAGCTAAGATGTTCCAAACTCATGTGATTCCAGAATTCTCACGTTTTGAGTACATGCCTTTGAACCAGACACGAGCTCTCACCCATCTCCATCTCCTCCCTCCCCGACTCTGGATCTTGTGCTGGTTTTGTTTCTAAAACCCTAAAAAAAGATGTGGGTGGAAGTTGTGCATATGTATTTCTGAAATTACTTCGTCATTTCTGTACTCCCCCAGTGCAAGTGTTGCTCAGCCTGGATTAACAACACTGGTAGCACTGAGGATCGAAAGCTACATTTCAAGTAAAGTATCTGGCATGGTGTCCGAAACAGGAAAGAGGACAGCTCATTCAGAGGCATCATAAACACCTATGCACAGACCGTCTTTCGCGGTTTTAATTGCCTTCAGCTTGTCCTCCTGCCTTGCATATGAAAACCCAAGTGCATGCAAATTCGTTGGTTTTAGACATCTGCTGTCTAAATTGGCTTTAGACATGTACTGCTCTCCCTCCTAGAGGAAACCTTCCTGGCCTTTGGAACCCTGCCGCACCGCAGGCTTGCTGCACACACCCAGCAGTTGCCGGAATTCACTGCATTGATCAAAATTATTTTGGTCCCTCTTCCACAGGGACCCTAAAGCTGGAGCCTCTTGGAGCTTTTCTCAGCCCTTTGCAGTCATCCTGCCATTCTAGTGACGGGGCAAGCAGGCAGGCTGAGGTGGCTCTGTGAGCCTGTTGGCACTCTGCAGCAGACCCTGATTACTTGGTCATCTCAGTAGTTTTCCAAAGAAATGCCTCTCGGTGGCACACACAGCAACATTATTCCAACAAGGACTGAAGGAAACCAGAGTTAGTTGGCAGTATGTCTTGTTGGGTTTCTTTTTTGACAACACTAGCGCTTACTTTAGGCTGTCATTTCTGGGCTTTCCCAGACTGGGGAGCTGGGTGTTTTAAAACCTTGGCTAAAGAGTGTCAGTCAAAGTCCAGGCTAAGTCCTGCAGTGTTGTTGCTCTACCAGCTCGGAGCCCCAACCTGCTGGTGCCCCTGTGCCACAAGGCTGCTGGGTTCCAGTTGGCGGGATGGGACAAAGAGCGTTCTCAGCAGGGACCGCAGCCCCTGGCCCGCAGGGAGCACCCCGTGTGTGGGAGTCACAGGGCAGGGCCTCTTGCCTGAGACCTGGCAGCCCTTGCTGGCACCCTCCTCGGTTTGGTTCCCATTTCCCGGGAAAGTGTCCTCACCACTCCAAAAGGAGGAATCGGGGAATTATATAGGCGAGTTTAACTTTACTTCTCAGAAAAACAGTAGAACAACTGATTGAACTGTTTGTAAACATCTAGAAGGAAAAAGGAAATGAGTAGCAGCCAGTGTGGGTTTCCAAGAATAAAACCTAATGTCTCGCGGGGCAAGGAAGCCTCTTGGGCAGAGGAGTAGCTGTGGGTACTCACTGTGCCTTCAGCAATAGCGTTGACTCTCTATTTCGTGGTACTCATGAAGCATGGTCTGTACAAAACTGCTGCTCAGCAGAAGCGGAGCTAGTTAAGTGATTATTGATGGTTTGTTGTCGAAACGGAAGGACATACCTTGTCCTCCTGGGACCTGCCCTTCTGCAATATGCCTTTCGCCTTGGGGATCCTCTGGACCCTCTGTCAAGCCAAGAAGGAATGGGGACACTAACGTGTGACTTTATAGGCTCCCCGCCCCGGCTTTTGCCAGCTCTTTGGGATGCACGATGGGGACAGATGTTGCTTGCCCTGGTGGTACCTTTGGTGGCCAATGCAGTAGAGCTTCTCCTGGGAGCTGGGGTTTAGTGGCTGGCCCCTCACACCAGGGCATTACTGGGACAGGCAAACCCAGGCAGTAACACCGCACACCACTGCTGCCTGAGATGGCTGCAGCAATTGGCAATGGGAGCTGGAGGAGAGCTGTGAGGGTCTGCATACCTTCTCTCCACAACCACCACAGGCAATGTTGGAGCACAAGCGCCACGCTCATGGGCGAGATCTGGCCTCTCGGCTCTTGCCAGTAGTCTTTGCCTGTAATTTAAGGGTTTGGCCTCCATTTGGAATAAATTACTAGGAGAGCAGTGCTGTTGCGCTCATGGCTGCAGTCAAGTAATAAAACTTAGACCTGGTGTTGGGCTGTCTTCTTGTGTGCGGTTGCTTATTTTCCACCAAGGCTGTCTTTGCCTCCAGAATAACTGGTCGCATAGTTTGATTTAGTATAACAGTGGGTAATAGCAAAAGAAGCCTTGCAGTTATATAGGAGGGAGAAAAAGCAAAGTGTTACAAAGGCAAGATTTTCATCCAGGTCCTGCTGCTCCGTGTGTGCTCCAGCTATTGCCATTTAATGTTTCTATCCATTCCAGAAATAAAATATTTGTAACTAAGCCAGATTTATTTATTAAAGCCAATGAGCTGCTCGCTCGGGTGTCTCTGAACCACGTGGACTATTTCTCACCCTTGATTTTAATTCCATGTGCCTTTTTCTTGCTCCTTGCTTGCAGGCACTCTTTGGCTGATGTGTGTGTCAAGGATTTCTGCCAGCAGAGGCACAGAGCCAGTAGGAAGGAGTTACGTTAGTCAGGCTACTTTTGGCAGTGTAAAATACGGAAGGAAATTGTGAAAATGCTGTGAAATCGCAAATAAAAATATTGACACTTATGTGGAGCCAGGATTTTGTGGGGCGATCCCAAAAGAGGAGTGTCAGCACCAAGTAAACCCTGCTGTGCCTCATGCCAGAGTGCTGCGCTGTGATTTTTCTGAGCAAGCTGTTTTATGGGAGCAGTGGGGTGAGTGGTGGATGTGTTCCCTGGGGCACACCTCCAGCAGCTGCTGGTTCCTCACTGCAGTGGACAGAGTCATTTTCCCTGGCTGTCACCATCCTCAGGCCAAGAGAAGGCTTTTTTCCAAGAGGACCCAGTGCTGTGCTCCAGCTGCCCTGGGCACGGCAAAGCCAGGCAGGATTAGAAACTGCCCCTCTGATAGTGGTGGCAGCTTTTCTTGGTGTTTAGGGACTGTGGCATGCCCAGCACCCTGGGACAAGCTAGGTGGCATCTGTAAGCAGGTACAGTGACTGGCAAAGAGCTGCGTGTTTAATGGCAGTTTTTAACAGCAGTGTCATGTTGTTCAGCACAGACCCCAATGGGCAGCAGTTTTAGATCGAGCAAACTGAAGTTGGCATTCCCTCAGCTGGCAGCCACCGCATTTCACACCCACGTTGGTTGGGTTTCTAAAGGTCAGCTGCTGCCCCCTTTTTGACACAACAGATTTTCCATTGGTGGTGGTGACCTTTGCCCTCAGCGTTATCTCTTTTCAGTGAGCCCCTGTGGACTGTGCTGTTCTGTTCCTCAGAGTAGACTCCATTTACCACGGTATCAGCTGAGTGGGTAGGGGCTAAGCATTCACTGTGACACATTTAAAAGGTCAAGGTGAACTTAGTCATACCAATCTCCCTTCCTTTTCCTCAGTAGCTGCTTCAGTCAGAAATCCTACCATACCATACCATACCATACCATACCATACCATACCATACCATACCATACCATACCATACCATACCATACCATCACACTGTAAGATATCAAGAGAGAAAATCAAATACATCTTTTGCCATTTTTCTGGTAAAGAGGAATAACAATCTATGAAAAAAATGAAATAATTCTACCGCTGACATTCAGAAATGCAGTTCATCTTGCAGAGCTCCCTGGCTCAGCCAGCTCCATTCCCAGTCACTCCTGTGGCATTAGAAACCCCTGGGAGGGACACGAAGCCAGTGATACTACACATACAGCTCTGCTGTGCATTAAGAAAGTGGTTTCTCTTGCCTATCTGGCACTGTCATCATTGACCTGTCTCCTTCCCCTCACGACCCCCATGGGAGTTTTTTGGCCAACAAAGATGCTCCCAAAATAATCTCTCCTGAAAATGAGGTTTTATTACAGCTCTCGATTATTCCTGTGGGTCTCTAACCTGTTCACTTCTTTTAAACGTGATGATAGGAATTGCAAGCAGGATTTGGGGGAAGATTTGCAGGCAGAGGTACTACTTCTTATTAACTCCCTTAAATAGCTGCAGTGAAGCATGAGCAGATGGTCGGTGGGCAAACAGAGACTGCAGTAAGAGGGGGAGGCATTAAGAACTGCTGACCTTGCTAGGACAGAGACAGGCTGGAGGTTGCAACAGCTCTGTCTGCAAACCCCAGCCTCTACCATGTGTCCCTCTATCCTGGGGTGACTTGTGCTTTTTAAATCAGTGGTGACGGTCTTACATTACTTCTAACTGTTGCATTAAAGAGGTGGAGAAGGGTTAGGCATCATTCCTGCCTCAGTCAAGCCCAGTGAGAAAGACCCACATGCAGCAACATTTCCTACTTGATGAGTCAATTTATCCCTTTGCAGGTGTTTTATTGGGATGATATGCTCATCCTTTTCTAATCAGGATGCATGCAGGCTTCCGCTGCCTCTCACCATCAGCTTCGTCAGCAAAGATTTATCCATTAGTTATGGAGCTCCAGAGACTGAATGAAGATTTGTTGTCAACAAAAGCACATGGACCAGCATGATGCGTCATAGCATCTCCCCCATAGACAATATGAACTCTTTCGTTTTCTTGTTTTCTGAATATTGTTTTCTTATTTTTAACAGCTATCAGGTTAAACTTCTGGCTAAATTGTTTCCTTCACTGTTTCTTAAACACTTCTTAAAGAGCTCTTTAACTTTCCATTCACAGTCATTTAGTTATTGTTTTTTCCACCTGGTCAGTTTTGCTCATAATTTCCCCTAATTTCTATTAGCCCTTTTGAAACATCTAGTAGCTGTATTACTGGCTGGGGCTGCCCTCTGTTTGCTCGTACTGCCTATAATCAGATTGTGGTCACTACTGCTTAAGCCCTGACCGCTTCTTCAACAATTAAATCATATTTACTCACTGCAAAAGCACCAAATATAGCACTTGCATCCAGCTTAACAGTTTCTATATCAGGAAATGTCCATCTGAAACCTTTGGAAACTCTCCTGACACTCACCCTGGTCACGCACGAGCCCCGATAGAGATTTTCCCCACAGCATCACTGTTTCCTTCTTTGGACCCTGAGGGAGGGAGGTTGCTGGGACCCGATGGCAATCTCTGCTTTAACACGGCAGACAGAAACAACCTGCTCTCAGTTTTCTCTTTTTATTCTTTATTCCTTTTGTTTGCAAAAGACTGAATTGTCTAGATGCAGCTTGAATGATGGAGAAGTTCTTATTACAACGGGGTTTCCATAGGTTGAAACTTTTACCTTTGGGTGAGATGAGAAAAGGTCCATATCTCCAAAATACAAGCAGTTCTTGGCCCGTTCTCCCAGGGTGCCCCAGCAGATAGTCCTTGAGGCTTTCAGGCTTATCTAATGCTGATTGCACTGTCTTTGTGACATAAGCCAGTAACACAGCAGGGGCAGGAAATGTTTCTCGGCTGCTGTATAATTCTCCTTCAACGAAAAGAAGCGGCCGGGCCCTGTTTGCCCAGGGCTGCACGTCGTAGCGGGCAGGAGGCCATGTGCGCTTGCAGGAGCAGCCAGCCCACGGGTGCCGTGGATGGGGGCACTCACAGCCATCACGTCGTGTATTTCGGTATGTGCAGGGGCTCTACAGATGAGTGCGTCCAGCCCCTCCGCAGCGCCAGTTCAGAGGGCTGCGAGGCAGTATCGAGAGCCTCAAATGACTAACCCCGGCCGGAGTTTTTCTCTGTATTACACACAGCAGCACTCGTGCTCCGTCAGGCTTTAAAGAGGGGGACAGCACAGTGGCTGTGGAGGCAGCCAGAGCCCCCAGAGACTCTGGCTCCCTGCCCTTCCCACGCGGCCATCACGCTGCCAGCCCTGAGGGACGCAGGCAGAAGCACAAGGGGTGCAGCGGTATGAAACCCAGGGGGGTCGAGCAGTCAGCCCCTCACCACTGATATTTGCAGTTGACCTGTTTGTTTTCTTTTTCACCTACCACTTTCACTAGTCCCTATGTGAAATACAAACAGTCCTGCCTACTTTCTCCCATAGACATATGAACACGGCTGGGCTTCAGGGGCGTTCAGGGCTTGAGAGGGGACACTTCTCTGAAGGCAGGCAAGCAGGTATGGGTTCATACCAGTGTCCCGCTGGAGAAGCCTGCGCTGAGGTTGGTTTTTGTTGGGGTTTTCCAAATCTGGCAGCCCGACAGAGGTAAGGCTCCCGCAGCTCCGACTCCCTGGGTCCAGCCAGCAGCAAGGCTGAGTGTGCGTGCACACAGTACGTACACACATACACCTACCCGCAGTACATATATACATACACACATTTACACGTAGTCAGCCATGCAGATCAGCATGGGCAGAAAATGCATAGTCCTCGCACAAACAGCACCAGTGACCTCATCCTGTTTCCCTCTCTGGCTAATCAGGATGAAAGCTCATTAGCAGAAAATATATACCTACATACACACAATATAGATTCCTTCATCTGCTGGTCTCAGACATACGGTCTCTCCAGTCTATCCTCCAGACTCCCGAGCCTTTTATCCTAGTTTCCAGCTGGCCTGGCTCCCTGCTTGCTAGCAATCACACACACCAGCATACCCACCCTCGCCACCGTCTCTCTGGCTGCTGCCATCCCAGCACGCTGGCTGCTGGGCCCCATGGTGCCTCCGCCACCACTGGCACTCCGACCTCCATAGACACCCGTGCACTCCAAGCAGAGACTCTCACCAGGAAAATAGCTAAAGAGAGTTTAATAAGCAGACAGGACACACCACAGTGATCAGGCACAGGGCATGGCCAGACAGGCATCCAAGCAGTCCCTTTTGTCCCCTCTTCCCTCTGTTTTCCCACACTGGTTCCTCCCCAAACTGCTTTGATCTCTCCCTTTCCCCTGTTTGCTCCTTCCCCTAGACATCCCACAACAAGTCCAGTACAGCCTCAGAAGGCTTTTCCCAGCATCCCACAGTAAGCCCCACGTGCCTTTGGGAAATCACCCTCTTTGCTGGGCAGGTGGGGAGAGTTTCCCAGTTCCTCACCAAGGCAGATGGAGTAACCCGTGGGGTGTATGACCACCTGGCCCCACCAGAGCTCACATGTTATAAAGATACTTGGAACTTTTCATTTTCTTTCAGATAGCTACAACCCTCCAGACAGGCTCCTGTGCTGACATTAACAGCTGCTAAATATTTTCACTGCAAGACTGCAAAAACAGTCAGTTATAGGTCATGCATTTGGTGATATCTTTGTCTCGTTATATCATCTCTTCCTCATCCAGTGTTTAGGGATTCTTTGCTTTTTTACTGTATGCAGGTTTTTTAGAACCTTAAAAGACTGATTTTTTTCAGTTGCATCTTCAGTACATATGCAACAGGTAACTCAGATCTGAGCAAGGAAGAAAGTTTATTCCCCTGAGACTACTTTTCCCTGCCAACACGCTCAGCTGACTTCAAGAGGACAGGGGAAAGAGCCCAGATTACCTTGGGGTTTTTACAGCATTTCTTCTCCTTTTGTGGAGTCTGCCCTGGGCATGGTGGGAGCTGTGGTGGCTTATCCGCCAGCTCACATGGAAATACACAGCAGCATCAGGGCACGGCTGCTGGGGTTCACCTGCAGCACCTCAAGAGGTAAAGTAAAGCCTCCCTGTCCCAGCTCTGCCTTCGGCAAACCCCCAGTTAGAGTGGCCCCAGCCCCGCTCCCTTTATGGCTGGAGACAGCCTCAGCTGGCCCCAGGGATGCTCCCCTGGTGCATAAGGAGCTGAGCCTGTCTCCAGCCTCTGCAGCCCTGCCCTGCAGGTCCAGCTCTTAATGCTGTTTTCCAGCCCACAACACACCAAACCGAAGTCCAGCTCTCCCATGTGAGGAGGTTTTTTCTTTTTGATCCTCTTCTCTGCAAAAAAAGGTCTGCAAATAAATAAAAGACTTTTCAGGAAAAAAAAAAAGGGTCTGCCGAATAAAGCCTGTCTCTGCCTTTCTGTCCCAATTCTGAGTAACCTTTAGTGCCAACAATAATAATACATCTGTATTTTTTCCCCGGAAAGGCTTTCTGTGCCACAGCCTGCCTGGGGATGCAGAGAGGACCACAGCCAGTGGCAGCACCGCCTGCTTCCCACTGCCCTGGGTTCGGCAGCCCCGGGAGGAGGGTCAAACGCATGTCCTGACCCCACGGGGCTCCCCAGGGCTAACTGGGATGGGTCCCATGGAGGGGCAATGATCAGATAAGACACACCAACTCAAGCAAGAAAAGCACTTGCAAGCAGTGAACACATCTGAACATGCTTAATGTGTCTGAACTGGCATTTAGCACCCAGCCAGGTCCCTTCAGGAGCTTACCCAGAGCCTGTCTCCTTTCCCCACCACCCAACCTGTGCCTTCAGTTTGCGCCATCTCTCCCACACATCCACTGGGAGAGAGCCACCAGCAACGTCCCTTGCTCTGGCCAGAGGAAGAGAAATCAGCTTTTCCCTTTGGACTGCAGCACGGAGAAAAGGGCCGGGCTGGCATGACATGGGTGTAGGCGAGAGCCAGCCCTTTCCACTGGCCCTGCCTTGGGGCACTCACCTCTTGTCCCTGCCCCCCCTGCCTACGTGGGGCAGGGACCGACCCTTGGGAGAAGCACCTTTTTCTCCCCGGGCAGTGTCGGTGCCAACCACAGCGCAGGATGTCTCTCACTCACCATCTCCCCGTGACTCAACTAGGTCAACTGAAGGCAGGCAGCAAGCGAGCAGGGAGGCAGCCGTGGTGCAAGTGGGGTTTTCTCTTCTCTTCTCTTCTCTTCTCTTCTCTTCTCTTCTCTTCTCTTCTCTTCTCTTCTCTTCATGCCGCAGGCTCTCATCAATTTTGGACATTTTCCAGCCCCGGTTTGAAGACAGGAGCGATGGGAAATCTGTCCACACTTAGGTCCACTCTTGCACATACCCTTGGCAGCTCCCCACAGGCACCGAAACCCACGTGCACCCCGATGGGAGCAAGCCTACCGGCTTGCCAGGCTGGGGTGCTTGGCCAGGCAGGCTGGGACAGAGGGGAAAGCGGGCCACTGCCTCCAAGCTGGTGCCCCATCCTGCTTTGATGGTGGAGCATGGAGGTACCCAGAAGAGACCTAGCTGTGAGGTACCATCAAATCTCAAATGGTTTGTGCTGTGCTTTGCCAGGTTTCATGCCCACGTTCCCATCTTTTGGGCAAAGGTTCTCCCAGTCATTTTTCTACTTCCTCTGCTAATTTCTCTGTGGTTGTGTTACTTCTGGCAGGCTTAGCACTATAATTGTGCTAATGGATAAATAATATTTCTGGATATGACTCATCAATTGCACCATTACTGTCTACAAAATTAGTGTAGATCTGGGTGAAGATGCTGGCTAGTGCTGGAAAATAAAGCCCCTATGGCTTTACGCGGCACCCACACTTGTCTCAAAGTTGTGACGCACTAGCCCTGCCTGGTGGGCCCCCCTCTTCTGCAGTGACACTGGAGTGAAGGGGGGACTTTTTAAAGCCACTGTCCCCATGGCATTTCAACGGGACAGCAGGAGCATTTGAAGAGATGCCTTTTGATCCACTTCACTTTCCAGCATTTGCTTGATATGGGTTTGTTGTAGTTTAACTGCAAAGAAATCAGCATTTTAGCTGGAAAAAGACTTCTGGTATCTGGTGGCTGAAGAAAAAAAAAAAAAAAAAATCCCAGAGAAGTTCAGCTGATAACGTGGTGGAGTCATCTGCGTAGTGCTAGGAGCGAGTGCAGTCATGTCTCTCCACCTAGCGATATCATCAATACTGCTATGACTTGTGTAGAATATAGGATGGAAAAAACAAAAGTGCTCGAGTCAGCTGGAAATTTTCAGGTGGAGTGTGTGTCTGCAGGCAACGCCGCTGCCCACCAGGAGCCCACCATGACCAGCAGCCCCAGCCGCACAACGGCCCCTGTCTGAGAGCCACACTCGGGTGCAAAAACTCCTCCAGCAGCCAGAGAGCCCCAACCCTGACACAGTGACCCTGGAATGGAGAAAGCAGAGGTGGAGGGGCTGCTCCAGCCTCCAAAATGGAGATGGCTGGTTCTCCTTCAGCCATGTGTCCTGCTGAAACGGGGGGTTGCGGATTTGTGGGGCTGGCTGAGGGGCAGATGCAGGGCAGGAGCTTTGTCAACCTCCGTCTAACTCCGATTGCACATAGCTAAATGAACACTCCTGTGCAGAACTCTCCATACCTTCTCACTAAAATTATTGACCCAGGCTGACTTAGACACGTAGTAGGAGCCTGGGAGCCCCTACACCTGCTGTCCCAAGCCTGGAGCAGCATTGCTCCCCTAAGGCAAACACCCCAGAGCTGGTGAGTGCCGGCTGGTCCCCGTCATCTCGGCACAGGGTCCCTCAAGCTGAGCAGGGTTGTTTGATGCTGGGCATTGTGGGGTGGTGGCACTTCTCCACCCCACACAGAGCCCTGTGTAGGCTTTTAATAATACAGTATGTCTGTACTCAAACAGGGGGTAAAAATGCACTGCTTACTTAAGACTGCGATTGTCCCAGGGTTAAAGCAATCCAACACTTGCATCCCCAAGACTTCTGTAACTATTCTAGATACCTTTTTAAAGATGAATAACCAAAACCCCAGCTATCAGAGGCTGACAGGCTCCTGGAGGGGAGTGTTGCTCTCAGTACTGGACACCACATCCTTTAGAGGAGCACTGCCTGCAGAGCAGGGACACAGCCTTGTCCCCGGGGTTCCGTCCTCCATCCCACCCTCGCTGCAGGAACTGCTCGAGGGTAGCTTCACAGCCTGGCTAGAAACCCCAGCACTGCTCTGCGGCCCCAGAAAGGACCCACACAGCTGAGACAGTTGTGTGTCCGTGCCTCAGAGGATCGGAGAGCCGAAAGCACCCAAGCTGCAGCTCTCTGGCACCATGGCCAGCTGGTGTGCCACAAATCGCAAATTGCTTGGGCAGATCTTATTTTCGAGTATTTCTTGCCTTTGCAGGGAATGACGGTCCCTCTGTCTCTGTGCTGGGTTTGTCAAGAGCCGTAGGAAGGACAACAAGCTGGTTTCCTTGATGGGCAGTTTTGCCACACTGATAGGAAGCAGGGAGGAATTTCTCTGGAGTCATCACCCAGTGTCACGGTTTAACCCCAGCCAGCAACCAAGCACCATGCAGCAGCTCACTCACTCCCCCCTACCCAGTGGGATGGGAGAGAGATTTGGGAAAAAAAAAGTAAAACTTGTGGGTTAACATAAGAACAGTTTAATAGAACAGAAAGGAAGAAACTAATAATGATAATAATAACAATATTAAAATTACAATAGTGATAATAAAAGGGTTGGACTATACAAGTGATGCACAATGCAGTTGCTCATCACCTGCCAACCAATGCCCATTTAGTACGCAAGTGGCGATCCCTCCCAGCCCCACTGTCCCCAGTGTCCCGTGATATGGAATACCCCTTTGGCTACTTTGGATGAGCTGCGCTGGCTGTGTCCCCTCCCAACTTCTTGTGCTCGTCCAGCCTTCTTGCTGGCTGAGCACAAGAAGCTGAAAAATCCTTGACTTGGTCTAAACACTACTTAGCAACAACTGAAAACATCAGTGTGTTACCACCATTCTTCTCATACTGAACCCAAAACATAACACTATACCAGCTACTAGGAAGACAATCAACTCTATCCCAGCCGAAACCAGGACACCCAGCAATGCCCCTAAAAGCAAAACAGAGATAGCTGTGGCAGGGGAAACCACTGGAGTGAGCCCTGCAAGCTGCGTCCCATCCATCTCGCCACGAGCTGGCAGTGCAGCAGTGCCGAGCCTGTCTACCCCTCTCCTCCCCACCAGCACAGATTTTCAAGCTTCTTTTAGACCTCTTTTCAAGCTGACGCCTTCTGGGCTCAAAAAAATCTCTTGGCAATCTGCTGGCTGTCAGCTAATCCAGCGGATAATAAGTTTAAGCAAACTTAATCACTACTAAATGCTGCAAAGTATCACCCGCCGTTGGGAAACCTTCGCCATGCGAAGGCTGGATGGCTTGCTGGGCTGCCTCTCTCCCTGCAGCCTTCCCCTGGCTCAAAATCAGCCCCAGTGCAAGCTGCTAAATATTGGGATCCTGTTCCTAGCTTAACTCGCCTTCTGGTGACTGCCTTGTCAACAAGGTGTGATTTGCTCCAAGAGGCCATGTGAGAGGAATGGAGAGACTAAAGCTAATAAATTGGTTTTCAGACTACCGGGAGCAGGGAAGCTAATAGATGGGAGCTACCATTTGGGAAGCCAGCTCACTTATAGTAGATCTCTGCAGTAATGATTTAAGCCCCTAAGTGAGCAGCATTTCACTGGTCTTTGATGCTTATATACACCATCACTCGGTGTTAGGCCACATGGCCCAGTTGGTGCTGACTCCAGGAGAAATAAGTTTGCATTTCTCAAGTTTCCTGTGCATTCCTGCAACATTAATTCCTTTGAATTGGTGGATCTGAAGTTTCTCTGTGTCTTATGCTCTTATTTACAGCATGCAAGTTGTCCAAAAGAGGATAAACCACAGGAAACGCGCGCGCAGAGCAGCAGCTGTGGGATGGCAACTGCCCTGTCATGCATCTGCCTGGTGGGATCTGCTATGGACCATATTCATGGAGGTCAGGTCAGTGAGGGTGCTCCGAGTGCAGCCTGGGGTAGATACTCCTTCCCATGCACTCCCCATGTTCCTGGAAGCAGTGGCATCTTCCCAAATTAGCAGTGACTTCTTTTCCTATTTGACAAGATCCTCCCCACCATAAAGTTCATCTTGCCATTGCAGCTGCCTTTGGGAGTCAAGAAAATGATCCGTTAAGAGCCTTTATATTTTAAAAAAAAAAAAAAAAGGAAATTGTCTTCAACCATGTCAGCTGCTGGGCACAGCATGTGCCTCAGGGTAGACAGTGGTCTCAGGCTGCGAGGTGGGGACACGGGCTGGAGCTGGTCTCACCATCATCCCCGCTCCTCAGCGGCATGCTGCCCACAGCAGTGCCAGCCCCGGGCTCCAGCCTCCTGGCTGGGTGCGGGGCACTTGGAGAAGCTTTCAGCTGCGTGTAGCATCCCCTTTTCAGCCCATTCCCCCTCAAGCATCCTCGCTGTCACGTCCAGCTCTGTGCCCACACACAGTTGCAGTGAGGTCCTGGTGAGCTGCGTTTAACCTTGTGCTCCAGAGATGGGCTGCAAGATTGGGCCAGGAGGAATCCCCCCGTTATCTTGCTGGTATTTGCGTCATGGCTTCATCAGGCTTTGGGGGAGTGTTTCCCACTGCGTGTGGCTGCCCAAGGGCCGTGTGGGCGCCCACTGGGGGCTGGGGCCGTGGCCTCAGCCAGGCTGGCATGGGGCTGCAGTGATGGATCTCCTGTGCTCCGCTGTTCTCTGACTCACCAAGATGAGTCTGAACCAAAGTGCTCACAAAAACTCTATAGGAGGAAGCGCGCAAAGATCGAGATCTCCTTTACACCACTGAGTCCTCTCGGTTTTTCATGGACACATAATTCGCTGGGCCCAACCCACAACAAGGGGAAAAGCAGCAACTTTGTGCCGAATGAGACCCCCGGACCCCCTCCCCAGGCAAACTCTTAGCCGGGGGCTGGTCGGGACTGGGACATGCCAAGGACACGCATAGCCTTTGCGCTCGAAGAGCGGTGGGTTTCTGTCTGGTGATCCCAGGAAGGAATTAGACTTTAGATTATGTGCTTTAAATAGAAAACTCACTTCTGAAGTGAGCAGAAAACCACAGATAAGAATGGTGCAAAAATGTGGCTAATCTAACAAGGAATTCCCCCGACAGAGCGAGCCGTGGCAGCAGCCCCAGCCCTCCCCAATCTCCCCGCTATGCCCCAGCCTCAGCCAGCCCCACGCAGCCACCACAGATTAGCTGAGGCACGAGGGGCTTTCTGAAAACCTCCCGCAGCAGTGCACCGCGGGCTGGTCCCACGCCTGGCCCACGGCACCACGGCCATTTGTTTGCACAGAGTCGGTGACGGTCCCGCAGCGCCCACCCAGCAAGCCACGCACAATGGGGAGGGGACACTGGCCCCTGGCTCCCAGCCACATACCGGCATCTACAGGGGCTGAGAGGAGATGTAACGTGGTGTCGGCATCCAGTCAGCTGCTTCTTGGCAGCCATGCTCAGCCCGGATAGCCCAGTATTTATTTCCCCAGCTGTTCAGGGAAGGCAACAGGGCAGCTGCTGCGTGGTGCTCCCTCCCTCCCCCTTTGTGGCCAGCTGTGGTGCGTGCTCGGCTCGGGCTGGCCTCCCTGCCGCTTCCCTGGCCCCTGCAGCTCTGGATTTTGTAGCCATGCCAAATGGGGCTGCTACGCCTCTCCCCAGGCTTTTTTGGGTTGATGCAGCTGCGAAGCACTGCCCAGCTGCTGGGAGCCCCAGGGACCGCAGCTGCGAGCAAGGGCTGCACTGGCCCAGCCGAGGCCTGCGGCTCTGGTAACACACCTGCTCCACAGGGACAGGCTGAGCCCCATCTCCCACCTGGGCAGCGCAGCAAAAGGGGGCTTTTGGAACCCCCCCATCTGTGCCACAGGAGGATGGCCACTGCTCCCCAGCCCCCCGGCTCTTTTTGAGCCCCCCGAGAGGCATGGAGACTGGCCACAGCCTTTTCCTGCATGGCTGCAGTTCTCCCTGCTCACCTGGCTCCTTCCCAGCCACGCTGCAACGCTGAATTTCTCCAGACTTTAAACAAGCCGGGGAAGAGCGTGCTCCTGCCCTACTGGCTCCTTCCCAGCCATGCTGTAATGCTGAATTTCTTGAGACTTTAAACAAGGTGGGGAACAGCGTGCTCCTGCCCCACTGTAGCAGGCAGCACCAGGCAGGCAGGCAGCACCGTTACCCTGGCCTGAGGCAGCAAACGTGCCTCAGACATGCCTCAGACATGCCCCAGACATGCCTCCACGCTCTGCTCTTTGAAAGAAATCCTTAGTGCTTCTCTCCCTCCCCAGTTTTGGTTTGAAAAGCAGCTACAGCTCCTCTCGCCTGCGACACTGACAGGAAACACGGACCCATGGCCAGGGCATGCTCGTGCCCCAGCGCACCAGGCTCACAAGCACGGGGCATGAGGTGCCCTTGCTGCCTGGCCGTGTGGCGAGCCTGGCCCCGTGGCACAGACATCACACAGCAAGGGGAGCACGAGCCTGAGGACAGGTTTCTGCAGGGACTGGAAATTTTCTTACAAAAATCTGTGATTGCCAGGGTCACCCCCACCGCTTCAGCTCAGCTTCTGGCTAGGGACCACTTTTTTGCCTGTCTTTGCCAGTTTTAGAAAACATTAATGAATAAACCATCAAAATCCCAAAACAGAAGCCATGACTAATGGTCTTGGAGCTTCCCCCAAGTTTAATACCAGAGCAATAAACAATTACAGGAATGGAAGGGACACCAGGCAGCAAGCGAGCAGTCACTGGGAGCACCAAGCCACTCCTCCATCACCTGGGCGACGTAGTATTTGGGCAGTCAGGCCCATGGATTTTTTTTTTTTACATATTCCCTTTTACTAGCAGCAACGGCAACAGCCAGCAAGTGCCTGGGGGAGCATTAGTGTTAGGGGAACCAGGAGGGTGCAGTGTGCCCTTGCTGTGATGCCAGCAAAGGTACCCATGGGAGCCATGCTCTGCCTGCTTCTCTCCTGGTCTCCAGCAATGCCTCAGGACCATGGAGGACATGCTTCCACAGTGCTGGGCCCACGCTTGACCTGACAACCCCCATCCCGATGGTGGGGCCAAAGATGTGGGGTAGACCACAAGCACCTCTGAGCTGACCCAAGAAGCTTCAGAAAGAGGAACCATCGGCTTATTCCCACAGCACATGCAAAAGCACAGCTGTGGTTAAGCACCAGCTCTGAGGTATTGCTCATTTGCATCGTGCACTTACCTCAGCCGCTTTGATGTCGCACATGAGGTTATGGTGCCCGGGGTGCCTGGAGCTCCCGTTTACCCCAGGAGGACATGTATGCCCACACTGCTCTCCGGTGAACACAACCACCACCCCCCAGGCAGCCTGGCTGGCTGCAGGCTCATCTCTGCTCTTGCTCCGTCCCCCCATGGCCAGCGGAGCCAGCAGCAGTGTGGCACCCAGGGGACCTGGCCCCGCTCGCCCATCGCCACCTTCCCAGGAACAAGCAAGGGCTTGCCGGGGCAAGCGAGGGAGGGCACAGGCCGGGAGGGTGCCTGCACCTCTTCAGGAGGCTGCTCTTGCCTTTGTGTCATTTCTGCAAGATGGGGCACATCACTGTGTGCTACATGGTCAGTGCCGCCACTCGGCAGCCCCGGTACCATCAAAGCTGGCAAGCCTGCAAAAGGCGCCTCTCGGAGCTTGCCCAGCGCCATGGCGAGGGGGGCTCAGGCTGCTTAAACCTGGTGGCGCACAGGGTGAAGGAGCAGCCACCAGCTGAGGGGCTCCTTGGGTGACCACAGCACATAAGGGCAAGGCAGGCCTAAGGGGGGTGATTCCAGCGATGCTGATACCTCTCTGAGGTCAGAGAGACAGAGCTGACCTCGATGGGCCCCAAACAGCCCCCAGACTGAGGGTCTGGCCCTTGGCATCACTGCAGATGCCATTAGGTATAAGCCAGCCCCACTGGCTGCTTACCAGGTCACTGGCTGCTTAAAGGTGTGAACTCCAGATGGTTGTGGCTGCTCTGTGTTAATGATGCTCTTCAGCCTTTGCTTGCTTGCTTGCTTGTTTTTTTGGTTGCAGATGCAGAAGCTTAGTTTTAATGGGATCAGCTGTGTGCAGGGGCCAGTACCTCCCTTGAGCATTGCAGTGGAGGAGGCCAGTTTAGATGATCCAGGACATGGACTTTTTCTCTACAATGCCAAAGCCACAAATATATCCACTAATCGCACACTTGGGAACTGGAAATAGGCGACTGGGGTGAGCTCTAACACCCACCACGCAGCAGGGAATAGCCAGGCTGAGGAACAGCCTGCAAAACACAGCGCCTTCACGGTGGCAGCTCCTGGCACGAGCACGGTGGCCATTCATCACCAAGAGCCAGTGACTGGCAGTGGCTGGGCTGTGCTCAGGTGGTTTATGTATCTGTGTGTGCACGCTACTGGCTGTTTGTCTCTTTTGTTTTTTTCCACCCGTGGGCGTCCTGAAGACTCAAATAATGCAAATCACCCCCGTCACTGTCCAAGTGGGGCAAGAGGAGCGTGCAAGGCCAGAGGGTGCAGCTGCCCCACCAGGCACCGACATGTCCCGCTGGCACTGGCCAGCAGAGCCTGCACCCACTACATGAGGCTGGCCCAAGGGATCTCATCCAAAAGCTCACCTGAAAAAAACACCACCACCTATATCAAGCCCTGCATGTTGCTTTTTACCAGGAAGCTCCAGGAAAAGGCAGGAGAGCTGTTCTGGGGCGGGCAGGAGGTGTGTGAAGCCTTGGCAGTGGTGATGGGCTTCCGAAATACCCCCATACCCTTCAGGGGGAAGGGGTTCATGGTGCCAGGAAACCAAAGGAGCTACTGCACAACCACACACTGCTCCCTGCACCCAGCTGGCTAAACACAGGGTGTCCCCAAAGCCTCTTGGGATTTGGAGACCAGGTTCTACCCTTCCTTCCTGTCGGATTCCCAAATTGGCTTTTTTTCTCATTTAAAAAAAAAAAGGGGGAGGGGGGAAATATTCCCACCCTCTTGTTCTCTCCCCTTCTGCCCTGCCTCTCAAGCTCTCCATGTTTTTCCCTTGGGAACAAGGATGCTCAAGACTACGGCATTGCACTGGCTGTTTTGGAAACAGGATGCCTGTGCTTGGGTACAGCGCAAGCTCTGCTTGACTGCGTCAGCATTGCTGGCTTTTGCAGCCTGCAGGAGTGAAACTGAGAAACCTGAAGTGGAGGGATAACACAGCCAGCGTATGAACAGCCCCAGGACGTACGGCTCAGCCACGCATGGCGGTATAGGGCCAAGCGGTGGTACCCCCTTGCTGTTCAAATGTGGGTTGGCGAAGGGAACTGTACCTCAGCACGGCAGGCGGCGAGGGGGGCACAGGCTGCCCCACGCGGGGCCTCGTACCCTCGTACCCCAGCCACGCTGGCAAGGGCCCACAGCTGCAGGCAGATGTGAGGCAGGGGCAGCTGGCAAGCGGCAGCCAGCCGGCACGGACACAGCAGCAGGAGCCCAGGGAGCAGTGCCACGTGCAGCCAGCCCACGCTGCGGTATGCCACAAAGGGCCCTGCTGCCCTGGCGCAAGGACAGGGCTGTGTGCTTCGATGCTAACATGATTCATGACTCACTCCATCAGCATGTACAAGTTGGTTTTGGACAGGAGAGTAAATACTTGATTTTTTTTGCCCCAAGGGCTTTTTTCCCCTTTTTTCAGCACCACCAATATCAAGAGTTTTCCGAACTGCAGCTGCTGACCCCCAGGATGACTCCCAGGGCTGCATGCGGTGCCTGTTGCAGCTCCAAGAAGGGCTGCCAAGCTCTACTCCATACCCCTGGCTTAGGGACAGACACACACCTTGCCTCCCTCCTCTCACGCTGGATGGTCCTTGCAGAACAAGGACCACCACACCATGCGATGTCTGCTGCCTACGATGGAAGTCCAGCCCCCACTCTCACACATCCCTTGCTCAAAGGCATGAGGAAAAGCCAGGGAGTCCAGCTGAGACATTCTGCAGAGCACGAGGGATTCATACAGATGAACCTCCAACACATCAGAAAGGAGAAAACTGCTAACACCACTAAAGCACCGCCCCTCTGGTGCGAGCCATCGGCCACCTGCAAAACAGCAGGGCTACATCTCACTGAGCACTCCCAGGGCACAGAAGCAAAGCCGATGGACAGCCTTGCTCTTGCTTCCCCTCTTCCTATCTTTAAGAAGCACAGTAGAGAATATATTAGGACAGAGGAGAAGCTGGTAGATAAGCATTACTCTCAAGCCATTTATTATGGAGTTAATAAATAGTTTATTACAGAGTTAAAAACCAGATTTGACAACTTGGAACAATCTTCTGGTGAATATTTTGGAGAGGTTGGGGGCAGAGGCAAAAATAAAGTAGGCTGAGCTGCCTTGTGATTTCTTTCTGGTGGGAAAATAGCATTTTAGTGAGAAATGAAAGTTTCAGTGGAAAAACGTCTGAAATCTTTGCTTTTCCCTAAAGCAACACAGAGTATCTGCTACCATCAGCATTTCATATAGTCTAATAACAAAATATTTAATATCTGAAAATCAAGCCTACAGTTCACAGAAGGGCTTTGTGCGAACCTCCTACAGCACAGACAGAGCCTGCTGATGGCTCTGCCAAACCCTGTCTGGAGCATCTGTTTCCAACATAGAAAAAATACCATCTGGGAGAGTGTTACCTGCAGCATCTTTACCACTGCAGTCCAGCCCACACTGAGACGGAAAGACCTAAAGAAGCCTTGTCTATAATTACCTGTGGCAGGATAACAACCTCAAGAACTGATGGGGACAACTGCTTGGCCCCAGCCAACCTCCAGGGATGCGAGAGCAAGCTGGCCAGCTGTGCACGTGGAAGGAGGAGTAAGGAAGGAAAAGAGGAATGGGCCTTTGCCCACATGCAGCACTGCCAGGACTTGGACAGGAGCACTGCCTCCGCACTCCAAAACAAGGTCTAAAACCTTCACAGGGTTTAAAGAGGTTACAGGCTGCTCCATGGCAAGGCCAGCAGCCCTTCCTGTGAGACAAAAGCAACCCAGCTCCTCTTTCTTCTTATCGAAGTGGAGTTTCAGAAGTGGCTGTCATTGCACAGAAGCAGATATCTGATTCTGGGAGCTTTTAAATTTAACAAAGACATAACAAAACCCACCAACGGGAAACTGGTTTCAGATATTCAAATGGAAACAATACTTTTTAATGATAACCAACAACACACCCCCAGCAAGGCAGTCACTAAGCTGATGCCTGCCATCTTTCTGAGGGAGCTCTCTTCTGAGATGATTCCTCCAGGGCTTACCCAGGCATCAGATCCAGATGGAGCAGAGCAAGCTGCCGAGGACCCTCCCAGCTGGGCATCCAAACCCTGCTCCCAGGCACAGCTCCCCAGCAGCTGGCCCCCCAAGGCAAAGGTGAGTGCTAGACATGTGGGAAAGGGTCTGCTCACAGGATGTGCAACGGGAATGGCTCTGCTAGGCACACCTGAGCTGGCAAGGGGGCCACAAACACTCACTGCAGTGGCAGTTTCAAGGGTTTTTTTCCATACGCAGTACACATTGCAGGGACATCAAGGGTCCAAGCAGAGCCCCAGGTGCTGCTTTGTACACTCAAATGCAGAAACTTCTTGTCCTCACTTAAATGGCCCTCAGGCAGAACAAGAGCCCAAGTCCAGGCCTCCAATACCGCACCCAAGCATCCTTGGACTGAGGATAGTCTGCAGTCATAAAATCCCCACTGGCCAGATGTTATCTGGAGACAAACTCATTTCCTGGCAAGAAATTAATCAAAAATGCTACAAAAAACTTCACTTGGATGCAATTCTTGGTGAAAAATTATTCTTACACAAGTTTGTCTCTGCCTTTTGTGATCTAGGGAAAAAAAAAAAAGTCATCTAATCAGGACCTTGGGCCATAATCAAACTCAGGGCTGGAGGCGGGTTACAGCAGCAGCTCAGTGGTCACCAGCAGCCTGTGCTTGACCCAGAAGAAATCTGCACCATGTTCCTGTCATTGCTACACAACCCCACCCAGAGCTGGGTCTGCATGGGGATGCCCAGGACACTTAACAGGACTCCTCAGAAGATGCAAAGTCTTGGAGGCAGCTGAGGTGCCCTGATCTCAGTGTGAACTATGGTCTCTGTACACCTGACGAAGGCGCACAGTAGTGTTTGTGCCCTGACTTTGCACACTTTGTTAACTGTTTGCTGCTGGGCAAACAAGCCCGAGGGGTGCCAAGCCCACAACAGTCCCTTCAGCCTGCAGTGTCTAGAGCAGGCAGAGCTGTGCTTGCCTCAAGGTTTGGCAAATACTCACCTCAGGGACACAAAGGGTGCACTTGCCTGACACTGCCTGGCTTCCCTGCCTGCCCCAGGCTACAGCCACAGCTACACATAAAGTTCTTTTCTGCAGTAACCGCAAGGCAGGCTAGTGAATTCTTCCTCTCCTCCTGCCAACCAGACCACACTAGTGACCATGCTGGTGAAGAAAGGCAATGCCACAAGCAAACCTTTCGGCTCTGAGAAATTATTTACTTCTTAGGAGCCTGTTGAAGTTACACTGCCAAAGCCTTCCTCTAGCAGCACAAGCTGTGCCTCTCGCTGGGAGAAGAACTTGCTGGCATCATGCTACTGCTACAGCATCACTGCAAACCCTTCTGCACATCACTTCAGGGCAACAAGACACATCCATTACCACCTACAAGTGCCTGACAGGGAACAGCCACTACCACCCCTCTCTGCAGCTGCATTCTCAGAACTGGGGAGGCAGCCCCTATTCTGTGCAGACTTTCTTCTTTGACAACATCGGACTGCAGCAATAGGTCACACGCTTCCCTCCACCCTAGGAGTACAAAAGGAGGTCTCCTTTCTTGGTATTGTTTTTGCTTGGCTGGACAGCAGAGCATTTTTGCAAACCCAGTTTGGGGCTCTTGGGCATTCATGGTTAAGGACAGAAATGCAGTTCTTGTGGTTTCTTCTTAAATGCAAGCAGTCTCATATCCTCATTTTCCTCTCTTTGCCAGAAGTTTCCTAGAGGTCAAGTAGGAAGAAGGTGGTACAAAGTCACTTGTTCAGATTTTTCTCTATAGAGAAACCAGAATCTGTATTTTTAGGCACTGCTGGCACACAGTTTCTGGACCTCAAACAGAGGGCACACTCTTTGCATCACGCCCAATCCCAGCTTCCTACAACAGGAGGATTTTCTGCTAGGAAGGAAGAACTGGGACAACAACCAAAAAAGTCCACCTCAGCTGCAGAAGGGTGGGAAGGCTGGGAAGGGATATATGAGCAGTTAAGCTAAGAGAAAGGCAGTGCAGTGCATGTTTGATAGCAAGTGCTACGCTCCAGGTTTCTGCTGTGAACCAGCAATGAGAAACATCTTTCCTGGTCACCAGTCTTGGCAGCAACAGTTTGGCTATTTAGGAGTGTTGAGGAGGGCTACATTCACATCTCTAGGATCTTCCTTGGCACCCAGCTGTAAAGGCTTGGTCAGACTTAAGCCAGGTCTGGCAGCTGGAACTGTCTGAAAAGTAAAAATAAGAGATTTTCTTTCTGCATCCAACGCTCTCAGGGGCATTGACCACATCCTGAGATCAGATGGCCATCTTCACCCAAACTCAGGCCATGAAGTAAGCCTGGTGAAGCTCTCAAGCACTTTTTTTGCCTCTCCATGTGGCTAATGGTTTTACACTGCAAACCCAGAAGCGGAAGCTAAAAGAGCACAGCTCCCAGGTGGCAACTTTCAGTACATTGCATAGTTCCTACTGGATTAAGAACATAAGATGCAATTCTCACTACTAGGAATGTGACAGATGATCTCTCATTCCTTGCCTTCTCTCTTTCCATACAATACTCTGGGGTGAATATGACAAGTTCTAGGCCTAAGCTGCCACAAGAGGCACAGGACTATGGAAAAAGCCTTCAGTGGTGAAGACTGCTAAACAGCACAACAGGTTGCCTAAGAAAACTCTGAAAGCTTCCATTGTAAGTTTTTCAGGCCAACATCTGTCAGGAAGTTTTGGTCAAGCTCAGTTTGCCATAGACCTGGCAGGTTCTTGGTGGATCTTGGGGCAGAAAACAGACTGTTCCAAACTAATTTCAGTGCTACTTTGAGCTGCTGCTTTGAAATTCAGCAATCTTATTTATTTTAGAGGGCTGATTATTGTAGTGAAGACAGACATATGTCATGTCACAGTGAAAACAACCAGCCTAACAGTGATACATATCAGTACCATAACCCTGCTCTCAGGGCAGGTCTCCAAGAGCACTGGTCAGCAATTCAGAGTCCAGCTGGCTGCTGGTTACTAGTGTCACTCAATACTGGGAGCAACACATAGGAGTCTATACTGGTGCTTCTTATGTTTTAGTATCTTTGCTACTGACCTGGATGACAGGATGGAGCATATGGACAGCAAGTCTGGAGATGACACCAAATTGGGAGGAGTGGTTCATACACCAAAGGGCAGAGCTGCTATTCAGAGGAACCTAGACAGGTTGGAGAAATAGGCTGAGAGGAACCTCAAGAAGTTCAATGGCAAATGTACAGCCCTGCCACTGGGATGGAGTAACCCCCTGCAGCAGAAGAGGCTGGAGACAACAGGCAAGAAAGCAGCTTCACAGGAAGAGACCTGGAAGTGTGGATGGACAAGCAACTCAGCAGTCAGGAGTACACTCGTGCACCAAAGGCCAAACACTAGCAGGAGCGCAGCCAGCAGGGTGAGGGGAGGGATCCTGCTCAGCATTTGTGAGACCATCTGGAGAGCTGGTTCCAGTTTGGGTTCCCCAGCACAAGGACAGTGATGTACCAGAGCAAGTTCAGTGGAGGCTATCAAGATGGTTTGGGCTGGAGCACACAACGTATAAGGAGAAGCTGAGCAAGCTGCGCTTGTTCAGCCTGGAGAGAAGGCAAAAGGGAGATCTCACTGTTATCTGCTACTCTCTGATAGGGAGCCACAGACACACTCAGGAAAAGCTGAAAGGCAATAGGTACAGACACAACATGAGAAATTCTGACAGGATACAAGGAAAACCTTCACTGTCAGCATGGTCACACACTGGAATAGAAAATGCCACCACTTCTCCGGTCTCATCTCTGGAGACAGACAACCTGCTCTAACTTTAAACTTAGCCCTTCTTTCAGCACAGGGTTGACAAAGCAGCCTCCAGACATCCCTTCCAGCTAAACTACCCCAGGAGAGACCTCACACTGTGGGAAAGAGCATTAAGAACGTGTGCCTTTCAGTTTTCCGATCTGTGAAATGGGGCTGACAGGATTTCCTTATTCAAGCCTTTGTTGTCTAGCAGGTGTCCCAAATAACCCACTTTTTTCAGTGTGGAATAGATGACTCAGCTCTTCAGAATATGAGGCTCTGTCTGCAGAGCCTTCCCCCCAGCACATGCAAACAGAAGAGAGAGGCACTTCTTGTGCCATACTTAGTATTTTGTTTCAGAACTCACTTGTGATGCTGTTGGAGGCTGCGTGCTTTCTTCAGATCTGAAATTGTCAGAGCTGCCCCAAAGTTTCTAGCAAACAAACTTAATGCTTTCATTTTACACCAGAAGCATAACAATTACCTGGGAAATCCCCCTCCCACACCTCAGAGTCCGTATTTTGGGTGACTTGATGATCTTACCACATACTTACTCAGGTTCAATGTTGGTTTTAAAAACTGACATGTAAAAGCCACTGGGGTCAACTTTAAAGCTAAGGCTTGCTCCGAACAGCTATGTATGCTTAAATACAGGAAAAATGGCAGTTGAGAGAAAGGGACCAAAAGAAATCTTGCATCTCCTCTCCCACTCCCCTCTTAACCACGCACTGCCATACCCTAAGAGACATGACCTACCAAGTACAACTGCTCTCATCATGCCAGGCCCTGCTGTAGTTCTCTACTGTTGCCTTTCCCAGCTTCTTCACAATCTTCAAATGGTCTTCTCATGATGAGAGCCACTGATATCTGCACAGGCACTGCCTCTTGCTATGCCTAACTCCACAGCACACCCCAACTCCACAGCACACCCCACAAGGGGATGCAAGGCAGCCAGGAACACAGTGACTGCTGCACAGGCCCTTGCTACAACACTGATCCAATATGAGCAGTCATGGGGGTCAAGAAAGGAAGTTATAAAAAAATATAACTGGGAGGAAACATCAGGGGGTCCTTCTCTTCAGTCCAGGGGGTGCAGTAGAGACAGAAACTGCACAGGAAAGGGGAAAGATAACAGCTCTCCTACCCAAATACTTCCCAAACAGAGGAAAACTAAAATGGAGGGGAACCATGAGCTTCCCCTTTCATATTGCCTCAGAGGAAGCTGTTTCAATTCCACTATCTGGAGGCACAATAAGTCATCCTTCAGCAGGTACCTCCATCGGTGTGGTTAAAACCAAGTAATATAGTAATTAAGACACTTTAATAGAATTCTCATGTTATAATAAGCCTGTTCCCTTCAGCATCTTGGGAGCACACAGCTGACTCAGGAAGACAGTAGAGTACCTGAAACACAGCAGGTGGAATTTCCCCTTTTACAGCGATCTGCATGCCTCCCTATGTGGAAAGGGGTGTGGCTGCATATTTTTTAAAGTGAAGTAATACGAGACATCTTGTTCATGCTGCAAATCCAAGGAGTCTGCAACACTAAAACAGTTGATTAGTATCTGTATTCAGGAGTTGCTGTCCCACCTCAGGGATGGTCAAGCTGCCTGCTGGCATGGCTAAATCGTTAGCTGTACTGACAGGCACAGAGGTTGCCTCTTGTCATTGGTCCAACAGCTCCTAGAACATCTGATCACAACTACTACAAGACAGAGGTGAGTCAAGGACTATGCTGATATGAAAACATTACTCACAACCCTGATTTTATTGCACATTTTGGTAACTGGCGAGAGATTCCTATGACAGTGCACACCTTCATGTTTTGTGACGCAAAACAGTTAAAAAGACAGGACTTTTCCCTTTTTACCTTGTTTTCTCAGAGTTTCTAAACAGAAGTTCCCCTGGTAGAAGAGGAACAATGTCAGCTTACAGAATTGTTCATCTTCACAAGAGCCCACCCTGTTTCCAGTTAAATGAATGGAAAAGGATCCCACCAACTGCAACAGAAGTTGGACAAGGCCCTTGGAGACTGAGCTCAGAAGGGAAACTACCAGAGAGGGGAGGGCAAGGAGGCAGATTCTGCATGCTCACAAAAGAAAACACAAATACACCTTATTAAAACCAAGACTTTCCATCCTCACGTTTATTTTTCCTAAAAAACAGTCTTTGCAAACAAATCTTGTTTCTCCTTTCCAATTCAGTGGGATTGCTGCAAGCACTCCATGGCACATGACTCTGGGGAAGCAGAGAAAGTGTACCACAACTCAGTCATATTTCCATAGGAAAATTTGACTCATAACTTACGTCATCCTTGAGATGCTGACACAGGTTTGCAAGAAGCATCTGAATGTCAAGTCCAAGGTACAGCACCGTAGCCACCTCAGGCGTGACACAGCTGCCTACTCTAGCAGAGTAGAAGGCCCTCCTTTGCTGCCAGGCGCTGGCGATGGATTTTATCCTGCTGTAGCTCCTCGTGGTTTGGATGCCAAAGTTTCATGACAATTCTCTCAATGTTTAGAGCATAGACAGTGTGCGCAGGAATAACTTCTTTGTGTACCTGGAGATACACGTTAGAAAACAAGTTTCATGCTTTCATACACATTTCCCCATATTGCCCATGGAAGACCCTCCCTCTACTACAGGATGATCAGAGCACCAGCCCTGCAGAGCAGGGGTGCAGGCTGTCACACATGAAGAGAGCTGCAACTTGCCAGCACTGCCACAGCAGCCAGCACAGAACAACTGCCTGTTATGCCATTTTGTAAGGAAGTGGCATGGTAAGGAAATTGCCATTTTGCTCTTACGATGACAAAAAACAAATTGCCATCAAAATCTTACAAACAAGTCTATCTGACTAAACACACGAGATGAATGCTTGTTTACAGCTCTTACAATGAATGGTCTGCCTCTGCAGCCTTGAGACAAAATCTAAAGGTCTGTTCACAAGAGCAGTGATCAAGGGGCAATTTCTCACAGCTAATTTTAGACATTCAAAGTAGTCTGAATGTTCCCAGAGCTGCCAGAGAGGGAGGGAACCACAGGCATACATCTCCACAGGAAGATTCATCCAGCCTACCTTAGACACCTCCGCAGGGTTGGGGTGATCCTAGCTAACCCATCACAGCAGCCTGCATGCCAGGACCAAGTATTCCTCCAAGTACCCAGGTGGAACATGGAGGAGTAAGAAGGGACATGCGAGGCAAGTAATTTTGCTGCATCACTGTCAAAATCTCAGTCTAGCTCAAGTTCTGATATAATTGTTGCAGCCTTGCTAGAGAGGAAGTTACATAGCAGTAAGAGACAGGGATTTCCTCACCAACTCTCTGACCAAGGGGAGCAGAACACGCATTAAATGACGAGCTGACCATATGTTAACCATTACCTAACAGCGGGATCAAGTCAAAGACAAAGAATTGTAAATTTGAGAAGGAAAGAAGGAAACAGACTGTAGGAGGAGAAATCAAATCCCCCTCCATGTATGTAACGAAATCTGAGACTGGTAGCTGGTACTCAGGGCAGTGCTGCCTGTGACACGACAGTGTAACATGAACAGCTTACCTGTAATGCCTCAAAAAGGTCATACATGTTCACTGGTGGGAGGGACGCTGGCAAGGTGTCTCCAGAGCACGCTAGGAGTAGAGCTGCCTGCTGCTCAGCATCATCGGGTGGGGGCTGGGGAGTTAGACTCTGACCAGCAGAAGGTGTCGCACAGTTTGGAGGGCTATAGACAGAGCAGGCAGTAATACCTTCCAGTCAAGAAAACAGCACCAGCTTTGAAAGTCACAGAGCAGGGGCTTAGCCCCAAGGTTTGCTTTTCTGTGTCAGCTGACTTATCTCTTCTGTACATAAAATAATTTCAGCTGTAATTAAAATATCTTTAAAATTCCAGTTAAATAAAAATAGTGCAAAGTGATCCTCACTATGCTTCAAACCTGCTTAACTGATCTCGATTGGGCAACTTGTGTTATTTATTTACAGCTGACGGTTCCTACCCAGCATAAAAATTAGGGCACCCACAACATTAAATTGAAAGACACTAGCCGTTAGGCAGAGTTGTTTGGAGTGGATTGTGTTTGTAGTATTTGTAGTGCTACAATCAAATCTCAGAACACCCACGACCTCCTGTCAACTTCTAGAAGCTGCCATAGACAAACACAACTGCCTTCTCATACACACATACTACCAGATGCACAGCACAAGCTGTTTGACATTGAGACTTTGGAGAACAAGATGACCCTGAAGCTCTGCTAGCTGTAAAGGCATGCCAAGGAACCATAAATACATTTGGATGCAGGAAATGACAGGATGGCAGTGTCCTGCAGCTCTTCACTGACATTTCACTCCTGTGGCACAACAGCAGTGCCCTCATAAAAGAAGGGCTCTTCTGCCTTTCAGGCAGTTTCCCTGAGAGCAGCAGAATTCCTGTGTCACTCACTACAGCTTCCAAAAAGCAATAATTACTGAGGACATTCAGAAGGCCAGGGGTAACCTTCATGAATTGATGGACAAGCACAGGCAAGGAAGACAGACTTAACATCGTCATGAACTCCACTGCTGAGAAATCCCCATATTCTCCCTCTCTGTTTAGCCATACACTTCTCCTTACTGATACCTTCTTAGTGTGTGAAAGCTAAACACCATTATTAACGATTCTACTAAGTAAAAAGAGAAACTGAACCATGGAGTAACTTCAGGACTAGCAAACTGCATTTGAAATGAGCAGTGTGCTGAGAGCTCCTTACCACTCAATTAAATTGTTATAAGCCACAACACTGTTCTTCAGATATGGCTGCGGGTTAACATTGCTTCCAAAGGCATACTTGAAATGGCCATCTCTCAGACGATAGGCTTTCCGCCTGGATATCACAGATGTCAGAATATCCTTAAGATGGTTCTGCAATGAAAAACCGTCTTATTACACATGCCGATTTATTCACTCTACCAAGCCACAGCTGTGAGAAGTGCCTCACCTATTGGCAAAACAGAAGTAGTGCTGCTACGGCCACAAGGACTTAAAGACGAAGGGAACCAAGATCTGGACAAGTTACAGTATGTGAAAACATACTGTATCTGATACAGTTGGATATAGAGAACATGGCACTGTGCAAGTACTTGTATGCGTTAGCCTGTGAACTGTACTTTAATATGTGATGTGCTGCTTCAGATAGCAAAAGAGGTTTCTTAAACACTAGGAAGCTCCCAACCTCTGATCCCTTTGATAAAGAGTTAAGAGATTTCGTAACTGGCACTAGATGGTACACCTGTACTGAAATACTGGCCCTAAAACTACAGTGAAAAGCCACTCAATCCTCTTTTTCAGACTGTTCAGTTGCCTGGAAAGTGCTGGAGAAGGAACTGCCTGAAAAAACAAGCAGACAACTGCTTCTTAATTTGGCCTCACCCCCAGATGGGGAGTTCAGATGGCCACCACATCCTGACTCCAAAAAACCATCCACACATCAAGGCTCCAAGTCATGGCTGTATCATTCCTGGGATATGTCAGGTAATGCACCACTGATGGCCAAAACCAGCAACAGTACACACTTCACCTGCAGGTATTACCCGATTCTGTCACCTCACTTCCATGCCAGATACTTGCGCCTATAATGGATTATTTTTCATGGAACTGTTTAAACTGGAGTTCCTGTTCTGTCCCTGCTTTTAAGTGACAAGAACAGCATTTTCCAAAACAGCTACTTAAGCATACCTGGAGTTCTTCATATGCAAGTACTTCAAAATTAACACTTGCAAGCAGAAATCCAAGACTTTACATCTGTAACGCCACCAATCTGGAAGCCCTTTGGTTCTCATCTTATTCCTCCCAAGGCAAACAGGCAATTAGAGAAGCAGGTTTCCTCTCCCCACTGAGGGACGCTACCCCATACTGCACACAGAGCCTTTTGTTGCTGCTATAATGAGACCACCACCACTGCCCAGCCCAGTCTCACCTCCACAGCATAAACAACTGCGGTCACTGCCTCCTCTGTGACGTTGTCTAGGCCATGCTCATATGCAGTTACGATCATCCTTCCCTCTAACTGGCCACGTGTAGGAAGCATCATGGTGTGAGAACACAGCTTCAAGTCATCATCCTCCTGAGGATCCTTTGCCACAAATTGCTGGGCTCCAGAGAGCGGATTCTGAGGCTGGAACCGGTGCTGTTACAAACACGTTAGAGAATAAGCTGATAAATACTCGGTCAGACCCTTTGGTTCATCAAGCCAAACATCCCTTCTCCAGTCGGAAAGCAAACACCTATAAAAACATATCGCAGTAGGACAAGCAGAGTGATATTCCTCCCCAGGATACTCTTCCAACCCCCAACAATTTGTGACTGAAGAAATTTCTGAGCCACTGTTGGTGTCCTTTTACTAAACAGCCCATGAACTTGTCCAGCAGCACCCTGAACTGCCTAAACCTTGGGTCTCCACAACATCCTGCAGCAAGAAACAACACACCACATGAAGAGTCACCTCCTTTGGTTTGCTCTGTACTTCCCACCTGCTAGATTCGTTTGATTCTCCTGTACATCTCAAGTGTGGTCAGTCATTGTCCTTTTTATCTCTGTTCACGCTATCTGGGCCAGTGATGATTTTACGGACTTTCACATCTCTCATTCACCTCCTTCTACACTGAAGAGTCCTTGTCTATTTAGTCATTTCTTGTACAAAAGGGTGTATTTTTAGTTACTAACCATACTGTTTCCATCAAGATAAAAAAACATGATCCTAAGCTTGTGTGATGAATTGCTTCTTACATTTCTTTAAAGCTTCAAATGCAACAACTTAGCCAAATTCCTGTTCTCAATTTCATACTGTAGTCTCCCCCATGCACTTTCAATACTCAAAGCAGAGCTGTGTTACTGAGCAGCCACTGATTCTGAGATAGATTATGGCTATTTTTCAGAACTGACTCAGTTATTTAGAAATAAAAAAAAAAAAAAAAAAAAAAAAAAAATCACAGAAAAGGAATCCGTACCAGAAGGTGGCAACCCCCGTTTCCCAGACCACAGTTATTCCAGCACAATTCCCTTGCCGTGCTGGTGTCTCAAGCTCTGAGTGCTTGTGGTGGCTCCCGGAAAGCCTCAGTCCCCAGTAAAGGGGGAGGAAAAAGCAGATGGGAACAACTGATCCTTGAGCCCAGACATGTGCTTGGCCCAGCCCCAACCCACAAGGGTACAACATGACTCTGGCTCATCGAGTGCTCCCACAACTCCTGGACAGTTCCTCAACTCTCCAAGCCACAAATCTGGTGGCTCTGGAATGAAGATTGCTGCAAGGCTTTTATGGGGCATCAAGACAAACAAATACTTTAAATATAAACAATGAATATACAGCAAAGTGGATGTCTCACATCTTCATTTCAGGAGAGGAAGCAGGGCTGCTTCATTCAAAGGACAGTGTGACATTTAACTCAGAGTGAAAAAACAACCCACCCACTAATGATGTGAAAGCAGTTTTCCCTCCCTGTAATTCTGAAGACTTATGCTTTCATTACAGGAAAGCTGGAAAAGACAACCTTCAAAATGTAAGCAACTCAAGAAGAATGTGGTTTGGGAGAGCAGAAGCCAACTGGAATGAACCTGTGGTCATTCACAACTGTTACTCTGACCGGTGAGGGAAACATCAGGAAATATCAAGGCACTTCAAGTTCACACTACTCAGGAACTCCACTAGTAAAAGACAAGCTCGTTAATCATAACATACACTTCATACAGTACTTGCTATCAAGCATTCCAGGAACACATGTATAAACACACATTAGAAATGTGGCGTAACACAGGGGTATCTGAATAAACCAAATTCCAAGACTTCCACTCCATCACAGCTTGCTTCTCAAACTCTCCTCTACTTGCTACTGAAAAGTTACAGTTAAGTTTGAAAACAAAAAGATAACACAGACTGCCAGCAGAATTTGGGTTGCAGTTGTGAACACTGCAAAGTATTTCAGCAGTTTCTAAATACAACGAGCCTTCAGCTGGACTTGCATCCCTTTGAAACACTACTCTCTGAAGTACACACACAGTGCCTAATTATAGTCCCTAGGAGTGCAGTATGCACTTTGGCTGAGCCAAGCTAACCTTTCACAGCATAAGAGCAGGAGGTTCCACAGCCCCACCTTTCTCCCCTATCCCCAGCCCTTTCTTCCTTTGTGCTGGCTTTCACATTCATCCAACCACAAAGAAAGCTGATCCAGCTGAATAAACCAGCAAGAAAAACTTGAGGTTTGTGGTCTTTTGTGATTGGTTAGTTTTCTGCCTTGTCAGAGAACTGAACTGGATCACAATGTGCTCAGACACCTGATAAATCTGGCTCAGTAAGAGACAGACATTCTCCCTTTCAACAAACTGTTAATTCAGTTTGAACTCTCTTATCAAATTCCACCCTTGGAAGACAGTGCCCCACCCCAATCCTCTTTCACACCAGGCCCCCTCCACGCTGGTCTGGCAGCACAGAAACAACTGTAGAACAGACGCATGACAGTACCAGATGCACGTACAGAGCCTTCGCTGCAAAGCAAACTGGACCTTGCGCATTTCTCTGCCACCTGTGAGAAGACAGCATCTTTGCAAAGCGTTTTCAATTCTGAAACAACTTGACCCTCTAGAACATTCCAGCTGAGGAACATCTTCTAACACTTTGGATTGCAGTCATGTGGAGGGGTTCATACAATCACAGAATTCCGCCTGAACAAACAGGCAATCACTTTTGCTTCAAGAACGTGGCAGATGTGTGAAGTGAACAAGATATAGAATCATAGAATCATTTAGGTTGGAAAGACCTTCAAGATCACTGAGTCCAACCATCATCCATGCCCACTAAACCATGTTACGGAGTACCCTGTCTATGCGCTTTTTGAATACCTCCAGGGATGGTGACTCAACCACTTCCCTGGGCAGCCTATTCCAATGTCTGACAACCCTTGCAGTAAAGAAATTTTTCCTAATATCTAACTTAAATCTCCCTTGCCTCAACTTGAGGCCATTTCCTCTCGTCCTATCTCCAGCCACTTGGTTTTACTCATACAAACACACTGCCTTGTTACCTCATGCCTGTACAAGTAGGGTAAGGTGACCCAGGTTTACAAGGAATTTGTCATTGAAGAATAAAGATGTGTTGCTATATTGGGCAGACGTATTCAGATAACTAAATGAAAACATAGTGATGGTGTAGTTGTGGGTGCTGGTGGTCCTTTCTTGCACCATCATGTATCTTCAGAGTTAGCACAAAGTGAGGTTTTTACAAGAGAAGAGGAAGGGACTTGCCTTTTTTAAATTTTTTAGTAGCAAACCAGCACAAACTGCATGTGAATATGGATGATAGGAGGGAGATGAGAAATGTTCACGATCGTGGCTTTAACTTGGGGAGTTTTTACTGACAAAAAGGGGAGGATGTTGAAAAGCATCCCAAATGTTGAGTTTCACCTTTTCTTTCAGTTGCATGCCCTGTTTGCCCAACGTCCAGTTTGCTCACCTGCACAATGCTCTGGTTTTGTGGCTATATCATGAAAAGAGATTATTTTGCTTGCTAGTTTTCATAATGTGTAGTGTTTTATCTCCTCCTCACATGGGTGGGCTGGCCCTGCCTCCCCCCAGGCATCTCAGCAAGGGCCACCGCACCTTAAACATAAAATGCCAAGAAGGGTATTTAATTTCTACCAAAAGCAAAGGTGCTGGGAACCTCTACTCAGACTCACCAATAGGCCCAGCACTACAGGGAGCTCAGGCTCTACCACCCCTCCCCGCCAAACCACTGCTCCCCTGCCAAAAGTGGACGGGATCATCTGCAAGGACAAATCCTGGCACCGCTCTCCTGAAGACCCCCTTGATGCATATGGCCAGTGGGACCCAGCAGCTGGTCTGAAGGCAATGAAAAGCATGGCCCTTTGCTGGCATAATCTGCCTTTGGCAGATGCAAAAACGGCAAGCAGAGTTTAAAAAGAAGCAAGCACGGGACCTCAGGTGTTATCAGCTGCTGAGAAGCTGCTCCCACGCAAGGGGGTACTCACCCCCCAAACCTGGTGCAGAAAAGCTCCTGCAGGAGAGAGAGCTCCTCTCCATGGGGCAGGGCAGCTATTTCTTTCCTAACATGAAGCTATGGGTGAAGCTGCACCCTTGGGCTGACTTAACCTGCCCCGTTCCAGGCAGTGGAAGTGCCGATGGGAGGAGAGCGGCGTGCAGCCACCTCTGGCAGCACAGGGCTTGGGGCCTCTGCTTTTGCAGCCGAAGTCACAAGGGCTCAGCTTCTCTGCCAGTCAGATGGAGTCATTCTCAGTCTTTGCTAATTTCTCTCATTTCCTTGTCTTTTTTTTTTTTCCCCCCTCTTTTCTTATTTTTTTATCTCTCTGCTACAGGGCTTTCAAGTCTCCAAGATTAAGTGAATTTCAGCTGGGTGGTCACCAGGGGATTTGCTGCCTGCAGACCCAGGTGGGCCACCCTCTATCAGACCCCACATCTGCTGGATCTTGAAAGCTTAGGGTTGGTTATAAATTAGCTTTCACCTAAAACCTTTAGTGCTGCAGCCTTGTGGTGCTGGGAGAGCTGGCCAGGCTGCAGCCATTAGACATGGCTGCTGCGGGTAAAGTCCTCTCATGCTGCACTTGGAGGGGTTTACTTAGGCTGATTTTTTTATCTGCCTCTGCACCTCAGCAACAGGGAGAGGTCCCTTTGTGTGATCCACCCCACAGCTGGCTAAGCTGTACCACGAATCTAGCCTTTTCCTGGATGACATCTGAACTAGCAATAGCTAGTCCAGCTGAGTAATGAAGGGATTATTTCCACAGCTGCCACTCGGTTGCAACAGCAGCCCCAAGGATCCACAGAAACCCACAGAAACACCCATAACTGCAAGGCTGGTCCTGCCCCCCTGTCGTGGTTTAACCCCAGCCAGCAACTAAGCACCACGCAGCCACTCACTCACTTCCCCACCCCCAGTGGGATGGGGGAGGAAATCAGGAAAAGAAGTAAAACTCGTGGGTTGAGATAAGAACAGTTTAAT
>JAVJGG010000090.1:35811196-35837633 GCA_035590195.1 Aviceda cuculoides
TGAATACCTCCAGGGATGGTGACTCAACCACTTCCCTGGGCAGCCTATTCCAATGTCTGACAACCCTCTCAGTAAAGGAGAACAGAGAACGTGAAAGATGAATGAGACTATGAAAGACCTGCCCAAGTGTTACTGCAGTGACCACAGAGCTAAAGGTACTCCTCGATCGTCCCGGGAATATAAGCTTTTGCAACTTTGACATTTAGGTGTTCTTCCATGTGTTCTCTGGTGTCTAAAGCCAGGTCACACAGTAGCCTTTCTCCCAAGAGGCTTCCATGAGACAGGCAGCAGCCACTAACCCACAGCTCTTGCCCCAGTGCAGAACTCAAAACAAATATGATGTACATCATTGCATGTGTTGAACTTCCATCATCCCTGGTAGTAACAAAAACTACATGCTGTGCAGAGCTCTTCACCCCCAACAGAACATCAGAGAGCCACGACTATTTGACTACGGACACTTACATCAAACTTTTGTCGAACTGAAGAAATCTTTTTCTTTCCTTTGGGTTTTCCAGGTTTAGTTGCAGAGCCACCTGGCCACGGCAGAGATCCAGCACCTTCTATAAATTGAAAAGAAAAAAAACCCACTCGATAGGTGTTGCTGATTTAGGGCCAGGATGAAACTGTCCACATAGGAAAACCCTTAACATTTGGCCTCCTGCTAAGCCTTAACCCAAAATCAACAGCCACGGCCCAGAGGAGGGACTTCTCAGCGGAGAATGCTTTTGGCAGCCCTTCCCTTCCTTTGTCAGCCCTCTGCTAGCTTGACTCACTTATGACCCATTACTTAAGCAGAACTTTCTGTCCACAGACCACACAAAAACCCATGGCTGAAGGAGAGAGATAAGCACAGCCTCCAAGGAAAGCCACAAGGAAGGAACAAGTCATTTGTTCCATCAGGAAGATGACGGCAGCTTGCTTGGAGGGGGATTCTCCTCCCACCAGCTCCTGGATCAGGTCAGACACTAACCAGCAGGATGGAGCAGTCTGACTCATTACATCTGCCTTTACAGTTCCTCATCAGCTTTAGCAAGCATTGTCTCAGACCCTTGTTAAACATCACGGCTGATCGTTCTTGTCACACTGAGGGGAAAGGCGAGGGGGGAAAAAAGCTCCACTGAGCCCAGGAGCAGGACAACACCAACATGAGCAGTGAGCTTGTGACTGACCAGAACTGGCAAGCAGCTGAAAAAGATATTACTGTGTAGTACCAAGAAATAATTACATTTGGCCACATCACCTTGAGGAGACTGCTCAGAAGTCCACTGTATGCTGTTTTGACAGCTACACCTACAGTAGGCCAAACCACATCCTGATAATCACACAGCTCTTGGCAAGGAGAGCCTAGCAGATTTCCTGCCAATAGGTTTACAGGATCCATGCACGATTCCTTCAGGCACACTAGGGCTTAAGATAACTTGCATTGGATGCGTATGCGCCTGCTGACAGCGAACAAGAAGTGCAACCCAAAGACTGGACAGCCCTCTCGTGGCTACAGAGGCAGCCTCTGCTTTGTGTCACCAGTATCCTCCTTCCTTGGTTTGGCACAGCAAACGAGTTATACTACAGCACTGTTTATAGGGAATGAGGCTGGCTGGAAATCCTTGGCTATGTGGAGCTTCCCACACTCATAGCTGGAGCATGAGCACAGTGTCCTCTGCCATGAAAAAAAAACTTCTAAAACATTATTTCAAGGATCAAGCTAAACCAGAGGATTCAGGTGACGTTTTTGAACGGTCAGCTGCTGAGAAGGGGTTAGAAACAACCTACATTCACACAGAAAGATGGCATGTTCTCCTTACAAAAAAGTTTACTAAAAAGTTTAGCTACATCCTGTTAGTGAGGTGAAAACCAATAGTCTACAACAACCCTTATTGTCAAAATCCACTGGTCAATTATAGGCAATTAAGAGATAATAAAGCCTCTCCAGAAAATCATAAAGCTGGTGTCACTACTTATCACAACATTGCAGTAGAGGCCCTAACAAGGGGGTGTGGGAAAACACTGTGAACAATCGTCTCAAGGACCACTCTTGCCCTTCATCGATATCTCAGGATTTGCATCTTAGATCTATCAAAATAACACTACTTCTCCCACAAGATGTTTTGCTTTTTACAGACGAGTCCTTTCCTCCTCCTCTCCTCCATAGCAGGTCAGACCCTTTCTAGGCAGGAGGGGGATTAGATGTGTTAAGGACAGACACAGAAATTACCTGGCCCATTTCAAAGCTTTCAATAAAAGCATATCTCTCTAGCTTGCAACGTCACCCCACTCCAGGCCCTTCCTCCTTGTCAAAAGTGTCATACAGCTCCTTCGCAGCCTCACTTACAAGCATATCCGTAGTTAACTGTGTGACCAGCTGGCGGAGACAGAGAAAGCAGAACAGATGGAGACAGAAATAGCAAACACCACCCTTTTATCCAACAATATTACAGATTAATAGGTTATAGCACAGTCTGAATTTTTAAAATGCGTTATTTTAAAAAAATAAGATAGTAACTTTTAAAGTAAATGGCAACTAATTTGGAGGCTTTGACAGTAGATCTGAAAGATGCAACTTAATTGAATCTCAACCTGCACATTGAACAAACTTAGCCAGACTTAGCTTAGAACAAGGAAAAGATGAGACACTATCTCCTACTCCCCATTATAATGAGCCGAGAGCAGAATTCTTTTGGCTCCTTTTCTAGGTTTTCATATTACCAAGCCTGACTTGCACTACATGAAGAAAGCAAAATTTCCCTTTTGTATTCTAAGAAAACCAATACTTGCCTTCCTGGCCACAAATGACAAGGCTGTGTTGGCTCAGACATGAAACTTCAGAGACATTAGCAGCTTTTATTTAATCTTGCTAGCAAGAGAATTAGATGTTAACAAGCCGCAGCAATGGCTGCTGATAGGCCTTCAAAGATGAGCAACAGATAAGAATGTTTTTCTAAGAGCTGACACATCTCTGCAGTGATGGCACCAGCCAGTCCAGACAGTGTCAGGTTTTCCTGATGTGCTGCACCAGCACTGCACAGGAGGAAAGGACAAAGATACAAACAGAGAAAGTCACGACAGGACAGAGAAAAGCAGCCAGGCACAGGAAACATGCATGCTCCCACCCTCGTTTATTTGATCTTCAGCTGTTTTGGGTTTTTTTAATCTTCTTGCAGGGACAAGGGTTTAGTCAAATATATTCTGAAGACCCTCCTCTGTCAACAACCGATACTCCCATTTTCTTCTTTCTCCTCCCTTCCCAGCTCGCTGGAGAGAAGTGGAACACGAGCAACCCGAGCCCATCTTACAGCTGGCAGCCCTTCAAGCAAAGCCTGTGGGCAACCCTGATGTAACAAAATGCTCCTGCTATCCCAGCAAGAGTTCTAATTTGCTGAACCATCTCTTAGTTAGCTCCAGATTACTAGTAAATAAATTAAATCCTTACAGCATTAACTCAAGTGCTTGCTATTGTCTCAGTTTTATTGTTAACATTTAGCTAAGGAGGGAAGTAACAGTTCAAATGAGATATGTATTAACTCAAGAAACCTTGTTACCTTGATTGCTTGCAATTGTCCAACAAACAAGATAAGCTTAGCAAGCAAGCCCATGCAAGGTTAAGAAAGGCTTTAAACTGGAGTTTCTCTCGATGAAATTTTTTGGGGAAAAAAAAACCACCAGATGCAAAAATTCAGAAAAGCACTTCTGAAAATATTGGTAAAAAGAGAATACGAAGAGAAAGCCATTTTCTTGTAATGGGAAGTGTGCCACAGTGCTCAGGCTGGTACGGCCAACCTAAAATCACCATTAAGGCACTCGCTAGTATTTTGGGTAGCATGTTTCTGGGAGGTTCCTCTCTTCAGGCACTTTCACAAATTCCCAGCTACATTACAGCTGGGTGCCACTCGAGTATTTATGGGTGTCTTTACAAACATGGCTACCAGAAGGAAGGAATATCATCACCCATTTTTAAAAAGGGCAGAGAATTCAGATTTAGGATTACTCAGGATCCTGCTGTGCCCTCAGTGGGAGCTCAGCAGAAATTAAAGCAATTGGTCATTCTTCACATCAGAACAGATATGAACTTCCCTCCCTCTCCACCACCAAGTCCTAAATGTCCCATGCCACACAGGCTGTTGAACCAGAATTTGAAGTTTGTGTGACCAACAGCCTAAGCAGATGAGAGGGGGAAATGGAAAGCCTTCTCACAAAGGGTCACATTCACCCTGTCTTCCCCTATAAGCCCAGGTGGAACCACTACTACCAGGGGGAGCAAAATTTGAATCAGATGGGTTTGTTTGCATGGTTCAACATATGTTATAATCACCCCTTAAAAATACCTTCCCCAAGGTTTTCTATTCCAAATGCCACAATATGAAGTACACTTTTAACACTGACCATACTTTTTTTTAATACAAAATAGCATTTTAAAGATGGTTCTTTACCCCTTGTCTCTCTCTCACAAAGGTGGAAAGTACACGCACCAGTAACCCATGTGATGGCATGACAAGTGCATGAAGCACACTTCTTTAAAGTTACTTGTTTCCATGAATCATGAAGTAAACACCTTCTACTCAAAAGACAGTGGTCGAGACAAAAGCCTGTTAGCCTTCCATTCTTACATGAGGAAAAAGGAGAAGAAAAAAAAAAAAAAAAAACACCAACAGAAAACTAGCAGGTGTCGGACTGGCATCTATGAGGAGAAAAAGAAATCTAGACATAACATCTAGCATTCTACCTTCCTGGGCTTGCATGTACAATCCGCTACGCCGCACACAGCAGACTGGCAAGTAAAATGCATGTGTAATAGATCTACCAGACAGTGGCCCAGAAAGATGTTATCTCCTTACAGATTAGCTCCAAAATCATTGGGAGACTCTGCACTGATCTGAGGAGAGCAAAACAGAGACTCTAGAAGGGACTAGCAGTATGTACTGTTAGCTGCAGAGCACTAAACCATGTCTTTAAGAACACACACACAATTAAACTGACTTTTTTTCAAGCTGGATTATGCAGATCTGTGGACAAAGAGCCAACAAAAGCCTGCCTGAAAGCACTGAAGGTGACCAGCTGGTCAGCAAGCACTCTGTTACATGCTGTCACCAATCTGCTGAAGCACTACAAAGAAGGGTTCTTAAAAGGCTCTTAAAGAGAGTAAGCTTCAATGGGACAAGAGGAAAAGTCCTTGCAAGGACTTGAAATTAAAAAAGGTTAGGCAGGAAATAACAAGCATATGGAAAGCAGCTGTGGAGCACCACGCAGCTTTGTGCTGGGGCTCATACTTTTAACACATTCCTAGACAGCTTTGAAAAAAGGGGGTACTGGGGAGCTGGTGGAGTTTGCTGACAAATCTGAGCTATTCAAGCTGGGAAGTTGAAGCCTGACTGGACAGCTGCAGAAGAGCTGCACAATACTAAGTGACTGGATAAAGAGCCAAATGAAATTCAACACAGTTAAACACAGAGTGGTACACACGGGAATAAACAACCCCAACTTTAGTCACACAGCGATGGGCTCTAACCTGACTACTGCCGCATAGAAGCAAGACCTCTGAGCTATGAACTCTGCTCCAACACGCACATCAGCTCAGTGCTGAGCTCAGAGAATGCAGGTACTCTCTCCCTCCCCCTTCTAATTTAGACTCAGCTACTTCAGGTAATCCTCACAGGGGAATCGCTGTTCTTGTGCTCTTTTTATAACCCAGCTGTAAGTACTCTAAGTCAAAAGCAAGGAGCAGCAAGATTTAGACATAAGTCTTCCAAATGTCATGTGTGTAGACCACTAAAGAGGACAAGTCTGGGACTCAAAAGGTATTTGTAAAGTTCAAGAGCAAACAAAGCAAGTTCAGAGGTGGGGGAGGTTAGCATTTAATTAGCACAGCTGGTATAGTTAAGGACCAGCTACAACAAAAAAAGCTGTGGTTATCCATAAATTTTGCACTTTTTCCTTCCTCTAGCTACATCAGGTACCCTAATAACAGGTATTCTCTCCTTGCAAAAAACTCATCTCTCCAGTCTCAGCCCTTCAGGGCAGTAAAAATTTTCTTTCCCTTACTACACAGCAGCTTCATATCTTGAATTTCAGCTCAGTTCTCCTTCCTATCAGATCTCTGGATTGAGAGTTCTTCCAAAGACCAAATAAAACATACCTTGCAGCCCTGACGACAGCCATTCTAAATGCTTACAAAGTTAAAAGGTTAACTATCTGCATAAGGTTGGGTTAATTGGCCATAGCTCAATCAAGACTCACGTAAGCATTCCCAGTAAACATCTTTCTATGATATACATACTCGATTTCAAGATCAGTCAAGAATATCCAGCTCCTCAAAATGATATCCCCAGCAGAGAGAAGAACAAAGAGTATCACCAAGTTTAGAAGAGACAGGTGCAGCAGTAAGCAAAGCAGATCAAAGACAAAGCAGCATCTCCCTTTACACTTCAGCTCACAGCACACACCCAGTCCAGAAATCAAACCAGCTTATCACATACAGCAATCCAGCGTTAGCCTCTAATCAAGCACATGCAGCTTGTTGATAAAGGCATCTCTGCTGAAATCAGCTGGATCACTACTTTGCTACCCTTTTGCCTGTGTGGCAAAAACAACATGAATATTATGGTCCAGAAAACTGGAGTGCTTCGTACAAAACCCACCAAACACATACGCAGCAAAGCGTTACTACCCAATTGTTTTTCATGAAGCTTCTCAGGACTTACCTGGTGCAGAAACCAAGATCTGGCATCGGGTAAGAATAGCCAGGAGGAAATCATTGTGAGAGTGGACTGCATAAAGACAGACAGTTCATTAGCAACACATCAGTGCCCAGTGGCACCCCGTCAAAGTGATCTTAAAGTAGCTCACTATGCCCCTCCACAGTCATGTTTTCCCCACGTGCTTAGCTACATAGGCACAACTTTCAATTTAAGTTTTTTTGAGAGTTTTCTTCTACTGGATCCAGAATCTGCTACTACCACTCTAACAAAAAGAATACTACACCTGGCATGGAGACAAGTTAGGTCACTTTTCAGCATGCCACACACACAAACCCAGCCCTACAGCATGCAACGTGAAACATCTGGTGTATTAGGCCAGTCCAAAGAGGATCAGTTGTCCCTCTTGCCATGCAGACTTCTGGTAGCAGGGCTTCTGGTTCTTCTAGAAAAGGACTAGTAAGAGCCAGCCCCAGGAAGGTGAAGTTAAGTCAAACAGATTCTAGATAAAATGCAACTTCCTTGCAGAAGGGTTATGAGAACACAGAGTGAGTAATTACGCATTAGAAAGAACAAAGACAAACTTCGTAAGCAGAGTCAGAGGGTTAAAAGATCCCCTTTGGCCTTTGAGTCCAAGCACCAACAAACTCCCTGCCCCTCCCTGCAGGGTTCACGAATGTGGGAGTCACTGGGAGCAATGCTCGCCAATGTTTGCAGACCCACACAGAGGCGAGACGAAGGAATCTCACCCTTCAGCGCTCCAACCTGCCACCCCCAAAGGCCAGGAAGGGGATCTGCCGGCTGCAAGATCGCCTAAGTGAATTCGGGGGTCCCTCCCCCACTTCAGCCACACCACCAGTTCAGTCCCAACCGAAGGGAGAGTGCAATACAGAAAGGAGTGGGTCTCTACGGTGACATCAAAAAATGGCTTTTTGGTTGCTGGGACAGAATATTTTACCTTTTTAGCGTATTTACACAGAGACAAATTGTCTGTCAGTGCCGGAGCCACAACGGTACTTCCCCCTGCAGGCCAGGGCACCTCCCACTTTTTTAACGCTACCGCTACCGGAGCCCCGGCCATTCTTACTTCCCTCACTGCAATTTCCCTGTTCGGGAAGCAAGATGCAACAGGGAGGAGCTCCCCCCAGGCCTGGCTGGGGCAAGCGAGCACTACAACCGGCAGGAAAACAAACACAGGATGGCTTTTTACCATTGTCTTGCGTGAGAAGCCTGCGTGCTTCCAGGTCAAATTCCTCCTTACTGATCTTTTGCTTGAACCAGAGCTTCAAGTTGGCCCAGTACCTAGGGAAGAGCGGGGAAAGTGCAGACGCCAAGCGAAAAGCGTTGTTCCTAAACCCACCGCTTTCTCCCACCAGCGCAAAGGGGCCCGGGGCCAGGCCAGCGCTGGGGCTGCCGCACAGACGCGGCCCTTAGAAGGCCGGGAGAAGAGGAACGGGCCGCGCAGCAACCAGGCCCGGCCCGGTGGGACACCCACACCCTCACCGCTTGCTCGGCCTCGGCTCCCCCCCGCACTCACTGCTTAACGTTCTCGCCCAGCGCCTCGCTCAGGCTCTTCTTGGCCGCCTCCAACTCGCTCACGTACGTCGCCATCACCGCTCCCTGTGAGAGCGACACCCGCCCCAAACGCCGCAAAGCGCGGCGGCAGCCGTAAAGCACGACGGGGAGGGAGGGAAGGAAGGAAGGAGGGGGCGGTGGCGCCGCCGCGCATGCGCAGAGCCGCCAGCGGCCCCGGTAGCGAACGGGAAGGGGAGCGGGAGCCATGCCGGGTCTGCTGCTGGGTGATGAGGCGCCCAACTTCGAGGCGGAGACCACGCAGGGCCGCATCCGCTTCCACGACTTCCTGGGAGACTCGTGAGCACCGTAGGGGGGAGCCGGGGCGCGGGGAAGGGGCCGCTCACCGGGCTGCAGCGAGGGGTACGGTCCCTGGGGGTCTCTTGTCCTACCCCCGCCGCCGGCCCGCCGAGAGCGAAGGCTTTCCTTCCAGACGAGCACGGCGGTGAATTACGTGTGGGAACCTTGTGGGCCGTGTCACTCCCACGGGCGTGTGACCGGCGTGAGGAGGCAGAGTCTCGGGCCAGTCCGTGCCAGGGGCATGTTCCAAAAATGGCTTCTCCCCCCCCACCCCGTCGAGGCGCAGCGGCAGCCCCCCTGAGGGGGGACACTGCTATTTTCCAGGGGAGTTCGGTGGCGAGGTGGCCGCAGGCTCCTACGAGCGGGCAGAGCCCCTCTCCCCATCGTCCCCCCGTCCCCTCCCGGGGACAAGAGGGCGAGCCGAGCTGGCTGCGGGTCAGCCGGGCGCTGGAGGAGAGGGAAGAGGTGCTCTGAAAAGGGCAGAGCCCGGGAAAGGGCAAAGCCAGGCTTGCCAGAGTCCAGGCCAGTCCCAGAGATCAGCCCGTGTGTCACGTACATCCCTCGTGGGTGAGCCCAGGCGTGTAAGCGAGCGGTGGCAAAGGGCTCTGGTCCTGTTTGAGCCCGATGTGTTTTCCGCCACAGCCCGTCGCTCCGTTTCTGGTGCAAGCGGGAGGGTGCTGGCACAGCACGTTTGGGACTCGCTCCCGGCAGCGCTTGGCAGACTTGAATCGGTGTTTGAGTCTGCTTCTGTCAGCGTTGTGACCTTGGGCAAATGGGGAAAAAAGGATCCCTCTTAGTGAGAAAATAAGCTGCAGAGCTTCTTAAAACTGGCTGTTCCAGCCTGATCACCCACATGGCAGCTTTCTTGGCCAGCTTGTACTCCGTGGTTTGCTGCCGCCTTATTCAAGTAGTGTACTTACTGTATAAAGAGGCTTGTGGCACCAGTGGCCAGGTAGCAGCCCCGTAACTTCATGGTGAGCTGTGGCAGTCACACAGCTGCAGGGTGCCTCACTTGATCCCTCCAGCCCTCTTCCCAGATCTCTAAGACAGGACTTTCCCCAGCTGCTGTGGCATGCAGCTGTATTTACTGAGCGCTGGGGGCCAGGTGAAGAGTGGTGCAGTAAGACCGGTGAGCGTTGAGCTGAGAAATGGTGTAATGAGTCCCTGGCAGGGAATTTTAAGGCTTTGCGTTAGCCTCTGGAAACTCCTGAGAGCTGGGAGCCATTTTGCCATAAGCCCATCTTGCTGCTGGGCTGCCTTTCTCTCTGCACCAGTTGCCTTACCTGTAAAGTGGGGTGAGTAGTATTTGCCTGCTCTAAAGACTGCAGGATCCACTGATGGGAAGCTGTGGGCAAAAGCAAGGTGGCAGTATTGTTGTAACTGCAGCCATAATGTGATGTTAACTTCTGGCTTCCCCTGGTAGTTGATTAATTCTTATTTTTTCATTATGTTTGGCAGCTCATGGCAGCAGCTGGGTTAAGGTTTGGTCCTATCCCATTCTTTTAAGTTGCATGATATACACAGGTGTTTCTCCTCACGGTAGTTGATGAGGTGATGGCAGGATAGTGCATAGCCTTGTAAATCAGTAATGATCTCTGCAATAATGTGGCTGGCAGTTGGCTTCTACATCCCCTTGCATCTGTGGTCTCTGGGGTACAGAGTGTACATGTGGCTCCCCCAAACTTCCTCACCTGGCATGGTGTCTACCTCCACATCAAGAACTGTGGGCTTTTCCAGCATCCCCTGTGGGATCCTGGAGGGAGAGGGGGAGCAAGGTGCAGGGAGTTTCTCAGAGCATGATGAACAGGGCTTGTCTCGTGAAGGCTTCTAGCGATAGCGAAGGAAGAGTTCCCAGGACAAGATTTCCACTTAGAGAGATAAGTTGTTCCTGCACTAGTCTCTGTGCAGTGCAATCTGTACAAGTTTTTGTCTATAGTACAAACCGGAATGACATCTCACCCTAACACCATCTCCTGTCCTCTTCTTTCAGATGGGGCATTCTCTTCTCCCACCCACGGGACTTCACACCCGTCTGCACCACAGAGCTTGGCCGGGCAGCAAAGCTGGCGTCCGAGTTCAGCAAGCGGAATGTGAAGATGATCGCGCTCTCCATTGACAGTGTCCAAGACCACCTCTCCTGGAGCAAGGTACAGGGCACAGGGAGGCGCAAGGGCAGCTTGCACTGCTGCCTTGTTCTGAAGGCCAGAGGAAAAGCCCAGACAGAACAGAGCACAGGCTTGGAACTACATATCTCAAATCCCAAAGTGTGTAGGATAGGAGGTGCTAAAATTCAGAGCAGGAACAGGAAGGTCTGCTCCATCTTCATGGAGTGCTCCACAAAGTCCAGGGCACTCTATGCACTGACACTTTGAAACAAGAGGAAAACAGTATTACTGCTCTCCTAGCAACACTTGAAAGGGTAAGACATATGTGAACGTGGTGCTAAAAGCTCAGAGGAAGGCAGTCCATCCACAGACGCTCAAAAAATGTGGTAATAAAACAGGAAAGGAAAGGAGGCATTAGAAGGGAACAGGCAGTCTTCAAAGGGTGCAATTCACGCCCAGGCAGGAAAAAGAGAACAAACTTATTAAACATAAAACCACAAACAGGAGAATATTCAATATAAAACCGTCATGAGGGAGTATAAAAAAAGATCAGAACAAAACAGCTTGCTGAACTAACATAAAAGGAACTAATGAAAAAGTTCAAACGCAGTCTCAGCAATGGTGTGCTGCCAGGGAGTATGACTCCAGGGCTCATAGGTGGTAGGAGTGTAGAAGGAGCATTTTGGACAGATATGGCCAGAGTGTAAAAATCCCTGGGTGTACTTTCTTTGCTGTTAAAATGAGGAATGTTCTCATGCATTTTCCAGGGGTGAGACATGTGTGCATTAAGTAGTAAAGGTGAGAAATTTCCACACTCAAACATTGTTTCATGGTTGACTGGCTTTAGAAATTACCTAATTGCCTTATTGCTTAAATTGACCTCCGTACCTGCCATGCACAGCCAATGTCCCACCAAGCCTCAAAAGGGCCTGGGAAAAACAGTGTACAGATCCCACACCAGTAAATGTCATTTCTGTGATGGTCAAACTGGCAGAAACTACCAGACAAATTAGCAGATAACATCCCATTAAATATAACAGAAAGTTTGGGTTGTGCTTTTGTAAGGGAGTCTCATCTCCTGGTTGGCCAAAGCCCTCTGAATAACTATAGGGTATTGCTGACTTGTACAAAGTCCTTGAATTTCCAAGAAGCTTTTCAACAAAATCAGCTTTGTGAAGGGCAGGCTCTTTTCTGCAGGGAGACAGGAGGAAGCAATAAATTGTGTCAAGGGAGGGAAGCAGTGAGCTCCCTCGAGGGTCTGCAGGGATGTGTGGGGTTCAGCATACTTAGGTGATCTGGAAAAGAGATAAACAAGCTGACTTTGCCGATGCTGTGGAATTATTGAGCGCAACCTCACATAAAACCAGAAGCTGCAGAACAGCCTCTCAATGCTAACTGATGGGAGGCAGGGTAGCACTTTTGGAAAACCTTCCAGAACAAACATGGAGAAAGGCAGAGGATAGCAGTCGAAGCTGTGGTGAGCTTTCTGTCAGGCTGGGCGAGGCCTCAGAGACAATGGTTTGGAAATGTCAGCTTAGCACCTGTCAAAAAAACCCCACAAAACTGTGAAAGTCGTCCAGAGCAAAAGATCCAACTGGTGAGGACAAATCCATAGCAGACTGGAGTCTTCCATGCAGCCTGTGTTTGAAGTCTGCCCATCTCACACACTACAGGGGAACAAGAAAAGGTGCAGAGGAGGAAAGAGGTTTGCTTCAGTGCAGAGCAACTGGGGCTCTTCAGCCTGGGAACGGGAGGATGTGTCAGGCTGCGACACCATGAGTGGTGTGGAGAGCATGGAGGAGCAATGAACACAGCATGCATGCATCATGGAGGACATAAGAGAGGGCAGGGATGGGATTGCTTGGCTCTTAGACCTTGCCTATACATGTGATCCTTTTCCTTTATCCTTGACAAAGCAGAGAAGAACTTCAGATAACACGGAGAGCTAAAGAGCTGAACTAGGAAGGCAAGTGTTAGGGCCTGCCGCAAGGCTGAGACCAGGGGCACTAAAGGTTCTCTTGCCCAGCCATGGGGGGTGGAAAAGAGCTTAAACAGAGATACCAAGCCTTGGTAGAAGCTGCCTGTCTGGATAAAAGCAGTCTTCATTAAATGCTAGATTGAGATCTAGAAACTGCAGTTCCCTTCACTAGATCTTAACTTAGAGAGAAGTCCTAGGAGTGAGCAAAACTTCGGGCTGACCTCTCTCTGCAATGTTCTTTTACATACCTATGCTTTCTCTTTGGATGAAGCTCCTAGCAGTAGTGAGAGAGTGAAGCTGGTTTTACGAGAAGCACAGCCTGTGAGGAAGCAAGTGGGCAGGAGGGATGGCTAAAATCCTGCATGAAACAACAAAGAACCTTCTGCTTGCTTTGCTGCCAAATTTCAGTGGGCAGATGGGGCCTGGAAAGGTGAGACCAGGTAGGACCAGAGATAGCCAATAATTCTCATGTCACTTTGCTCAGCTCTGCTTTCCCAGCCAAAGATGTCACTGCTGTTCTTAGCCATCCATAGCCAAGACCCAGAGGCTTGCTCCAGGACCCAGAGCAAGGCCGTAGCTCAGCCAGGGATTGATCCCGCTCTCCTGCCTCCCAGTCTGTGCACTGCTTCTCCAAGGGTTGGATGAATGCATGAGCTCCTTAAGCAGGGTTGACTGGGATGTGCTGTGCATATCAGAGGAGGTTTCAATGCTCTCTTTGGCCACTGATGCCTTTGCCTTGGTGAGTCAGGGGTGACTAAATCACTCTAGTGATGTCTGGTTTCAGCTTGGACTCTGGAAAGAAAAATAGTTCATAGGGAAGTGAGTGAGTCTTGGGTATCTTATTGCAAAATAGGGTGGGGTTTGTGAGGCTGTTTTGTACAGAGCACCCCAGGTCATGAAGTTACGTGCATTTTGGAACGAGTTACAGTCCACAGGATTTGGATATTGCTTCTCAGAAGCTCTCTTCATCCTCCAGCCCCCACTCTGAAGAGTGGTGGGGCTGTGTGTCACTGTCTGACCTTCATCTACAGCCTCCTGTGACTCTGTGGGGTTTTCAGAAGCATTTTGGTTGGGCTGGCCTCCTCGGCTCTGCTTTTCTTCCCTCTCTGCTTTGACAAGGCAGATCTGCAGGGGAATAGAACCAATTCCTTCCTACCAAGGCAGGCCTGACCACAACGCAGCTGAGATAAACAGCCCCTCTTTTTGCAGTGCAGTGCTGACTCAGAAAGCCCTGGGGGGAAAACAAGCAAAGAGAAAGGAAACATCTTGCCACGTGTGCACCACTTGACCTGTTTGCAGCATCCTGAGCAGCCGGGGCAGGGTTACAGCTCCTGTCACCACTGTCAGCCTAGGAGGGCTGAGGAGTGGTGCAGGGCCTGCCTGCTCTTGCTGCCTCTGGCATGCTCTGAGCAGCATTGGGTAGACCCAAGGGGCAGCATTTCCAACCCTGGCCTCCCCGAGTTCCCTCTGAGCAGGACGCAGCCTGTTACCCCACATTCAAAGCCCAGGAAAGGCAGAGAGATTTGTACATTCAAATTATCAGCTCAGCTGATAACGCACCACGGTGGTACGCGGGAGGCTTGCGTCAGCGCTGGAGTCAGTTTTGTCCCCTTGTAGCATAAAGAGGATGGAAGGAACAGGCAGCTTTGTTCTGGGGCAGAAACCTTGGATTAAACTTGCTTTAATGCTGGCAGCTGTTCTCTTTGTGCTGCCTTGAGCTGGCTCCTCCCAACCCTACTGTGGCTCAGCATGACCCATATGGGTGGTACAGCAAACAGTAAGGATAACTTGAATGCTTCAGCTAAGTCCAGACCAGATTCGGAGACACCCGAAATACAGTTTAATTGTGAAGCAGGTCAAGTTTGGACTAGCACAGGGAGCAACCTCGTAAACTGTGGTCACGAGGGAGAGCCTGCACAGCTGTGGATGGGGATGGCTTTCTCTTCTGTCACAACCATGGTTCAGAAAGGAGTGTGCAGTGTCCCAGCACCTGCACTCGGACTTTCACTCTGTTTTCAAGACCTTTTAGTTAAGTAAGCTAGGAGTGACTTGCTGAATGGAGCTGGTCCTTTGCACAAGACCTGTGAAGTGTTCGACACTTGACCTTTATTAGCTGTAGAGTTGCTGGTTTGCTCTGACACTAGAGAAACTTTTCCTTAAGAGCACAGTCCAGTTCAGGTGTGACACAAACACATCCGTCAGTAGTGCTAGATCACTTACTGGGAGAGGGTTAGAAGAGGGACACCTCTGTTCTCAGGGAAAGGCAGATAAATCTCCCTGTGTCACTAGCATGGGCAGGACTTCCCTATTTCTCCATACCCACTGCCTGGGCAAAGCATCTGGTCCACAGGCAATTCCAGAGGTGAATGACAGAGTGTGAGCATAGACAGCCTAACAACTAACCTCTAAGAACAAAGCAGAGTCTGGCCTGGCATGCAGGTTTCTCATTTGTCACCTGGTTTCTGGAAGCAGAGAAACTTCATGGAAGGCCATGAGCCCCTGGCTGTGCTGCCCCAGCCTGAGGCCTTGGGGCCAAGCAAGTCACAAGCTCCTGTAGGGCAGCTGCTGAACGTGTTTCTGCATGGCCCCTCTGCAGGAGCTTGCCCCACACATGTAAAGCCTGCACAGAGGTCTCCCTGCCTGGCCTCTGTCTCCCATGGCGGTACCCACAACAGGGAGCATGAGCATGCCGATGGTTTTGTCTCTGCAGGACATCAATGCATACAATGGGGAACAACCCGAGGAGAAACTCCCCTTCCCCATCATTGCTGATGCAAACCGGGAGCTTGCTGTCAAGCTGGGCATGCTGGACCCAGATGAGCGGGACAAGGATGGCATGCCCCTGACGGCTCGCGTGGTGAGTAGCTGGCCCTGGAGCGCTGCTGCATGGTAGCCTTCTCGGCCGTAGGCATTGCCTGCCATCCTGCCCAGTGTCCGTGGGGCTCGGCTTGAAGATGGGGTCAGCTTACCTGAATGGACATGACCATCTTCAGGGGCTAGGTTGACTTCCTTGGGCTAGATTCATGGTGCAGGAACAGGCTGGTGCAGCACTGGCCTTCTGGCAACAGCTTCATCTTGCTATTGCTGCCAGCTCATCCTGGTTGTGCCCATCCTAACACAGAGGGGACAAAAGTGTGTGATCTGCTGGAGTTCCCCTCTGTCCTCCTGTGCCTGCATTAGAAGGGCACAGGTCAAGGGGAAGAAACATTTCAAGTAGCAAAACAAGCTGGTATTGGAAATGGGAGCTCCCAGAGCAAACACCACATTCCCGGTGCCTCGGCATCACTTGTTGCTCTAGGAAATCCCCACCATGGCATCTTCCCTGTCCCAACATCTGCAATCGAGCAAGCCACCTCCCAGGAAACAGAGGAGCAGCAGGGCTGAGCAGATTCAGCAGAGCAGCTGGACAAACACCTTCTGCCCAGCCCCTGACCCTGTCTCCCTGTGCTCAGGTGTTTGTTTTTGGCCCGGATAAGAAGCTGAAACTCTCCATCCTGTACCCAGCCACCACTGGGAGAAACTTTGATGAGATCCTGAGAGTGGTGGACTCCCTGCAGCTGACGGCATACAAGAAGGTCGCTACCCCTGTGGACTGGAAGGTGAGGAAGGGAGCAAAGCTGACAGCCAGGCACTGAAAACATGCATTGAAACATCAACCAGCCTCCCTTTGAGGGATACCCACAGGGTGGGGAAAGTTGCTGAGGTCCTGGGATGAGTTGGATCTCAGCCCAGGCACCGGGGCTGTTGCAGTCTGGAGTCAGCCATAGGAACCTCCTTTCCCTGCCCTCAGTCCCTGGTGCTAGCAAATGCTGGGCTTGGCCGTTCTGGCTATCAGTACTTGAGCTTTGGGTCAGGGCAGGTCCTGCCTTTGTTGTCTGTGATAAGGAAGGGCATTACCAAGTGTCAGTGTGCCAAGTTCCACCCAAAGCCAGTGAAGCAGCAAGCATGGGGCACCACTGCCTGGGCCAGCTCCCTGCTCTCCTGCCTTTGAGCCAGGAAGGGCCAGTATGGGCACAGCCCCACTTTGCCCAGCACGTACACAGCTGAGTCCTATCTTTGTGGAAAGTTACTAGTTGAAGTTGCTTAGCTGTAGCCATCCCTGTTTGGTAGCATTATTTAAAAATCTCCCAAACAGTTTGGGCAGCCAAGATAAAGCAAGAACAAGCAGCACAGTCTACCTGCTTTACCTAGCCAGTGTTTCCTCAGCCCAGCAGAGCTGCTTAGCTCCTGGACCTGCCCTGCCACTGGCTTTGACAGCTGCTCCTGGGGAAGCCTGCCTGTCTGGAGCCAGAGGACACACTCCTGCTGTTAGAGGGTGTCCTGGAGAAGTCCTACTGTGTTGTGAGACAGGACCAGGCTCCCAGAGCATTGTCCCAAACACCCATCTGCTCCATCTGGGCAGGAAGGCCCTGTAGGCACAAGCCTCAGAGGTTGAGTAACTGGGGCTCTCGGTACCCCTCAACACCAGTGTCCATGTGCTGAGTGTACAAGAAACTGCACCTTTACTTCCTGGGGCAAAGCAGAGCATGGAGGCAGCCTTGCCTTTGAAGACTCCTGTCTCCTGCAGCATAAGCTCCCAGCAGTGTGGGGTCAGCTCACCCACCAACCCACCTCCCAGGGAAGCACACCTTTCCCCGCGGGCTTAGCACGCCAAGGGGGAATCAGCATTCCCTGTCCAGGGGTGCCTGAGCAATAGGAATGGATGAGCAGACTCGGGCAAGCTGTGCTCCCTCCTGCCTTGTAGAGATGCCCAAATTCCCCTCTTGTTACTCCCTGCTCCCGTGGGAGTGCTGTGGGGAAGAGGTAGTCTGTGGGATACCGTTGGCAGGGCTGGCAGATGGCACAGCTCTCCCTTTCGACATCACCCACGCCTCCTGGTGTAGCTCCCAGTCAGTCCTCACTGCCGGCTCCAGGCAGAGCTGCAGTGGACGTGCCTGGGGCGCTGGGGCCGAGTGTTCACAGGGAGGCAGTGTCACCTGCCAGCAGGGACGTGGCACCTATATCCAAGCCTGCCAGCTCTCACAGTTCTCATCTGCTCCCCAGCCTGGTGACAGTGTCATGGTCGTGCCCACCTTACCTGACGAGGAAGCCAAGAAGCTCTTTCCCAAAGGAGTCTTCACGAAGGACCTCCCGTCGGGCAAGAAGTACCTGCGTTACACCCCGCAGCCGGAGTGAGCGGGTCTGCCCATCCGTCACGCCGGGCTGCAGGTTGTTCTGCATCAGGAACCTTCCCTGTGCCCAGCTCCGGCCTCCCTGGCACCATGTGATCAGCAGCCTCATACCGTCACCCTGATGGTGCATTGCAATACTAAACCAATCCTCCCCATCCCTTGCATCCCCCACGTCCCCTCACAACTGAAACCCTGGGTGTTTTTTTGCCTTGAATCAGTCCTGCAAGGAAGCGGTTAGCAGACCAGTCAAGGCTCCTGGGCTTGCACTGTGGAGTCTCTCCTGTTTGGCTCTTCCTAGAGGCACAGTGAGAGGTATGGTGTCAGCAGTCAGGCCCCAGAGGGGTGTCTTGGTGGGCTCACACACCTGCCATCAGGGAGCTTCAGGGGCTCCAAACTGCTGCGTGCCTTTCGGAGCAGCTGTCACTAACGCATTAACACCTTTGTCTGGTCTCATCTGTGGGGAGGAGCTGCAGAGCCGAATCTCTCACTTCTTACTGCTTTCTCATCTCTTGCTGGAAGTTGATTGTTTTCAGGTTTTATGGAAGAAGGAATAGAGCAAATAAACTTATCTTCAGTATTACTTGCAGTATCCCTTGTCTGCCTCTGCTGGCATCCACGGCACCCTGTGCGACTTTGTTCCCTGTGGCCGTGCAGCTGGGACGTGTGCCCATGCTCCTGGGTGGGTGGCAGTGGCACAGATAGACCCTGTTCTTGCTCTGTAAATAAGGCACTTTGGAAACAGGTTGGCCTACAGGGCACGTAGTCTCAAAACAGGGCAGTTGTGCTGCCCCTGCTTTGCAGCACAGCCTCGATGGTGGGAAGGAGGCAATGTCTGCTCAGGGAACATCCCTCAGCCTGGCCTGGCATTAGCTGCAGCATGGGGAGTCCAGGGCACAAGTGGGCATGATACAAGCCATGTAAACTCCCCCCTGCTCCTCTGCACCTACATCTCGGGGAGCTGTCGAGATGAGCGATGCTTTAATATAATATAACACTAGGAAAGAAACCCATTACCAAATAGCTCATAGGCTGCCTGCCAGCATCTCTCGGTGCCCAGCACAATCGGCAACACTCAAAATGAGCAGCTGTTAAAGAAGTTGGCTGGCTCAGGGCACAAATGCACCCCACAGCAAGCAGGGACTAGTAAGGTTGATGTTCATGGTAGGCAATGCACTGGATGCAGTGAGCTACCCTCCAGCATCCTGCAGGGCCTAAGCCTAGAGCAGCGCCCACACCCACCTGGGATGTGGCCTGTTGGTCCTCGGACAATGTCCAGAGCCACTGGCTTCTCCCAGCAACCATCATTGTCCTCCTTCACCCCAATGTGCAGGCCAGGACTCCCTGCTGAGGACATCCTTCCCCAAACATGGCTGCATTTCAGAGACCTCCCTCTTTCATTATAAAAAAAATGTATAAATATTTAATTGCCTCCAGGAACTATACAGTGAATATTTGTATTTTTCCCCAAATGACTTTTAAATGAACCTTTGTTATGAAATTCTGCATCATCCCCATGTATTATTTTTACTATAAGAAGAAAAACCCTGGTCTCTGGGTTGACTCTTGTTCCCCTCTTTCACTCTGCAAGAAGTGGGAGGGAGATCTGCAGTTTCAAAGGGGAAACATCCCTTTTCTGTGTAGTTTTTTCAGCCTTATCAAGGTTGGCAGCTTCCCTAGTTCCCCACAGCTGTGACTGTGACTGCATGAACTCCTGGGTTTCTTGCCAGTCCCTCAGCACAAAGCCCTGGCCTTGGTCTGGTTTCCTAAGGGAAAAAGGGCTGCCTGCCCCTCCACAAGCTTTCCAGCCAACTGCCGAGTCTTCCGGAAGCTTGAGGACACAGCCCCACAGCAAGCTTTGTGCAAACAGGCTGCTCTGAGCATCCCTGAGGAAGGGGCACAGCAGGGCAAGCACAACTTCTCTGGGACACCAGAGAAGCCACCTGCAAGTCAGGACAAGGGGGAACAAGTCCCATCACCAGACCCGGGGCTTAAAGCCAGCAGGGGCAGGCGCTGGTCCCGCCGCCAAGCCAGGCAGGGGCTGACAGCCGAAAGCCCATGAATTCCTGCTTGCTCCCCCACACCGCCACGGCCCCAGAGGTGCAAGCCAGCCAGATGGACTCAAGCAAACACAGGGTTTGGTTCCAGTACAGCTCGAGTGGTTTTCTTTTAATCCCAGAGAAGTGAAATGCAACATCTGTTCGAGTTGGTAATAACATCCAGAGACAGAAGTCCAAGCCCCCTACTCAGTAAAGTCATTTGTGTTTAAGGCACTCTGCAAAACCAGCTTTCCTCTTCTCCTTCCGATTTTCCCCACGCGGCAGCAGAATACCTGGTTTGGTCTTTTCTCCATAGCAACACCCACACGTCCTGGCTCTTCTCACCATCTCCGGAAATTGGCAACAGCAAATCCAGCAGGAACGGAACAGAGAAATGCCAGGAGGCCGGGTCAATAAATATGGACGGGCACGGGAGGGAGCACAGCGCCTGGGGAGGGGGCATGGGGGCTTTGAGCTTCTGCAGGAAGGGGACAGGCACCTGGTGTCCTCCCTGCAGGCACCAACATTATTCCCCTTCCTTTCTCCCCCTCCAGCTCCAAAAGGGAATGGGAGCACAGGGGCCCACAAGATCCCTCCCCAGCGGCGCTCCTAAACGTGACAGCACCCCAAAATGCAGGGGGCTGGGCAGGGGGGGGACCCAGCTGCCCCCACTGTGCAGCAGAAATTACCCCCCCCAACTTCCAGCCATCAATAAATACCAATAAATAACTTAAACCTTAAATAAACAGATAAATAAATAAATAGATAAATAAATAAATAAATAAATAGATAAATGACTCGAAGACAAGGACGGAGGGGAAGGGGCACCCCGAGACTCAGGGCAAGGGGAGTGTGTGGGTGGGCATTTCCGTGACCTGCCCCTCCCTGAGATAACGGGGTGCTGGTGCAAAAGGGGGGCGCAAGGAAGGGGTCCCGCGGGGCGGTTGGACAACCAAGCCTGAGGGTCCGGGTGCTCATCCCTGGCGTGGGCTCTGCAGCTGGGTCACCCGCTCAGGGTCCCCATCAGTACGGCTGCGGGCCATGGGGATGTGAGCCAAACCCGGACTTGCACGCGGGAGCTCTCACCCACCGCCTCCCTCCTTCCCTCCCCTTCGCTTGAGCATCATGAGCCCTGCACCGGGGCTCCACCGGTCAGTGCTACTGGCAGACGCTCACCCAGCACCTCCACCCAAGTGTGAACACGCACCTTTTGCGAACATGCAAAATGCCTGCAAAGTTTTGCAAACATTGTTAGCAAATTATTTTTGCAAACAATTTTTGCGAACTTTTTTTTTTCTTTTTTTAACCAGGAAATGCCCACGAAGACAACCCACGCATCAAACCGAGTCAAGTGAATCAAATCCAGCCGTCAGAGAAGGAGCAGGCGCAGAAGCCCAGCAGAAGCCTGAAGAGATGAACACAGGCATGGCCCGGGGGCTCAGCCAGAGCCTGCCTGCAGGCTGGGGCAGCCCTGGAGCTCAGGCACATGGCTACGGCCAGGCACTGAGCCCCACACCAGCACCAGGCAGCACCGAGCACCTCCCTGGGGACGTTGCAGACACGCATGGACAGAAACGGCGGCCACTGCCATCTCAGTGTCACATCAGATGACGTGCCGAGGCTCTGGCCAGCCAGCACATCCCAAAAGACGGCAACGAATTCAACAGCATCCCTGCGCCAGCATCTCCACTCTCCCAGCCAGTTGGCACTGCAGCAGTGCTGCAGCAGCTCCCTGGGCTGACGGCCGGCACGCAGCCCCCGAGCGCAGCCCCGGCCCTTCCCTGTGGGTTTTGGTGAGCTGGCTCGCACAGCCTCTCTGGAGGCAGCATCCTCTCCCAGCAGGGAGCCCATCTCGGGGCTACCCATTTGTTGGGGAACGCCTTCCTCCGGCTTTTTAGCTCTGATGCTGCCAGAGGCATTTCTGTTCCACTGCGTCCAAAGTATACATCTGCCTAATTTCAAACTGAAAGGTACCTACCCCTCCTCCTCCCCCAAAAGTTAAGGAAAATTGTATTTAAAGTTTCTAAACCCTCTCCACACACGCTTTTTGAGAAACGAAACACTGGTGACAGCAAAAGCTGCTGTCAATCCCATACCAGGACAAAACCACAGGCAGAGTCTCACAAGAGCGGGACATCTTCCCACGCCAGCAAGTTCCCAGTAGAAGTTTTGTTCCAGAAAACACAGCAAACCAAAGTTCAGAGCCCCCTCTCCCTCCAAACCTTTCTTACTGCGAGGCTGTAGCCCCTGGCAAAACCCAGACATAGGCACCAAAAGCAGCAGGTTCCCAGCCCACCATGAAGCCGAGCAGAAGGAGCAGGACCGCTGGCCCTGGCACAGGGAAGTGTGCGTCAAGGCGTCAAAATGCAACACTCCCAAAGGAAAAAATAAATAAAGAATCGAATCAGCAGCAAACACTACTGAGAATAATAAGTAGCGCGGGGATTTCACAGGGATTTTTGGTCTAAGATGCCTAGGGAGCCCCTTTGCCAGCAGGGACTGGGGTGCACATCCCACCCTGGAAAAGCACAAGCCAGGGCTGAAGCTTTGCAGGAGCTCAGCCATGCTCTGCGGAGCGATGCCGTGGGCATGTGCCAGCATGCCCTGGGGAGCAAAGTCCCGACTGCCAGGCTCAGGGCAGCGCTGCTAACACCGCAGGAAAGGCTTTGCACGAAAGTGCCAAATACAGTGACCCTCCCCAGGCTCTTCTGGTAGCAGGACAGAAGATGGGACCCTCCCAGCAGGAATTACCCGCATCCCCAGGGCAGCACAAACCTCCCGTGGTGCGAAGGCAGGGGCGTGAGCCAGAGGAGCCTCAGGTCTCATGCCGGGGCAGCGGACGGAGCAGAGAAAGCAGCAAAAAACGTAACCATGTGCCCAGGAGCGATGGGGCACCTGGGGCATTGGCAGCGCGGCCGTGGCTTATGCCTCTGCTGCATCTTGAGGGCGAGATATTGGGAACTGCAGGTCGCAGCCCACAGCACCGCGCTGCCCCACAGACCAGATGATGCCAGCCATCCAGGCAGCGAGGGGCAAGAAAGGCAAATAAAACCCCCTGTTATCCCCCAAGCACCTGCAGCAGCAGGAGGCAGCGCCCAGGCAGCACGCTCGCCTCCTCTTTCCCAGGCAAACCCCGGCTTGCCTTGCACAGCCTCTGCTCACATCCCTGCCTCCAACCCAAGGAGAGGAGACCCCCTTCCCTGCAGAGCCTGAGGAGTTACCACAAGGCACGCCATCCCCTCCACCAGCATCGCTGCCAGTAGCCACCCTGTTCCATGGGTGGCTGAGGAGGAGAGTCTCCACATGAACCAGCATTTGCATGGAAAACAAGCAAACACACAACTTCTTGCAAGAAACTTGGGTCTGGCAGGGGAAGCGTGTGAGTCTTGGGGTACCTCCGAGCTGGTTTGGGTACCCCACACACACAGTCAGCGAGCACCTGGGCTGGGTGAACGGGCACCGCTCCCAATTTCTCACTCACTGAGAATTGGGTTTGCTTCCATAAAAGAAGGGTCAGAGGGATTTGGGGGCAGGGGGAGGTTGAGGAACTGCAAAGATTTAGTGCACCTTAAAACGAAAGGACATCTAACCTGCCCTTAGATCTCACTCCAAGACAGAAAAGAGCTATGGCATCTCCTACACTCACAACTACTCCAAACACACCCAGACGCATGCAAAACGTGTCCCGCTTCCCCTCGGCTGTGGAAAACCCCTCCCGGGCAGTGGCACGGGCCAGCACTGGGCTCCGGCTCAGCAGCCTGGCACTGCCAGCTCCCACTCCACTCCCGGACCCTCCCGCCCAGTCCCAGCAGGCAGGGCGAGGGGTCAATTATCAATCCGAAATGCATAGGTATAGACACCGCGGGGACACCCGTGCCCCAGCGGGAAGGGTCACCGCAGGAGCCCTCCACATCCAGCAGGCACGGTCTCCACTTCTACCTCCAGTTGGGTGGAAAGCAGCATTTGCCACAGGCATGGTTCAATCACACTCATGCTCCTTGCATTGCCCTGCAAGGAGAGACGAGTCGTTTAGGTCAGACAGCCTCTTTGCCAACCGCAAGCCCCTAGAAGTACTCGATTCCACTTCCTGGGAAATCCTCCATCTCAGCGATCCCTCTTCTGTGCCCCTCTGACAGCCAGGCTCTCTTTCTGACTAAGGAGGAGCCACGTTTACAACCACAGCTACAAAGGCAGGAGAAGCCAAGAGGTCTGCTTTGGCTCAGAAACCCCGTTCGTTTGCAGCAGGCTGACAGCACCCAGGTCCTCACACGCGCGCCCCGGCGCCGCTCTACTTGGGAGGTATCACGACTATGGGCTGGCCTCGCTTGGGTCTCCACATGAGGACTTGGGCATCGTTGGCATTGGGTTTCACTAGTGCGTTTGGTGGGATGGGCTCCATCCTGCTGAGGATCCGGGGCTGCTCCTGCTGAGTCCTTCCCACCAGCCGTGCCCGCTGCCCCAACAGCTGCATGGGATCAACCTCAATGTCCACTCGCATCCTCCACTTTATAGTCTGCAGGATGATCTTTTCCTTGGTGGTGGTGTTCATGGCCACCAGCCACGTGGTAAAGCTCTGGTCCCTTTTAATCCTGGTCAGCAGCGGCACGTTACTGTTGCTCACAGGGACAGCCCACGTCACACTGGGGTAGAAATTGTCATTCATGCTCACCGAGAACCTGGAGATCTTGTTAGTGGGCCCGACCAAGGTCACAGTTTCTGTGGTGTTTCCATACCAGGGGTAGCTCACGCCATCCGAATCGCTGATGGCTTTTACTCTTCCTTCTCGCAGGTCGGGCAGCTCCCAGCTTGACCTAGTGAACAGGAAGAGAAAGGCCAGGTTAGCAGGGAAATGGCAGCGACAGTGCCCAGCGAGGGACGGGGAGGCAAGCAGCGTGGGGACCCTCTCCCAGCCTGCAGCAAGCTCTCAAGGACCTCCTTTGAGAACAAATTTGGCTTGGGTTCCTTCACCGAGTCCCCCACGGCCAGCTGAAGCCTTTGCTCTGCCAGCACAACACTATTGTAATTAACCTGCCATCAAACCAAGTGGGCCAAAGCTCATCGCTGAGTCTCTCTGGGGTCACTCTCTCCTTAATCAGCTCCCGCACTGGAGAACAGCCTTCCCCATCCACCAGCTGCAGCACCGCGACCGCAGCACTGGCCAAGCCTGTCAGCAGCCCCCTCCTGCGATAAAAGTCTGCGATTTTTATGCCTCTAAATACACACGCCTGCACAGAGGCACGTACAATAATTAAATATCACAATTATGCTGCTGCTGGTGGGATGAAATCCCTGCAATATGGTTGGGGGGGGGGGGGGGAATTCCAGCCCAAATGTTAGCTGCCGACCACGTTAGCAACACCGCGCGGCTACAGCAAGGGAGACAATCGCCACGTGGCAATTACAAGCAGGGAGCTTCGGTGAAGCCTCCCACCGAGTCTGAGCTCTGGCTTCGGATGCATCTGGGCTCTGGAGCTGCCTGCGAGCAGCAGGGGGACATGCGGCCACCATCCCCTTGACAAGTGACGACCTCCACTTGCTCCAACGTCCCCCAGCGCTCCAGTGCCACGTGCAGATGAACCTGCCGTGACACAAGGACGCGGGCAGGTGGGACGAGGACCCGCTGCTCCCCAGCCCTGCCTGCCGCCCCGTGCCGGCACCACAGGGCGCCGGCGGCAGGAGCCCACCGGCAAGCTGCGGGACAGACCCCTCCGGCCGTCTCCAGCCCAACTCACGCGTCACCCCTTTCAAACGGGGGCAGGCGACACAACGTCACGGTCAACAGCTTTGCCCCTCGGCGTCCTCCCCGCGTCACCCGCGCCTTCGGCCTCGGGAAAAGCTGGTATCCAGCAGCCATTTCTGCCGAGCGCTGCAAAGCTTCTCCCTTCTAACGCGAGCCGAGGGGGCAAATCCCGCAGCAGCGCCCGGCGGCAGGAGAAACGCTACCCAGCGGGGAACCACGAAGCCCTCGAACCAGGGAGCTTCGGGCCAGCCGGCCGGAGCGGCAGCCGGGCCGTGGGACGACAGGAGCGGGAGCTGCCCGGGCCTCAGGTCTGAAGGCGGGAGCGGGAAGGTGCAGACACGGGGTGGGGGTGCGACACCCGGTGCCGGGAGCTCAGCCGTACCCGGCCCGGTGCCCGCCGCAGGGCCTCCGTTCCCCCCGCCTCCCCCCCGCCCCTCCCCGGTCCGCGCTGCCGCCCCACTGCGGTGCCGGGGGCCCGGTGCGGATGGCGGGGTGCCGGTGGCGGCGCCGGTGCTCACACGCCGAGGTCGCTGTAGGTGTTGTAGAACTCCATGTGGTTGCAGGCCTGGATCCAGCCCACCACCCAGGTGTGCCGCCGGGCGATGGGCGGCATGAGGACGCGGGCCGAGGCGCGGAAGTAGGGCGTGCGGTACCGCAGCACCACCGGCGAGCTCTCCTCGATGGCGGTGGCCGCCGGCTCGATGGTGGCCGACACGTCCGACACCACGATCTGCTCCCGACGCACCCGCGCCTTGCAGGCCACGCTCTGCAGGCACCCCATCGCCGCCGCCGCCGCCGCCGAGCCGTCGTCACCCGCCTCCGCCGAGCCGCGGGGCCGGGGGGGCG
>JAVJGG010000090.1:35854534-35897887 GCA_035590195.1 Aviceda cuculoides
CGGGGGCGGGCCAGCGCGCCCCGCAGAGGCTGGCGGGGGCGGGTGTCGACATTTTGGACGGAGGCGGAGAGCGGGGCGGCGGCGGCGGCGGCCAGGTGGGGCCGCGGTCGGGGCCGGGGGTTGACGGCGGGGCGCCACGGCTGGCCAGGCCGCGGGTGGGTGGGTGGCAGCTGGCCGGGCGTTGCTTAGCCGGGGCTGCTGCGGGAGACTGGTGGGTGAGGCTTGGCTGGGTGTCCGCACGGGTGACGGCGTCCCCACGCGTGACACTGCGGTGGGCAACAGTGGCCTGGACCCCCCCCACCCCCGTTTGTGGCTGACCGCAGCCGTGCCCTGCAGCCGGCTCGGAGCCCCTCGGGAGGGCCCTGTCCCTTGCCGGTGCGGCCCGCTTCTCCTCAGGGCCGTGGCAGACGCCGTTTCACCGTGACCCGGCAGGGAAGGGGAGCGGGCTGCCCTGAGCCGAGCCTGCCGTGACAGCCCTGCCACCGCCACTGCTTTGCAGAGCCCTCGTCCCAGCCGTGCCTGCTTGACACGAGTCCGAGGGAGGGAGACTTTCCTCTCCCCGGCTTTCCACCTCATGCCCTTAACCATAGGGCAACCCTCAGGGCTGAGCTCTGGCTCCCTTCTCCGAAAGAGGGGGAGTCCAGGTGAATCCGGCTTCCCTGGGTAACTCCAGCACCAGGAGATGCCAGCCGAAAAGGTTGCGGGCAGCCGAGGGTGCTGAGACAGAGACCCCCATCTCTCCAAAATAAACCCTCTCAGGCCAGCTGCCAGCAGTTCCCAGTGCGGGTCACTGGCCGGGTAGGAGAGGCAGCAAGCGTGACACATTTCAGGGGGACCTGGTGTATTTCGCTGGTCATTTTGCAGAAGCAAAGTGGGGAGGTGGGGCTGGTTGAAACTGAAGGGGCCTTGTGATCCGGCAGGCAGGCACCCACCTTGCTGCAGACTGCAGTTGGCAGCGGCTCGCTGCCAAACGGGGAGCGGGCATGCTGAGACACTGAAGGTTTGTTTGGGCTTTGGTATGGGCAGCGTTTCCATCAGTGGCTTGGATGTACTTGTGTCACACCAGCAGAGCATGCCGTGCTACAAGGGCTTGTCTGAAGACAGGAGGGTTTGAGCTGTAGAAGTTAATTCAGTAAAGCCAAGTACCTCAGGCTCTGCTCAAAGAGCTCGATGTGCCAGCACAGCAGGGTGCCTGTGTGCCTGATGCAGGAGGTGGGATGGTCTTGTCTGTGTGGGGCTTCTGCTGCCGCATGCCAGAAAGGAGCCACTGCTTGGAAGAAACCTCAGGAGGCATTGGGAGAGCGTGACCTGTGAGGGACAGACAGAGGGACTGGATTCCTTTTAGAGAAGAGAAAGGGAAGCTCTCATATCTGCTAACACCTGCACATATCTCTCAGGTCTGTCTTGGTACAAGAGGATGTTCAGCCTTTCCTACCTTCCTCCCCGTAGATGAGAAGTAAGGGAGCCTTAGCGGAGATACGGGGGAAGAAGCTCCTCAACAGCAGGTCTAGTGGCACAGGGGCAGGAGCCTCCTCCAGGGCAGAGGGGGAAGATGTCAGAGCAAGTGGTGCAGCTCATCTGACCTGGATCTTCAGGTACACTTGATCCTCACTGAGAGGGGGTGGGGGTGTGGGTTAGCTATCCCCTCGAGCTGCCTTTTAGCCCTCAGGATTTAAGAAATACTTTAGTAATTGCTCCATAATGTTCTAAAGCCTGGCTTTGGCTGGCAGCCTTGCCTGGCACCCTTCGTATAACTTGATCTTCTAAACAAATCTCCAAATGTCACAACTAAGCACATGAAGCAAGGCTGGCTGTCCTCTGGCCTGGCTCTGCAGAGCCCATGATCAGCACGGTAAGCTGAAAGCTGCAAATTAAGCCTGGGAAGGGGGCAAGAAGCCCAATCCCATCTCATCTGCTGGAAACTGGGTGAGGCCTGAAGAGTCCCATGTAGCTTGCAGTGGCTTTGTTTGTCCCAAGAGGTGTGTAGTTGTTCGTGGCTTGGCGCCATATGGGCAGCTCTTCTGTTTTGCCTTCTCTGCACTGGGTGAGATTGGGGATGACAGCCCGTCTCCAGCTGCAGAGTGGCGCTGAGGCAGCTGGGATTGCCCTTCCCTTGTCATGTGCCTCCGGATGGCCAGGCAAATGCCGGAGTGCTTGGGTTGGTGCTGCTCGTTAGGGTCACAACAAGCTGTGCTGCAGCTGACATGGTGGCTTGCTTGGTGAATCATCAGTGAATGCTGTCGAGAGCTGAGCTTTTTGCAGACACCACGACATTAGCCCCACACCTTGGCCAAGCTCCAGCCTGGGCAATTCCACTCGGACACTTTAAATGTTCCCTGTTGCCTTTGCCAGGCGCAAGGCTCCTCTCTTCTGCCCATGAGCTCTTGGAGACTTGTTGGGAGCTGTTAAACAGCTGCTACTTTCACTCTCCGGCTGTTTTCTTGCTGGATGTAGGGGATTTGTTTGTAGACCCTGACTGTGGGACTGTGAAGGAGTCTCTGTTAATGCCAAGCAATTGATTTGCCAGTAAAGGTTGGCTTTATTTTTCCCATTGGCCACTCTACTATGCTGGCTACTGAGGGCTTTTGTGGGACGCAATGTAGCTAGTATTGGTTTTGGAGTGTAACAATTACCAGCTTAACTAGAGTGATGGTTCATAAGGATATGGCTATAATTAGGTCAAGCTGTCTTGTTTGTTAAATTCCCGTTCAGCTCCCAAACTTGGCAGTGGGAATGAACTTTGGGCCCTTTTTAGGATTGCTGTCAGTCTCCCCTGGCAAAGAGCAGTGGGAAATGGTGCCTTTGCTCCTCTCCTTGCTGCTGGAGCCCATGGGCGCAGGCACACTGCTGTCCTTTTTCTCTCACAGGGGCTGCTGAGCTGTCATGGGAAACACCACCAGCGAGCGAGTGTCTGGGGAGCGCCATGGCTCCAAGTCCCACCGCTCAGATGGCTCCGGTGCCCCCCCCGCCACCAAGGAGCACCCGCATAAGATCATGGTGGGCAGCACCGACGACCCCAGTGTTTTCAGCTCCCATGACTCCAAGGTAGGGGCTGGCCGCTGTCTTCTCTGTCCTACCCTCTGGGGCCCTTGTTGGGGCTTCAGCTACCTGGCTGTGCAGGGCTGTGCTCCCAGCCATGTGATGGGTCTGTGGAGAGCTGGGAGGCTGCAGGAGCTCTGCAATGCTCTTGTCTGGGATGTGCAGGTGGGCTGGTAGAGGCCAGAAGGAAGTGAACGTGGTCCTGGTTGTCTCTGTGTCTCAATCAGGCTCTGGTTTTCTTTGCTCAGATTCCTGGGGACAAGGAGTTTGTGTCGTGGCAGCCAGATCTGGAGGAGTCAGTGAAACCGTCCCAACAGGCTCGTCCCACTGTCATCCGCTGGGCCGATGGAGGCAAAGAGGTCTTCATCTCCGGATCTTTCAACAACTGGAGCACCAAGATCCCACTCATCAAGAGGTAGCCAGTCCCTCAGGTCACTCTGTTCTCCTCTGCTCCATCGCAGGGAGTGTTTTCCCTTCTCTGTGCTGGTTGCTGTTCCCTTTGCTCACCTGGCTTTTCTCGGTTCACCCAAGCTGGAGGGTCTGAGCACAAATACATAGTCAGCTTCTTCCCTGAGTGGTGCTGCGGTGGCGGTGGGAAGTTGTGAAACAGAGGGACAGGACAGGATGGGCCACTTTGCTTGCCCAGCTGGATGTCATGCAGCAGCTAGTCCTGGCAGCATACCCTTGCCCAGGTATGCGGCAGTCTTCTGGAAGTTGTCAGCTCTTCCCTTGGCTGTGGCCTTATCCCATGCCTAGTTGTGTTGTTGCCAGTGGGGGTTTGTTTGTCCCTCACGTGCCTTCCTGCCCTAATGATGTTCTCGCTGTTCTGCAATACATCTGTGATTTCCATGGCAACACTGTGTAGGACTCTGGGCGTAATCCCAGCAAATCATCTGGAATGGGTTTATCTCAATTGCAGGCTTCACAAATAGAGCTGCTACGCTTGCTGCCCCCATCCTGCAGTGCCAGCACAGGGTTAGATGCTTTGCCCATGCGTCCTCCCCAGTGTGTCTTGCACAGGGTGTCTGTCACGTTGATTTTTTGTGGGCAGGCAGGGCTGGACTGCCTCCTGTGCTTCCTGCAGCTAGACTCCTAGGGGTTTGAGCCACGCTAGTGCTCTGAATGCTCGTGCCTGTTGTGTCTGTGCCTCAGATCACTGACGATGAGCGAGCCTAACCCTGCATGAAGGTGTTGGGGTAGAGGGGCTGGGCAGTGCATGAAAAAGTGCTGTTTTCTGGGACCCCATGGAAAAGCAACATCCAGAGCATTAACAGGGTAATGCCATTGCACGTCTGTTCTCTCTGCACAGCCACAATGACTTTGTCGCTATCCTGGACCTCCCAGAAGGAGAGCACCAGTACAAATTTTTTGTGGATGGCCAGTGGGTCCATGACCCATCCGAGGTAACAATCAAAGCTTTATCCCTGCAGATCTTGTCTTCTTGAGGGGACTAGACATGACATAACTGCAGCAGAGGGGGAACAGGAAGAGCAGAGGGTATCTGCCAAAACAGAAGGGGCACCTCCATCCTTCTGAGTCCTTTCAGAGGCTGGTTCCTCTGGGCTTAGACATGCTGTATGGGGAAGTGTCGAGGAGGGTACTGGGGTGCAGGGAAACACCAGAAGGCCATTAAGTCCCATTGAGAATTGGCTACATGGGACGATGGGCCACAGGGTCAGCACTCACTTGCAGGTTCTCCTCCAAACTGAATCACACAGTAGCAGTATGGGAAGGAGAGGACACTTACTCATCAGCATGTAGCAGGATGGAGGATGAAAACAGGATGTGGTGTAGGAGCCTGAAAGTAAAGGGAAATCCTTCCAGGGTAAACAGCAGAGATCTGCAAGTGTAGAGCAGAGCTAGACACTGGCCACGTGTGCTCTCGGGTAATGACACAGCAAAGACAGCTTGGGCTGGGAGGATGTAGGAAGCATTGAGTGTGCTTCCACTGGAGGTGAACATAGGAAGACTCTTCCCTCCGTTCTTTCCAGCCTGTGGTCACCAGTCAGATGGGGACGATTAACAACCTGATTCATGTCAAGAAGTCTGACTTTGAGGTGTTCGATGCTTTGAAGGTGGATTCCCTGGAGAGCTCAGAAACCTCAGGTCGGGGTGAGTTTTTGTGGCTTTACAGCTTTGCATGTGCTATTTTCCCCCTCCTCTGCTCTAAGACTTGCTGCTCTGGGGGTGAACAGGCCCCGTGAGCAGAGGTGTGGGCCTGCACCCGAGGAAGAGTAGTATTCAGCAGCATGTCCTCAGCAGCCCACAGCTGAGGCCTTGTCTCTATGGAGGGGCTGTGGTGGTGTAAGTTGTTTTGTGCTAGCACCATCCCAGAGCAGGGTCAGTGCCTGTGTGCGGCTGAGGCAGCCATTTCGGACTGATGAACGCCAGGAACATCAGCCCTTTCTGCTCAACTGTGAGTAAGTCATCTGATCTGGGGTACTAGCTAGGCGAGAGCAGGATCCAGGTTATTTTCAGCAGCTACTCTTGGTTTTCATGCCAAGGTAATCTGTACTAGTGCTAGCATATCAGAAACCTCCCTCTCCACTTGTCTTACAGCAGCAGCTTAGGTTACCACGCAGACACCAATAGTGCTGGCTCAGTGTGTCATGCTGGCAGGTAGCTCAGTCGTGTTTTGGTCCAGGACACTCTGAATGCGGCCTGCCGTCCCTGGTACAAACTCTGTCTCAGATGTAGCTTGGCTCCACATCCCTGCCCAGCCTGGGCAGGAGATACTTCATTGGAAAGAAGCCAGCAAGCAGCAGCAGTTCCAGGGAGGTGGAGCCCTCCTGGGTGCTGGTTGTTCCAAAATGTCAGGTCAGATGTGGCAAGGAGATACAGCCAGTCCAGCTTCCTGTGACCACAAGCTCCTGTGGTCCCTTACATGGGTTGAGCAGCTGCTTAGTCTAGACTTCCCGTTTGCCCTTTCCAGAACCTGCTTGTCAGGCAGTCCTGCAGCACCGAGAGCGTGCAGGCATGCTGCGCCCCTGCTGCAAAGGGTACAGCTCTGGGGCAAGCTGACTGCTTGCTACAGGGAGAGGAACCCAGCTGTTCTGTGAGCTGTGTGCAGCGGTCTTGGGGTGGATACCACAGGGTGCTTGTGTTGTGTCAGTGCACATACCAGCTTACAGCCCTGCTTGGAAATGCCCAGGGCTCACCTGGCTGCTTATTCTGCTGTGAAAAGGCTGAGCTGTTGCTATAGGATACGTGGCTATGGCTCGTGGAAGATGTTTGTGCCTGAAAGACCCTGCTGGGTCCTTCTCAGCTTTTTGGGAGCTGCTCTGTGCTCGCCAGTCCTGCTTCAGCCATTTCATGTCTCCTCCTTTCTCTTCTCTTTAGACTTATCAAGCTCACCACCTGGACCTTATGGCCAAGAGATGTATGTATACCGGCCAGAGGAGCGCTTCAAATCCCCACCCATCCTCCCACCTCACCTCCTCCAGGTCATCCTGAACAAGGACACCAATATCTCGGTGGGTACCAGCACACTGCTTGCACACAGAGAGCCACACTGGGGTTGGAAGGGGAGTCCTGTCTGCAGGGAGTCTGAAAAGCATCGCTTTTCCCATTAACCATGCTGATTTGGCCCCTTGCTTTGCCTGGTGCTTAGCTGAGCTCTGTTCCTGTTCAGAGCAGCCAGAGATGCCAGCAGCTCATATTGCCTGAGGTGGCAGCTCCCTGTGATGGTTGGGGCTGGGGTGGTCAGGGCTCTGTTGTTCCCCTGTGACACTCCTCTTCTCCTAGTGTGACCCAGCACTGCTGCCTGAACCCAACCACGTCATGCTCAATCACCTCTACGCGCTCTCCATCAAGGTAAGGGCAGGTCCCGCAAGGCCGCTGGGTGAGGGAAGGGGAGCTGCTGTGGCTCCCAGGAGCTGGCAGCACCTGCTGGGAGCAGAACATGGACAGCCAGGGGGTGGAGACGGTGATGCAGGGATTGGAGAACACATGCGAAGACAGCTCGGCTGCTTGATGAAGTGTGGCACTTGCAGGGGTGTAGGTTGCGGTTTCCTTACAATTCCCTTTAGCTGCCTCCCTGCAGCATGGTGGAGCTGAGCAGGAGCCCTGGGCTCTCCTGCTGTGTACGACCCTTCCCTTGCTCTGCCCTGGCTCCCTGTCACAGGTGTTGGATGTGTCTCGTTGGCTGTGAGACTTGGGACAGCAGGAATGGCTGGGACTGCTCCCTGAGCCCGCAGAGCCCTCTTCCTGACAACTGCCTTGGGGGTGCTCCACTCCTGAGTTGGCACAGCCAGGCTGTGCTGAGCTGTCCCATCTGCTGACGCTGTGCCTCTCGCAGGATGGCGTGATGGTGCTCAGTGCCACGCACCGCTACAAGAAGAAGTACGTCACCACGCTGCTGTACAAGCCCATCTGAGCCGGGGCCTTGCCTGCCCCCCCCCACAGGACACGAATACGCCGCTTTGTCTGCACACGCTGGGCCACAGGACTGTGTGAGAACTGGCTGCTGGCTCCAGCCTCAAACCTGGCAGAGACACAGGCCCCAGCGACGAGCCCAGGGCCACTGGGGCCTGTGACACTGTCCCATCCTACTGGTGTGGTTTGATTTAACCCTTGGTTTCTGCCCACCTACAGCTCCCCTTGGCTTCTGTGAGTCTCTGGGGCCACTTTGCTGCTCGCCAGAGTAGCCTTTCCTCACGCCCACCATGGAAAGGGCTTCACCCTCCCTGTCTCCTCCAGCCTGCAAGGGCCCCGAGGCAGTCCTGGCACTGTCCCCAGCCCAGGCCTCCAGGAACGTGTCCTGCCTGCTGAAGGTTGCTGTGCTGTCCTGGTGAAGAGCCTCCAAGGCCACCTTGACCCCTAAGGGCCCTGAGACACCCCAGCCTGCCACCTGCCCCCTGTCCCGCAGCCATGGCTGTGGGGCTGCCGCCCTCCTTGTGCTCCCCAGCTTTGAGGGCGGCTCCCGGCTCTGACTGCAGCCCCAGCCCTCTGCCAGGTTCCGAGTCGAGCCAGCGGGCGGGTACAGCCAGACGCAGCCATGCTTACCTGCTGCCGGGACAGCACCGCCCAGGACTGAACGCCCCGTCCCCAACATCAAGTGCTTCTGCGGGGCAGGGCTGACTTCGTCACAGCCAGAGGAGCACCCGTGCACACCCATGCTGGAGGGGGCCTGGGGAGAGTGGAGCAGGGCAGGTACCCCAGGACCCCAGCTACACTGTCTGCTGCCGGAGCAGTGCCACATGACAGGATTTTCTCTATTTATTACAGTATTTATTGTTCTCGGTGCTGCTGGCCTGGTGTTCGCAGGGGGCTCTGGAGCGGGGAGGGAAGGGAGCGCCCAGTGGGGTGCAGAGCTGCTCTTGGGGTGCTGGAGTTGGACTCAGAGCCAGCCCCTTGGGGCCAGCTAGTGTCTGTGGCCACCTGTGCTGTGGGTAGCTTGGGGAGGGAGGGTGCACTGCTGCAGAGACAGGCATGCTGGAAACACCACAACCCAAAGGAAACCTTTATTGGGGACTTTCCAGCCACTGAACAGAACATGGCATTTCTTACATCTTCCTCCCGCGCCGAGGCCCTGACATGCCCAGGGAGCCCCTGAAACGCAGCTCCGATACCTCTATCTATATACATATACATACATCCATGAGCAGGGATGGGTACGCAGCAGGCTTGCAAATGGGACCAAGTCCTGGGGCAGGAGGTGCCCAGTGCGGAAGGCTGTGAGGCCCCACGCTAAGCACCGCAGGCGGAAGGGGAGCAAGCGCTGAAGCATAGGGCAGGCAAAGCCCAAGCCAGCAGCTGCTGCTGCGATGCCAAGCAAAGGTGGGCAGAGGGGACACGACCACCACAGAAGCACAAACCCACTAACTGTGCAGCATTGAGCCCCCCAGATCCCTGTCCACCCCAGTCCTCGGCAGTAGCAGGGACAGGGTCCGCTCCAGCCCTCCAGCGTGGCACAGCTCCGCAGCGAGCGGGCAGTTCCGCAGCCGGGGGCATCGCTCCCTGTCCTGCCTGGGGCTCAGGCGACGGGCAGGGCCTGCTGGGCCTTCACCTGGTGAGAGAGCAGGTGTGGTGGTGAGGGGGGGGTGCTGCCATGGCAGGCGTGCACCAGGGTGCTCTAGGGACAGCCAAGGAAAATGGGTCCCTGTGTCCCACATACGCACACTGCACCCAGTTGGCCCCTCAGCACCTCCCCATCAGCCACTACTCTGCTGGCAGAGGTGTCTGCCATCTGTGCCCATCCCCAGGGCATCAGGGCTCACCAGGGCAGGGGCACCCACTCCTATCCCGCACTGGCTGCCAGGACAAACTCACCTCCAGGTTCGTCCTGGCCTTGCGCAGCACGTTGTGGGTCCTGGTTACTGTGAGGGGGAGAGAGAGAGGTGGGCTCGGTGAGGTCCCTGTGCCATGGAGCCACCCCAGACACAGGGGGACCAGGCCAGCTTGGCTATGCCACCCCACAGCAGGACACCACCCTGGCCACATACACTGGCTCACGATGAACTGCTCCATGCTGTCCTTGAGCTGGGTTGTGCTGCGCAGCTGCTCGGCCGTGCTGTGCAGAGCATCCTCCCTCTCGGAGAGCTGGGCCCGCAGCGCTGCGATCTCACCCTGTAGCACCTGCTCCTGGGACAAGACAAGCCTGATGAGCAGCGAGCATACAAGCCCCAGTGCCCCGCTAGCCCCCAGCCCCGTGCTTACCTTGCCCTGGTGCTGGGCAGGACTGACGGGCAGCACGGCATTCCAGAAGGCCGTAAGGAGAGACGCGCACTCCTCCAGGACACGGTGCAGGGTGCTGGCGCTGCCCCAGAGGTGCCCTGCGCCCGTCCACCCCAGGGCCTGCGGGAGAAGGGTGCGGGAGCGGGTGCTGCCGGGGCAGCTGCACCCTGCTGCACCCAGGGACTCGCCGTGTCCGGCCCAGCACAGCAGGGCAGTGCCGACATCAGCCCCCGGGCAGAAGGCTACCTGCCACTTGCCAGCCCTGCAAGCCTCGAGGCCAATATTGGGCTCAGGAGGCGCTTTATGCATGGTCCACAGAGGGTCTGACCCCCAGTGGCTGCCAGCCCCACCCTGCCCACACTTTACCTCCTTTCCTGGGAGCGGGCAGTTAGGCAGCCCGAGTGCTGGTCGCATGAGACACATCAGTTCGCGGGCCAGTGCCTTCCCTTCTAGGATGTGCTGCTCCAGGGCCCGGTAGGTGTCCAGGTGGCCAACGATGTGAGCCCCCTTCGGTCCCTCGCTCTTCCTGACCCGTGGGTCTGCCCCACGTAGCTCTGTGGAATAAGCAGAGCTAGGTGAGGACCACTACCTGCTTCCCCTGTGGCCCTCCCCATCCCATCCTGTGGGCTTGGCTCTGCCCTGGCCACTCCATCCTTGCTCAGAAAGGGTGCTGCCCCAAGTTTTTCAGGTCTCAGCAGCTCCTGAGGCACATGTCTGTGCAGGCTCTGGTACTCACCGTCCATCCGCCGGGCCACCGACGTGTCAGAGGGTAGTGGGGAGAAGAGAGGAGCTGCTGAACTTGTGCCAACATCCCGCACTGGAGGAGATGGGAAGCAGCCTGGAACAAGAAGCATCTGAGCCCCTGCAAATGGCTGTGGCTCTGTGCCTGGGGCTGCTGGGGTCCTGCCCTCCCTCTCTGCCTGCCAGCAGGACCACCATGTCCCTCCTGCTGCCACAACAGGAGAGGTGTTTGGGACCATCCAAGGGTTGCAGAGGGGCCAGGCACCCCAAGACCAGGAGCTGGGCAGAGGGGCTGGGGCTAGTGGCAGGGGCTGGGCACGGGTCCCGTACCTGCGCGGCTCTCAGCAGAGAGGCCAGGAAGGCTCTCGTAGACGTGCAGCTCCGTGCGCAGGGTCTGCAGGAGCAGGCGGTGCTCCTCACACTGCTGCTGCAGGAGTGTCACTGTGTGTTGCAGCCTGCAGAAGGGTGACATATGGGTCTGGTGCCAGCCATACTGCCCAGCCCTGCTGGCCCCAAGGCCACAATGCTCCAGACCTTACCTGTTGTTGTCCTCCTGCAGAGAGCGCCGCTCGTCCCGATGCTGCCGGACACTGTCTTGGAGCTTGGCAAGCTCCTCTGCCAGCCTCTGCTGCTCCCCATGCCTCTGGCCCAGCTCTGCTTCAGCCTCCCGTGCTCGGGAGCAGGCAGCCACAAGCGCCTCCTGCACCCGTGCCAGCTCTGGGGACAGAGAGCGTGGAGGTCACTGCCACCCCACTTGGCCAGTGCCTTCTGGGACTCAGACTGGGGATGCTGGTGGCCCAGCCCTACCCTGGGAGAGGTGATCACGCTGGAGCCGCAGGGTCCGGTTGTCCTCACGCAGAGCCTGGTTCTCCCCACTCAGCTGCAGCCCTGGCTCTGGCGTCTGGGCATAGACGTCGCTGGGCAATCCTGCAAAGGGGGACTGGTGCTGAGTCTCTCTCCCCAACATCCCACTGTGCACGGGGTGAGTGCCCTCCCCGTGCAATGGCTCCCCCAGCAGCCCCAGCCCCGGTGCAGCACCGTACCACTGGCCTTGCTGGTGGAGGCCAGGCGGCGTTCGAGCTGCTCCCGGAGCCGGTCGTTGGTGCAGATGGACTCCTCGAGGCGCTGGCGCAGGCTGCGGATCTCCACCAAGTGTTCCTCCAGCAGGTCTGCCCCTGCCACAGCCAAGGAGACGGCTCAGGGCAGGGTTGGCTGTGCCACCTGCCTTATGCCGACCCCACTATCCTGCACCATACCAGAGCCATATCCCACAGCCATTCTGGTGCTAGGTCTCCTCCCTGTTCCCCCACACCCAGCCAGGATGCCCCCATGCTCTCCAGCATGGACCTTACCTGTCAGCTTCTGGCTGGAGGGGTACCCTGATGGCAAGGCCCCGTAGAGTGGCCGGCTGGGAGGGGGTACGTCCCAGAGGGCACAGGTCTCGCTGGCCCTGGGGATCTCAGCCAGGCTCTGCAGCGCGCCATGTCGGCAGAGCGATGCTGGGGCTTTGCTGCCCTCTCCGAAGGGGCCCAGTGGGGCTGTGGGCTTTGCTGGTGCCATGGGCAGCGTCGCACCTGTACGCACAGAGCAAAGCAGTGAGGAGGAGGAGAGCAATGATCAGGGAGGAAGAATGGGGGTAACACATTCTCGCCATGTACTTTTTGCCCCCTTCTCTCTCTGCCCAACAGTGCAGCCTAATGTCCCCCCATGGTGATCCCCCATCATTGATCTCCTGCCCCAGTCAAACCCATTCCCCCTGGAGCAGAGGCTGTCCCAGGGCTTGCTGGTTATGTGACACAAGTTGGAGGGTCTCGGCCCCACTCCTACACAACAACTAACCAAACCAGCCCTTTCTCAGAGGCCCTAGGATGTGCACGTGCCCACACTAAGAGCTAGTGCTGACTCAGGCTGTGTCCATCCCACCCACCAGGTCCTCCCTACATGAAAGCCACATGTTCCCCATTGTCCCCCAGCCAAAGTGATGGGACCCAACCTCAAAACAGTAGCCCCAGGAATCAGGAGAAGGGCCAGGGCAGGACAGGCAGATCAGAGAGGGTGGGGGGGCCATGCGGCACAGCGCGGCACAGCATGGCACAGCACAGCATGCAGGGCAGGCAGGACCAACTCCACGCTGGAGGCAAGTGCTCACTTTCTCCCAGCTGCCTCCGGAGCACCTGCAGTTCCTGCTGCGCCTCAGCCAGGGAGCAGATGGGGGTCCCGCAGCAGCCCAGGAGCGAGGGAGCTGAGGGAGCTGCAGGAGGGGGGAGCCCGGCAGGCAGGAAGGGGGGCAGCCCGGGGGCCAGTGCAGGCAGGGGGGCACTAACAGGTTTGGACAAGGAGTCAAAGTGAAGGCCTGGAGACAGGAGAGAGATGGAGAGAGATATTAGCGTGGCTCTGGCTCAGCCTGGCAGGGACCCCTCCTCCCCAGGGGCACTGGGGACCCTTGGCACGCACCAAGCAGCTGAGTCCCCATGTGCAGAGACACTGCAGGCTGGGATAGCCCACATGAGGCCAGTCAGGTCCCAGCGTTGCTGGGCTGTGGTACTGTGGCAGGGCTCCCCTGCAGCCCCAGGTGCTGTGTGCTCAGCCCCCTGAAGGCTGGCACTGGGGCATGATGCCACACAGGCAGCCCCTGCCCAGGCCTGATGGGCACCTACTGCTGCAGGGACCCACACACTACAGAGGGGCTGCACGTCCTCAGCCCGCGGTTGTGGCCCCCAGGCACCCTGCAGTACCTGCGAGTCGGGCGGGCTCCTCGCGGCACTGGCTGCACTCGCTGGCTGCATCCCCATCAGAGCAGGGCTCCAGCCCCTCGGACACGAAGGAGGAGCTGGTGGCAGAGCGGGATGACTCGGAGGGCAGGTGGCTGCTGCCTGGAGACTCACAGCGCTCCTGCAGCTTCGCCTCCAAGCTCTCAATCACCTTCTCTTTCTCCTGGAGTTCCCGGCTGAGCCTGCGGAGGTGGCACATCACCAGGGCTGGCAGGGCAGGATGACCCCCATCCTACAGCCCTTCCCCGCTCCAGCATGACACCCCACATGCTGCATCCCACCCATGCTGGAAAGCTGCCCCAGGACACCTCCAAGCCTGGGGCTCCCCATCCGCAGAGCACAGGCAGCCCCAGGACATCCACCCGGAGCAGAGACCCCCAAGGGCACCCCAGAGCCCCACTCCAAGAACAGTGATAGCCCTTGGGGTGCCCACACAGAGCAGGTCCCCCAAGCCCTCCCAGGTAACAGGTACCTCAGTGCCAGGAGTTCATGGCTGGTTTTATCCTCCCCATCTTGTCGATCTCCTGAAAAACCAAGCCAAAGAGAAGCCAATCAGTGTCTCTGTGCCCCAGGCTGCCTGTTCTCAAATAGAGGCATAGCAGGACAGGGCAGCCCAGCTCGAAGAGTGTAGCCCACATGACACAAAGTGTCCCAATGGCCCCAGCCCATCAAAGCATCCCTTCTTAGCCCACCATACCCCACGACTTCCAGTCGCAGTACCCCCGCCAAAGGTACTTACTGGTGCCCAGCTTGTCGCTGAGCCTCTCAGCCAGCTGCCTGCCCTGGGTCAGCTGCTCCCGGAAGCCCTGGCCCAGGTAGTAGTCGATGTCAGTGCCGCGGAGGAGGTCCTCAAAGGACCGCAGGGCATCACGCAGGTGCTGGGCCAAGCTGCGGCTCACCCCGCGGCCCTCCCGCAGCGTCTGCCGCAGGTGGGAGAGCTCCCGAGCCTGCGCTTGGATCAGCGAGTCGTACTTCCTAGGAGCGATCAGCAAGCGGGGGGTCCACAGGGCTGCCGGACGCCCCAAAGAGCACAGCAGGGACAGTGTACCATGAGTGGAGTCTGGGCACTGTCCACTGCTAGGGCTCTGCCCCACCATGCAAACGTCCCAGGAGCCCAGCTACAGCAAAAGCATGGAAAAAGAAGCCACCACCCTTGGGCAACTCCTGGAGACCTCCATAGCCCCCTGTCTGGACCCAATCCCCATGGCCATACCCTGGCCAAGTGTCAGATTGCAGCTCCTTGGACAAAACGCCTCCAGGTTTGGTTGTGGGCAGCTGTGCCTCGAGGAGGGTGACACGGTGCACCAGGTGCTGCAGGTCGCGGTGTGCCTGCAGGGCGGGCGGGCAGACGGTGCCATGGCCGTCCGACTGCCAGCCCTCATCCTCGTCAGTGAGGCTGTGGGCTGGGGAGGTCAGGACCGTGGGACCTGGCAGGGGCCGCTCGGTGCCCGAGGTGTAGCCGCTGGTGACGGAGATGGAGCGGGCACGGCGCTGCAGGCTCTGGATCACCTTGTTGGCATTGAGCAGTTGTGCTTTGAGATCCTGGATGTGCTGGTGCAGCGCCCCCACGTCCACCGGAGCCACGGCTTTCTGGGCAGCCTTGCCCGCCTTGGGCATCCCTGGCCGGCACGGTGACCCTGGCTCCTCACCCAGGCTGGGCTCACTGAATACATCTGGCTCCTCGCACTCTGCAGAAGGGACAGGGCATGGTGTCACTTCTCCATGCCAGGTGGGCAAGGCACAGGAATCCCTAGAGCCCCGGCTCTCCTTACCGGGGCTGGTGGTCTCGTCTCGGTCAGCCTCAGTCTCACTTCGCCCGCACGTCTCATAGCCCAGGTCCTGGAAGTCCACCTGCACTTGCTTGCTGAGCTGCTGGGTGTGGGGTTCACCTGCTGGGCAGCCCCATCAGCTCAGGGTCCCCCTCCAGGCAGGATTCACCACCCCTGCCCCATGTACAGCACAGTGCACAGCACAGGGCACACCGTGCTTGGCACAGACCCCCCCACACCCCATCCCACCTAGGGTTTTAACTCACGGAGCAGGACGTGGTACTTCTCCAGCTGCTCAGCTTGTGCCCGCACTGTGGCTTCTGAGGCAGCAAGCTTGTCCTGGAGCTCCTGGCACTGCCTTTGGCCCTGTGCCACCTGGGAGCGCAGCTCTGCACCCAGTCCCGGCCAGCCACCGCCGGGGGCCGTGCCCTCCATCTGCCAGAGGGAATACGGGCTGTGAGCTCCCCATTTTCATCCCCATCTCTATGCGCATCCCCATCCTGGTCTCCTGTGCCCAGGGCACTTACGTGGCTCCTATCTCCTCCGCCTGGGGTACCAGGACAGGGTCTCTTTGGCATGTCATCCTGGGATTGTGCCTCCAGAGCTGGGCGTTTGGTGGGCACAGCTCCCCTCTCTGCCAGGACCCCCTGGCCATCCCCACTGCCACCGGCTGGGCGATCCCCGAGGGTGTTGCGGCTCTTCCGCTGCAGCCTGCGGGGCTCAGGTGCCAGGGGGCTGCCCAGCCCAGCCTCCTCCTGCTCCCCACTCTCCAGCAGCGATGTGGCTTCACCCATCCGCTCCTTCAGCTCTGCATTCTCCAGGCACAGGCTCAGCATCGCCTTCCTGGGGGCACAAAGCACTGTGAAGGGCATGCAGCAGCTGGGATGCAGGGCACCCCCTCAAGCCACTGCCACTTGCTGGCTCCAGTGTCCCAGGGCTCTTGCCTGATGTGGGAGACAGAGGAGAAGCCGGCTTCCTCCAGCTGTGCCTTCAGCTCCCGCAGCTCCTCTTCTGCCCGCAGCTCCCGCTCCAGCACAGCAGGTGCCGTGCTCTCCATCAGGGTCCTTTCAGTGCCCCCGTTTTCCTTAGGGGCCCGGGGGCTGCTCTAGAGGGACAAAGACAGAGGATGACAAGGGGACGTTTCTGAAGGCACCAGGACATGGTCTGGCAGTGGCACAGTGCCCAACTCTGCCATTGCTATTCCCGGTATCACGCTGCCCTGACTCACGTGCTGGGTTGCCACACCATGGGCTGCCTCCTCCTTGATGCTGTCGGTGAAGTTGGTGCTGGCATCATCAGCATCTGTGCCTGTGGCCCGACCTAGGGGACAGCACAGCACAACAAGGCACTCAAAGCAGTGGCAATGGCAGCACTGCCTCTGTCCCCTCCTTCCTGGTGATGCCCGTGTCCGCTGTGGGCAGCCCTGGGGCAGGTGCCTACTCTCATACATACCTGCTGCTGGGGCACTCCCAGCAGGACTGAGGTCTCTCCACTGTCCCTGTGCCCTGCCACCCTCTCTCTGCATGCTGGAGCTCCAACCCAGCACCCTGTGCTGGCCCTGCACCCAGGGACACAACAGCCCCAGCTGCCCGCAGCCCCAGGGATGGCACCCCAGCAACGGCGCCTACCCCATCCACATCTTTCCCTTCACATCACCTTGTGCTTTCTGCCCTAATGCACATGCATAGGTGCCACCCACCCTACAGCAACTTCAGAAGCCACAGCCAGCAGCAGCAGCACGTGCTCAGTCAGGGAGCCCCGCCAGCACTGCCCCAACCTGGTAGGAGTGCGGGGTTGTACCCCACACGATCACCTACCTGGGCAAGGGCAGCTCAGGGAGGACACTAACAGCCACCCTGCCCACATCGCTGAAGCCCTGCTGTCATGCATGGTACTGGGCTCTTTGGAAGCCCTGTGCTGGCCTTGCAGAGCTGCAGCAGAGCTAAAGGGACACTTGCATCCCATACCATGGTGCATGGGGGGCTTGGGCCCACCCTGCCCCACAGAGCCAAGCTGGGAGCATGTTTTTCTGCTTGCACACAGCTCTGCTCCTGGCTCCTTGGTACAGAACCCCGGGTGTGGGTTTGCACCCCTTGTCTGGGCAGCTTTCCTCCCACCCAGCTGCAGGACCCTGCCTGCTCTGCTTAGGCTCAGACTGCCTAGGCTGGGAAATGGGTGTACCCCCAAATCCCTCTTCTGCCCAGGGAAAGGGGAGCCTAGACAGGCACCAAGACCATCCCCTGGGGCTGCACAGGGCCAGGTTTCACAGCTGCCTGTACCCCACAGGAGATGCAGCTGCTTTGCCTGTGGCCAAACCCATCACCATCAGGTCTGGAGCTCCCAGGCAAGGCTGAACACAGGGTAGGGGAACACAGAGAAATCCTGGCAGGAGAGAGGCCAAACATCGGTGGTGAAGGAGAAGCCAGCAGGGAAGCATATGGCTCCTGGGAGGGAGAGCCAAGGACCAGCCAGGAGCATACCTTGCAGCAGGGCAGGCGGTTGCACAGCACAATGTGCACATAGATGGTGACACACTCAGGAGACCCAATCGTGATAAGCAACAGCCAGGAGGTTGCAAAAGTCAGGGTCACCTCACTGCTGAGCCTGGGCAGACATCACCCTGCATGGTGGAGCCTTTTCGCTGAAGCAGCCGTGCCCCAGGCAGCAAGGCCAGCCATCACGGAGAAGCGCTGTTCCGGGAGCAAAACAGCTGGAAGTAGCAGCAGCACCCCAGTGAAAAAGCAGCTCCCATGGGTGGCATTCAGCATAGCCAAAGCACAGCCCCTAGGGACACAACCTGCCAGGTGACAAACTGAGGCTACAGCTCAATCCCCGCAGGGCCTCAACAGGTAGGGGGACGCAGACCCTTGGCTGCAGCCCTTGCTGGGGGGCTGAGGGCCATGTGCACGCAGGTCTCAAGCTGGGTCACCATGGCTGAGAGGCCAGGGCAGGGTGGCTCACAGCCAGCGCACCTGCTCTGGGGACATGGGAGAATCACCTCTTGTGCCAGGACACAGCACCCCACTTCTCACCATCACCCACAGCTCCGCACAGCTCCCAGTGCTCCAAGACTGGGGCAGAAAAAGGGAGCACAAATCTCAAGGAAAAATAAAAAACAAAACAGGAAGAGGATGAAGTTGGTGCTGGAGGAGCAGAGAAGTGTGCACATAGGGCAGACTGTGCCCAGGCTGCTGTTCACCAAGTGCTTGAACCATCCATCACAGCAGGAGCACACCAGGGTGCAAATTCAAAGGAACAGGGCTGCTCAGCTCTCTGTGTATTACCAGCAAAGGAGACAAGAGATGCAACCCCAGCACTATTTTTCACAGACTCCTCTTTCACACCTAGCCTGAAGGCAAAAAGAATTAGTTGCATGGCTTGAAAATTGCACATGGTCCACAGGCACAGGACACCCAGGTGCATTGGCTGTGTTGGAAGTCTTCACACTGCTGGTAACAAGGGAAGGGAAGCAAGGTCCCCAGGGAAATTGAGAGAGGAAGGAGAGATCTCCACAAAGAGCTATGAGACAGCACAAAGCACTGCAGTTTGACAGAGGGTGCTCTCAGGCATGGGATCTCAGGCCGGTCCTCCCACTGGACAGAGGAGTGCACACAGCCAAGGATACCAGGGATGAAAGGAAGCCTGAAGAACAGAGCAGAAAAGTTGGGACACCTCACCCTAGGATAACGCTCTCCTATGGGGCACTTTACAGCAGTGATGCTAGCCAGGGACAGATCTGCAGCAAACACACACAAGAAGAGATGCGAGCTCTCAGAGCACCAGCCAAGACTTCCCTCATGCCATGCCAATGAGGCTGTGCTGGGTCCTGGCTCCATGGTACCCAAGGGACCAGGGAGGCAGCTGGGCATCAGAGCCAGGATGGAGGAGGGAAGGTGGAAAGATAAGGACAGGGACACAAAGGCTCCTACAAAGTGAGAGGCAGAAGGAGAAAGAGATGGTGCTACACAGAGAAGTGAGAGGAAGGGAATGAGATTAAATACAAGAAAGGAAAAGCTAACCCAGTACCAGAGCTGCCCAGGAGCCACCAGCTGCGTCCCTTCAGGCCACATGAGAACTGCTGAACTTGGCACCCAGCTAAGCTAGGTGCAGACCCAGGGGAGCAGTGCTGACCCGCTGCATGTGAAGGGAGAGCTGTGCTGCCTCCTAACCCCGCCTGAGGCAGGGAAGAGAAGACCTCAGCATGGGTGCAAGGCCTGGGACAGGTGGTGCCATATGAAGCAGTCACAAGGAGATGTGCAACAGAGCAGTCTCAGGTCCACGTGGCACAGCCCAGCAAGACAGAGCTCTTCTGCTCCACTTGCTCCTGGTTCAGCTTCCCCAGCAAGCAGAAACAGATGGTCAGAGGTACAAAATTTGCTCCTGCCACCTTGGGAAGTGATTTGAGTATGAGACAGCTGGTCCATAGCCCACTGCGCGTGAGAAGTGCTGGTCATCGGAAAGCTGTTGCTATTGTTTTTCAGCTCTCACACCAGCCCCAACACTCCCAGAGGAGGTGAAAGATGCCCTAGAAGAGGTATGCAGTGGTGCCAAGTGGGACTGTCCCCAGCGAAGCAGAAATAGGGCCCTGCCCATTGCCCAAGGGCCATGTGGAGCCTGTGAGATGCGCACATAGAAATGAGGGAGCAGACCCAGCCCAGACCCTGGGAGCAGGGACAGGTCTCAGTCACCCCAAACCATCTGTCAAAAAAACAGTAGGAAGCTCTCCTTTGAAAGCACTTGCAGGCTAGACTCAGACAACTTACAATTAGGAAAAGAAAAAAGTCAGTAAAGCCATCAATACTAGAGTAGGATTTGCTTTAAGCATAAAATCAGTCATTGGTTCTACACTCAAGACTTGTGTAAGAGCCCCAGCCAAGTGCCACCAGGTCTTGCGGCCCTTCTCAATGCTCTGGCTCTGGAACCCAGGTTTCCATATACACCTCCTTTTGGGCCAGCCACCATCAACCCAAGAGGGGGATGTCACTGGGTAGGAAAAAGGGTGAGGGAATACAAAAACTCACACTCATGCACTTGGGAGATGATAGAGAACATTTGGTGTTTCCTTCAGAGAAAGGGAATCTTTATTTGGCCCATGGGGGTGGGAGGAGAAGGGAGATAAAGGGAAATCAACTAAAATGGAATGATTTGAATGTGCAAATACATCAGTGGCCACCAGGATGGGTCAGACAGGAACGTACACAAGACACAGGTGGATTGCACTGATCGCCGTTTCCAAAGCAGCTCAAAAATAAAACAAAAAAGCCCTGCACCAGTTCTATCGTACCATTGCTAAGTACCAAAGCAACCCTCCCAGAGTCAGTGAGACAGGCTCGCTTGGTTAGTGAACCGTTTCCGTGGCAGGCGGGCGAGCACCAGTGCTCAGAAGGCATGCTGGGGTAGGACTCTCACACGCTCCTGTTCCCCACCTCCTATGGCGCCCTGTGTCTCCAGCCTGCTCAAACACTCCAAGCTTCTTCCAAGAGCTTCTTCCAGCTGTCCCCGGAGCTCCTGGACCCCCTCCAGCTCCACCTGCAGAGTGTGGTCTCTCGCGGCGCTAAGCGGACACACCGCACAAAAGGGAAGAGGGTTAGACAGGCTGCAGCAAGCACACACTGAATTGGCCCCTCCATCCAGGACTGCCACTTACTCCAGCCACAGGACCCGCGTGTTCCCCAGGCAGCTTGGCCACCTCTTGCCTCACCTCTAAACCTTCCCAGAGCACAGCCATCCCCCAAAAAGGCTCCAGCCCATGGTAGGGGACTCCTAGTCACAGCTGTTCTTCAGTACTTACCCCAGGCACTCCACTTATGCGCTCTCTTGCTATCAGGTAGCTCAAATATCCCAGAGGCTGCAGCCCCATGAAGGGCAGGGGATTAGTGCAGAGGACAGAAAATGCAGGCCATGCTGTGTTGCAGGATAACTGCCTGGATAAGCACCTAGAAGGATCCTTATCAACCCAACAGCTGTTTGGGAATTTGACAGCAGCCTCTGAAAGGTGGCCAAGTGTGGGTGGGAAACTGAGCTGGGAAGGGATAAGCCAGGGAACAGAGATGGAAATCCCAGGGCCTGAACAAGAGGTGGCAATGGGGGCAGTTGACATAGCATTTAAAGCTGGCCATTGCAGCGTCATCAAGGGAAGAAGGCAGCCTAAAACTTGGACCCCCAAAGCCGTATTTGTCTGATTCTTTGCCCAGACTCCCTCCTTTCCACTGATGGCTCTCAAACTTACAGAACAATTACTGCTTCAGGAATTGCCCCACTGGACCACCCACGCTTGCCCCAGCAGCAGAGCAGGGCAGCACAGAGCCAAGGCACCCTCACTTACCTGTCTGGGTGCGTGTGAAACTTTACCAGGCTGCCGTAGAGCTGCCTCTCTGCCTGGAGAGCCTCATTTAACCGATTCCTTTCAGCCACCAGCCCTTCCAGCATCAGCAACAACTGGTTGGAGAGAAGAGACAAGATGCAACACTTAAAAAAAGAGACAGAAATCGAAGGAGGCATCTGGCTGCTCCAAAGAAACAGGGGCTTCCCCTTCCTCTCTTGCTTGTGTCCAAGTGATGAGGTTGATCAGTGTCACCCCTGGACTCTCAAATGACTCTGCCCTTGAGACAAGTGCTGAAGGGAACCAATCCTTCCCTCTGTACTCCCCCTATTATACACAGCCACCTTCCAAGAACAATCACATTTCAGCATATCCAAAGGCTGAAAACAAAGCCTCATAACAGAGCCCCATCAGAAATATAAACACATGCAAGCTTGCCCCACATGGCATACTACCTGCTGCCTTCTGTTTCCAGTAGCCTCCTGTCCTCGTGACTCTGCTATGGCCACTTTCTCCCGAAGGACCAGCACTTCTTGCGTCAGCCTTTCCACGGCTGGAATTTCTTCGGGATCCACCAGCTGCATCTGCAGATCCTGAAAACCAACAGCATGAGAGCTCAGTGAAGAAGGGATCAGTAACAAGGACAGCTGGACCTTCGTAATCCTCTCTGGAATGCAACTGCCAAAAGTTTCCAGTGTTTGGAAAGACCTAGGTCTCCTAAGAAAGAAATGCCAAAGCACCCAGAGTGTATTAGGCACAGACAACAGCCTGGAGCAAGAACTGAGAAGGTACACAATACGCTCTGTTCAAAGGACTCTCAAAGAAAGGTGTTTGGTACACATGGAGCAAAAAGCCAGATAACACCACTCTGGGGGCTTGAGGCCTTTGCCTTCTGGCCATAGTAACACAGAGGGCTGTAGGCAAACCAGTAGCAATACCATCTATGGACAGCCAGCCACATTACTCTGAGGATGGGGGCAGGGGGGAAAGAGACTCCTCTGCAGCCTTTCCCCACAGAACTGACCCAGCATAGTGTGTTATCTCACCTTGATGAGGTCCTCTTTGATCTGGATAGTCCTGGTCAAGGACTCTATATCCGAGGCCTGCACTTGCAGCTCTTCCTCCTGTGCAGCCACAACAGACTGGAGAGCAGTGAGCTCCCGCTAGGGAAGGAAGAGAAGTCAGTGAAAGACTTCAGAAAGCCAACACCCCACTGCAAGCTGCTGCCCCCTTTCTCTCACTGGGGGTACCCTCACAATACAGGGGGTCCAAAACCTTCAATAAGGGGCAGCCCAACAGTCTCCTGTAAGCAACAGAGATCCGCACAGGATCCATCACAAGCTCACCCTGCTTTCCCTTTCCTTCTTTGCCATTAGCTCCAGCTCCTCTTTGGCATTAACAAGATCCTCCTCCAGTTCTGCTGCTGACGTCATAACTGCAAAGACAGCTTGATTACTGCAGGGATACTGTGTGTCAGTTCTGACCCCAGAATCCCTCTTTGGCAAGACAGGTCCACAATGCTTGCACTTCCCATCACACTGCCTCTTTCGAAAACACTCTTCTTCTCTGCTTGATCCTTAAACAGCAGCACAAAGCAACAGTAACATCCCAGGCCTGCTGTCCCACCGCTGGCAAAGTTCAGGTGTCCTGGCCACAAGGCAAAACCCAAACCAGTTGCACTTGTCTCAGCCCAGCCTGAATCATAAAGTCATAAACCCTTCACTGAACAGTCAGTTCTTGAGTAGAAGCACCTCAGCTCAAACCTGACACCGGCCTTTCTTTTTCCCCATACTACCATCCTCAGACATCCCTGAACCATCACCCAAAGGGGAGGCACAGCTTTATTTCAAAATACTCACTTTTGCACAAAGCTCTTTACTCTCTCAGTTTCATGTAATCATGTTTCTCCCACAGCAAAAAGTCCTGCTCATGTTTGGGGACAGGGGGCAGGGGGCCCAGCTGAAAGAACCCGTCACCACACTCACCTCCCTCTGTCCTGCAGCTGCTGTCCCCCTGTGGGTGTCCGGCAACGGCTGTAGCTCCACAAGCTCTTTGCAGCATTTCCTGAAAACACAAAAGCCTCCAGGTTTGCACCTTTATGAGGAACCTAGTGCTTGCAGCTTCCCCACAGCTCCAGGACAGCAGCAAAGCTGCTGGCTGCTTTGTTGATGCCTCTGGTATGTGAGAAACCAATGAAGGGGATCTAGCCAGGCAGCAGGGACAAGTGAATTGCACCCAATCTAGAATCTGTATGTGTGAGCAACAGGGCACTGGCCTTGTTTTATTTGGCACTGGGAGGTTGCTGGCAGTGACCATCTTCATAGTAAGGATTAAACAGGTTTCACTCAACTGCAGCAAACCCATCTTTCAATTGAGACTCTACAAAGACCTACATCTTCATCCAAAGATGTGGCCCAGAGGGATCATGCAGGAAGGAAAACACAGAGCTTGGCCCATATATGTGTCCCTGGAAGTCTCTAGAGTTCACTTTCATCCTGGAAATAGAAACGAGCAACCTGTTTACAGCTGCTTAAAAACATTCAACATGTCAGCTCACCAACAAACCATTAACAGCTGCTCAAGTAGGAGTGTGGCATATGTAGCCTTGGAGTTGTGTTCAGCCTCAAAGGGGTTTTTAGCAAAGCTGCTTTAAAAATACCAACTCCAATTGTGGAAGAGACAGCAAACAGCCAGCAGGCTCTGCCAAGAATTAGTGGGACCTAAAATTAGCTCCCTTGTCCCCTCCAGAATGTGACAATGTCAGGGAGGGGATTACAATACAGCGAGGCAGCCCAGCCCAAGGAAGGACTGGGTCAGTGCTGGAAGGTCAGAGGGTGGATTTCTTTCATACTCTCACATGCCCTAAGGACACAAATACTGCCTGATCAAAACGAAAGGAGACACTGAGTGACAAAGGCTGGTGGAATCAAGATCAGAACATCCAGGCAGCATTTCTGCTCCTCAATTTCTTCTCTGCCTCCTATAGGAAGTCTCTTCCCTAATCCCACTTTCATTTCTACCATTCTCTGTGGTGCTCCACTCTCTCCCATTTCCTTCTGCAGCAATCAGTTCCCTCTGGAGCACCGAGGCCACAGGCAGTGAAACACAGTGCAAAATTCTTACTTGTATGGGCTGTTTGTCCTGCTTCAACAACCTGGTACCAGCCGACTGGGTCCCAACAGGCTCCTTCCCCAACACATGCTGGCGTAGGATTTGTAACTCACAGCTCCTTTCAGCCAAAGCGTGCGCCATCTTCTCAGCAGCTGCCTGATTGAGCGGGAAAAATAGGGAAAGGCAGGTCTGTGACCAGGAGTCCCTGTCCCTCACCTTCCTTAGAGACTAAGAGAAACCATCTCAGTATTCATCTGTCAGTTGAGACTAGAAGTGCTCTGCAAACCAGCCTGGGAGCTACTGCTCCTGGCCACTCACAGCGACTCCACTGCAGCCCTCCCATCTCTACTTGCCAGACAACTGCAGCAAGGCTTGGCCTCTCTACCTAGAGAGGAACAAGCTCCTCAGCTTCTCTCACCTGATTCAGGAGGGGAGAAAGACAGATGACAGACAACAAGGAGGAGACAGTACCCGGCCTTTTAGCTCCCTTTTTATGACAGGAAACTCAATGCAAAGTATCTTGGGTAACACTGAACTGCACCCAGTGTGCAAGAGCAGGCAGAGTAGGAACTGTAGCTCTTCAAGGGGCATTTACAAGCCCAGGACCACTCGCTAGTTTGACTAACGTGTAAGTTAAGAGGCAATGAGCAGAGCTTCCTCAGGCTTCTGTGCTACAAAAGAAACAGCCATCTTCCTTTCTGATCCGCTAACACCCACGTAAAGCAGCAACCCTCCCACAGCCCTTCTGCTGCCCCAAGCCCAGGAGCATGGATATCTAGGAGGATCTGCACCTCCTTTCCTACCACACAGACAAACCCTACCCAGTCCACTTGATGACAGGGATCTAACACCTGAACACTGTTGCAAGAGCTGCTGCTTTGTAACTGCTCCAATGTGATGGGATGAGACCAACCTAGAAACAGCTCATGGCATCTCATGTGGTTCTTCAACACTCGGCAGCTCCACCACACTAAGCCAACAGCAGCCGGAGAGCAGCTTCTACTTGATTAATGCAAGGCAGAGCCATCCACCCCAGCCTGCCCACTGCAGCACTGCACACAACTCACTCTGCTCTGCTGCTCCTTGGTGCTCACAGCCTGCAGCAGCTCCCGGATTTCAGCATCATGCTCTATGGTCTGATGGTTCCTGTCACTGAGAAGATCCTGCAGCATTTTCTCCTTGTGCTGGAGACGCAAGCACAGCTCCTCTGCTACCTCACTCTGTCCTGGGCCCAGCTTGCACAGCAGAGTTGCTGTAAGCTCCTGAACAAGGGGGAGGAAAGGAGAGATAGAGAGATGTTGCTACCATCAAACTGCAAGCTATTCAAGGATAAACAGCCCTTCAGCCTGGGTATAGCTGAGAGAGCAGCACCTCAGCAAGCACAGGTGTTTACAGGTACCAAAAGCAGCTAGCTTCCAAAGCACTGGGCACAGGTTCAAGCGCCCTCCTCAGAGGCAGGCAGCCAGGAGGCTCTGGTTTGGGACCACCCTCTCTGCAGACAAACTGGCTGAAGGCTCAGGAAGCCAAGCTAAGGTCTTACCTCCACTTCCTTGTTCCTGTCATGCAGGCAGGTCTGCAGCTGCTGGATGATCCCCTCCTGCTCCTTCTGCCTGCTGCAGGATTTGGCCTCAATCTCCTCCTTGAGCCAGCGGAGGTTTTGGCAGGTTGCTGAGACCTGCTCTAGTTCCAAGGTTTTGGCTTTCAGGAGGCTCTCCAGGCTCTGGGGACCACAACAGAAGCAGCTCAACCAGGGTCAGAGACTTTATCCTGAATTAAGAACTGGAAATACCAGTCTCTCCTACTAATGGAGTCACATAGATTCACTCACCCCTGTCCTCTCCAGACACCACACTCACATCTACACCCAGCCCAGAAACACAAGTGACCCAGGAACATACCCTGCACACAGGGCCAGAGGAAGGCCAACACCCTGCAACTGCTCCCCAGCAACAACCAGAGCATTTACAGGAAGGTTTGTCTAGCACCACACCACAGCCAGGCTGGAGTCCACACGCCCAGGTACAAGGACTCACGTGAATCGTAGTCTCGTTCCTGGACAGGACACTGCGCAGTCTCTCCAGGTCACTTCCACGCTCCCTTATCGAGAGATGGAGCTGTTGCAGCTCTTGCTCCTTCTTCTCCAGGGCACAGAACTTCTCATCTACTGCTCGCTAGGGTGAGAGGATGTGATCGCTCAGAATGGGGTAGTAGGGCTCTGCAGCCCACCACTCACTGTGTGGGGCATCTCAGCAATCCCTGTCGGAGGACTCCTCTGGAAAGCTGAGCCATGAAGAGCATGTAGAAGACATGGTTGCCCCTGGGGCTGCACCGCTGATCATAACCCAAAGGCTGAGCCCCAGGGAAAACTGAGACATCACCAACACTGTGCTCACCTCCAGAGCAGCATCCCTGTCACTGACTCGCTGCTGCAGTTTCTCCAACATGGCATTCATGGCTGCAGGGCTCTTGTCCAAGCTTTGCTGGCATTGCAGAAGCTCCCTTGATTCCTAGGGGTCACACACACACACTCCTAGTCAGTCCAGAAACCCCCCAGAGAGCAACACAGGAGAATCAGGGCTAACTATCACCACCCGCCACATTAAAGGACAGTAGAGTCCCAGCACCTGGGGCTGGTTGACTAGCACCTGCCAGGGCTCACCAGGCATCGCTGTGGGCTGATGTACTCAGATACCTGTGCTTTATTCCTCACCTTGGGAGCCCAGAAGCATCTCTTTCCATCCCTTCTTCAACAGGCATATGCAAAAGCTACAGACTGACTTTTGCATCGCCAAATACCAAAGGAGAAGCAAGGACCCTGGCTAATTATGCTCAACTTGAATCCTTCTGCATCGTACCTGCAGAAGCTGTTCCTTGCGAGCCACAAGCTGACTCAAACGCTGAACTCTCTGCTCCTGGGCCTGCAGCTCACGGCATTTCTCCCACTCCACAGTCTGGAGCTGCTGAGCCTTGTCCTGCAGCTCTGCCTGCAGCTGCTGTACTACAGCACGCAGCTCCTGTGAGGGAAAAGCACATACCTTGGCAGTTAGTCCTCAACAGACCTGTAAACAGCAGGCCAAACTGAAGAAGCCAAGAGCAACAAGGGCTGTGGGAACAGCCAAAAATGCTCTGCAATACTACAGCTTTCACATCTTAAAACACACTTCCACAGTGATGAAGTCTGAATTTATTTCATTCTCCAGGGTATCCATCCATCTAAACCCCTTGCTCTGGCCACAGGCAGAGCTTTACAGTCAATCACAGCTAACTTGTGCAGCAGTGGACATTAACTTTGTAACATCGCAAAATGAGATGGGACATTTGCACCAGCCAAAGACATACAAGTGACAACACACCCACTGTCAAGTGTCTTTGCTGATTCTAAATCCTCAGATATGAAGCTAAGAAGGCTGGAGAATTCTCCCTGCCACATGTGACAAGGGATTAGCCAAGTATGCCCCAACTGGTATAGGCAGAAATGATGAGTGAGAGTGGAGTACTGACTACTCGTTGCTTAAGTTGTGCTAACTCAGTGCTTAAGTTGTGTAAACCCAGAGACTTCCAGGCTAAGTGCTTGTCATACCTGGTTGTGTTTCCAGGTTGCCTCTTTCTGCTGCTCTTCCTCATGCACCATGGTCTCTAGGAGCTGGGTTGCTCTCCTGGCTTCAGCCAGATGATGCTCTTTCTGGCGCTGAGCTCTTTTCAGCTTCCGCACCTCCAGCTTGGTGCAGAAAAGCGTGTTCTGAAGATCTAGCAGTGACACTTGCTGCTCCTGGGATGAGAGTGGACTCTCTGATATCTAACAAGAGTGAGAAGCAGAGAAACTCAAAAGATTCACTTCACAAGAGAGATTTAAAAACCAGGATCCCTGCAGAACAAAACCTGATGTATTTGAGGCTTTCCAGGGACATACCTGCAACTGTCCCAGATGGCTTCTGTGTAACATGTCCCGCAGCTTGGCCATTGTCTCATTCTGCCCTTCAATGATATGGTACAGCTCTTGTGTCTATGAATCAAAGGACAGGAAGCCCAGTCATTGGCAAACCAAGCACAAACTCTCCCATTCCAAGCCTCCAGCATGGACTATGACATGTCAGCATTGCACAAAAGTAAGAGCTTTGCAAGAAATAATTTCATGAGATCCAGGATGCCTACCAATGGCTTAAGCGTTCCTTTTCAGTCACTGCCTACAGGGCTAGCGTACCTTCCTCTTTCGGTGAGCACCACCCTGTCCACCCAAAACTATTACCTTATTCTCTTTGCTCTTCAGGGCCTCGTTCAGACTCTGGATTGTACAATCTTGCTTCTGCGATGTTTCTTGGACAGATTTTAATTCCAAATTCAATTCATTCAGCTTTTCCTGTAACAACTGAAGACAGAAATATGTTGTTTTTTTCAATCCTGCCTAATGCTCTACAAAAACACCCTTAGGACTCCCTCCACTCCTTACTCAAGTCCATACAGCCCAGGTGTTCACCAAATCAAGATCAACGTGGCTCCCTCTGGAGTCTGTAAATACTGTTTGAGCTGGGTGGAGACCGGTGAGTAAACACAAAGCCTTCAAGTCCCTCCACAGGACTGTTCCATGCTTCTGGCCCCTCCAATGCAGCCCCCACGTGCAGGGCGGAGGTTCCAGGCTTGGGTTCACATATCATACTGCCTCCCACATACTCCAGGAGAGTCTTGCTCGGACTGCCCAGCAGCCTTCCCAGTTTCTATCATTTGTTTCTGTCCCTTAAGAGGAAAGGGGCTGCTTCAGCCCAAAAACCTCCCAAGAGATCTGAAAAAAAAAAATCAAAATGGAGAAGCTACACATTCTAAAAACTGTCCCCTTTGCATCTGAGGTCCTCCAGAGCATTGCAGCTGCCCCTTTAACAATCTTCCAGCCCCTTCTCTTACTGTGTCTTTTGACCACCCAGGCACTCTTGGAGCAACTGCTGGTCAAGGTAATTCTACATTTGATCAGATCAATGGCTTATTTAGCCTCAAATTCTGGCTTCAGCACAATAGAGTCCAGCCGGTGCCAGCACGCCAACAGCATGGCTGCAAAGCAAAGGGGAACGTCTCACTAGTCTCTGTGGCTGGTTTACAACCTGAAAAACTTTTGCCATTCACATCTTCACCCTAAAGAGGCTACCATCTCAAATAGTTTAGGACAGTTTTCTGCTTTCACCACAACATTCGTGATGCAGCACACATACATTTAAGCAACTGCTTGTTAGCATTTCTAAACATGCTGCCTCTTGGCATTCTTAGTCTTCGATGATATGCATATTCCTTGGAACTTACTCAAGCCTCAGTTTCTTAAGGAGTTGGTGCTGCCACATGATTTCCTCTTGTTGTTTAGTTTACACACCTGTCATGTTTTCTCTTCTCTAAGAGACACTCCCCCTAACCTGTTTAAACACTTCCAACTCCTTTTCCTGGGCTTTGGGCCTCTCTTTTGCTGTCAACCTTTGTGGTCCAGGCAGCTCCAACAGCTTACAGCTGTCCCCACATTTAAATAAAGATCCCATCCCAATGTTTCTTCCCATTTAACCCCTCTGTTTTCCCAGTGGGTATAATTTACCTTAGAGTTCAAGAGCATAACTAAGAACACCTACCCCTCGCAACACATGTTAAATCTGATCAGCCTCAAGACAACTTGGATGCATGTTTCTTTCCTAAGAAAGCCTTTAAATTCAAATGAAAACAGGACACACACCCCCCCTGCGCTGATCTCCCTTACTGCTTGAAAAAAAGGCGGCAGCTGTCTCAAAAGGCAGGTGCCCTTCTCTCCTGCACCAGGCTCAGCCCATGCAAATCCAAGAGACAGGGAAATAGCTCTGTGCATCTCTCCTTCACCAGCTCCCAGAAGGCTCACCAGGCAAATGGGAAGTTCTTCCAAAATAATGGTTTGCAAAAATTAACATGGAAAATTTACGCAGCCCAGCTGCAGAAAAAAGTAAATGCTTTCAACTCAAGCTGGCAGACAACAGCACTGAGAACCATGTGTCGGTGCACACCCTTGCTGGAACAGAGGTGCAGATGCCTGCCTCTGGCCAGGCTAGGAGACATCCTCCAATACTAATTCCATCAGACTCACTAGGCACCAAACTTGCTGTTCATGAAGAAATACCTTGTTGGCAGCTTCGAACTGCTGGATTTTGCTCTGCAGCTCTGCAGCACACAGATCGGACACGTGCTCCCCCGCTGCAGGGTCACCTGGAGCCAGCTGCTGACGTTCATCCCGCAAATTCTGAAAAAAAGCAAGACACGGCTCAAGTCTTGCACTGGCTACTTCTATTCAGCTGTCAGCCCTCACAGACCTTGCAGCATGGGCTTAAACATGGCCCACTGTGCTTTTCTAACTGTCTCTGAAACATTATGCTGCCCATGTCTCCCTTCACCTGGGGGGCAGGCTGGCACCTGGCAGTTCTCTGCCCAACCTGCCAGAAGCACCCTGCTGCCCCGAGGCTCTGGTCGGGCTCCCTGTCTCTCCTCAATCCCGTAACCCAGCAGCTTGTCTGGCTCTAACCACTGCCTGCAGGCTGGTGATGGATCTGATCCCCACACCCAAGCCACATCCCTGAAACCTCCCCTCCTTCTCATTTGCCTTGCTGGCAGCTTCAGAAAGCTTCAAAACCAGCATCAAACCAAACCCCTTCTTCCCACATTCTGCCAAGCTTCTCTGTCTTAATCAAGCCCACAACCTTCCTTCCCACCAGCTACCCTCCTGCCATGACCTAGCAGTCACCCCCTGCTCTGAACCCCTCCACTTGTGATTCTCTGGGCTCTCCTTTCATGCTCCAGCACCCATGCCGTGTGCGATTTCCTGCAGCTCCAGAAACCACAGCAAATTTAGTGCCACAGCTGAGATTTTTTTCATGACATACAACCATTTATTGAGAATGGAAACAGCCTGCTTTCTGATGCGTGGCCTGACAGACCCTGCTGGCTGAGCACACATTAATCCCTTGTCATCCCTTCTTACTATTTTGCTACCTCCTGCCTAGTGAGTTGTTAACTCCTTAGAGCAGCACTCAAACCCCAGCCCTTACAGGACTCGTTGAGTATTCCTGAATATTATCAGTGATATGAGACTGATTGTACTGGTGTCTTGTTTTAAGTGAGAGCCCTGGCAAGTGCAGGGTTGCAGTGCAGAGGCTATGAGAACACAGCAGAGCTTTTCAGAGCACGCACAGGAGCACCAGCTCCAGGCAGCACAGGGAGAACAAGCACCAACACTGACTAGCCCTGTCAGACTGAATCCTCATCTTCAGCAGCCACAGAAACACTGTCTCTGGGAAAGACAGGCAGCACAGGGGAGCTCCCTCAGGCCTGTGCATTGCCTCTCACATACAGAAACAATGCTTCCCTTTACCCTGATGTTTTGTTCAGATTTTAGTGAAAACTTAAACAGTCACGGCAAGTAATTTCAAATTTCCCCAGCCAGAAGACTTTGGATCAGACAGGGAGAGTGGCTGGAATCTGTTACACAGCAGCTATTTTGAAATAACACTGACAAAAAGAAAACAGAGAGGGGATAAAAAAGGAAAACACACCTTTCCTCACAATTTGCACATTCCAAAGAAAAATAAGCAGAAAGCCCGCAAAGAGCTAAGAGCAGGGAGGGGAAAGGCAGAGCCACCTCCAGAGTCCAAAGTTCCAAAGCCCAAGCTGCCTCCCTTGTGCTTCCTTGCAGCCATGTCAGGAGCACAGCTCCCCAGTGGTTTCTCCTACACCAATATTTTACTGACAATCTCTCCTCAGTACAGCTCCAGCAATGTCAGCACAAGCTAACCTAGACAAAACACTTCTTTAAAAGAATAATCATGGCATTATCTAAGCCTGACAAGCTCACATCTGCCCAGAACAGTGGGTAAAAGACCAGCTGTCAGCAGGGCAATGCTTCCCTCGCTGCCAGCACAGCACTGCAGGCAGCTGCAAGAGTGTGTCTGATGAAGGCTTAGTTTGGTGGCATTTTCCTGGGGCTGCAGTGGTGAAGGGGAAAAATTGTTGGTTCAAGAAAACGCCCAACACGACAGTACCTACAAGGTCACGTGCCCTGACACCAGATTGCTCTCGGTCATTGTAGCTTACAGCAGTAAATTTAAAGAACTGCAGTTTCCCAAAAGCAATAAGGGAGCTGTGGTCCTACATATCCTATACATTCCTTTCACATTACCACAAAGGCATTTATTCATATAAATCGCTAGACTGCAGTTCCTGACTTTTAAAAAGAGTGTTGCTTGTACAAAGAGAAAGAAAAATCATTTATACAAGAACTATTTAATCTACTAGCTGCATCTGACTTCTCATTTTTGCTGATAAAGCCATCCAAAGGATTAAAGTCCTTTCCCCCTTCTGCCAGGACCTGCACCAAAGACCACAACTGCTGCTGCCATGGCAAGAAACAGGCAGTAAAAAATCCTGCAGAAAGAATTCCTGACAGGGACTGTAAGATGGCAGAGGCTGGAAAAACTCCTCAAACACAGCTCCCAGACAAGGATGGTGATGCATGACACAAAGCCAAGCCATAAACACACCACATCGATTGCACCACGTTCTGTTAACAGAAAGCCTATTTTTATGCTGTAAATATATCCCTAGCAGTGAAAATTAGTAGCAAGCAACACAGACTACAGGTGCAGCATCAACGCCCTGCTCCACATCTGCAGTCACTGGCTGCCAGCACGATGCCTTTGTGCACCAGATGAAAATTAGTTCTTTTACATTCCTCCCTAGCATCATTTCTTGAGCAGGCTTCTATAGGAAAAGCACACAGCTCTGGGAAACGCCCAAGCAGACAGGACAGCAAGCAGTGCTGGCTGAATAGGAAGCGTAATTCAGCACAGCCACAGTTGCCATAGTAATAAACAAGCATTTTTCTAATCCCCCAGGCTACCTAGAGCATTAGACAACACTAAGGTTGCTAATGGAAATGCAATTAGGCTGACATGGATATTCCTGAATTGAAGCTGACTGAGGCCTTCTATTCATTAAGGAAAGTGGTAAAGGAGTTACAAGTTCAGCTTTTTGACTGCATACTAATGAAGATTTCTTTAAAGCCAGCAAACCAGAGGCAATCTGGAGCTACACGAGGACTACCATAGAGGCAGATAACAGCACCAGGAAGACCCATGAAAGCAGGAGCTTTCATCGCCTCTCAGCAACACCTGCCACTAACTGATGAATCTTTTCAAAGGATCAGAAAATAAGCCAATTATCTAGAATACCAACCCCAAAGTCATCCTCTGGCACAAATCCACCTGCAAGGAAAACACCTTTTCCTCAGGGCACGCGCCACAGATCCCTGCACAGATCTGCACGTTAGGCAGGTTGGAGGCCTGATCCACAGAGGCAGGGCTCTGGAGGCAGGCGTTCCTGACGCTGAACCATTACCCAGGCACAAAGAAAACAGATTTGCTGGAAAACACATGCCCAGAAGCTTAAAACACTCCCTTTGGTTGTAGGTAAAAGTCACGCTGACTTCTTAAAGAGAAAGTTGAAGTGAAACTGGTGTTTACTCAGCAGAAAAATGACAAAGCATGCAAAGAGCTTAGACCCATCTAGCAGACTGCATTGACAGGGAGAGCTGATGGAGGAGGGGAAGGTTAATTTCTCAGAACACAAGGAGGAAACAGATGACAGGAGCATGACAGAGGAGAGAGGCAGCACACCTAAAAAGGACCAAGCTGCCTATTTTTAGCCCTGGGTTCAGTGACACATGGCTATCTGTATTATCTCAGCACAGAAGAATCCCTAGTGGGCTCAGTGTCGGGCCACAGGGACGCTGCTCAATCAAATGGCGGCACGATGACCTCTACCTGTACCCGCAGCGGCATATAATCCTCACAGAGGTCATCCCACAGCTCCTGCAGTTCAGAAATCTCCAGGGGAAGACCCAAAGGAGCTTTGGAAAAGGATTTTCTGTCTGCATTCAGGAAGGCAGAACCAGCACATGCTAAGCCAGCAGAAGCGCTGCCATCTGCCAAGTCACGGCTGAGCTTGGGAGGGGGCAAGCTGGACTTCACAGGAATAGGTAGCCTGCTGCCTCGGGGGCTCTGAAGGGGTTTGTAGTCCAAAGCCTTGATCAAACTGAGGGCCAGCTCCAGCCTGTTGCCACTCAGCGAAGAGTTTGGGGTCATGCGGTCATCTGAGAAATCGTCACATTTCCCATTCCCTTTCACCCCCTTATCTGCATCTTCATCCTTCTGCTGTGGAGGGCTTGCCTCTACAGTTGTGTCCAGGGACTCAACAGAGGATGCAGGCGTGCCTTCCTCCATGCTCTCCCCATCCACAGGCACTCTGGCACTGGCAGACTCCGCCACGTCACACAGGGATGACTCCTCGTTGCCCACACTGGCCGACCACCGGCTGGACAGCCCGCAGGAGATGCTTCTGGCCACCTTTCGTGGCACTTTGCAAATCGCTTCGTAGTCGGCATCGGCCACCCGCAGGGCGGCACAGCCACGGCAGCGCCGCGGGCGGTTACTTGCTCCCTCTGAAGAATGGCAGCTGTGTGGCTCCAAGCTGTGCTCTTCTTGATCCGTCCAATATTCATACCCAGAATAAGCAAAGTCCTCCTGAAGGAGGGCAGCATACCGTACATCAGGCAGGTTAGAAAGGTCCACAGTCCCATCCCCAGCTCTGTCATCTGTGCTAGAGTCGTCATTGTTCCTGCGGTACATGCTTGCAATGCAGAACTTGAGGCGGTCTTTCTCCAGCAGCAGTTTCTGCAAGCGCTCGATGGAGAGGGCTTCGATGCGCGCGATGACAGTGTCGAACCTGTAGATGCGGTCCAGCATGAAGGCACACTTGCTGCAAGCGAACTCGGATTTGCCATCCCGGCACAGCTCCCTGCCCAGGACGTGGGAGAGCAGCACCTGGAGGTTCAGCTTGGCCGCCGTGTGGAAGATCCATCGCCGCTGGTTGCCGCACAGCTCCCGGGCACAAATCCGGCAGGTTTCCTTCATCCTCCCTCCTGACCAGCACCCAAACCTACTTCTGGCTCTCAGGAGACCTTCCTGTGGCCTCTACCATTCACTCTGCGCATCTCCCAGCATACAGCTCCCTCAAGCCCTGAGCCCACCAGCACTTCTTACCCCACCAATCCCCCCTTTTTAGGGCGGTCACACACCGGAACTCCTGGTGCTACAGAAACATCCTACTCTCCAACATCTCGTTCACACCTCAGCCCAGCCACAGTGGGCTGCCCAGCCACAGCAGGGCTGCCCCCCTCTCCTGTCTGCCCCCCCCACTACCCCCCCGCCGCCCCCCTCTTCTCACAGCTCCCTCCCCTCTCTCCTCACTGCTCCCCCTCCCCGGGGCTGCCCCTCACCCCGGGCTGCCCCCCTGCCTCACAGGCCCCGCCGCTTCGCCTCCCCCCGCCACCGCCGCCGAGGATGCTCCTGCCACGGCGGCGCCCGGCTTCTGGCTCAGGTTTCAAGATGGCGGCAGGCGACAGTCCCCACGCGTGCGCGGCGGCCGCGGCGCCTGCCGGGATTTGTAGTCGCCACGCCCGCGCGCTACGCATGCGCAGTGGGCACACGTGGGGCCGGCACGGCGCAGTGCCAGGGCCGGCGACAGCGACAGCGACAGCGACAATGACAGTGCAGGGCCAGTGGCCGGCCCCAGCAGGCAGTGCCGGAGGGACGTGTCCCCGCATCACAAGGCCACCAAGCACCCATGCAGCAGTACCTGCGCGGCACCCCGCGCCACCCAGGGGGCACACACCGGCGTCCCCCGGCCGGACCATGCGCTGGTGGCCCATGGCTGCTGGGGACAGCACTGTGCCACCCAGACGGAACATGGCCGGAGCCGCGCGGCTGCCAGGAACACGCTGCTCTGATCCCTCGCAGCCCCGAAATCCCGCCTGGCACCACGCCGGGCGTATTTTAAGACCCGGGATTTAAATGGCAGACGGGCACAGAAGGACTGCGCAGGCTCCCCCGACACCCCCTGGTCCCCCCCCAGCACCGCGGCACAGCTGTGCAAACGCTTGGGCTGGACGTGGCACCGCCCTGGCCACAGCCCCAGAAGGGGACAGGGATGACAACTGCCAGCCGAGCCCTGGGCGGCTGCGCTCCTCCCCGGGGTGTCGGGCTGAGGTCCCCCCCTGCAATTGCCCACCCACCTGGCCCCCCACGGCCAGAGGCTCCTCCAGGTGCTGCTGCAGGTCACGCTTCTCAGCTGACAGTGTTTCCACCAGCCGATTGCTGGCAGCCAGCTCTTGGGTCAGCTCTTCGATCCTCCTGAGAGGGAGGGAAGGGCAGGGAATGCTTAGGCACTGAGATGGTCCCGGGATGGCACTGGGGACAGCTGCTGGGGAGCAATCTCTGGGGCAAAGCAGAGCAGTCTCGGGGATGCTCCCCCTTCCCCACAGCCCAGCTCTCTCCCCTTGGGGTGACCCCTCCGCCCCCTGGATGCCCGCAGCCTCCCGGCCCTGCACAGCACCAGCCCCTTGGTAGTCCCCAAGGATTGGCACAGGGCGCAGGCTGGCAACATAGAGGGGACAGGTCCTGGGCACCCACCTCTGGACCATGGTACCGCAGCCATCATCACTCCTGTCCTCCTCCTTTGTCCTCGCAGCTTCCTTCAGCTTCCCTGCCAGCTCCCGGCACCTCTCCGCCTCGGCTTTGGCCAGCGCTGTGGCCTGCTCAGCCTCACTCCGTGCCAGCCTGGCCTCCTGCATGGCAGCAGGGTGAGCCCCCAGGCACTGGCCCCCAGCCTCCCCCAGACCCCACCACCCTGGGCTCACCTCCTGCAGGAGCTGGATCTTGTTCTCCAGGAGCTCATAGACATGCTCCGATTCCCGCTGCTGATCCTCATACTGCTGCCGGAGCGCTGCCTGGCTGCGGGTTGTTTGGTTCTCCACAGCCACCCTGCCAACCATAGCACGGCATGGCATGGCATAGCATGGCACAGCATGGCATGGCACAACACAGTATGGCACAGCACGAAGTGGCATAGCATGGCATGGCATGGCATGGTATCTCATATGACATGGCATGGCACAGCACACTATAGTATAGCATGGCATCGCATGGCATGATGTGCCATGGCACAGCTTGGCATGGCTTGGCAGGGTGCAGCATGGCATGGCATGGCACAACATGGCATGGCCTCCCTTTGCAAAAGCCTCCACCCCAAACTAGCTGGACTGGGCGAGCCGTGCCACTCCGGGTGCCCCCAGCCCAGCTCCCCCCATGCCATGGGTGCTGTTTCTGCAGGACCCCTGGGCAGGGCGTACTATAACCTCCCAGCGCCGCTGCCCTGGGGACATGGCTTCTCTGGTGGCACCAGGTCATGCTCAGGCTCTAAACCACCAAAGCAGTCCCCGCACGCTCCCAAAACCAGGGGCTCCTCTGGCTGCCGTGCCCCAGGCCCCCCTGCCCAGCGGTGCCCTGCTGCGGGACACCCACGCCACGGCCCCCAGGCACGGCGCTGCCCTCCCCTGCCAAACAGGTGCTGCCCTTTATTTTTGGCTGGCGCCAGGGCTGTAAGAGGAGACCTGCGGGTGCCCAGCCCCATTGCAAACACCTCCAGCCCCACTGCAGCCCCTGCGCTGCCTGCTGCGGGCAGGGCGCAGGCAGACAACCTCGGTCCCCTGTGCCCACACAAGCACCACAGACGGCGTGTGGGTGCCATGTCCGCCCCAGGGCGAGGGGCTTGGCCAGCTCCACTCACCATGTGTTGTCCAGGGCTTGTTGCTTCTCCTGCAGCTCCCGCTTCAGGCTCTCCACCTCTACTTTCAGCTCAATATTCTGTGGGGCAGGAGGGAGGTGGGTAGGATGCCTCCATGCCTGCCCGGACCCCCCAGCGCCACTGCCCACGGGAATGCATCAGAGGTGGCACGGGGGTCCCCCACCCCACGGCAAGGCTTCGGGTGCTCATGGCACTGAGTAGCATGGGTGGTATTTTAGCCTGCCGCTGCTGCGATAGGGTGTACCTGCTCCATCCGTCTGCACCCAAACTGGCACCACCACTCACCCTGGGCACCCCGCCGGGTTGGGGAAACCCTCCCTGACCCTCTCCCCACTGCTGTCAAAGGCAGCAAGGGGCAAACTCGCACACAGCAGCTCCCCCAGCCCCAGCGCCGTGCTCGATGCCCTCCCCGGCATCCCCACCAGCTGCGCTCCCCTGGCCCCAACCCCTCCTGGCAAAGAGAGGGCACTGGGAGGGAAACCCCCCTCAGGCACCCATCGCTGTCCCCCCACTGGCGCTCACCCGCCGGTAGACATCGTCCCGGCTGCCCTCGCCCTTCTGCTGGACGCGCTCCTCCAGAAAGTAGATGCGCAGCTTGAGGCTGAAATTCTCCTTCTTGAGGTCATTGAGGTGCTGGGAGAGCGTGCGGTACCCGTTAGCCATGGCCGGCGCTCCATGGGGGGGACATCCCGGCACCCCTCACATGGCGCCGCCGGGGACACGGCCCAGGGTCCCTGCCCGCCCGCAGCTCCCGCCGCCGGCCCTGCCGCGGCCCCTTTCCTTTTTTTTTTCACCTCCCGGAGCTATTTGAGGAATCGCTGGAGCGGGACGGCAGGGACAGGAGGGTGGTGAAACCCGAGCCCCCGCGGCCCCCGCGGGCCTCAGCCAGGAGGGCGGCGAGGGGGAGCGTGGCGCCCGGGGGGGGCTGAGCCCCCTCTCCCCATCCCACCGCCGCTTGCTCTGCGTCCCCTTCCTGCCCTCTGCACCCCGCTGGTGCGCCCAAGGGATCCAACATGTATCCTGCAAGCACCCAGTGGTGCTGGGGAGGGATGGGGGGGGTCTTGGCAGTGCCATGGCGGGAGTTCCGGCACCCCGGGGTCTCACCTGCTCGAAGTCCCGCAGGGTCTGCGTCTGGGCGAGGGGACCCATCTCCAGGTCCCGGAGGAGACACGTTTGCACCAAGGGACTAGGCTGGGGCTGAGCACCTGGGGGGCCATGGGACCCCCCCGGCTCGGCCAGCGCGGGGTCCTCGTCACCCTCACCCCACGGCCCATCTTGGGAAGCTGGGAGGGAGTGAGGGCGAGCGGCAGTCAGATGAGCAAAGCGGTTCCTCCACACACCGCCTGCCTCCGAGATGTCACCGGGAAGGACACCGGGACGCCTCGGGGCCGGCGAGCCGCTGGCCGTCCCCTGGGCAATGCATGCTGCCAGGGCTCTGGGCACGGGGTGGGGGGGAACAGGGTGTGCAGGGTACGGGGGGGGTGCTCTTGGGGTGTCTTACCCTCCATGCAGCTGGCTCCAGGGAGCACGGCTGGCCTGTCGCCGCCGCAGGGGTCCCTGTGGAGAGGAGTACATGGCCATGTCATATATGGCACCGGGGGTCCAGCCCCCAGGGTCCCCCATGCACCACCCAGCTGCTGTGCCAGAGGGGCCAGGGAGGGCGGTGGTAGATTTTAGGGTGGGGGATTTTACCAAAGGCTCTGTGTGGAGGCGGCTGCTGTATCTCTCCCACCCCGGGTGGGTTGCAAGCAGCTGGGGTGGGGGGGCAGTGGAGGTGAGCTCCCGACATCAAACGGTCACGCAAAAGCCTGCCCGGGGTGGGGGGCAAACTCCAGGCAAGGCAAAACCCTTGTGCATCCGTGAGGGTGCATGGCAGCTGTGTGTGCATGCACAGGGGCACACGAGTGCCCGTGCACACGTGGGGGTGCACACATGTGTTCCAGGAGGCATCTGCTCTAAGTGCAAAGGCACAAGGCCCTGGGGGCCGTGCAGATGGCCGTGCCCCTTTAGGAGCACTTTAGCCCCATTAGCAGCCCTGGTAGGGCCACCTGAGCCCCCGCAGCACACCCCCACGGCCCTGGGGAGGGGGTCTGGGTGCCGGCAGTGAGCAGGGGCTGCCTAAGGTAGGGCTCGCCCTGGCTGCTCTCCGAGGGGGCCCCGTGCCTCTGTGCTATCACAGCTCATCAGCTCCCCACCGCAGCTGCAATCAGGTTTATTTTCAGCTGAGAAGCATGAGTCACTTCATGATTTAAAAGAAAGAGAAAAAAAAAAACAACCCACAAATAAAAAAAAACCCCACAGATTTTTTTCCTTTAAAAAAAAAGAATAATATTTATTTTCTAATGTCAGCATGACAGCTTTTTGGTGGGGTCCCATGAGCAGGGAGGTGGGCGCTCGCCCCCAGCACCACGGTGGGCACAGTGCCCTTCCCACACGCACAAGACTGAGCCCCAATGGCCGGGCAGGGCCAGCACGTTCCCATGGCACAGGCCATGGTAGGGGCCCTGGGGCCATGTCCCCAGAGCCGGGCACACCACACCAGCACCTTGCAGGCAGGGGACACAGCACTGCCAGCCTGGGAGGGAGCAGGGGGAGACAGCCACAGGCTGCCACAGCCACTGCAGCAACAACCCATCACGAGGGGAAACTGAGGCACGATGGCTTTAAACACACCAGTGCTGGCCAGGCATCGCCCTGCGTCCTGCCAGGCAGTATAACCAGCATGATACCCTGAAGCACAGTAACAGATGTGCGGTGCCCAGAGGCACAATAACCAGAAGCATGATGCCTGAGGAGACCCAATACCCAGAAGCACAACATCCAAGGAGGCATGTTCTCTGGAGGCATGACACCCCAGGAGGAGCAATACCCAGGGGTGAGATACCCAGAAACAAAACATCCAAGGAGCCACGATACCCAGACTCAAGATACACAAGGATGCACAATAGTCAAAGAAGCACGGTACCCAGCAGCACGATATCCCAAAGCATGATAGCCCAGGTGGCAAAATACCTGAAGAAGCACAATACCCAGTGAAATGGCATCCAAGGAGGCATGGCACTCAGCATAATACCCAGAGACAACAATCAAGGAGGCATGGCGGACAAACTGCCTGATACCGGAGGAAACGTGATACTCAGAGACACAACACCCATGGAGACACAGTACGAGACCCAAGGAGGTACGGCACCCGGGGGTGTGACACCCAAGGAGGTGCAATACCAGAGGAAGCACAACACCCGAGGAGATGCAACGCCCGGAGGGATGATACCCAGATCAGGAGGGTAACCAACCCCTGCAGCTCCAGTGCCATGGGTGCTCCTTGGGGCCACCCTGAGGCAGGGCCAGCCCCGCCTCATGGCTGGCTATGGGCTCTGGGGTGAGCGAGCAGAGCACCTGGTTTCCTACAGCCCAGCCAGCACCCCCCAACACCAGGACTGGGAGTCCCGTGCCGGGCCATGGGGATGCTGGGACCAGCAGGAGCCCCGGGCTCCACCATGGCCGCAGCCGGCTGGGCTAGACGGGTGCTCCCCCCTTCCCTGTCCGTGTGCCCAACACTGGGAATTTGTTTGCTGCAAAGGAGAGGCCGCCGCGGTGCTGCCGGGGCTGCAGAAGGACAAGAGCCCTTTCATGCTGGCCATGCCACCCCAGGGCTCGGAGCAGAGCCGCCGGCACAGCATGGAGCTGGAGGGGGGCACAGCCTCGGGGCCCCCACCCACCGGGCAGCACTTCCCACCCCGATTTATCTTCAAGCCCTGGCACGAGGGGTGCCACGCGGCCCTGACTCAGAGCACCCGCTGACTCACAGCATCTCCATGGCATTGCACCAGGACCACCACGGCCGCCTGCCGGCACCGGCACCCCGGGGTGCTGTCGGGGAGAGGGGAGAATGCAGGGGTGGCCATGGCGTGTGGGCTGCGTGAGGGTGGCCGCTGCCCCACACGGGAGAGCATCCCCAAAGCGCCCGGCATCGATGGCAACTCACCTCCTCCTGCTGCTGGATCACCTCCCGAGGACAGACGGATGGACAGAGGGATGGATGGAGGGATGAAGGGCAGCCCCCAGCCCCATGCTCAGCCACAGCCACTCCAGGTGCAGCTGACTGTCTCCGGGCTGGCAGAGGGGCTGCGGCGAGGGCCGGGCAAGGCCAGGGCGAGTGTGGTGGCTCAGTGCCGGGGCCGGGATGCCGAGAGAGCGTGGCACAGCCCGGCTCCCTGCTGACTCGTCGGCACAAATGTTTCAGCAGGGGCTGAGTGCGGCCATGGGGGAGGTAGCGCGGGGGACAGCCGGCCACGACCGTGGTGGCCGCCTGCGCGCCTGGGTGTGTGTGCACGGCACACGGCACGGCCACCCACCAACTGCCTGCACACGGGGCACGGCAACAAGGTCTCCATTGAGCGTGGCAGGACGGGGGGAGCCAGGGGCTGGCGTTACCCACACTTCTGGCGATGACGGCTCCCGGTGCTGCACCGCACGCGTGGCAGCCGGCACAGCTCCTGAGGGCCGGCAGCCCTGGCCGGGTGCCGGGACAAACGGTCTGGCCGGCGGCTCAGAGTGGAATTGGGGATGGGCAGAGCCAGGGGAAGAGCAGGGAGGATGCAAACAGGGCTGGGGAGATGGGGCAAGCCAAGCTCCCCATGCCGGCACCCCGAACCACAGCCCTACCCGTGGGGCCATCCTTGGCCCAGCACCTCCCAGCAAACCCCACCTGCCCGACGCCCCGAGGAGAGCCAGTGCTACTGCCAGTGCCAGCCCAGCCCCACAGGACCCTACAGCTTCTGTCCTCTTTCTTGGCACAGCACACGCTGCCCTGGCACCCCCGTGTGCCCCCGCTGCTGGACGAAGGGCCCCTGTTCCTTTCCTGGATGCCCAGCAGCGGTCCTGGCCTTGCCCAGCACGGGGCCCAGCTGGGAGCAGGGTGTCCCACAGCCCCGCCACCAGTGCCAAGCTGCGGGACCCCAGCAGCAGGCAGGGGACACCCACCGCCCAAAGGGGATGGGGTTTGGGACAGGCGGGGTCCGGCCCCACGCAGCCCCGAGGGAGCATCCCGGCCGCACCGATGCCGCTTGGTACCCGGGCCTCAACCTGCCGCGGCATCGCCACGGCGCAGCGTGGGCACACGCGGCCCCCACGGGCGTCCCGGGGACACGCAGCCCCCACGCGTGCCCGCGGCACACGGACGCCCCGACCCGCATCACTCGCGGCCCCGCGGACGGAAGACACGCGCACCCACGCACAC
>JAVJGG010000090.1:35901538-35940469 GCA_035590195.1 Aviceda cuculoides
CCCCAGCCCCGGGGACCACCCCGGCACCGCCAGCCCCGTTCCCGGTCCCGGTCCCACCCGCCGCCTCTGTCCCCCCCCCCAGGACTGCGACGGCCTCATCGTCCGCTCGGCCACCAAAGTCACGGCCGAGGTGCTGGCGGCGGCGGAGAGGCTGCAGGTGGTGGGCAGAGCGGGCACCGGCGTGGACAATGTGGACGTGGAGGCAGCCACCAGGAAGGGGGTCCTGGTCATGAAGTAAGAGCACGGGGCCATCCCTGCCTGCGCTCCTGGGGAGACAGGGGAGGCTTCCGCAGGGTGCCCTCCCCACCCGTGGCACCCCATGGCACCACCCTGCGGGTCTCCATCCTCACGGGGCGCAGACCTCCGTCAGCCCGGGGGTGACACACCAGTGACACCGCTCTCTATCCCCAGCACACCCACTGGGAACAGCCTCAGCGCCGCCGAGCTCACCTGCGGGATGATCCTGTGCTTGGCCAGGTGAGCGCGGGACAGGACGGAGGGACAGACGTGTGCCCCACGGCCCCCTGCTCCCCCGCTGACCACAGCCTCCCTTTCCAGGCAGATCCCACAGGCAGCTGCCTCCATGAAGGAGGGCAAGTGGGACCGTAAGAAGGTAGGAGATGGGTGCAGCACCCCGGGCGGGATGGGGTGGTGGGTGCCCGCATGGGCTCTGCTCGCTCATCTCCGCTTTTCACCCTAGTACATGGGCATGGAGCTGAACGGGAAGACACTGGGCGTGCTGGGACTTGGGCGCATCGGCAGGGAGGTGGCTACCCGTATGCAGGCTTTTGGCATGAAGGTAAGGAGCTGGGACAGGGGGGAGCGATGGGGAGCACAGACCCCCCTGTCCTGGCCGCAAGCATAGTGCCAGGCTGCAGGAGCGAGCGCTCGCTTTGCCTCAGACCATAGGCTATGACCCCATCATCACCCCCGAAACCTCGGCCACCTTCGGCGTGGAGCAGCTGCCACTGGAGCAGATCTGGCCGCGGTGCGACTTCATCACAGTGCACACGCCGCTGCTGCCTTCCACCACAGGTACAGGGTGGGCGCTGGCGTGGGGGGTTTTGGGGGGAGCCGAGGCAGCCCCCCACCGCTCACAGCCCTCCCTCCGCAGGGCTCCTGAACGACAGCACCTTCGCCAAATGCCGCCGCGGCGTGCAGGTGGTGAACTGCGCCCGCGGTGGCATCGTGGATGAGGGTGCGCTGCTGCGGGCGCTGCGGTCGGGGCAGTGCGGTGGGGCCGCCCTCGACGTCTTCACACAGGTGAGTGGGGCCATGGGGACCCCCCAAGCTCATCTTCAGCTCAGCATCACCTTAACTCTGCCCACACCAGGCCAGGGCAGCCCGACAAACCCTGAGGGATGGGGACTGGCCACAGCCCTGCCCCAGCTCCCCTCCTTGCAAGAGAGGAGGGGGAAAATGCCCCCCTCGGGCTCCCAGGTGGGTGCTGGGGGCTGACAGTGGGAGGGGGCTGTGTTGGCAGGAGCCCCCAAAGGACCGCGACCTGGTGAACCACCCCAATGTCATCTGCTGCCCACACCTGGGTGCCAGCACGCAGGAGGCGCAGAGCCGCTGCGGCAAGGAGATCGCCATGCAGATCGTGGACATGGCCGTGGGGAAGGGGCTGGCTGGCACAGTGAGTCCCCCTGCCAGGCACCTGACCTCTGTGCCTCAGTTTCCCTATCTGTAAAGCACGGATGCGTTGGAAACGACCCCGTGCGCTCGCTGGTGGGTTCCCATCACAGGTCCTGCTCTTCCTTGCAGGTCAACGGGCAGGCTCTCAGCAAGGCTTTTGCGCCCCAGACCAAGCCCTGGATCACCCTGGCCAGGGCCCTGGGCACGGTGCTGCGCACGGCGGGCAAGCAAGCGCAGGGCAACGTGCAGGTCTGCACCCTAGGTGAGCCGGGCAGGCTGCGCCCCATGTCTGGGTGCAGGGACCCCGACGGGTGGGCACTGCAGTGGGGTGTGTGGGGACCCACTGGGCTGGGTGGATGGGAGGAGGGATAGGAGGGTGTCCAGGAGAAGGGATGGACAGGAGAGTGGTCGATGGAGGGATGGGAGGATGGTGGGAGGATGGGGGCATGGGTGTATGGATGGGTGCATGGATGGGTGGGAGGATGGGAGTAGGGGTGGCTGTGCAGATGGGTGGCTGGAAGGACCAGCCCCAGGCTGGCTGCTCCAGTGTGGGGCTGACCTCTCTGCTGCCGGCCCATCCCCCCCACCTTCTCCCCCCACCCCAGGGACACCCCTGCGGGAGGCCGGGAGCTATCTGACGCCCGCCGTGGCCGCGGGCGTGCTGGCCGGAGGGGCGCAGAAGGAGGTGACCCTGGTGAACGCTCTGCTGCTGGCCCAGGAGGCTGGGCTGAAGGTGCGTGGACACCTGGGGCTCCACACATCAGCCTGGTGCACCCAGGCCCCATCGTCCCCAGGGTCGTCCTGTGGGGCTGCTAATGCAGCTCTCGGGCTGGGGGCCATTCCCTGGGGTGGCCTCCAAGGACATCCCTTCCTTCCCCCTGCCCTGCCACGCACTTGGGCACTGAGCGGCCACGTCTCTCTGGCAGGTCACGACCACCCATGGCGATGTGGCCCCCGAGCCTGACGGCAGCACTGGTTTGCTGCAGGTGTCCCTGCAGGGCACCCCGCACCGGGCGGCGGGGACGGTGCAGGGCAGCACCCCGGTGCTGCGGGAGATCAATGGGGCCACCTTCAAGCAGCCAGCCCCACTGGCCGGCCCCATCCTCATCTACAGAGCTAAAGCCTCCGAGTCCAGCACGCTGCCTGCACTCACCGGTGAGCTCCCCATGTCATCCCCGAGTGGTGGGGGGGGCAGCCTGGGGGAACCCCGCATCCGCCCCAGAGCTGAAGCCCTGCTGCAGCAGGGAGGGAGCAGACGGTGCACGGAGAGACACGGATGGGGGGACTTGGGCAGAGGGTTGGGGGCTTGGAGCAAAGGACTTGGGGTGGGGGAAAGAAATGGCATTGTGGACCTTATGGTTGGAGTGGGGAGAGCCCTGCCACCCGCTGGGTGCTGGGGCAGCCTACGGCCCCTAACACCTCTCCTCCTCTCCAGGGCTGCTGGGGAAGGCGGGGGTCCACCTCCAGTCCTACCACAGCTCCGGCACCGTGGCAGGGGAGCAGTGGAGCGTCGTGGGGCTCTCGGCTCCCCTGTCTGACCTTGGCGAGCTGAAGCCACGTGTCACAGAGGTCTTCCAGCTCCAGCTGTAAACCCTGGCTGCTAGCAAGGACTCTCCCCATGGCTGCAGCACCTGGACCCCCCCACAGCCAGGGGAGCATTGCACCCGGCTGCCCCTGGGCCCCATGCTGGGGTTGGGGTGGCCCTGTGCTCAATAAAGGGTCCAGGAGAAGAGAGTGTGTGATGCCTTGTCTCTGCAGTCCCTTGTCCTCAACCCCAAAGCTCCTGCGGGCTCTGGCCCTCCTGTCCCCCCACCCCATCCTCGTTGCTTGTTTGCTCAAGGGTGCAAAGGTCTCCGCAGCTGCTGTGGCCCCGCCGAGGTCCCATCTGGCCACCGCCTCGTGCTGGGACATAGCCCAGAGAGCAGGCAGCAGTCCAAGCGGGGCTGAGCCCTCCCGTGAGCCCCCGCGTCGCCTGCCCCCTCCTGCCCCCTGGGTGTTCCCATGGGGATGTTTCAATTTACCGATGTCACAGGGAAAATGGCACCTGACCACCCCCAAACTGGAGACTGGGCATTACTTGGCTCCCCCAAAATGTCAGGGCACACTCCCATCCTGGGGAAAAGGGGGTACTGAGGCATGTCTACAACAGGGCAGATAGCCACATTGGGTACCCGTGGGATAAATCCAGTAAGGGGCCTTGATCTAGCCCCCCGGTGGTTGAGGGGACCACTAGTGACCAGGAGCCAGAGCCAGGCTGCTGCCCCCTCTCATCCGTGCCTTTATTCCCCCATCCCGCCCAGGTGGTTGCAGAAAACGCCAGCCACTGTCTCCACCAGCTCCGGGGCCCGAGGTGCCGCTGGCCACTTCCCGGCCATCCAAGGTGAGGTTTGCCGCAGAGGCCAGCCCCAGATTTGGGGGTGAGCAGGGATGCCGGTGGGGAGGAGAGCATCCCCTTCTCCAGGGCTCACCGCTCCGTTCCCCCCTAGACAGGCTTCCTGGCATATTCCCGGCGGTACTTGGCATCCACCCGCGTCAGGTACCAGGTGCCGGGGAAGAGATCCGCCTGAGAGCCGTGGGGAGCGTGGTCGGCTGCAGGGAGAGGGTGGTGATGCTCAGGGGGTCTGTGGGGTCCTGGCGGGGGGAGTGTGTCGCATCCCCTCGCCCCAACTCACCCAAGTGATGGGTCTCCTCCCGCTGCTTCATGATCTTAGCAAAGTCCTGCGGGGCCACGCGCTTGCGGGCGTCCAGGCGAGCCGGCAGGTCAGCCAGGCTGGAGACCAGCTTGTCCAGGGGCGAGCCTGGTGATGGGCACCCGCCGGGTGAGACGGCACCGCTGGTGGCCCTGGCCCCACACCCCTCTCCCTTCCCGGCCCCCCTCACCCGTGGGGCTCACCTGGGGCCGCATCCTGCGAGACGCGGAGGGAGAACATGCTGGCGGCCAGCCCTGAGCCGTAGGAGAAGGCGCCGATCCGGGAGCCAGCCAGGTCCTGTGCTGAGGACCTGCAGCAAGAGTTTAGGGGGATTAGAGGAGATTTGGGGCCGGGGGGGGGGGGGTAGACTGTGGGGCCGGTGTAGGGGGCTGCCTCCTGCCCCCTTTGCAGACAGGGGGGGTCCTGGGACTCAGGGCTGCATGGCCCTGGAGTGTGGTGGTTCAGGGGAGCCCCAGGACGAGGCTTTAGTCCCCCCAGTGCCTGGCTGTTCCCATGGCTCTTTTGCTGCGGGGTCAGCCATTCTGCCACGCATGACAACAGGGTTTTCATCCTCCCAGTGCCAACAGAAGGGCTTTATGTGCCAGCCCAGCTCCAGTGAGCTGGTATGAAAAGGCTGGCAGGGAGATGGCACGGAGCAGGATGCATCAACACCTGGGGTTATGTGTGATGAAAGTGTCGGGTCTCTGCTGGGGGCAAGGGGCGAGTGCTGGCACCTGCCCCCACAGCTAGCCAGGCCAGGGGCTGCCCTCCCCGAAGTGACCTCCCCCCCACCTGAGCCAGCTTTTCTGGGGACTCACTGTGCCAGAAGGGAGGCCAGGCAGCCATACATGGAAGGCGTGTACATGTTGCCATTGCGGGAGGAGAGGAGCAGGGAGGGCTTGGTCTTCTGGTTGAAGATCTCCTGGCTGGCCGCCTGGAACGCCTTCTCCACCTCCTTGCTGGTGTAGGTGTCCTCCAGCTTCACGCCGCTGCCCAGAGAGAGGCCAGCTTGAACCCCACATGGGCACGTCCCCGGCTGGATTAGGGGATGGGGGACGCGGCGTGGGGACCCACCGAAAGGGCTGCAGCCCCTTGTAGAGCCCGGTGGCAGTGTCAGGGTTGGGGGTGGCCAAGAAATCGTTCAGCAGCAGCCGCCCCACAGACTTCTGCACCAGCTTGCAGAAGGGTGTGTGGAAGATGATGAACTTGAAGTCATCGAGAGTGAAGGGCCGCTGGATGCCAGCTGGAAGGCAACGTGGGGCCGTCAGCATCCAGCGGGATGGCACGGGCACCCCTGGGGTGCCGCCGCTTACCCTCCTGCCACTGGCTCTCCGCCTTCCGGCGGTACACGGCGTAGCAGCGGTCCAGTGCCCGCAGGTAGCACTGGATAGAGAGCTGCCCATCCACCACCGGGTACTCGGAGGCCAGGTCTGGCTTGTAGAAGTCGTAGGCGTGCTCCATGTGAGTTCCCCGCAGGCCTGGGGAAACAGGGAGAGCCAGCTGCCGGGGAGCATTGGGGAGTCCCAGCTGGATGGCAAGCACCCATGGGTGCTGCCTGCCATGCCAGCCCTGGCATCCGCCAGCCTCCCTGGGTCGCACTGTGGTGCCCAGAGGGATGCGGCCGGCCGGGATCCTTGGGTGCCCAGCACCAGGCAGCCACCAGGGCTGGCAGAGCCGGTACTGCTGGAGCTGAGCAGCTCTGTCTGGGGCTGGGACATGGACGTACAGTACCCAGAGACAGCACCCGTCAGCTCGCCATCCCCAGGGCCTCATGACACTGACCTCTCTCCAGCACCAGCGGGGCATTGGGTCCCACCAGCATGGCGATGGCACCGGCACCTCCTGTGGGCCGCGCGTTCCCCGTGGCATAGACAGCGATGTCCCCACATACCACCACAGCGTAGCGACCTGGGGGAGAACAGAGGGGCCACCGGGGCCATCAGTGGGTGCGAGCCTCCATCCCATGGCCCTCATGTACTCCTATCCCCACGCTGCCAGGTGTCACGGCCAAGGTGGGCAAGAAACAGGGGTCATGGAGAGTCTGGAGGAGCAGCAGCTCCCTTTGAGGCTTGCCAGAACATCTTTGGGTTTCAGGTCACCTCCTGCCTCCTTCTCCCATCCCATGGCACCCACCCAACATCCAGCCCCCCCATCCCCATGGCACAGTCCCTGTCCACACCCACCATCCCAGGCGCTGGATTCCACCCAGGCAGCCGCATTGAAGAGTGAGGCCGTGCCCCCGTAGCAGGCGTTGGTGGTGTCGATGCCCTCCACGTCAGTGTTGCCCGAGTCATGGAAAAGCTGCATGAGGACCGTCTTGACGGCCTTAGACTTGTCGATGACGGTCTCGGTGCCCACCTCCAGGCGGCCGATGGCATCCCAGGAGAGCCGCCCGCGCTCCACCAGCCGCTGCACCACCGTCAGGCACAGGGAGTTGATGTCCTCGTGGGCGGCGCAGAAGCCCATCTGCTGCTGGCCCAAGCCTCGTGTGTACTTGCCGGCCTCTACGCCGTCGTACCGCTCCAGCTCCTCCTGCTCCACGTACTGGGCAGGGAAGTACACTTCCAGCGCCAGGATGCCCACGTCCTTGGGCCAGGTGCCCGTCCCAGCGGCGCTGGAGAGGCTGCGGGGCAGAGGGAGCCGCGACAGTCCTGCGGTGGCCCCGAGCTTCGGGGACAGGCCGTGGCCCTAGGGAGATGCCACCAGCGAGCACCCCAAGCCGTGAGCATCCCAAATCCCTGCTGGTTCCCTGTGCCCAGCAGCGCTGCGGGGAGGAGGGGGGAGCATCCCCTTCCCCAGCAAGGTTTAGGAGCACCGCCAGCTCCCCGACCCCCCCTGGTTATGCCTCCACCCCACCCAATCCGCGTGGATGCTCACCATGCCCTCTGCACGGCCATGGGGTGCTGGGCCCCCCCGGGTGCCCGCTCTGGCTCTGGCGGTGCCCGCCTTGCCCCCCAGCAGCGTGCGGCGCGGCCGACCAAGCGCAGCATCTTCGCCCCAGCCGCTGCACGAACAGAGGGACAGATGGCAGGACAGACCTTGCGTGGTGCTTTTATAAACTGCGCGGGCGGCATGGCACAGCCCTCCTGGCCCTTATCAGCACGCCGGACCCCGGCGCTCAAAGGTCACCTAGCGCCAGCCAACGCGACAGGGACAGCAGAGTAAGCGCTGGCTTTGGAGGGGGGAACTTGCAAGACATCTCTGTCTTGTGCCCCAAAGCCTGGGGATGCGCTTGGCTGGAGCTGGGGCTGAGCAACGGAACGGGCTCTCCCGCAGCCCCGGCTCCCTGTGCCGTGCGGCAGCGGCAGCTCCGGTGCCCGTGGCTCACCGGCACGGCTGCAGTCACCGCGAGGTGCTGTGTGGCCTCCCCGACTGGCCCTGTGGTCCCAGGGAGGGAGCAGAGGGTGGCTGGGGCTTTGGTGTCGGCACCATCCGTGCCATCCGGGACGCGGTCCACCTCTGTCACGTGCTGTGGCTCCGAGAAGGAAAAAACCCATGAGCTGGGTGGGGGCAGAGCCATCTTCAAAACAGCAGAGCAAACAACCACGTGATGCCTGTGGCAATACCGTGGTGACACAAGAAGGGACCTTTGGTCCCGGTGCTGCTGTCAACATGGCCACGGGGCAGCATCACTCCCCCTGGACCCCTGTGGAGCCGCCTGCACCGCGGGGGGGGCACCCATCCTCACACCTGCACACACACAGACGGCTCCCATCCCCACCCACATCTGCGCCCCACGTCTCCTCCCTGCCTGCACCCTGGGGACACTCCTGCCCACCCCACCTGCACCCCAGGGACACCTGTCCCATTTGGCACCAGAGGGCTGGGGATGAGAAAGCACGAGCGGCCGGCCAGGAGAGCCACCAGCCCCACGGCTCCCGGGGACTCACCCCCAAACAGCTCCCCCAGCACTGGCAGCACTGAAGCCCCCAGGAGCTGCGAAGCTTGGGGAACTGCAGCGGCACCTGTCTCTCTCTCGCCTAGACCGGCCCAGGACTTTGCACCAGCACCAAGCTCACACAACACTTGCATGCTTCCTTTTTTATAGATGTATTTTTAGGAGTCGGAGGGAGAGGAGCAGAGGTGGCAAGGGAGGAACGTCGCCCATGCGGGGTCACCCAGGGGCTGCACTCAGTGCAAGGGGGTGAACTTGCAGATGTAGTGATGCTGCTGGGTGCAGTTGGCGCTGGACCACAGGGTGAAGCCTGCCGGAGAGATGGGCCAGGGGTTGGTGGGGGCCACGGCGAGGACAGGGGAACCAGCTCTGCTTGCCGCAGCCCCCCGCAGGGATGGGACCCGGAGGAGGACGGGGGGGGGGGTGCCGGCCAAGACAGCACTGGAGGTGGACGCGGGGTCCGGGCACTCACCGCTGAGGTGGGTCAGCATGCCACAGGTCCCCCCGTGGGCACTGTTCCCAGCCAGCCCACTGGTGGTGATGCTGTACTTGTCCCCACTGGCCCACGGCCAGGCCTGGCTCTGCGCAGGGAGAGGAGCGGTCAAAGACATGGCCCCGCTGCCCCCACCACCACCCCCTGCCGCCCCCGCCTCACCTCCTGCCTGTAGCGGAGGCCGAGCCAGACGGGCTTCACGCGCTGGTAGTAGGAGATGATTCTCTGCAGCGTGTCCGCCTCCCGGGGCTCCTCCACCCAGGCCAGGTGGGCACCGGGGTGTTTGCTCTGGCACTGCCTCTGCGGGGAGAGCCGTCAGTGCCAGGGCACCCCTGGGAGATGGGGGGGTGCCCGACCACCTGTGTACCCCGGTGGGCTTACCTCGGCCTCGTCCCAGCTCTGGGGCTGACGAAAGTACCCGAAGCAGCTGAGCTTGTAGTAGGACCAGCCCTTGGGGCAGTAGCTTATGTACCGGGCACCTGTGAAGGGAGAGCGTGCGGAGAGATGGGGGACAGCCGGCGTCCCTGGCCAGAGAGGAGCGCGGCTCCCTCCTAGCCCCCCTGCGAATGCGGCTGCCCCCCAAGTCGTGGGACTCACCGGCCGGCTGCAGGAGCCCCACGCAGCCCAGCAGCAGGAGGACGAGTCTGGCCGCTGCCACCATCCTCCTTGCTCCTGGAAGTGTCCCCTGTAAGAGCTCGGGGGCTCGCACCAGGTCCCTCAGGGACAGGGGTGCTGCTTGTGCCCAGAGGGTGCAAACCCGTCCTGCTGTGGACTGAATCTGGCCCCTTGCAGCTGTCTACAGAAGATGGCAGCCCCGGGGGCTCTGCCTCCCTCCCCCCTCCCTGGCACAGGTCACCGCTCCGTGCCCCCATCCCATCCTCCAGGCACGGCTCGGGGTCCCCAGCCCACACTGGCGCTGGGGTGTCCCAGCCCCACCAGTCCCAGCCTCAGTGGGAGGCATCTGGGTGAGCCAAGCTGCTCTGTGGGGATATGGGGAGAGCACTGCCACGGGCACCGGTGGCGGGACCCCAGCCCTGCCCTGGCGTTGGGCAGCAGCAGCAATGGCACAGGCAGAGCCGGGGCCGGCAGGGCTGCGGGGACTACGTGCACAGCATCGTTTTCACTCCCCGAGCTCGTAGCGCTGCCAGACCCAGGCAGGGGAGGCAAATCGGCCACATCAGCGCAGTTCCCCTTTATCTGGGCTAATCCCCGGGCACCGGGGCCGATTTGCAGACTCAGCTCGTCTTCCTCTCAAAGAAGCAGTGACAAAAAACACAGGGCTGAAAACTGCATCGTTGCAGCCTGCCCCATCCAGCAAGGGCAGTGCTCATCTCCCCTGGGAGCTGCCAGGGCTGGGACGGGCTCCTCTTCATACACAAGCCACCTCGGAGCATCCCGAGGCCCCAGCTGCCCCACGAGGGTCCCCTGCCTCACCTGCTGTCCGGAGATTGGGAATAATAAAGGCTTCTGGTGGGTCGCCAGGAGAGGAGAGGAGCAGAGCTGCCCTTTATAGCCCGGTGCTCACCAGCATCAGTGTTTGCCCAGCTCAGGTGATTCCCACCATAAAGATCTTACTGCTGATTCCCCTCCATGCCCCCCCACTTTGCTGGAAAGCTGCCCAGATCTCCGCTCTGTTTGCATTCAACATTTTTCCAGAAAAGGCAGGAAGAACCTCTCCTAGTTGGTCAATAAACCCCCTGCAATTAGCGTTAATTACTAATGTAAACACAGAGATAACCTTGTGGCAGAGAGCAGCCTGGCACCAGGCAGGGATGCTTGCGGGCCCAGCCCTGGCTGCACTGGGGGCTGGCAGGGGTGAGCCCCAGGGCAGGCTGCCCTGATCCCGGCCGGAGCATCCCTGTGGCGAGCGGCCAGGCTGTGGGTACCACCCGCCGGCCTTGCCCGCATCCCTGGCCGAGGGATGGCAGCCAGCCGGGCCCCACACCCTGCCCGGTTCCGTGATGCGTCACCCACGCGCCGCCCTTGTTTGAACTGCCTGGGGATGTTTGTCAGCAGGATGCGGGACGCGGGGATGTGGGAACAGCCTGCGGCCGGGGGCTGGCGGGCACCATCAGATAGCGGCGGGGGTGCCCGGCCCCCACACCCAGCAGTGACGCAGGGCTTCGTCAAGTCTGCGTCCCTCCAGGAGGAAGGGGCAGGCCCTGCAGCAGCAGCCCCCCGCTGCCCCTGCCCCATGTGGGGTACCTGCAGCCCTGGGAGGCTGCTGCTGGCATGGAGCTGCAGAGGTGGGCTGCCCCTGGGCCCAGCAGCCGGAGCCTTCTGTCATGGTCCTCGTTCCTCACCCCCGGGGACGTCCTCTTGCTCTGGCGGGAGGCGGCTGAAGCTCATCTACCCTACTGCTTCCACCACGCTGCTCTGGAGCATCGCTTTGCTGGCTCCTAACATGCCAAAGCAGCTTTGAAAGCTCTTTCTACCGCCTGCCCCGTAGCCTCCCGCAAAGCTGCCAGCTCCTGCCCAGCACCCTGCCGCTGCCAGCTGCAGCCAATGCCAGGCTTTCCTTCCCCCAGCCCTCTCAAAAACGCTTGGAGGAGACCATTGGGAACCACCCAGGAGGCAGCTACCCAGGGAGGATCCAGTCCCAGAACTTGGTCCTGCTTCCCCCAACACGGAGGGCTTGTAGCTGGCTGAAGCTGTTACTTCTGGCTGTCAGGCTCAAGCCGTGTCTCACCCAGGGATCTCCCACAGCTCCTTCGTGGCGGCATTTACCAAAACACCCAGCCAGTGAGTGCTGCTACACCCACAGGGAGCAGCTCCACACCAGCGTGCAGAGGCAGGTCTGGCTTTTGCCCTGGAGAGGGAGGAGGAGCAGACCCTCCTCTGCCCACACAGCCGGGATACAGCTGCTGCTGCTTCCCGAGACTCCCGAAGGCTCAGCCAGCTTGCTAGGCACCCTCCAGGATCAAGGGGATAAGCCGTCTTGTGTCCAAACACAGCTGCTGCCTGCTATCATTTCTCCTGAAAGAAACAACCTCCCAGAGATCAGCCACCCTGACTAATGGGGAAACCCTTCAAACACAGCAACCCCCCCTTAAGACAGGACTCCACCCTTGTTTATGAAAAACCATGAAAATGTTCCCCAAAGGAGCCTGAGGCTACTCCATTACTCCTCAGTTAGATAAGGGATGCCCCAGCTCCCTGTCTGGCTGGTTCAATTAGGCTTATTTGGATGCAACACAAGTTTTCACAAGCCCCTCATCATCCTGGGCAGGGGAAGAGGCATGTGCCATCCCTGAGGAAAGGCAGTTTCAAGTCTTAGCCTGAGCACCAGCAAACTTGACGCAGCTGTGCCAGAGACACAGCAGAGTTCACTAAACTTTGGCACAGAAGTGCAACCTGTGGCAGAACATGGATGAAAACCTCCCGGAGGTTTGTATTTGCCAAGCTGGCTCTACTAGAAGATAAAGGAGCTGCGCTGTTTGAATATTAAACCCTTAAAATGCCCCCAGCAGCTTTATCCCTACTAGGTATCGTAATTCAGCTACTGGCTCCATCCAAGTCTGCAGTGAGAGCTGGAAACCGGCCACGTGAGCACGAGTGGAGGCCAAGGCTCCAGTGGCACCTCCCCGCTCAAAATACAGGAAGGCAGCCATTGTCAGTTTGTTCTCCCATTGCTCAAATCAAACTTTTCAAGTCCGAAACCAGCACGGAGGAGCTGTGATTCCCTGTTTCAGAGGGATTCCCTGTTTCAGAGGCTGCAGAACTGCACATCTTCATGCATCAGCTGCCAAGCCAAAGCCAGGGAGGCAGCCTCAGCTCCATGGATGAGGGTCCTCCTGCCAGCTGGAAGAACAGTGGTGAACAGCCCAGGGAAGCAAGCAGGACCTGGAAGGGCGAGTGAAGCCACGGCTCCACTAATTACAGCCTGACCCATGCTTGCTCACAACCTCTCTAAAAGCCACACAAAAGCCCCAGCCCTTCTCTGGCTCCCAGACTCCCAGGCAAGCGAGAGCTCTTACTCAAAACATCTCAAAAAGGCCCAATGTGGCAACACTTCATTATTTGCAGTGAAATACGTACCTGGACAGACCCCCAGGAGCATTGCTGAGCCACAGCACAGCACCCTTGATCCCCAGAAGCTCTCTCCTGACATGGACTGTGGAGGTCCTAACGAGCCCTCCCTTGCCAGATGTCTGAACAGCTATTGAACACTGATGATTCGTTTATATAATCCAGTGGCTGTGCCGTGATAGGAAGACAAATGAAAACAGCGGCACACAGACACTGGGCACATACTCTTTATTCTGGGGATAAAAATTGCTTATACATTTTGCAGCAACTATTTTCATAAAAGACTTTTATAAAAAATGTAAAAATAAGCAAATATTTTCCATTATTAATATAGGAAAATGCTGCTGTGTGAATGGTTACTCTACAACTTATGAGATAAAATACCACCTTAAGGAGATATTATCTTTACAAGTAGTTAAAAAAAAAAAAAAGGCAGAGGGCCATCGTATTAACATGCCAGGCATGAAACTGGCTTCATTCCATAGAAAGCACTCATCTTGTAAAAGGTAGCCACATATATAAAAAGGCACTTGGTTATTTGGGGCTAATGAGGAAAAGCCCTTTGTTTCTTTAGCATCAATGTAGCAACACTTCATTATTTGCAGTGAAACATGTACCTGGACAGACCTCCAGGAGCTTGCAGGCTCCTGCCTGGAGATCTCAGTCAGTTGCAGCTAAACTTCACAGGACACACTGCAGCGAGCATGCTAGGGAACGCTGTGTGTGTCATAAAAAGCAGTAACTTCAGAATTAAAAACTTCAGCCCGAAACGACAGCCCCGGGAACCAGCTCCTCCTGAGGCTCTGCCTTCATGTACCATTGAGTTGCATCGAAAGAAAAAGCTTTTACTCTTGATTAGAATGGAAAGAAACATCAGAAAAAATACTGTACATGGTAGGATGCTGAGTGGCCGCTGCTCAGAGGGGAGCGGCCTTCTCTGTCCTTTGGCGGCAGCCAACAGCCCCGATCTCTTTGGAACACGTGTCTGTAGGGTTCCCCCGAAGAGGTAGGAGCAAACCATCCCCAGAAATGTTCACTTTGGCTGCTGACTGGTTCAGAGCCCTTCAGGGAAGCATTACTCTTGCGGACAAAGCAGAAAGAGCAGCTGTTTGTCTAAGGTCAGCGACAGCTGGCTTCCGTAACTCCAAAAATATCGGGGGAGCTGCAGTACAAATGGCACGACTGTCCCACAGAGCACGTGGGGCACCTCAGCTGGGAAATCGTGGTGCAGGCTGAAGTTGAGAGCAGAGGACAGCCCCAAACCTGTTAACCAAACTGCATTAGGCAACCGTTTCTGAGCTATTTGGTCTGCCGCTTAAGCCCAGCTCCTGGCTTCAGGCACGCTGCTGCTGTGGGAAGCCTGCTCGGGAGTCAGTGCTGCAGCCTCCCTGCTGGGAGGGGAAGACAAGGCAGCCCTGTCCCAGGGCTGGAGCAAAAGGGACACTTTCCAAAGGTTGTACGCCGTTCCTGACAGAGAAGGACACACACTGCAAACATGTAACGACGTCCTTGATACTTTTGATAATACCATAAAGAGGCAGCATATGGTATATGGAAGACAGGACACACAGCCACCCTTGGATGGAGGGGAGGGGAGTACGGTGCAAGAACGCTGGGAGCTTGTGTTACCAGGTTTTGAAACACTCATGCTCATCCCAAGAGCTTCCCAAAAGGCCTGTATCGGTTGTAGGGCACCTTTTCCAGCATGGGAGCCTGTGAAGGCGGTAGCGGACACACCTGGCAGGATGGGGGCGCGGGGAGGGTAGTGTGTCAAAATGGTCAGGCGTGTCTCAGGGAAGACATACAACATGGGAGAGATGTGCCTACAGGCCACCACGGGGGGAAGACCAGGTCAGATCAGCGTTTTCAGGAGGGGGAAAAAAAAACCAAACCCAAAACCTAAGAGAAGACTATATGTATATATAATCTCATAATACCTGGGGGGCAGGCAATGAGAACGCTAAGGGGTGTTAATGGGTCTGTATAAGACAAAGACTCTTGAAGAGGTAAAGGGTGAAGCTGTGTGACAGAAGGTGTCACTTGACCTGCAGGTGTTTTGGGAAGTCCGGCTCGCTTGCTGAGCAAGAAGGGCCGAGGGAAGGAGGGGTCTGGGAATGTGGGTGCAGCTCTGAGCTGTGTCAAGACAAGGCAACTTGAACTCGAGGAGAACTAGTAGAAGGTGCTTCAGAGAGAGGTTATGTGGGTAACAGGAGGAGTAACAAAATAAGGATACAAAGATGGTTTTGGCTAAATTTCTGGAGAAACGACCATGAAAGGCATTAAGCTGAAGAGCTGTCTCCCCAGAGAAATGGTGGAACATATTTAAAAGCGGACTGGAGTCCAGTGCAGACAGCAATCACACCCAAGGTGCACAGGAGTTGGTTAGAAGTGACCCAGCTGGTCGTCTCCATCACCAGCTTCTACAGTTCTCTGTTTAGCATAAAAGCATACAAGCCTACAGCGACCACAGTCCTTCCAAGGAAAGAACAGCCTGGGCTCGTTAAGACTCTTGGATACTAAAATGGTTCTTCATTTCCATTCTGGAAGACCTTCATGAGTTCTGGAGTCCACTTTAATCCGGCATCACCTTGGCCAGCCTTCAGGCATACACCTGCATGTTGTTCCGCTGCTGCTCTGTCATGTGAGAGGCCGCCGGCCCGCGCTGGTTGTTACTGGGACTGGTTGCCACATCAGACCAGTCAGAGGCTGAGTGCGGGGAGGAGCTTGACCACTGGTCTGGAGATTCGGGCGACGGAGTCAGGTACGGGTGCTCCCCTTGCAAGTGCCGGTTGTGGCTAGGAGTCCGTTCTGTGGCCGAGGAGTAGCAGCTGTGCTGTGAGGGAGGCGTGGGGTACTTCCCCATCGAGCTCTGGAACTGGTGGTAGGCTGGGAGGACTGTCTGAGCCACTTGCCCGTCCTGCTGAGGGATGGCAGCCATGGAGAATGAGGCGCTGGGCAGCTGAGCTAAATCCGGTAGCTGGTACATGGAGCTAAGAGGACCAGCCATGTTCTGAGCGCAGTTTGACTGGGCCTGCTGTGGCAGTGCTTGCTGGTTTATGGCACCCTTGGGAACCAGCTGGAAAGTCATGATAGGGGGCAGAGACTCCCTGGACACTCCCATGTGCTTTGTGTCTGCTTGAACCAAACCGCTCTGCTGAGAAACACTGGGGTGAGAATGCATCACCTGCGGCACCATGCCAAACATCTCATTGTACTGGGACTCGTTCACCTCCATACGGTTCATCCACTCGGTGGAAACGTTGGCTGGCCGGAGCCTGCCAAGCCCACTGTTAGGAGGGGTGGTTCTGTGCTGCGAAAGCAGCTGGCTGACGGATGGGAGCACCGTGCTGGATCCACGTCCTAAGGGCTGCATCTCGTGGAGGTTGGAGAAGGACATCGTGTGTGCAGCCTGCACCGACGGAGCAGTCAGCAGTGAGCTGGGCGAAGAGTGTAACACCCCTGGCGATGGCATCACAGGAGATGATGTTGGCTCGGATGCAAAAGCATGGGGCGATTCTAGGGAATCAACTGGTGACAGGGTCACTGAGCTCTCCGAAAACTGCCCTTTGCTCTCACTGAGGGACTTCTTCCTTCTCCTCTTCGCATCTTTGGTGAGGTTTGTGGGCATGATGCCTTTGGCATTCGGTTTTCGTGACTTCTTGCTTAATGAAGCATGCTTCAGATTGAGGAAGGACCTATTTGGGCCACAGATGACCGGGGAGAGGGCAGAGTTCAGCATGGCACCGGGGTGCCCAGCAGGGCTGTGTGCCACATTGTACTCATTGAGAAGCTGCACTATGTCATGGTGCATCCGGTCCTGGGCCACATCTCGGGGCAGGCGGTCCATGTGGTCCGTGATGTCTCGATTGGCAAAATGGTCCAGCAAGATTTTTGCTGCTTCAAAACTGCCTTCCCGAGCGGCAAGGAAGAGCGGTGTCTCTTCCTGAAAACACAAAGCATAAGTATTTTAGCGGCTTTGCTGTGGGGGGACTGACTTATAGCTAACACTCCCTTAATGCTGTGGCAACACCTGGAAGCACTGTTTAATGCAGTGCTGCATTAATTGTCTCCAAGATCAATCCACTCTGACACATGCCCATTGAAAAAGGCAGATTACAGGGCATGATTTCATACATGGCAGTGGATCACACAGGCTAAATTATCCTACCAGGAGTGCACTATTCTGCCACGGGTCCTTGGAGGTACTGTGAAAGCACCTGGTGCCTTTCTCCCACTGTCCCCTATGGGAGAAAGGTATAAAGGACTAAAACAGCCCGGTAAAAAACTGCGGCTTATTGTTAGCTTTAAAATCCACTGAGCAATACATAATAATCCATAATCCAAAAAATAAACCCCAGGCAGAAGAAAGAAATCAAGGACTCAGACACAGCAAAAACTAACAGTGAAGCTACAGGAAGTCTGCACAGTGCAGACTGTCTCTCAGAGGGGCCTCTCCCCCATATCCACCCTTCACTGACATCCTTGGAAATGTGACAGGATGTGACTGCTGCTGTGCTGCCAGATCTGTGCCTCTGCTAACCGGAATCCAGCTGCTTGACACAAGCAGCACTTCACCCTCGTGCTCTCACACACCATTGACTGTGTACTGCATTCCTTTTCTGCCAGAAAAGCAGGACAGCATTGATGCCCAGGACTTGGCCAAACAAGGAAGAGAATTGCTCTCCCATATCGGAAATCCTACAAGACATCCAGCACTTGGGGAGAGTTCCAGTCACAGTCTGGGTTTGGAAGACCTGCACTGAGCACCCAGTTTAGAAAATCTGAACTTAATTCACCACCAACAGCAAAGAGATGCTTTGAGTTAGGAAGCACAGCCATGCTGAGCACACCCAAACTGTACCTTGTTATCCTGCATGTCTCTGTTGGCTCCGTTTTTCAGCAGCACTAGTGTTGCTTCCACATTGTTGACAGCAGCAGCCCAGTGAAGAGCAGATTTACCTGCAGGGAAACCCAACAACTTCAGTAACAAACCCAGGAGCTATTTTCTAAAGCACCAAGATGGACAGAACACACCAAGGGAAGAAAGCAACTGCAGTGCAGCTCACAGCATGTGAACGTGTCGTGAAGTCATGCTAACACTTTGGAAATCACCATGCTGTGACGCACCCCTATGTCACCAAGATGCAGTGAGACTTTTGGCACTTGCTCTGGGATTTTTTTACCTTTATTTTTTAAATAACATATCCACAGAGTCATGTCTGCAGTCCAGAAAATCCCAGCATAACCAACCCCGTATTTCTTCTGCTTCTCTTCCAGGACTGTCCAGCCAAGCCACCGTGCAGCAGCCTGCAGTCTATTACTGATGGGAGGACTTCCGCAGGGGAGCCTAGTGTCTGATTTAGCTACAGAATTTATGAGCAGCCCACGCTCCGGGAGAGCAGAAGCCCCACCCCTCCTTGCTTGCACCATGACAAATATTGGCCTAGCCCAGTATATCGTGTTCACATTACCGTGGTCATCTACGGCGTTCACATCTGCCTGGCAATTAATTAGCTCGGCCACCATTCCTTCCACAGCCAGACGCGCAGCCAGAATTAACGGGGTCGTTCCATCATTCATCCGAGCATCCAAGTCTGTCACTCTGTTTCGGATCAGGATCTGGACAACAGAGGAAGACAGATTTTCTTCAATACGGCTACAGACCAAAACTGAGGATTTGGCAGAAACTGAAGAGAAACTTTATAATGAAAAAGCAGCCTGAGCACTGAAATGCAAGGACCCAGATAATAGGTGACAGAGGCAAAATAAATACATGCCAGATGATTCACGCATGCTGAGTTCTTCAAGCTGTTAATACCTGAGGAAACCGGATGTAAAATACAGTTTCGTCTGGCCATCACACTGTGGAAGGCATGAGATTAAGGCTGTGAGTGGACAGAGTGCAGCTTGGGCAGGCTCATGTAATTACAGAGCACAGCTGCTCTAAAAGGGGTTCTTCAATTGCTGTACCTGGAAGACACCCTGGGCATCAGCAGCTACAGCTGCATGCAGGGGAGTCCGACCCATGTTGTCCCGTGCATTAGCATCTGCACCAGCATCCAACAAACGTTTCGCAGCATCTGCTCTTGAGTAACGGGCTGCTAAATGCAGTGCCATCTCCCCAGTGCGGTCCGTTTGGGCCTGCAGGTTGGCACCTTGATAAATCAAATCTGTTATTATATTCGCTGAGGAATCTTCTGCATCCTCATCATCCTCGCTGATATCAGAGCTGCCCACACGCAGAGATGCCAACATAAGCGGAGTACATCCATCTGCAACAGAAGAGGTGATATAGTAACCTGACGGTTACAGCAAAGGAAAGGAAATCCTCTCACAATTCTCTCCCCTTGAGCACCAACAGCTACAGACAATCCCTCCAGTCACTTTAACCCAGACCTGTTCTCTTGTCTTAAACCCAACAGAGTTAGTGAGTTGTTTTCCTTCCAAGCAGGACTTTAGTATCTGCTGCAACCCCAATAGAACCTAGATATTTCTCAATTAAGTAAGTTCATTATAAAACAAAAAAAGTTTGCTGCTAAAGTGGAAAAGTTCCTCAAAATGTGAAGGCTAGCTAAATTCCTAGAGAGAAGTAAGGTCTACAAAAATCAAAGACTTCAGATAACTAAGTATAACTATTCATGTGGATGTTCCAATCACATAACTGGGGAAAAGAAACAATTGACAGAGACTATTTGACAACTAGCCACTGACGGTTGGTGGCATTTTGCAGATATTAACCTGAAGTGAAATGCAGACAAAAACCTTCATATCTATTACACACCAAGGTCTTAATGAGAAGGACCCTGAAGTTGTGACAGTCAAGCACTGAAAGCTGAAAAATGCCCCAGGATGAGTGCCTGAATCAACCTCAACTTGCTTTTAGTGAAGTCCATGACCAGAGTCCTAAACAAACTGATCAAGCACGCTCTGTACTTTCACAGAAGTACACCACATAGGAAGGGACCACAGAACAGGATCTAATTCAGTATTATTCACTGGTGCACCAGTAGCATCCTACACATGCACAATGCCTTGTTCCCCACACACCCCTCCATCGCAGCATGGACTGCCCACAGATAAAAAAATGCTGGAAGTCTCACACAGTCTGAGTGCTTTGGAAGATACTGGGCTCGTGTCTCTCCACAAGTCTCCAGTGATGGGCTCACACTGATGGGACATCCACAAAGGCTAAATTCACATTCATCCAACCAGGTTCCTTGCGTTGTCACTGGAAGGGGAAAGGCTTCTCCAAACCTCTAATTTAACTTAGCTCCCTTGGGTGAACTTCCCTCTCTGCTGATCAGAGAGGGTGGTCCAGGAAGACTAGCTCATGCTGCTGATTTTTCACCCTTATTAATACCCCCCTTGATGCAGTGTAATCAAGATTTAAAACATCTCCATGTATTTTCAGCTACCCATCAAATGCCAAGTGCTTCAGTTTCAGCAGACTCTGAACATTACAAGACATTCACTACCTAAAATTAAGGACTTCAACTGTAGACGCTAATGCTTGCTTACTGGTTTTACCGCTTCACTTCACACACATCATAGGCACCTAGAAAGTAAGAGGGACTAAGATGGCAGCAGGAGTGAACCACTCTGTGCTAAGCACCCCACTGGAGCTCTGCAAATGTGAACACAAATTTTGCTTCTCCAGTGTAGCTTGCTAGCAGAAATTCAAGACAATTTTTCAGCAACTGCCTGATTTATTCCACAGACAAGCAGGCAACTTTCCTGGACCCTACAGACAACAGCTTCGTTGCCTGCAGAACTCTCAATCTACAGTGCACTATCTGCACTGAATGAAGTGTGTAAGTCCTGCAGAAAGCCATATGGCAGAATTAGGATTCTGTGCAGATAAACAAGGTGATGATCTCCTACTGAAGATAATACACAAAACTCTAATGCTCTGCTCCCATTTTCCAACTTCTGATCACCTAGCTTTCCTGACTCTCTATTTTAGGGCAGTTCCAAAACTTTCTAGAAATCTATCGTTCCACCACAGTGAACAGTGTCGAGCACCGGGAGAGATCAGGGCCGTGGCCTCCAGGTCTGCTCCCCAGGCAGGCTGGCGGCAGCAGCATGCACGCTCCTCCTAGTGGCTCACAATCACAGGACACACAGGCTTTCAACGAGCTACTTTCTCAGGATTTGTTGGACGGCAGCGAAGTGTTGACGTATGGGCTTGGGTTCAGTTCCAAGATCCAGTCCTGTCTATAGACCCTCTTGCCTGTTGTCCATGGCTATACCTCCTTTTGTGCTTCTCCCTCCCACTGCTGGCTCTGCTTCCTTGTCCCAAATGAATACTTCTCAGTATTCAAGTCAGGCTGTGGTCTCCTTCGTACTGCCTTGACACAAAGAACAGAGAGACGGAGCACAGAAAGGAGTTTTCATTTTCTCCAGCACCACAGCCCTGGGAAAACCACTCGCAGGAAAAGTCTTTCTTGCTCAATCACTGCAGTTGTCCTGGACAGATCATGCCTAGCTGCTCTACAGGGACACGGCTATAGTATGCATTAAATCCTTGGAAAAATTAGCTGCCACCCTCCAAAAAGTCTCTCAGGTATGTGCAGCTCTTTTCAGAGCTTTGTAAATTGGCCACACATGGGTAGTTTTATGAGGTTAGCAAAAAGCACATCCAGCTAGACCATCACAATTAAGTGCTTGATGGACTACTAGAAAAAAAAGCCGTGGACACAATGCCTTTTTGCCTCCTTCTAGCTTGTTCTTTGAAATAGCTGGAAAAGAACCCAAAAGGATCCAGCTGGAGGCAGACACACAGCATGGAAAATTACAGTTTGAACCACTGAAGTTTTAGTAACTGAAAAAGAGGGGCATATAATAGGGACAGTTCATCGGTTTTAATTATAGGTGGTGTTACCAGTTATGCCTATAATTGCATTACCCTGGTTACACACTCACAGTAACTCCAGTGAAAAGAATGTCCTCACCACTCTGGGGCACACAGAGAAAGAACAGCATAGGGAGACAAAGGTGACAGCAGCATTTTATAAAACCTCTTCTGTTTGCTGTCTTTCAAGAAGACAGCCCCTGAGTAAATCTAAAACTCAGAGCAATATGGTAAAGCCAGAAGTTCACAAGACAGGTACAACTGAAGGACGCATACAGGCACAATATGCTAAAAGCTAGGATGTAAAGACACCGGCAAAGTCTCTAGGCAAGACTTCTGTAGGAGGCTGGACCTCTTGGATCCTCCCTAAACTTGAGAGACCACAGAAGGTGCTGGATTAAGAGAGGGAACAACCCCTTGGTACACTGAAGCGTTTCAACTTGCCTCTCCTCTCTCTAGAAAAGACCTTTACTGTTCTACCTGCCACCTGCACCTGTGGCCAGGATCTAACTCACCCAGATTCAGATGGCGCCAGCCCAGACACCTGCACCCAAGTCAGTCAGCCTCAACGCCCTTTGTAATTAAGGGCAGCGAAGCATTACTGGAGTGTGAGCCATCTAGTCTTCAGGAGACTTCTGCTTGAGACAGAGATGAACTGCCTCTCAGAAGTGCCTATTCCCTCTGCCTGCAAAGGAAGAGGAAGGTGGCTAGGGCAGATGAATAGCTACATTAACTGCAAGGAATATTACCCCACCTTACTAATCCATTACTCCAACACTTCTCAGACTCTTAAAACTATTTCTTCCCCTGACAATAACTCGGCTGCTTGCTTCTGATGCCACAGAGGGGAAGAGCTTACAGCGGCTTGCTGCAAGCTTCACAGTTGCATCTGAATGGCAGGAAAGCAACTCACAGGTCAGTATTATTCCATTGCTATTGTTGGACAAAGCTTTGAGTGAACGTGAAAATAAGCAGTCTGAAGTCTTAAGAACGTTATTGCCTGCACTTGGAAAGCTTTTACCCTGCCACACAACTAGAAGCTTCAATAGGGGAAATAAAGAAAAGCTTAAATTTGGCAGAAACCGATGGTTTATGTTCTCACACTTGTTACACAGAAATCCCTCCTTCCCTGTGCTTTGCATTTAGGACAGCTAACGGGTCAATGAGCAGAAAAGACAATAGAAAGGAACAGAGAGAATAGGTCCAGTCATCATTAAATTGCATGGAAATAATCCCACAAAATCCAATAATTGCAGCAATATCATCAGAATCACCTCTCTGCATATGAACAAGAGCCACACTTGCAGCTCTTCTAACCAGGGTAAAGTTCTTGGTCAACTCTCTCCTCTTGGAACACAGGAATCAGTTATTACCAGATAACCCAGCCAGTCCCTTACCAGGTTACACAGCCTTAGTGCTACACTTATAAAAAGCAGCATTCTTACTGCATCTAGTCATTTGAGACTGAAAGAGAGCGAGCCTGTGTGCACATCCGAGTGTTAAAGAAGTCTCCTTCAAAGTTCACAGTTGTGTTAAGAATTCAATGAGTTGATCATCCCTAAGCTGAGGATATAAACCACTGAATAAAAACAAATAATTAACGAGTTTGCTTGCTGCTCTGTTCCAGCACAGGTGTCTCTCAAACTGCTAATCAGAGTATACTGTCTGCCAGAAGTCACCTTATTCAGGAACAGGCCATCCTTGCTTCCACCCCAGATAACAGACACCTAAGGTATAAACCCTGCTAAGTTGGTCCTTAGTGAAGTCTGGCAAAAATCTCTGCAGTGATCCAGCCGGAGAAGCTGGGTGTTATTTCCAACACAACTATGCATTCCAAATTTCTGCCACAATAGCATTCTGACAATATCTTTTAGTCACGCATTGTTGCAAAGGAGATCCTATAGCTGTAGTTCCTACAGATGCTTGCTAAGTGAACTCTTCTTCTCCTGGTTACATGACATTCCACATGCTACAGACCATGATCCAATCTCTCCAGCTTTCTTTTCTGGAGCACACATGAGCTTTCCTTGAGTACCACAAAATTTCTGATGGTGTTTCTGTATGCTTCATATAATTTTTAAACGTTAGCAGTCCCAGTCATTGAAGACAGGGGAGGTCGGTGGCTGGCTGGCAGAACACATGGACACTCAGAGTACTGACCTGGCCCTCTGACATTGACATCCAGAACATCCACTTCTTGATCTGCTTGAGGTGGAGTGAGGGCTAGTGACGTGCTCCCACAGACGTCTGCTGCCTCCAAGTGCTGCTGTGTCCACTGGCGCTGATCTATCTGCTCGTCACCTTCTGGGAGCAAGGCTTGATCCTCAGCCTGAACACAGGAAACAAGCAGTTGCTTCAAAATGCTCATCAAGTGACCAAAGACACTGGAATTCTTGGGGTTTTCTCAGTTTTGTTAGGGTTTGGTGGTTTTTTGTCGGGGGTTTTTTGGTGTTTTTTCATTTGTTTGTTTTAAGCTAATGACGGTCTCCATTTACTGCTGCTTGGCATTCTCACCTTTCACACTCCCACCATATGTTATCAGGCCCAAAGCACAAGACATTACACTACCATTAACCTTCTCTTCCCTTTTGATGCAGCAGGGACTGGGTAGGGAGGGGACACTGGAACAGAAGTTACCTGGTTTCTCTTCTAGCCTGTGGTGGCAGTGTTAACCTGAGGATTTGCTCCTCAGGTATCATCAATTATATATTACAAATCCCTAAGCAAAGGGAGGCTTTGAGCAAGGGGCATACTCTGGAAGTTAATGCAGCTGTTTTCCTCACTAGCAGTTTCAGTTTCAGGCTATATTCAACTCTTTTTGCTCCTTACCTTTGCTCTCTTTGGCTGAGGTCCACCATCACCTGCCCAGTGTTCAGTTGGTCCAGAATCTGCCAGGTTACCCTCTGGTATCTGGACTGACAGATTTCTAACAAACAAGGAGAACACATCACTTTTCAGGCTGACCAGGTGCTACTACTGCTACTTACACTAGCCTGCGGAGACCAAGGATGGAATGCTTGCAAGTTTGGTACCTTGCAAACAGAGGGACCAAAAAATTAGATCTGTCAGGCAGCCAACAGTGGCATTAAATGCATTTAGAACTGCAAACTTCGTTAATTCAATGGAAAGCCAAAACTGCATAAATGGGATTCTTCTTTTGAAACTTTCCATTATTTCTGAGTCATGTCTTTAACGCATTGAGATAGATGTATTAAAAGTTTGCTGCCACCTATCAACCTAAAAATGTCTCACCTATTCCAGGAGGAAATTATGCAAACAGTACCCAACTGCTGAACTAAACAGAGTGTCAGAAAACCAAACATAACCAGGAGATCAGATTCCTTACTAGCATTTTATAGATTACAGTTAATTAAAGTTCTTCTATCCAAAACAGATGTATTCAAATTTAGAGAAATAGCCTAAGAAAGTTCTAGCTTAACAGGCAGCTTTTCTCTATGGAGTTAAGTGCCTTTAGTGAAAGATTTAGACACCACATTCTCAAAATCTCCAACAGGCTAACAAACACAGTCAGTGGCCTAAATGCAAACTTACTTGAGTCCAACAGCATCTTCCCCAACTGGCTCTCTGCGCTTATGATTACTAGGATCCCTGCGCAGAATAAAGCCTTCTGGGAGCCACAGTGAACCATGTTTGCGCTTACGCTTTGCCATCATCACACCCAAGAGAAGGATTAAGAGGATGATCAAAGCTGCCACAGCAAGTAGGTAAAGCAACTGGGTCTTCGGTGGTAACAAGGGTTCACCTAAAAATTCCAGTTAAAATACAATGAGATTAACAAAGTAGAGAAAACAATCTTAAATCTACATACTTTCTTTTCTCAGTCTTCCCCACAGAGACTGTATTGTCTCTATACTGTGATGCATTTAGAGCAAAGGCTCGAGGAAGTTTAGGCTCTGTTGCAACTGCTGTAAGAATACATCCTGTCTTTCTGGCTTCCCTTCATCTTGTTTCTTAAAATATTTTTTAGAGTGTATGACTGCTGAACTGAAGATCTTGCTCCTTCCTCAAGAGTCCTGCTGGCTGAAGACAGCCACCCTGAATCAGTGTAGAGAGAGCTGATCTACATAAAGACATGAGCATGAGCCAACTAGGACTAGTGGTATTGCCAATCTAGTACAAGGTTGCAGCCGAGCCTCAGACTGAGGGAGAGGGGAGCAGAAGGGAAAGGGATTACATATTGCCAGAGGAGAAAACATCTGGTAGGCTGAGGAATACCCCCCAGACTTTCTCTCTAATGGCACTTTTTTCATTGAATCCATGGCTTAGAGCACATGAATGGTTTCTACTGCAGACAAGATCACTGCAGTGTGTGGTGCACTGCTGCAGTACATGACAAACTACTGTTTCTACAGGTATTAAAATGACTAGGCTCCAAACTTAAATGCCCTGCCTTACTAGCCAGATGTCCCCTCCAAGCAGAATAAGCATATTGCATATACATACTTCCATACCTGGGGATGAAAGTTAGCTCCCAGAAGCCATACTGAACAGTGAGACATATTAAGATGATCAATAATCTGAGCATGAATTTTGAAAGTCCAAGTTTGCTGACTGCCTTTCTCCACAAGCAATTTTCCCTTTGCAATTACTTACTTTGGACAGACACGAAAGGATAAGGCAACATGCCCTTGATGGCCTGAGCAGCTAAGAGAGCTGCAGCAGCTTCCGTGTTCTGAAAGCATTGTTCTGAATCCTCTGCACACTGACGGTTGTCAATCTCCAGGAACACCCTTGTGCTGCAGAGACACAATAAGAGGGCACAGAAGTCAGCGACAGATGACCAAAACACTGACAGTCAGACCAAAGCACTAGGTTAAAGTGCAGCCTTTTAAGTCAATCTTTCCACCCCAGCACTGAATTTGGCAGTTGCAATAGCTTTACATCTCCCCATAAAAAAAGACTACAGCCCTAGAAGGTCCAGAATGCCCCAGACACCTACAAGCAAGAGCTACCAGCATTACAAGGCCAGAGGAACACAAAGGCATCCACTCACCCAATGACCTCTTGCTCTAGTTCTCTGTGCTTGCGAATGACCACAGGTGATCGCCGACTCCGTGGTGCTGATTTCTCCCCATAGTACGGGAATACCATGGGGTTTCCCTGAGAGTCCAGCTTGATTCTCAGATTGGTGTGCAGGAGAGTTCCCAAAGTGCGCAAAAAGCTGCGAACATCACCCAGCAGCTCATCAGGGGGCATCAACACCACAATGATCAGGGTCCCTTCTGCCAGCTTCTCAGCTTTGTCACCAGCACAGTCCAGACCGTCCCAGCCACACTCCTCGCTATTACAGCCCTGGTCACAGCGGCCATCTGCGTAGTGATCTGCACAATACTTGTCATACCTAGAACAGTGAAAGGGTTACAGGCAGCATATAGGACATACGCATTCTGTACAGTATACCTGCAGTCTAGGGGCCAAGGCCTTACATTCTTCATAATCATTTGAGGTAAAATAACACTCATATTCAGGATATAAGGAGAAGAAATATAACCCCAGGATAAGCTTGCAATCTGGAAGGGTGGAAGCAGAAAGCACAGAACACCCCAAGAACACCTGGTTCAATTCTGGTACCAGTGGAAGAGAACTGCTTATTCTGTTTACTAAGACAAAGCTGTAACACCTCCTGCCTCACCAAGGGAGAATCATCACAGCAAAGCTGTAGCATTTATCAAAAATAACTGAAGAGAAAGAAGTGCCATGACAAACAAGCTGGAAAACGCATTCAGAGGTAGCAAATACAGCTGGGATAAAAATACAGGTATTGCCGGTATGGAGTGAAATTCAGGATAGGAGGCAGTACTATTAAAATCTAGTACAAGGTGAAATACCTCCTATTTACATTTCCACAGAAAGCAGCGTACATCCATCAAGCAGGTTAACACATTACCATTGCTCAGGCTACCAACTTAGTTCATAGCATACAAATTCCAGAACTTCTTTCCAAAAAATAAGAAGAAAAGTATACAAAGCAGCAGAAACTCCTTGATGTCGAATGCTCAGCAAAAGCAAGGACCAGCAACAGAAACAATGGAAGAGAGGGGAGCAGCAGGCATGAAGCATACCAACTACTGAAAGCGCTAGCAGAAGATATATTAGTGACACAGAGAAACCATTCTCAGGATCAAGCCTTACTTGCATGTTTTGCTATTTTGCTGACATTCAAAGTTGTCAAACAGGCACTCGGGTGTGTTGCAGAACTCATCACACTGTCCATTGAAAAGCATCCAGCAGCGCAGTGAAGAGGAGCAGTTGGCCCAAGGATCTTCCATTGTCAGGGAGCAGTCGCCTCCATCCCACTGGCAGGCATGAGTGTTACAGTCTTCATCACAATAGCCATCTTTTGCTTTTTCCGCACACTGGGAATCCAAACATCCCTGGGGCTCTGGGCTGAAAGTTACGGGCTGTTCACACTGGCTGCCTTGGGTGTGAACAGGGCACTGACAATAATAGTAAGGAGGCTGAGAATGAGGGTGGCAGCTTCCACCATTCTGGCAGGGGGCACTGGCACAACCCGTGTTTGTCTGGCATTCCTCTCCCACAGACAGCTTGGGGCAATAGCACCGTGGACCAGAAGATGTCTGGATGCACTGCTCCCCCTTCTTGCATTTCACTTGTCCGCAAGTACTGTGGCTGCTGAACTCACATTTTGCTCCAGAATAACCCTATGCAGGGGGGGAAAAAAAAAAAAAAAAGGCAAAATAATCAGGCTCACAAACCTATTCTTCAGCGCTCCAAGGGCTGGAGGCAGGCTGTCATGTGCAAACCCTTCGTACCCCGTAACTCCTCTAGCCTCACTGCAAGAGCCATGATTTTCAGGATCTAGCCTCAGGGATAAACTAGGAACTTACGAGGCTCCATTACATTTTGAAATGGACTTAGAAGAGCCATGAACAAGGGGAATCTTGCAGTAAGCACAGAGAACACAGGATAGCAAAAAAAATTGTCGAAATTTAATGCCAGGTTTAAGACAGAAAAGCCAGCTAATCTGCCTCAACAGCAGAACTTTTGGGGGTAACAACAGGCAGCATCACTCTCCTAGAGCACCTGGAAGCCCTGGGTTTCCCAGCTAAGTAGATTAACTAAAGGATGTGGGTGAAGAATGTCCAAGGACACAGCTTTGCAAGCAGTACAGAAAAGATAACCTTCACCTACTGTGCACCAGTGAAACTGATGAAACTGTAGCTAGAGGACTCTACAGCTGAGGCAGGCAATTCAGCTTCAGGATACGATGCTTACCGGAGGACACTGGCAGATGAATCCATCCGGCATGTTGCTGGCAACAGCACAGGTACCTCCATTCTGACAAGGCTTTCGGGGACACACATCTATTACACTCTCACAGTGACGACCTGAGATGTAGACACACGGGGAGAAGAAAGCAGAGAAACATGTGGGTGTGCACATCACAAAGCAAAACACTCCAATGAATAGCCAATGAGCCAAACACTCCAGTGAGACCATCCCCTCAGAACAGATAGGGCACATCTCTTCCGATACACATGCTCTCTAAGTAGCTGTAGGAGAAGGCACAACCCTAGAATCCACAAGGAGTATTTGGAGAGAGCCCGCCTTGTCTGCTTCATCAAGAATATGTGTGACCCAGCCCAAAGACAGAATTTGCTGCTGTCTCACCCATCCAGGCTGAAGGTGCTGTACCACATCAATTTGGGGGTTCCTAAGACATCTTTACTTTTTGGGAGATGCTCAATGAGTCCAAAGGCAAATCACACTCTAACCATGAATGAACAACCCTCAGGACCAGATGCAATATGAGTGAACAACACAAGCAAGCAGACTGTCCTCAGACTGATCAGCTAGACAGAGGTCTTACTGCACTGACTAGCATTTGCAGTAGCTCCCAGAGTCAAACTCTGACACCAGACTTTAAAAAGAGGAGGATGACCTAAGCATGACTTGGACCCCCTAGGAAATCGTTAATAGAAGTCTCCACACATGTGCAGCCAAGACTGACTGCTCGCAGACAGGAGCAGACAGGGCAGGATACCCCACAGAGTCCTGGCATCCTATCAGTCACGAACCACAGCAAAGCCACCCCGTCCCCTCCCAGGCAGAAGGGTCAATGTGGAATGTGCAGAAGACGAACAGCTAGAGGAAGAAGCATGCTCCCCCTCTGTGCCTAACATTTCCAGACAGATTTCATGTCTGAGACGCGGCAGCTTTCCCTGCTCCTCCTAGGGAGCAGCAGTTCTGCACTCCCCATGCCACAAGTTCCAGCAACCCTTCCATGAGAGCCAGAAGCAACACGAGGCATAAAAGCAAGCTTAACAGACGGGCTTAAATATAAACCTGTCTAATGACCTGCACCGGTGTCCCACTAGCTAGCCTAGCTCCACTTCTTCCCTCATATGTTGCTCTTTTAGGAACTTCTTTTGTCAGTCTAGGTAATGCATTCAAAAACTACTACATGAATTCTTTAAATGTATGTCTGTGTGATTTCTTTGCATCTGAATATCACAAATGTAGTGAAAAATCACAGCATCTTTAGCTTTTAAGAAAAAAAAAAAAGAGCAAAAACTACTGGTAAAGCATGCAGTGAAGGTCACTGGCAAGCTGGGAAAGTGAAAGGTTTTAATGGAGGAAAACTGAATATGTAAGAAGTCAAACTGACATGGAAACTGGAAAGCTGAAAGTTAAGACACATCTGGAGACTATCAGCCCAAACTTATGCCCAGTGGGAGGCAGAAAGCAGAATAGCAGCAATACTAACACAGAAGAGATCTAGAGAGAGACATAAGTTTGCGCAGTGTGAAATTCTTGCAAAGTTGTGATTCAAACTTGGACTGTGAAAGGATCACATCACTAAGCTAGGAATGTACAGTCTGTCTACGCACAGAATATTCCATCCTGACCACATCACCAATATAAGGAAGAAAGGGAGCAAGGAGTAGGAAAGGAAGACAAAAGCTAATTATGGCTACCACGACACTGATTCATAGTGAAAATTCATATGCTGCTTTGCAAAAGGAAAAGCCATGGAGAAGCTGACATGTGAACAGTTACATTTCCAGTATTAGAAATATGAAATTATGAAGGAGAAGTACCACAGAAGAAAAATTCTGGCAGCCAAGTGTCTCAAGAGATTCCTTTGTCTGAGACAGCTCTGGAAGCCAAATTTCTTAGAAGGTTTAAAAGAAAGATTGGTTTAAAAACTGAGACATGGTGTAGGGAAACAATCAGCTATTGTAAAGGGAAGTGACTAGATAACATGACTGCCAGAAAGGGAAAGAATGACCATTTTTCAAGATATTACTCTGAAGTTGGAAGTATGTTTATGACTACTCACCAGTAAAAGCACTACGACAGACACATGTATAATCATTTATCAGCTGAACACAGTCCAGACTTCCACGAGGGTTACAAGGATTAGAGAGGCATTCATTGATATCTCCCTCGCATCGCTCGCCTGCAAAGCCTGGGAGACAAATACAGCTGTAGCCCCCAATCTGGTCAATGCACTGCCCTCCATTAAAGCAGCGGGGTACTCCTGAGTCTGAAACGCAGTCATCCACGTTCTCCTCACAGAAACGGCCTGTCAAGAGAGTAAAAAGTAACAATTTGAGGATACGGTGTCATGGCCTCATTTCCTACTGCTCATCAAGTTTTAAGACCATGTCACACACAGTCCCAGATGTAAACAGGTAAAGATCCCAGCTTAATGCAATCCATACCGTGTGCAGACAGACAGCCTCAGATCAGACCTAGGGAGCATGTGTTTTAGATCCAGGCCGTTCTCAATGGTAGGTCATATTGGTATTTAGCAGCTTTCATGCTTGACTTAAATTAAGGGCATAATTAAAAACACAAAACCAAACCGAAACACAAAAAGATGCACTCAATTTAGCCCTGCAACTGAACATAGCCAGAGAGCCCTGCGCTGCCCTTGCAAGGCTGCGAGCTTCCCACCATTCATTTAACTTGGCGGTAACCCTGAAACTTGGCAAAGTGCATTTGTAGCAACATCATTAAAACAAGCCACAACAAACCAACAGAAAAGCAACTGTGATAAAACACAGATTCCTGGCCAGCATGCCGTTCCTGCAGTTTGACTTCTGGGGACCTACAGTAAATTCTCAGCATTGGCTAGGGATGGCAGGTTCTCCCTCTCCCTGCGGGGTTGCCTTTCAAGACACAATGTCTGGTACTGGTTCTGCCCTCAGTGCACAGTATAACGAATAAAAGGCGACAGAGAGGGTGAGCTGAGCAAGGAGTTTTGTCCCTTAATACAGCTGATTCATCCAGAGCAAGTAAAGCCATTCACCTAAACATGGAGGATGCTTACACTGGCATCAGTAAAGTATTCATTTCAAACTGGGCCAGGGACAAAAGCTAAGTCTTGATATCATAAGTAACTATACCAATCTTTTCTAATTCCTTTCATTTACAAAAAAAAAATCCACAAAGTAACCAATCTCAACAAATAAAGACTGAAAAATTAAAAGCAGTACATTCAGAACCTCTCAAAGGAGGATGGGTGCTTTAGTACAACACAGAAATTCTGGCAGTGCAGAAACTGGTACATAAATACACACTTGGACGTAGAGACTAAGAAGCAACTTTTTTTTTTTTTTAAATTGAAGGACCAAATTAAGAACAATACACGAAGAATTGCTACTGCAATGATTTACAATGAAATAAACACTTATCCAGACTGGGGAGATGTGCTGACAGCCACACTAAAGTGAATGAACTGGTAATATGCATGGGCAGGAGGCAAATATATTAGATTATTTTATAATTTTACTTAAATTTACTTTATGAACCAAGAATTTAGTTCTGACACACATCTGGAGATTTTGCCTACGTTGAGATGACACGCTTCAGAAAGAAAAAGTAAGTTCAGAGAAATGTAAAATTTTTAACTGTCTTGAGAAATAAATTTTAAAAAAGTCAAAAAGCATTCACTGATGGGTTAAAATGTGCAAACCTGAGTATTTTCAAAGGTAGAAGTCAGGGCCATCAGGTCAGATATAACAGGGAAATGGAAGGTTAGGTTTCAAGAAACATGACATTAAACAGGTTGTGGAATCATAGTTACTGAAAACTACCATTATGTAAGTGTGAACCTTTTTTTTAAAAAAGAGCTTTTAATAAAAGTGTTCAAATTTGCTGAAATAGTTTAAGCTAGCCTAGAGACACTGAATTTCTCTTCCACAAAAGACTCCAGGACAGAGGAACAATGCAGGGCCAAAATTTAAACAAGGACTCTGGAAATTATGCAAGAACTAAGCAAGTTTTCTGTATATTTCATAGCATCTTAGCCACAAAGAAACTTTGGATTTACTACGTCAAAACAGACAGGGTTGGAAGAGACCTTAACAGTAATCTCGTCCATCCAAAGATGGATCATACATTCCCAAAGGACACTGTCATGACCTATTCCTTTAAAAGAAAAAAAAGGAATAAGGAAAAAGAAAAAAAAAAAAGCAGCATTTATTTTTAAAGAGAAAATATGTATCTCAAGGGATTCAGCGCACTTTGGGAACATTCTTCAAAGAAAATAATGCATTCCCTTTAGACTCTGCATCATGAAACCAGTAGTCAGAAAGGAATATTCACTCTTGTAACATTCACTTAATCGCAGAGCTTCATACCCCGAGTTCCTGGTGGACAGGAGCACTTGAAATGATTGACGAGGTCTATACATGTTCCTCCATTCTGGCAGGGCTGAAACTGGCACTCATCCACTTCATATTCACAGTTGACACCCTGGTATCCAGGCACACACTGCCAGTATAAAAATAAGTGTGAATAATCTTCTCCTAACAGATACATTAGTAGACATCTGAGAAAGGCTAACACAGACAAAGCAAGCCCTCAATGGGACAGATTATGACTGCCTTTGTAGCTATACAACCGTAAGTGATTTCAAGGGCTGCATAGCCAGCCAGCTTAAGCACACAACTTGACCATGTGACTACTCAACAGCACACTGCGTGTTTGAATCTGAGTGACTTTATTCCTGCAAAATACAGCGATCAAATCCTGACACCCTTTAGCACTGAGATTGGCTTAGTAGTTCTGACTTACGGTTTACATAAAACTCCTTTTCTTCTGGGCACAAGCTTCCAAGGTGTTCTACCATTCTGAAAAGCATAGGAAGGCTGACATACCATAATCTCATGGTCTACACTGCTCTCTGCCTCAGCTGTAGGAAACAGAAAGCAGTGGACGGCATCTCCCACCCTGAGAGCCAAGGCATACTTTGCCCATCCAATAGGGAGAATACAGTATTCCTTTAATACGTTCTACATACATTTTAATATAAACCATGCTTCAGGCAAAAAATCTTTCAAGATAAGAACTCCATCTCCAAAGAGGCAAGGAGTTCAAATGCCCATCAACCACACCTCCTTACACCTCTAATTCAGTCTTAAAAGCCTCTCAGGAGCACTGCTTCTGCCACAGTGAAATTAAAAATTCTTTCCAGCTGCAAGTTGCTTTTATCCCCCCTTTGAAGCTATTCTACCACTTGCATGTGTTTCTGATTTCTTTTGATTCCTTTGCATTACCAATGCTTTAAATATTTACGCCTCTTCCTACTAAAGCACTGTGCATTACCTCGCACTGGTATCCACCCAGGTGATCCCGGCAGGTAGCACCGTTCTGGCAGGGGCTGGAGTCACACTCATCCAGCTGCACCTCGCAGTAACTGCCAGTGTAACCCACCTGGCACTGACAGTGGTGCGTGTTTCCAACATTGAGGCAATGACCAGAGTGCTGGCACAACTGGTCCACTGTGACTCCTGAAACAAAGTAAAGTAAGTAAACATGTAAACCGCACTTGCCACCAGCGTTGGTAGCTCAGCCAGGAATGGATATGGCTAGACCCAATGAATTGGAAAGTTGGAACTCAAAAATTGAAGAGTTACTTTTAAAATTACAGTTGGTCAGAACCACAGCTAGCTTCCAAATGAAGTCACTGCTGTCCCCTTTGGATCATCAGCATCAACACTGGCATGAAGTATTTGTACTGCTGTATTATTTTACCACTGGCTGGTAAATACATATCAGAAGTACTACTGTTGCAGTACAAAGGTTCAATGTTTGTACCTAGAATGTCTGCAAAAGGTACGGGAGCTTGACACTCTTCTCCTCTGACACTGAATCTGCTTGTTTGGACTTCCTGGACTGAAAATGGCATGACAGTGTCCATCAGCCTCGGCTACAAGCCACCTTCCAGGAAGAAATTCACTTAAAACCCAAATCTTTTATGTGTACATCATCTGAGGCAGGAAATTACTACTTTGGGGGGCCATGGTATTAGTTATATAGCTAAATACCTCAGTAGCCAGAATTCTCTGTAAAAAAACCTTAAAAATATCATGAGCTACAAGATGCCTATCTTGTACAAGGACGTGTCTTAAACCTGGCCTGCCTGGGATTTAGCAGAAAGGCATAAGTAGCTGATGTATTTTCCAAAAAGGCAGTCCATGTAAAACAGTACTACTGAAACTCTGAGACTTCATAAAATATTTAATTCTTCTTTTCTGATATTTTTACGGCAGAAGCTAGCTTCTTATGTCAGGAGAATCAAGAAAGCCTTGACTCCCAAATACAACCTTGCAGAGTTTTTTAGCTTAGAAGTCATCATGATTGATCACCTAGAGGCAAAGCTCTCTGGAATTTCCAATATATGCTGTGTTCACAGGTGTATGGGGAAAGGAGTCACAGATTAATGATGCATGGGGAAATGTTTTCAGTTAAAGCACAGAGGATGATTATTTACCCCTTTGTGAAGCTGCCACTTGACATGAGACATTGGGCACATCACAGTAAGCACCAGCCCAGCCAGATGGACAGACGCATCGAGTCTGGGCTCCACTCTGCACACATGTGCCTTTATTCTTACAGGGAGACTTGCTGCATAGATCCATAAGTGCCTGGAGAGAAAAAAAACACAACATGGTATATGGCAAGCACAGTAGGAAACACTATTTGGAGTACAAGTTCAAGAAGCAAAGAAAGGAAGCTCTGCAAAACTGGTTCCATGTGGCACTGAAAAGAAAGGGACAGTACTTCCCGAGTCTAAGCCGGGTATTTCACTGACAGTCTCAAGAGCTCCTATGCCTAGGAAAGCGCAAATGTACAGAGAAGTAAACTCCAGATAGTAGCACCATTTCAAGAGTAAGCTGACCCTCATGCCTTGCTATGCAGAGGGATCTTTGGCTGGCTGGGTCTGAGAAAATTCAGTTTTATCTCAGACTAGGCTTCTAGTTCCACATTAGTATGAGGCTTCCTGCTATCAACAGTAACAGGTGTACTTTCTTCTCCCAAACTCCTCCCAATCTTCACTGCTTTTTGTGGATGACAGACGTATCCCACATTTTGATTTCTGCTTTTCCTTTTTGTCATTAGCTCACCATACCTGCTTTTGGCCTTATTTGCTCTAGTATGGTCTCACCGAGTTCTCCTGTCTTTTGAGATTCAATTGAAACCCCACAACTGTTTTATGAACTGAAGATAGGCCCAAGTATACTGCTTTTCTTGATTCCTTATATAAAAAAACAGTTTCCAAACAAAGAGACTAAAACTCAGTAAATCATCATATGAAAGTGGAGTGAGGACCCAAAATAACTGTGTGACCTAATATAAACCAGCCACTAACCATCATTTCCTTTTTGAGCACTTAGTCTTCAAAGTAATAGAGCTATTTGATTGATTTCAAGCTGACTTGAGGGAAGGATGAGGTTTTTAAAGTGAGTGGTACTGAATTTTGGCTGTAAGATGCAATTTCAATTGCACAAAGTTCTGCTTTTCAGATGCAAACTGTCTCCTCACAAAGATTAAAGTAGAAAAATCTGTGCTTTCACAGGCAACCAAAGAGAGTCTTGGAATTAAGTTTTATCACATGTAGTTGAGTGTGAAGAAGAAAAACACCAAGCCTCCTGCTTCTGCATTTGTAATGAGTAGCTGACTATTTTACATGCAAATTCTATAACTTATGAATCATTGTCTGATTTTGTGCTGCTTATTTAGCTTTGCTAATTAGGTCAAGCCAGTTTACCACTAAGACAAGAACCACAGTGTAGCTGTAATCTATAAATCTCTACAATACAGCTTTGAATAGTACTTATAAATTTAGAAAGTTCTGATTCCATGTAAAAGATGAGTAATACATTATGATCAAGCTTTTCTGAACACAAAGCAGACTTTCTGAGAATCCACAACATTTAATTTGGGGACAGGAACATTAATCCTTTTCTCAAGTAAAAACAAAGCAAACATAACAGAAGAGGAACTACTGAACTTCACACTACTGTACGATCACTCTCAATGCTAATTCTCCCAATGAGGTTTAAGCGGTGTGCCCAGAATGCATAATTAGGGTAGTAGAGGGGTTGCTTTTTTATATCACTTCATTACTTTGCATTCACTTCCTCCATAAGCAATACCTAGAAGCAGACCTGACAATTTAATGACTAGCAACATACTTCTGGAAAAGCACCTCCCCCACTGCCACTAAAATGCTTCTTCTAACACCCACTGCTTTACAAAGACACATTGGCACGAGAGACAATTGCAAAATTCTTACAAAATTGTAGTGTTTTCCAGTAGTTTAAGAAATTCACAGATTTATTTCTTTTTAAAATGGCAGCACTCAGAATGCTTATGAAGGAACCCAATACAGTGTTTACTGTTCCAAAGCTAGGAACAGTCTCAAATCATTCTTGCTGTTTTGATAAGCATAGAATAAAAAGGAAAAACTGATTTGAAAAGTTAAATCAGCATTCTGTTTCCACTGTGATATGCCAAGTTTCAAGTTTTTAATAGGTACTAGTCAGTCATTTACAGTATGGGTCTGCAGCTCCTACACTCAACTGTGGAAAACTGTAAATTGCCTGAACTTAAATCTGCAAGTAAGACTACAGCTTTTTATTGAGGTTGTGAACAGGACAATCACGTCAGTTACTGCCTGAAAACATTTTCTGACTTCTTATGGAAAAAAATCTACAATCAACCCAGAATAACTACACCTCCCTGTAAACAAATAAACCAGTTAAATCAAGGTCTTGCTAATCAGACTGACATTCTGCTTTTTGTTTTGTGTTTGTTTGGTGTTCTTTTAATGCAGGACTCTGCCTTCAGTCAGTACAATTTTATGCTTCGAATGAAATGCAGCCATTTTCAAAGTTAACAGCTGCTTTTCATTTAAGAAGAAAACTAATCTAGAAGGTTCCGATGACACCTGTCCTCATAAATAATGAGCATTTTTCTCCTCCTTGCAACTTTAGATTTCCAGAGTTTTGAACAGGGGCACCTGCTCTGTCAGACAGAGGCACTGGACTTACTCTTCCCAGGGCTACTGAGCCAACTACCTCCTGCCAGAACTGAAGGAACAAGAGCTCTGCCATGTTTGGTACCTCACATCTAACCCTGTCACTTCTGTTGTTGGACAGTTCAAACAGCAGTGCCCCATGCAAAACGGGCTAGAAAACGTCACTCACCTGACAGTTCTTCCCAGTATAACCCAAAGGACACAGACATCGATATGTGCCTAGGCTGTCCACGCAAGAGCCTTTGTTCAAGCAAGGATGTGAATCACACTCATTAATTTCTGTGAGGCAGAAGGGTCCTGTAAACCCCACCGGACACTGGCAAGTAAAGGAATTGATCCCATCCACACAGGTACCTCCATTGAAACAGGAGCTGCAAGAGAGTGTCAACAAAGGTAAGCTGAGACAAAATGCAATTAACTCACAGCCAAAACAGCACATAAACATTACTGTAATGAGACAGAAAACCAGGTTACAGGATCTTCTGTCCACTGGTAAGTTCCTGCTAAAGAAGCATAAATTGTATAACAGCAATTCAAGGGAACTCCAGCTCACCCTCCAGCTCACTGTCTTTTACTTTGGCAGGGAAACAAAGTAAAGCAGGGTTTCAATGAGTCATTAGCGATGGAGGTAACTTATTTAATGAAATCTTCCCAGCTTCAATGTGACCACAAACAGTACTGTACCAGGTAGGCGTGTGGCTTGCTCAATCTGATAAGTTTTATACAAATTTTATTACAAATTACAATTGTATCACAAATTATGAGAAACAAAACAATTTGCCTTTTTTTTTAAAGCTTCAAAGGAGTCACAGGTATGTTTTCTCAAGGAAAAAGTTTGTATAACATGCAAAACACAAGCATGCTCTTCACTGAAATTATGTGAAAGTATTGGTATTGCTAAATCCCTTCCTCCTCTTCTCATGAGAAACTTAAGTCCTTGATTTATAAAACTACTCATACGTGCCCCAGCAGAATTCGGATCCAAGCATGAAATAAACCATTAACTTCCTGACCTGCAGC
>JAVJGG010000090.1:35940479-35970655 GCA_035590195.1 Aviceda cuculoides
AAAGGATTTAGCCCCCCCCCCAGCCCCAATCTTCTGATCATAAGAAATTCTGCCAGATTAGGTGTCCTATGCAGAAGTGACTGGGAAAGTTAGAAGTGACGCCTCATGCAAAATTGACTCCTTTTTCCTTCTAAAGAAACGACTGCCAGTAAACTCCTGCTCCTCTGAAAACAACCCCAGATCAGACTCAAGATAATCAGTTTGATAAAGTACACAAAACGAATTCATGCTTGTTAACTGTTTTGTGCACTGTCAAAGAGTACTTCCATGAGAGAAGCCACTTGAACTTCCAGTGCAAGTTTTAAGTATCTAAATTCTGACTGTGATTACAGCAAACATGTGAACAGTAACCTATTTATTAGAGATGTTCCTGTGCCTTGTGGGCTGAATTCTGTTTTACAGGGAGCAGAAACTGCTGTTTACATTCATGGCAAAACAAGGAAGAGAAGACAGAGGAACTGTCAATCACTTGGCATGTTTCAATGAAATCAGGTACCCATCTCCAAAAGAAAATGGCACTCTCTCATAGGTGGCTTCTCACACAAGACACAGAAGAATTATTTGAACTGAATTCAAATTAGCCAACCATCACGGTGCTCTTAAGTATAGCTCAGTAAATTTCGGTTGGGAACGTGTGACTGGTTTAGCTTGGCAGAGCACTGAAAACTGCTACATCCTCCATTCATACCTGCAAGACTGGTTTCTGTCCTAACTGATAACGAAAACAAAACCAGGATGAACCTCAAGGAAGAACCAGGCGTTCTGCTAAAACAGCCAACATACTTCACTTGATTAAACAACTGTTATGCCAATTAAACACACCCTCACCAGTGACACAATCCTGTTCTTAAGCAAAAGATGTTAAAATTCTTCCTCCCCCACAAATGCAATTTTATAAAAGATAAGAAAGATCTTTTTGTTGTGTGCAGAACACACATGAGAATACCAAGAGCTTTGCATTTAGGCACCTTATTTGTTTCTGGTAACTAGACCAGAAAAGACTATTTTTTAATTTTTCTTTTTTAAACATTTCAAGCTTTATTAGAAATTGCTTCCATTTGAGAATCTGAAGTTACTTACATCAATCCTAACAAATCTTAAAATAAATATGCAGGCAGATGATGGATACACAGGGTTAACTCTCAAAGAGCTTTTAAAACTACCAAGTGAACCATTCATGTAAGCACCAGCTGTTGAGCATTTTAACTCAGTTCCACACCTCCCCCTTAGAACTACCTCAGGTTTTATCTCAGCACTGCTAAACCACATCCAATTTGTGAGCATTAAAAGATCTGATGATCAAACCTTTCCAGTAATGAATTTGTGGATTTAGTGTTCCTCCTGGTTGCTTCTTCATATTATTTGCAGTCAATAACTCAGGGCTAATTTAATTTTCCTGCCTTTCTGAGAGCTGGCCATCACCTCCATTTTTGCAGCTTTTATATTTCTCACAGTAACTGTTCATAACCAATCATTTCCCCTCCCCTATACTATAAAGGTCTTATAAAAATATAAATTATTTACATTTTAATAAGCTAGCATCTGTTACTGTCTTAACATTTGTTAAACATTGTCATATTCCTCCTGTAATGGAACTAAGCTACTAACAAGTCGTGCAAACTGAAGGCCAACTTTGACAGGCAACTGCCTTTCAGCTGATATCCTGCACAAGGTAAGCAAGTTTTCCTTACACGAATCACAAGAATGTCTCAGGGAGAAAAGGCAGGAAAACAGATCCACATCATTAAAAACTGCTTCTGGGTAGGACTGACTGCAAGCCACGAGAACACATTGTGTGGCTCCTTAGTGTAGCAGCACAGTGAAGGTATCTCACCTGTCGGTGCATTCATCGATGTTGTTCTCGCAGTTGGTTCCCTCAAACCCAGGCTGACACTTGCAGGTGTAGCTGTTGACGTAGTGGGTGCACGTGCCTCCATTCCTGCATGGTTCGCTCAGACATTCATTGGTATCTGTTTGACATTTATCCCCATGAAATCCAGGTAGGCAGATGCATGAGAAAGAGTTTATCCCATCCACACATGAAGCTCCGTTTTGGCAGGGATCTAAGACAGAAGCATTATAGTAAGTGTTAAAATGGATAACACTCAAGGGCCAGGCCTAGCGTAGTAGCTTTTATGAAAAAAAGTATCACATAGCCCAGAGTGTGGCAGACTACTGACAAGTTTTTCTGAGCCACTTTATGGAAGAGATAATCACAAAGCATTATCAATAATGAATTCACAAGAAGGTATGGATCAAGACTAAGCTTCAGGGCCTAAAAGTTTCTCTGCTGGGATTTGTTCAACCAAACCCAACAAAACCAGACCCAGTCTCTTGGTTTAAAATTCAAACTCTGCTTTTTTTGACAAATGCCTACTGATAAAAGACAATACAAACAGCACAGCAGCTGTTTCTTCTTCCTTACCAAGTCTTATTCATAAAAGAACTCGACCCGTTCTCTCTTTTCCAGACACTGCCCAACACAGGAGAGAACTTGTGTGCTTAATTTTAAGCATGAAAGCAGTCCAGTCAATCAAATGTGTATGTGTATATTAGTATATATGTGAGTACTTAAGCATTAATGAGCACTTAGCATTTTTCCCAGTATCAAAGGCTGATTGGGGAAAGGCTGGCAGAAAAGCTCACAAATTCATACACCACCTCCTCATCTCTGCATTTCTTGATATTTTCTTTATCCCTACCATGGTCTTGCTACTCATGTGTCACCATTTTTTGGTCTAAGCCACCCCCTACTACTGTATTCCTTCTACTTCCACAAGTACCAATCTGCCTGAAAGATCTCTGCCATTCAGTAGTTTCTTCCTGCTTTGCTCCTTCCACTTTTGGATTTAAGACCCACATTTCTCTGTTGGATACTGCCTCTGAAGCCAGATTCCTTTTCTACTCTGCATTCCCTAGACCAAAAGCCTACCTATATGAAGGCAGGGAGGGAAATTGGGAGGGGGGAGGAAAAGGGGAGACAGGAAGGGGGGTAAAAAAAAGGTTATGGAGCAAGCTTTTTGATCTATGACTAACTTTAAGTACTACTAAAATACAAACTTTAAAATGTAACACCAAAAATTTGCAGTTCAACATAAGTACAAGATCATTCTGTTCACTGGTAAATGAAGAAAACAGATGTGAAAGGTAATTAACGCTCATTTGTTGACTGAGAAATATGCTCACATGATAAAAATTTATGTTAAGAGACACACCTGCATTCATTTAAAGGTCATCTGACTACTGCAGAGAAAAAGCACATTCAAAGTGAGACCCCTGGCAGCTGTAAAATGTTGTGTCTATGGCAGCCAGCCATTTATGACTGAAGCCAAAAGCTGCGCATTAATTTTCTGTGCCGCACATTTACTGACAGAAAAAGGAGACTTGAGTATCAACTTTTCAATAAGTTCTTGTTGTTGGAGGGTTTGTTTGCTTCATAGATTAAAGACATTTGGCTCAAGCCATGGAAGGTTTTTGTTATGCTAAATGAAATCAGCTGCAGCAGTAATTTGAAATTCTTTAACCTCATGGGTGTGCTGCCTAACAGACAACATGGCATGAATCTCACAGCTCTCAGAACACTTAGGAATAGAGAGAGATTTCCCAGCTGTTCAAGAGAGAAAGATGAGCACTTTAAAAACATTCTTCTCTTCAGACACCCACGTAAAAACTAACAGGACAAGCAATAATTTTGTTGGCTTCAGTAAGCAAAGCTCCGAGTCAATGCACCAACGTGACTTTTTTTGTACCGTACCTGTTTGCTCAGAAAGAGGCAATCAAAAACTCAGGCTAAGCCAGATGTCTCAGAAGTTCTTTCAGCAGTGCTGCTCTGGGGTCTCCCACAGTAACTTTTGCTAATAGACTTGTTTGGATCCTTCTCTACAGCAGTCACAAATTTAAATTTTTTTCAGTGTAAAATACAACTCTAAATTCATACCTAAAGTCTTTAAGACTTAGGTATGTTTTTAAGCTATTCTAATAAAAAAATTGAAGTTTGTTGTTTTGTTTGGGGTTTTTTGGTTTGCTTTTGTTTTTTTAAGAGCCAGCCAATTAAAAAATTACGACATTGTGAACTCCTCCAAGGTTTGATAAAGCGCTTTCCAAATAGCAATGGATGAACTCTTAAACACATCACACTTCTCAGGGGACTCTGATTTTTATCTGATGATGATAAAGAACATGCCCAGCATGAAAAATAAGTTACTATGTATTAGTTTCCCTTGTAAACAGCAGTGTCAAGGGCATGAAATTAACATTTGCTTTCTTGTAATTTAAACAATTTCAGTAGTCATCAGTGTATGGGCTATCCTCCTGCAACTGATACCTATTCCAGAACAGAGTACCTTCCTGCTACTTAATTTGCTTTCAAATATGGATTAACTGGAATAGCAACAGGATGTACTCTTTCCAAAATATTCATGTCAGACAGAGATATTTCAGGAAAGACTACTATACCCCAGATTCCCACCACACCTCAATCAAGCTTAATGTTGAAATACAGGTAAGCCCTGCAGTGTTACTTTAACTTGTATTAAAATTTCAGGCAAATATAATTCTTCATTTAATAGTGCTCCTCGTTCAATTATGTAAACTCTAAGGACCTTTTCAAGTTAAGAATCTGGGAACAACTCCTGCTATCAGTTAGAACACCGTAGTCCATTACTAGCAGCTGAATGTGATGGATTTGACTGCCTCAAACTTGCAAGTCTTACAAAGCTGACGTCTGGGTTTTTTTCTTTTTGGTAAGGGATTATAAAAGAACTTTCAGTATCTGTCAAATAGCAGTCATCAATAGTACAGCAAAATAATTTCTAGGAAAAAAAGGAAAACACAGAACAATCTGCTCATACTCACTTGAAAGACAGTCATCAATGTTACTGTCACAGTCTCCTCCAGTGAAGCCTGGCCGACATTCACACAGGTAACTGCCTTGAATATTATGGCACAGAGCATGATTTTTGCAGGGCTTTGAGAGACATTCATCAATATCCACTGTACATCTCTCCCCTGAAACACACGGAGTCCCCAAGTAAGACCCCTCGTAAGGCAACGGTCAAAAGGCTCAATGCCAATACTGCTCAGCATTGAAAGTACAGTATATTCCCCAGCCACATTACCTTCCCAGCCAGGGGCACATTGGCAGGTGTAGCCTTCAGAGTCAGGAGATTCTTGGCAAATTCCCGAGTTCTCACAAGGATCGGGAGAACAAGGAGCAACCACCACCTGGCAGTTCACACCTGGAGAGCAAAAGGGGAAAAAACAGGACAGTATGCTGCTAAGAGCTTGGTGCTGCATGGAAGAATGAATAAAGAGATTGTAACTTGCAAAATTATCCTACAGTGGACAGCATTTCCATATTTGAAAAATCTCAGCAGAACGAAAAGGAGATCAGAGCACTCCTCATGGGTTCAGTGGGTACAAGCAGAAAGCAGCCATGGTAATTCTGAGTTTAATGCCCCTTCAATTCTCAGTACATTTATATATCTCAGTCTAACTTTCTTACAAAGAAAATTAAGCTGAGCTGCCACAAGGACATTTCTTAATGAGTCCAAACAAGGCTCAGATATGGTCTTACTAAGTATTCTACCGCTGTATCATGTCTACATGACCTGACTGTAATTTAACTTCATACAAGCATGGCATTTCCCCTCTCGATTCCTATTTCCATAGAGTTTAATGAAAAGGTTAACATGGCACTAAGGGTGCAATGAAGTTGAAAGGAAAAAGAGAACAGAAACTTCTCTCTGAATTTTCACCTTTGAATCCTTTCCTACAGGTACATCTATATCCATTCAACAGATCTTCACAAGTTCCTCCGTTCTGGCATGGGTTTGATTTACATTCATTCCCTTCTGTTGAACAGTAATCTCCTATCCAGCCTGGGTCGCAGACACACTTGTACCTTTAAAGGCAAAACCAGCAGTAATTTTAGAACATTCTGAAATAACTCCTCTACCAGATTCTCCTGCAGATTAGTTTTGGAGAGAAAACCAGAAGACCTCTCTTTAGGAGAGCCCTAAGTTACATTTAGATTGCTTACCCCAGCTGCACAGTTCTAAAGATACTGAAAATAAACCCTCCCTGAAAACCACACTTCCCTCCATTACAGTTTTCACAAAGCGCTCAGTCAACCAGCAATGTGTTTCTGCTTTGATAAGACCATCTCAACACATTTAAACAAAGACGGAAAAAAAAAATTAAAAAAAGTAGAGGGGAACAATAGGTTCCAAAGATAACTAGACTGATTTGATAGAAAGTAGTGGTTACAAATGAAAACAGCTGGCTGGGAGCAGGAGCAATCTTCTCCATCATGTTTCAAAATCTGAAGTAGAGCAGCACTCCACCCACATGACATAGAACCAAGGTCTCAGTGAACCACCCTGGACTCAAGCCACGAAACCACAGGCCACACACTGGCCTCCTTCCCTGTCATGCGAACAAGACTTTTTTTTATCTGGCACCAAACGTAAGGTGTACATGGGCATAAATATGAATGCAGGTGACAGATGATAGACAAGATGAACCAAAACATTTGTTTTCCAAGCTCACATGGAGGCTGAATTAGCAATAAAGGCAGCCTTCCTGCCAGCTCCAGGGAAAGTGCTGAATCCTGCCCTACAAAGCTACCCGCAGTGGTAAATCACTTCCTTGCGCAAGGGCTGACAACACTTTCCAGGACGCAGCACACATCTCAGAGGCACTGCTATTCCATGTACAGTTGAAGTTTAACGAACACAAGCCCTACCTCCCCAAACTTGTTGACTCCATAGGCCCTGCATTCCCAGGCTTATTATTACCAAAAAGAGGTCTGATTCAGGGCTCCTGAAATAAGCATTTGGTCTTCCTGGATGGGAAGATTCAGTAGCAACTGCTACCATCAGAATAGCCAGAAAGAGCTTTCCTTTTTTCTCTCAGGCATGCAACAATGTGACTAAAGCTGAAGAAATCTCAGCCTTGGACAAACTGTACTAAGTCAAGTATCGCTCTGTCTCCAAGTGTCAAAAGTTGTCTGCCTATTCCTTAATACACAGTATTTGGGTAGCAAGAACAACACTAGCCAACAGGCTCCACACTCACCATTCTAGAGTTTGATGGAATAGATAGATAGCTGCTGCTCCCCAAAGATTCAATTTGGAACAATTTCTTTATTTTAATTGCATTCGCTTGACTTACTTGAATTGCCAAACCCTCCCTTTAGACGGTGGCAGTCCACCATGAGCTACACGCCCATGCAAAGACAGCAAAGAATACAATGCAGGTTAGAAAAACCTATGTTGAAACAGCACAGACTGTAGCTTGTGACTAAAGGTCTACGCCTTACTGTAATTATGTCATGGGCAGCAGGTAAGTCTGGATCCTAATCTGAGAAATCAGAGAAAAATCAGAAACCTCAAGTCAAGATAGAACTCCGGGCAAAGCAAGGAAAAAAAGTAGCAGGTAAGTTTAATGTGATAAGAAGTACTTACCCACTAGCAATATGTGTGCAGTTGCCATGTACACAGGGATTACTAAGACACCCATCTGCCTGTGACTGACAGTGAGGATGATGGTAACCTTCAGGACATACACACCGAAAGCCATTGACTTCATTTATACATGTTCCACCATTATGACAGGGGCTGGATGTGCATTCATCAATGTCCACATTACAACGTGGGCCTAGAAAAAAAAAGCAATACTTATTAAGTAGTATTTCTTATAAGAACATTTGCTTTGTACATCTGCGAGAACATACATTGAGACACAACTCAGTAAAGCCAATGCAGCAGGACAGAGCTTGCATGCCTCTGTGCTTCAACTGAAGTCAAGAGAAGCATTTTTGAAAGATGCAGCACCTTTCTGTGCCTGGAAAACACCACTTACACTCAACAAGTATTTACAAACCACTCAAGAATCTCAACAGAATTCCACTACAAATCACTGGTTAATATTGATTAGGAAGGCAAAAATCACTCAACTATATCATGCTTGGAACAAACCTCTTGAGCTCCACTTGTCATAGCCCTGCTCTTCTGCTTTGAAAGTACCTACCCTTTGAACAACCAATACTGCCATACTGTCTGCAGTAAATATAATCCCGGCTGTTTATTGCACAAAAGGTTCTCTAAAAAACAGTTTCCTGTTTTTGCCCGCCTCTGATTACAACTGCAAGATCCTTGAAGTAGTGACCGTATGATCTTGTGAGGCTGGAAAGCTAAACAAAGTGAACGTTGCAGTAAGTTGAAAGCATTTTTAACATAAGGAAAGGACAAAGTAGCGAGACCCCATGCAAGCCATCTCTTTAAATACTGGAATATGCAAATTCGTCATATTACTGAATTATTTTAAGAGCATAACAGTAAGAAGTCCAGTAGGATAACAAATATGGTATGCCAGCGACAAAGAAGACTGAAAGGCAAGAGTTATCAGGATCATGCCTCTTCCTGTTCTGGGGACTAAAGAGTACCGCCACGCCAGAGCCAAAGGAAGGAAGGAGTGTCAGAAGTTTAGAAAGACGCCAAGAGAAAAGCACAAAACACATGAAACCTCTTAGTGCTATTTCTAATGGATTTCAGATCAATTCTAATTAGAATCATTCAGAAATAAACAGTAACAAACATGATGAGAAAACTGTTATAAACAGTACCACACTGCCTTACAACAGTTATTTTACAAGCATATTACCCTACATGGCTCAAAACATATTAAGTCCGTTACAAACGGTGTTGAGATGTGCTTTAGTCATCAGAAATAGTCCTGATACAGATCTCCAGTTCTAAACATGGAACCAAAGTGCCTAAAAGCTTATTTTTTCAGACCTACTTTTACTGTATTAGATAAGTCTTTATAATTTAAAAAGGAAACAGAACAGACCACACTATGAAAGAGAAGTACTGAAAAAAGCAGGTTATTCAGTCGGAGACTTCAGAGTGGAGAACAGCTCATTAGAACACTGAGTTAACGCTTTGCTTTCACAGAAGGAGAAACACTGTTCATGGTCAAAGCACCAGGTACTGTCTAATCAAACACCTGTCTATATTGTCCACCATCTCTCCGTCCCTGGAAAGGAGCTTTAAATAATAAACCAAAGTCACATGGGTTTTTTTGTCATAAAACCAAGAAACATGAATTGGACGTCATTGCCTAACAAGAATGGCATTTCGCAGTACAGATTAGGCCATCTTTCTGCTTGGTAGAACTTGCTGTAATGTAAGACGCTGAGATTCAAAGAATAGAAGGATTTAGCAAGATACTAACCGAATCCCTTGCAGTCAATATGCAAAGAACAGCCCCCTTAGCTACCTGGATAACTATCTTCAAAGCAACTCAAAGCTATTGGGTAGCTGACTTTACCTGTAAATCCGGGTTTGCAAGCACAATTGTAGCGATTAATGCCATCAATACAGTCCCCGTGAATGCATGGGTTACTTGCACAGTCATCAAAGTTATTTTCACAGTTCACTCCTGGAAAAAAAAGTTAGAAGAATAAGGAGGCCAAATCTTACAAAGAAGACAACAAAACTATTTCCTAGAAATAGCCAAATTAAGAACCCCACCTGCTTCAAAGTTACACATGCACTGGGGCAACTGAAACAGGTGATGATGTAGAAGCACTGCAACACCAAGGAATATCACCCGAGTCACTGGGTGCTGACTGAATATGACCCTGAACTTGTACTAAATGTTTAAACAGAAGAATAAACCATTTTGAACACCATGCCTATTTTTTTTCTGCATGCTTGAATTTTGGGAGTAAAGAGGAGGTAAATTCATCCAAGACCAGTTGCAGTACCAGAGGGTTAGACAATCCACACAAACACACCAAAATTCAGCAAGGAAAAGTAACGTGAAAACGATACTCTCATACCACAAGTTTATCTCTGTATGCAAATTTAGCACACACCAGAGCATATGTAGGAAATAATAAAATGCTTGAATTCTGTTAGAATCCAATCCTTCCACTCGTGCTTTGTGTACCTGAAGTGCCCAGCAAACAGTTGCATTGGTAGCCGTTCACCAAATCAATGCAGCGCCCTTGATGGAGGCAAGGATTGCTGTGGCATTCATCTATCTGCTCGCTGCATATGGCACCCATATAGCCAGGATTGCATATACATGTGTATGAATCAATTCCATCTTGACATTCCCCATGGTGGCAAGGATCAGGATCACAGTTGTTGATATTCTCCTCACACAGAAGGCCGGTAAAACCTAAGGAAAAATGATGAACAGGAGTAATTAAGAAATTAACTGGTATGATGCTACAGTGAATATAATGCAAATATAGAAAGAATTGTATTAAGAATCAGCAAAGTGGCAGACAGCACAAAGGGTAACTGGGCACCTCAACTGCTGCCCATTTTCCAGCCTTGGAAAACACCACTCCTCCACTGCTCACAGCATTACAGAACAACATCTTGCATGGAGAATCCTGGCATTGGAAGTGGTTACCTTCAGTTTATTCAGAACAGTAGCAATGAGAGGAAACATGTAAATCTCCATTAAAAATATTTACTCACATCAGTATAAACTATCTGAAGGCACTCTCCCATCATTACTTCCTCTACACCACACCAAGGGGATTGACTTTTTCAGTGTGAGGAATTACTACAAAGATGCTGCAGAAACCTTCCCAAGTGAACTCTCTTGGCTCATGTCAAAGCTTCTGCAGCTCTGCTTTTTTAAAAGTTTCTTGCCCCTCTCATTGGGAGGAAACCTTTCAGTAACTCCAGTCAAGCACCAACTGCAAATTTATGAAAGACTGCATGCAACCTCTTCAGTTAGGAGCAATGAAACAAGCAGCAATTTGGCCTGTTTCATTCTGCTTCAGCTGGGAAACATCCTGAGCAACAGAGAAGGACAGAATCTATTCACCAGAAGCGCTAACACAATGGTTCAGGAAGGTCAGAGCAGCAACCAATTCCCTCAAGAGCCCTGTTTTCCATGATGGAGCAGAGTTACATGAAACAGGGACAATCTAAAATAAATGCTTGTCAGAGATGAGGTTTTGGAGCAACAGCTCAAACTGCCTTCCAGCAGCTGGAGATTAGGAAGGTAGAACTTCAAATTTCAAACACCAACTGGAGACTGATACAAACCAAGCTGCAGGGAATTTCAACAGCTGAAGAGTGATTCTCACCTGAGTATTATAAGTGGATAACAGGCTCCCCATTTTTCATACAGGTTTGTGGTTATTTCTCTGGTCAAACATACCAGGTGACGGCTAACATTTCCAAGTTCTGCGAACGTATGCATGGATGAATGGGTGTGGAAGTAGGTGGGGAGAGGGAAGGGAAGCTAGTTAGAGAGATGGATATAAAAAGATGTTAGGGAAGGAAGAAAAACAAACCGGTAAGAGGACGAACAGTGGCAAAAAAAAAACGAGGACAGAGCAAAGAAAAAATAGGAAAGACCTAAGACAACTCAAGAAAAGAAAAGCCATGATCTACCACTGGGAAGGAGAAGTGGAATAATGCCAGAAGGGAAAGAAAAGACAAAAAGCAAGCAGTAAATAGAGCTATCTGTACAGCATTTGGCCAAACATTTTGCAGTTTTCAATCACTTCAGCAGCTGGCGATTACCATTCAGGGAACACATATCACTCATAATAGGAGATTAATAGAGCAAGAACATACCCAAACATTATTTTCCAATAACTGACCTGTCGCAATGATGAATTCCATATTTCAGTCTTATAGAAGGCTGTCGATATTAAATATAATACTTAGCACAAATTAATTCAAAAAATTAGTACCTTGCACTGAACCACACGAAGATCAGATATCTTTATCGATCTCTTAACTGAACATATCTTACTGAGATACAATTTCCCTCTTTACAGACAAGAGTTAGACTAGAAGAAAAACACTTGAATATAGAACACAAAAATGTCTCAGATAGGATGGAAAAAAGCCCTAGTACAGAGTCCCTCTTCCATTTTCAGCCAAAGTACTAACCAAGGATTTTACCATGAGCTGCTGCTTCAGTAACATACATTTGGTTGCTCCCAGCCTGTTCCTTGAAAATGCTCCATACATCATGTGCCTTCATGGAAGCATTAGTCTTCCCTCCTCACCTGGGAAACCTAGGATTTCTGTACTTAAAGTGGTTCCAGCAGTTTCGTACCCAAATTCAGAATATGCTTTTCAAGGTGCAGCTCTCCACATTATCCTCTGCTACACAACCCAAAAACCTCCTAGGCCCAATAAGCTCTGCACTCTTGATGAATGAAAGCAACCAGACCACACACCAGCTTGAGAAAGACTTTCTAAGACAGTTTCCAAGTTTGGAGAAGATTTAGTTGCTGCTTCTTTTTGCAAGTGTCAGCTTATTCTGTCACATGCAGCAATCAAAAGGAGAATTCTGAAAATAATTATTCCTCTCCTGATTAGAACTACTGCATTTCCCTACTTCCAACAAATTCATTGTTTCTTCAGGCACTTTTGGGAAGGGGGACAGGGTGTGTGTGAAAAGACCGGGGAGGAATTTTTAGGCTAATCTCTGCTATGTTCTGTCCAGTGTAGAATAAATTAGGGAAGTCAAATTTGCCTTAATTTGATTATTGGAATGATTCAAAATGAGAAAAATTATACATAAGTCTAGCCAACGTAACAACACATTTCTGGGACAAAGGTAGCTCCAGGAATTGTTCAGCCTCTTCCCTAATGGAAGAGCTAAAGCCAATCCATTCCATGCCTGAATCTGCATCATGAACGATGCATCGGGCACCATTAACTGAAAGCAACCAAAAGTCATTCTTTAGTGAGAATTAGCATGTAACTGCTCTGAACTCTCTTATTTGACCAGATGTAAAAATTAAGATAAAATATATCTATATCACTCTTAGACTGAAGATAAGAAAATCCCATAATTAAACCTGATGTTTCTACATGTGTAATTAACCAAGCAGTAAAGGAATTCAGCACATTCAAAAAAACAAAACAAAACAAAACAAAACAACACCTCAGTTCCATCCACAGCTCTCTCAAAATTTCTGTACAATGCTTGCCAAATCATTTTAACTACATTCTGGCAGGCAGCTACTGTGTGGTACTTCTTCCAGTAGGCACAACTTTTACTGTATTTCAATCTTCCAGTTTTGACATAAAATAGCCTGATGCAACAGAAATCAGAATACACAGTAGTGCTGTTCTGTTCCTCTCTTGTTCTTCAACTGTGTACTATATAATCTGGCTTAGAAGAAACAAAGGTAAGCCACAGATAAAGGGCTTCACACTGCTGTTTTTTCCACCCATGGATTCCATAGTCAATATGAAAGATGCTGTCACCCTCTGGGAAGCAAGAGGTAGGGCTGAAAGAGGGATGCCAGAACTCCCATTAACTGTGAACTTACTGCTCTCACAAGTGAAAGGCTTTCTGTACTTAAATACTACTTCTCTGCCGCAAAGGAGTAGACAAAGCTTTGCAACAAACAAGCAACATTTCAGAAAAAGAAAGAAAGAAAGAACACTGACACTTCTTTGACCACCCCTTTATGTATTTAGGTTACATGCAATCTCCAGTCCAGGGGCTCTGAACACAAGACTAACCTGTGGCGCACTGGCACTCATAGCCATTGGGATGGTCGATACATTTGGCTCCATTGAGACATGGCGTGCTGGAGCAGTCATCTATATCAATCTGACACACAGCACCACTGAATCCTGAAAGGCAGAAAAAAGATGAAAATCCAGAAGTAATTTGAAGTAGTTAATCTAAACAGCTGCACTGTCAGGAATTATTTATTAGCAAATCCTTAAAACCACCCAAATATAAGCTCGGTAAATCTAAACTCAATTGCATCATTAAGCACACACACCACACCCTGGGTGGATTGGTTCCTCGTCCAAACCACAGTTTCAATCCTCCAGGTCAAAGAAGCCTCAGCTTGAAAACTGAGATGGCCAAGTCAAACAGAAATAAAGCTGATGGAGCACAAGTGGTGTCCACTACTGGACAGTATGCCTGTCTGTAAAACCAAGAGGCCACCAAGAAAAACTTTCAAGCAATCGAAGCAAGTAACTTAAAATGAAACAATAATGCATATATCACTAGAGCCTTCAGACTAGAATTACTACAGCAGTATGGAATGTGGTACAGTACAGCACTGTATCTTTCAATACACTTATTGAAATAGTTAATGAACTATCAACAGGTTATGTCAGATGATGCAGAACCTTAGGCACTTCAATAAAAAAATAAAAAATGCCAGGTATGTTTCTTGGAGGAAGGAACCAAAGGAGGAGCCAGAAGATCATTAGTCAATAAGAAGGGATGCAGAACAGGCTTTTGTTAAATATATTCTGAACTCAGAACGTTTTGTAGGCCATCATGAAAACAACTGACTTTTACCCTTTTACCCTTCTTTTCTAAAGCGGAGACCCAACCCACCTCCCTCCTCATGCAAGCGACATAAACTATACTGATGCAAAAACGGCTTCTGCCTAAAAACCTCAGAAAAACACAAAAAGCATGCAGAGGCTCTGATTTTTAAAATGGATTTATAATTACTCATCTATATCTCACTATACCACAATAACAGAAGTTCATGCTGCCAACTACCATTTAAGATGAGATGTCCAACGGTATATTTCTCAACACTTACTCAGCTACAGGCACAATACTATTGCAACCAATATAAGTCTATTCTTATTTACTAGTGATTACAATTCACTCATTCAAACAGATGCTGCACTAAGACAACAGAAACTCACAAGAAACATACCACCTGCAATCTCTCACTGGTTATCTACGCAGTTCTTGGTAAGGTAAAGCAGGAAAAGCTTCCAGAAATAAGTACTTACCAGGAGGACAGACACAGAGGAAGCGGTTGACTTTATCAAGACACTCTCCGTTGTTCACACAGGGATTACTTAGACACTCATCAATATCTTCTTCACAGTGAACACCTTTAAAACCTGTTTAAAAAAAAAAAAATAAGAAAGAAGAGGTGACTAAAGGCCATAGAAAGTGCCCTTGAAAGTGTAACTGCCTCTTATACCAGCTCTGAAAGTCTAAGCCTAGTTTCATTGCGAGTTTGGAAAGAACCTACAAGGTAAGAATATACACCAGAGGTTAAAAAGGGATGTTGAATGTGTATTTTTCACCATTGATGAATGTGCTCACTTAATCAGCAGTTAGGAGAAGTTTGTGCTGAATTCACATCTAATGTTTTCTTCCACTTGATAAGAAGGGGTTATGTTTAACACTTTGGAAAATACCAATAAATTTGGGTATGTGCCAATATAAGGTAAGAGGTAAAGAAACAAACACAGAAGATAATTTTAGCTCAAGGCTTTTTAGCTAATGACAGGGTAAAAGAAAAACATTAAGAAGGGTGAAATACTTGCGACTAGAGTTCCAGCTTTCAAAACAGATTAGATATTAATAAAAACTCATTCTAGTTTTCATGGTATCATTTGATCACCTGCAGGGGTCACAATTCTTTCATTATACTTTATAAGACTGTGCAACTAGCAACTTGCACCCTTTTCTTTTTTTACCACTTTCTATCAGAAGAAAAATAGCATACTATATAGGTCATTGGTATGGTGGACATGTAAATTTTATAAACATGATTTCAATCAAGCAACTTTTTTACAGTTATCTCCTCAGGTCAATGGAAGCTTGCATCATCTGAGGTATTTAAAGCAGATAAAAAAACCCAACCACTATTATCCAGAATCATCATATACAGATCTCAAACACAGTCACTCTTTTAAAGTTTGCACCTGCTTTGCTTTCACAAATATAAGTTTCTCCACATGCACTTTACCAGGCATAGTAACAAATACATTCACATATACTCCAGCTCAGAATGCTAACTTCCTCTGCTGATGTACAGATCGGTTTTCTTCTCAGTCCCCTAATTGCTTTCTCCCCTCCAAATGCCAAGTCCTCCTGGCTGGTGCCATCACAGCAGGCTCTCTCTCACCGTTTCATTTAGCCTCACCCCTTTGCAATTTTGTGTTCCACCTCAGCAGAGCTGGCAACCCCCCCTGTGCTCTGCCTCCTGACTTTTTCCTTTGCTGGAAGCCCCATCTTTGTCAGAAACTCCCCTCACCTGGCATACAGAGACATGTGAATCCTCCAATTTTATCCAGGCAGGTGGCATCGTTTTGGCACGGATTTGAATGGCATTCATTGATGTCCATTTCACAGCGAGGTCCTGTGTAGCCCTTCAAACACTCACAGTGGAAAGAGCCTTCTGTGTTTACGCACTTCCCAGCATGTTCACACGGATTGCTGTTTGCTGCAAGAAAAAGATATATGCGTGTGTGTCAAAACCTCTCCTCGGAGCAGGAAAGCCACAGCATTCTTTATTAGTCATGGTCTTTTCCAGTGGTCATTCCTTTCTGGCAAGTAATACTGAGGAAACACTGCTCATCCTTCTGGGGAAAGGCTACTGTGATTGAAGAGAACATGTGGCAGTTACTTGCCTGTCAGAGGCAAAAAGAAAGATTGCTGTCATTACCGATGGACCAAAGGAGCAACTGTGGTCCGTATTACTAATGACAGTTCTTGAGAGTATCAACTAGCAGGGATTAGCAAATTAACAATGCTTTCAAGGAAGGCCTTATCTCTAGATCACCTTTTACATTAACTTCACTCCTGAGGCTGACAAGATGCTGCCACAGCCACAAAACAACCAAACTAGCCCTTCATGTGTTTTCAAATAGGAACAGCAGTCTTGTCCAAGGAAGACTGAGGAACAAAATTCAAAGAAGTGCTTCTTTCCAATACTTCCATGAGTGCCGGTTAGGTATTACCTTCATGCATCACACGCTAGAACCATGAACTTGCACTCACAAAACTATAAGCAAGACTGCGAGAGTCCAGCTAATCCCCAAAACAACACAATGGCATGATATCAGAGAACTACAGCTTTAAAAGCCCATTTGGTCACCAGTCTCAGAAGGCACTCAAAAGACCCAGCCATATTCTGGCTGTCAAACAGCCTTGATATATTTCTACCAAGCCAGGAGCTGCAACAACTTCCACACGAACTGCCATACTTTCTTTGTACACTTGAGTTCTAAGGGTCAGCTTAATTACCACATCTGTTTACGTGCACTCCTCGCACAATGCTAAAGCCTTCATGCACAATGAAGAATGATTAAGCATCTCGCTGCTTTTCATATTCCAGAGGCTAACAGTTCAAACATGGACAGCTACTCTGACTCAGCCCTTTGCCCCAAGTCTAACACAAGATTTAAAACTCATCTGAAGACACTGAAATGGAAGGGGGAGAGCAGGAAAGGAGTCGCACTTCTGGTTGAGAAGCTATGATGAAATGTGTATTCTTGCCCCTCTGTTAGTTCATAAAGCAAACAACCCAACTCCCTGTTCACGTACTCACAAATAGCAAATAGAAACTCACCCATTGCACATTCGTCCACATCTTCAGTGCAGTCTGCTCCCTTATGGCCTTGAGGACAGGTGCATATATAGTGTCCATTCACAGGATTGGTATCACACAGAGCACCCTTCTGGCATGGATTGCTAACACATGCATCATCCAAGTGGCACAGAAGACCTACAGAAGCAACCAAGAGTTTATTCAAAAAACTGAGATATAGCAGCTGAACTTTATGTTACACAATCAAATCCTCTGTCCTGATGTTTCAAATAGAGAATCCCACAGCCAGAAGTTTGAGCAATAGTATCTTACAGGCTTCAACCTATAGACTACCACCAGGAGTTCACCACGCACTTATAAAACGTTATATTTAAATATAGATTCTGTGACTTCAGAGGTGTCTCCAGCACTTCTAGAGCAGTACAATGGCTTACCATTACCAAAATCTCCTCCTTGGAGCAGTTAACTGACTCTTCTGTAACCAGCATGATGATATTCCTAACAGCTGAAAAGACAGGTCCACATGAAGCTCACCTTCTCAATTCAGATATACTGATCACTTGTATTTCCGGGTAGTAGTTAGGAGAGCTTCATATTTTTACCTACCCTACAACAGCAAATTTTCCGCTATACCAGTAAGGGCATCCTCACTCATACAAAAATATCTGAATTTGCCTTCTAAACTTTTAATTACAATTATAGTAAGTGGCACAGAGCAAGTCACCCTCATGCATAACTTAGCAGGACCTGTATTCACCTGAGAAGTGCCAGAAAAAGAACTGCTTTCCTTGCAATCTAAACCACAAGTTTGTCTTCCAGCCTAATACACATAGTTCTTTGTCCTGAGCTACAGAGGTTTAAAAGGTCTTTGCTTGTGGACAGCACATGTTTCCTTTTGTTCTTCCTGGTTTGGTCACAAAGTGTGTAAAATAACACAGCACTTCAAGCAAATGCATAAACTTAACAAAGTATCTTCTATTAAGTGCCACACCTATGCAAGTTTTCTGTCCTTACCTGCCTTTCCTTCTGGACAAATGCATGAAAAAGAAGCCACTCGATCAATGCAAGTAGATCCATTAGCACAGGAGGCCGTGAAGCAATCATCAATGTTCTTACTGCAGTCGTCTCCACTCCAACCATTGACACAGACACAGGCATAGCCACCATTGTGGTTGGTGCAGGTACCTCCATTCTGACAAGCATTCGGCTGGAGCTGACATTCATCAACATCTTCAGTGCAAAACTGGCCTGATGCACAGAAAGGAACATGTTTAATAAAAGTTCAGACGCTTGGACACAAGGGGACTCTTGCACAGAAAACATAACCCAGGGAAACGCTGTAGTCCAATCTGATTGCCACTTCTTATTTCTAGGACACTCAAGCCTGAGAACTTCCAACAACACTGTCATCAAATTGGCAAAAGACAACTGGCATCCATACATAACTCCAATGCAGGAGCTGAACTGCAAATAACTTGGAAAGGTACAGTGTGAGAGCCAGCAGGCAGCCTGCACTATATGAAGATACACCTGTGAGGACGCGAGAGGCAGAAAGAATAAAGGTCTGCCCGCAGAGCAGCCAGAGGAACTAAGAAGAGAGATGGCCTCACAAGAAAATCTTGGCCAAAGCCATGTCAGCAGGCCAATAGCAAAGTAATTCTTGTCAGTAGAACTTAATTCTTTCCTATATAATTATGCAATGAATTTTACTTGATGAGGAAGAGTAGGAGACTCCTCTACCTAAAATACTCATTTTCCTACCCCCAGGTATTTCCACAGACAACCACAAATAGTTGGGTTTTTTTGGTTGTTGAGCGTTTTTTTAGAGACAAATAAATACTCCAATAAAATGCTTTAATGACTGGAGATACTGGAGGGAAAAAAACAAACATACACTGTATCAGGGAGTTTTAAGGAAAAGGACCACTAGACCACCAAGTATGAAATCAGTTTCACAGAATACTGAATTTCACAGTAACATCTCTAGGAAGCTCTACAATTCACATTTACTAAAGTATTTATTTACCCAAATCCATCTTGCTTTGACATCAAGATCTGGAGAACCTACTACTCGCATCAATATTTTGTTTCGACACTTATTCATCTTTCTGATTAAAGCTGCATGGTTTACTTTTAAGTTGAAATCGTTTAGCTTCAGTTTCAAGTAATTCATTCTTATTTTTAGTTTCTTCAACAGATAAAACTTAAAAGCTAGTTTCTCTGAGGCTGGCATACGGGCGCACATATGCAACCAGAGTACTGGTCACAGTCCACAATCTTCTTTTTGATAAACTATTTCTCCCCTTTCCATGAAGAACTCTCTAGCACTGAAAGCAAGCTTTTTTTTTTTTTACACTTCCTTGTAACTTGCTTTTACCACCCTTCCTAAAATGTTGGTACAATGTACATAGCACCAAAAGACTGCCCTTTATCAGAAAACAAGATTAGATTTGTTTGATGTGACCTCCGCCGCTCTGCCTCCAGCTGACACCATAAACTCCCTCACTAGCTTGCAGCAGCTTTCCATTATTTGAGTCAAGACTTTTAACTTAACTGTGTTGCTACTACCAAGATCCTCCCTCCCATTTGTCCTCTCCAGCTACTGTATCAGCTGCACACTTACATTTACCTGGAATTCCCCCCATATTCCAAGAAGAAGAAATTCAAGAGCAGACCACAGATGTTCCCTGCCAATTTGCCTGGGCTCCAGTTTATTCAGGTTTGCCAATTTAAAAATACTTATTAGATGTTGCTTAACAGTCACCTTGTTTACTAATGGCCCAGAAATTTTGATGCAAATGCACACACACACCCTCTTCCAATACACAGAACTGAAACATTTATTGTTGGCGAGAAAGTAAAAAAGTTCAGTCTTAACCATCTCCATCTACTATACTCAAATCATGATTCCTTTGGTTTTAAAAGTACTTACACCTTAGCCTTTGGACCTGTGAGCTCTGGATTTTTTTCCCTTAGTGGCAAAGATATGAAATTATTAAAAAAAAACCAACCAAAGTCACTTTGTTCTGTGCATGTGTTCCTTCCTTCAGCAGGATTACTTTAAAACATGGATTTTATCACTTGAAAAAACATAATAAAATTTTAACAGTAACAATAATTACAATAGTTTCCAGAATTAATCTTTACTTTCCAGTTTACTTAGTAAAACAGTTGTGGGGAAATCTAACACTTCATATTGTTATCTGCAAAACGTAGCTCTCTACATTATGAAAAAACAAAACCATGCATTTGTCATAATAGAAGTCGTTTGTCCATTAGCTTTTGATATTAGCTTATCAGTAACCAAACTGAAAAGAGTCAGTTATCTCAGACTGGTTCCTAGTAGTCGTGCATATCTCGCAACTCAACACAATTTACTTCCTTTTAAAAAAAATAATCAAGATGTTATTTGCTTATTATAAAAGTGATTTTCCTTCTTTTCTTGGAGGGGGCCCAACTCAGATCAAAGAATGTACTCGCTGACACACACTCATCCGTAGCGCGATCATTTTGCAGAAGCGTTCGTGCAGCATTTACATCCTCCTTTCAACCGCAGCCAATTTAAATTGGTATCACTAAAGCCTGAAGAGTTTTCAGGGCTGAAGTTGCCACACCACTCCAGAGTGCTATGCCTCTCTCAAAATCACTTGCCTTGTGATTGGCCGAATAGAACTCCTGAAATATAATGTTTTGTGGGTTTTTTTGGCGGATGGGCAGGTGTGGTTTATGGCAGGTTGTTGGTTTTGTTATTTAAGCAAAGATGGGCAAACTACTCCCTCATATAAACTCTCTGGGTTTGTTTTTAATTTCTCATTTCAAGTGTCACTAGTACCATCAACACTTGTTTGAGCTCCTTAAATTTGATCTCCACTTAGCTTCCCAGATTACCAATACTCCTTTTGCAGCTACCAGATCACAATCATATTTGTGTTTAATTATGAATATGAATCAAACAGAGCTCCATTTTAATGCAGCTTGTTTTAAAACCAAAGCAAATTCAACTCAATGTATGAGGGCATAAATGAGTAATTAACTATTGCATTTCACTATTGAGTATTTTAATGAAAAAAACCTGTTCTTCATTGAAGTTAACTGAAACCCAGACTCAACTTCTGGGCAAAGATACACAAATCAAAAGCAACTTAAGGCAAGCAGAGCATATCAATCTAACTACATAAATAAGTACTCAGTCTCATCACCATTGGGCAATATAAGTGTAATAGTTTTTGAAAGATTTTAGGACCATGTTTTAAAATACTACAAATCCCAGACTAAAGTCCAAGGCGCTCACGTTTCTTAACTGGACCTGGTGAACTGGCAAGAATGCAAAGCAAGTCCAAGTTCACTGACAATGCTTGAGACCTTATTACTGAAGTGGGGCTTGAGTGGCTTGGAAATGAATTCTGTAAGCCCAAAGTCTTCAAAAGAGAGAAATACAGGTTTTTTTAGGTGGGATGGTTTGGTGGGGTTTGGGTTTTTTTAGATAGCTTATGGTTGCTTATACGGTGTTTCTGAATCTTTAGGTATTAACAACAGGGGATTAATGGTCAATATTGTAATTCTTCAACACAGGTTTTTGGAAGGGTTTTTTTGGTTGGGTTTTTTTGGTGGTGGTGTTTTTTGTTTTGTCCCGTCCCGTCCCCCCCCCCAGAAACCAGCACACACATTTGTAAACAGCTTTCACGACTGCTCTCCCTCACGGCATATCATGACCTAATTCTTAGCAGGACTGTAGGATGGCCCCAACCTCTCAGTCTCCAAAAAGGGCTGATTTGCCCTCAGTAGAGACTTCAACTACTTGTGCAAATGAAAGAAATAGATGAATATTTTGGCCAGGTGCTACAAAGAAAAGATTTGATACCTTCAACGTAGTGTCTGTCCTGGGAGCTTCCTGAATTATTTTTTCATGGCAGAGACAGAAGTATCTTTTGGTGTCAGACATAAACCAGAATTCTAAAACTTCTCAGTGAATATTCTGCAAAGGACTTCTCTCTGCCAGGTTAGTTAGGTAGATTTAAATCAAATGAGACAAAAGATCTCTGAAACAGTTTACTTAAGGGATGCCAGTTTGACTTAATTGTAACTGAACAAAGTATATTTATTTGTAGCCATGTACTTGGTAAGCTTGATTCTTCCTAAAACTCTTAACAAGCAGAAAACAAGTCTTTCATTCACAAAACTGAAATTCAACTTCCAAGTGCAAATTCTGTTATGAATTGTACAGTGTAATACACATCTTCCTAACCCTAGTGTTTCTGAATGCCACAACCACTTCAGCTAAGTGTTAATTCATTTAGCTGCAAGTTTCTGTAGGTATTTCTTTTTTTTGTGCTCTTACTAGTTTCAATTACATTTGAGAGAAACACAGTAAATATAGAGTGAACAAGTGAAGGCAAGCACAAATACACTAACTGTACAATATTTTCATGGAAATGTAGAAAGATACATATAAAAGACAACAAGAAAGGAAACACAAATTACTCCAAGAAGCTAATAAAAGCGTAACCTGACCTTGATATTTGCAGGGCCTGGGAAATCAGCAAAATGCCGACTCAGGTTCTAAGTGACCTTGTACAAAGTAAACAGTTAGTCCATGTGGTATTTCAAAATTGAAAACTGGAAGTAGAAAAAGGGAACAGCCTTCAACTCTTAGCACTTTTTGCCCACTATGAAACTGAGTTGCTTCCTGCATATTTCCCCTCAGAAAAGCCATATGGAGTAAGGCACACGTGTTTGCTGCTTTGATTGCGCCCATTTTCAGACCAGCAGGAGGAACTGGACAGGAACTCTGGGAGCTTCGCTTTAGGCAGACACAGGATGCAGTGGCTCAAGGCCCCTCCAGCAGATGTACCAGATTTCATTGATGAGAAAGAGCCAGCCCCTTCTCCTAGAGGTCTTACATTAAAAAGAAAATAAAGCCTGATTTATAAGGGTAAGGCAGATAGCACATAAAATGAGTACAATCCTACACTGAAAGAAGTAGAGCATTAGCTTGAGTGAGTAAGAAACCAAAACAGTCACCCTGGAAAGCAGCAACATACCAAAAGGTGATCCTACTGTATCATGCAGGCTTTGCATAAACTCCAATTCCAATTGCACTGATCCTGTAGCTGAATGCAGGACCTTCAGTCAGTTCAATCAGAGGTCCTCCATCTTTGGCAGAGCAGACCTTCCATAAAGAAGAAAGTTTTCTTGGCCTCTTAACAGCTCTCCAGCAGGAAAGTACACAGCTGGAGTAACAGAGGCTAAAGCTCCTGAGAGGAAATCTCACAGGCAGTTTAGGCACTAAAACACTTAGCAGGACTAAGGATGCAAATACTTCCCTGTGCCTTGAAAAAAATCAGTTTCTCGAAAACTGAGCTGGGAGGAGACAGCAATGTGCATTTCTCTCAAAATCACAACCATGACAGCACTGGAAGACTGAACCGGAAATCACAGTATCTTAAAGGTTTAGGATACTGGAAGGGAACTATAATCCAGTGAGAATCACAAACTGGTCCTCGAGGTCCTAAGAGACTCACTGGAAGAGGAACATCAGGTTTCAAGAAGCTCTTATGCCCCCATCCACTCAGCACCTCACCAGAAACCTGTCACTTATCTCAAACTAGTGCTCCAGTACACAGGGAAGAGCTCACTAGCTCTCTTGGTAGGACTATCTGGGAAGCTATAAACCAGGACTACAGAAACTCTCTGAAACAGTAATTTAATTCACAAAGTATTCCAAAGATTGTTGTATGATTTTTTTGAGTATGATCCGTGTAGCTAAAGAAAGCATGGCTCATTAGAACTGTTTACATTTTTTCTCTAAGTTTCAAAGGACTTATTAAGTGAGAAGGTGAACAGCATCTTATCAAGACTCAAGAACAGGCTAAGAGATAAGAAACAAGAAACAGTATTTGTATAAATGACTGAATCTAATTGAGGCAGAAGGTTAGCAGTGCCACACTGCAAGGGACCACGCAGTTTCTTCCCCTCTCTAATCACCCATGTGTTCATTCAGCATGCCAACTGGCAGACCACATCTGGCTGGGGAAGGACATTTCTCTGCCCAGTTCCTTCTTGTAACACAAGTAAAATGTCTGCATTGACATCATAACCCAATGCATGTTGGTCAGTCAGGTCAAAGCTCAGTTTCCTCAAGCTGCTGTGTGAGTCTCCTCAGCAAATGAAAAGTAAAGGAAAAACTGCATGGAACCACAGGGCCTTCTAGTAAAATGGTGCTTATGAAAAATACTTTAGCTCCCATGTTTTTGAATTGTGTATTTGCAAACACATTCAATTAGTCTTTAACCCACAGAATTATCCAGACTCCTTGAAAAAACTAAGTTACAATTAACAAATACAGACAGACACAGGAGCATTTAATTAATGGCCTGGAAGGAGATGAACAGTAGGCAGTGGTATCTTTTACATAATAACCTTTATATTATCCAGGAAGAAGCCAAGTAATTTCAGACAGATTTAACCAAGAAAGGTTGCTGCGCAGTGCAACAGCAGACAAGGCTTAGTGCACCAACGCCAAGTAAAATACAAAGGCAAACAGACTTGTTGCAGAAGGTTTAGGTTGGGCACTCCTTGAGGAAACACTTCAACTTCCCTGGAAGAGTTCAGTGGGGACCTCTGCTCAATCACAGCTTTAATCAACAAAATAAACATCACTGACAAGACATTTGACTACAAGGAAGAATAACTAATGCAAACAGTTGTTGTGTAATAGCAATGGCATAGCCTCAGCCTGGAATACATTTTGCAGCATTGAAGCCACCACCTCTGAATAATGATGCTGAAAAGGGGTAGAGTTCAGAGTCTGACAGACCAATGGAGAGAAGAATTTCATAAGAGACTTACAAAGCAACTGTTACCGGCAAAGGGAGAAAGACAGATGATAAAAAGTATAATACAACAGTCATCGCAGGGAAGATACAGCATGTGGCAAAGTATACAAAAGAAAATATTTGATCATTTATATAATTTGCTTTATTGACACAAAGTATCTCAAAGCAAAACTTCAGACTTTTCTGAAAGAGGCAACACCTTTATACAGACAAGAACATCCAGAGCAATAAACAGTTAATACTGAGAGAAAGGGATCTCAAGTGTGATGTCCAGATGACATCCAAATTCCAGACCCTCCTGACAAAGCCATCTCCGCAGCTCCCTGCAGGCAATCCGATGACTAGGCCTGCTGCTGTCAGCTCCAAGGATGGCTTCAGGCACACACAGAATTCAATGGACTACACTGTTTACATCTGCAAAAAGTGCCCCCAGCTGCATGTGTCTTTAGTAAAGGTCTTCCCTGTTTAAGCATTACAGTAGTATCCCCTGAAAAAGAGGGACTGAAGCCAAATATTTTTTCTCTAGCAGGAGTCTTCTAAAGAAGTCAGAGGCATCATAGCTCTCAGAAGTGTTTCTTCCCCAGGATCTCACAGCATCTTTCTTCCATTTGAAATACAGAACTACAGAGCAGCAAAGCAGCAGCGGCCATTCCCAAACCTCAGGTGTTAGGGTCTTGGCTTTGTTTTCAATAGCTCAACTGTATCTTGGGCAATGTCAAATACCTTCCAAGATATCATAGAATTTAAGAGCTTAATATAGAACTTGAACAATTGAAGATGAATCTACAATCGTAGTGAGCAGAGTAAACATCTGTGTTTATTTTAGGCTAGTACGGTGGAGAAAAGAGTTTAATTTCATAACCACTCTGGGAAGCATGTAGTGGAAATAATGGGCTTTTACAAGGGATTTTACAGCCCCCAAATACAAAACTCTGGGCTTTAAGAGACTTATGCATGCCCTGATCCATTAAATACTGCCCTAAATCACTCCCCACAGACTACTGGCTAGAGAGGGCAATCCTGACTGAGCTCTTCAGAGGCAGTAATACAAGTGAACAGAACAAAATTCATTTAAAATTATCAGTGATGCATAACAAAAAACTGGTTTAATATGGTGGTAGTAAGTGAAATGACTGGGGACAGCAGTAGGATAGAGAAGTAACCAAAAGGAAATACACATCACCAAGCTACTCTCCATTGTGCCCTTCTCTTTACCTCCTCTGGAAAATCCATTGAATCAGGGAAATGCCTAACAAGTGAAAAGATCTGCAAGGCAAAAAAATAACAGTTGGAGCCAAACCTTACAATAAAAGCTTCATATTCTCAAGCTATCTCAGCAACACATCTTTAGTAATTATCCAAAGACAAATCACCTCATTCTAAGTACAAGGGAAGGGACAGGAACTGCCAGAAATAAGTCAGCTGCAGATAAAACAACTGTTACCTATTAGCCTGGTCTCACAGCACACATCCACCAACCCAGACTCACCAGAGTGGTCTAGCCTATTTTGTTTTAATGCCAAAGTCATGCAAGATGTACTGAAAACGTGAAGACAGCTCCACAAGAGATTATTTGGCACGTTTGATCACAAAGAGTATTTCACAGCCTGGAAAGTCACCAAAGGCACAAGGGAAGAGGCAGCAGCGTGGTCTAAATTGGATGCTGTCATTCTGTCATCAGATCAGTTCAGTTGTTAACACCTCAGGTGTTTTATTACTGCTAATAACCTAACCAAGGCTTGCTCTTGGGAAATGGAAAGCAGCACGAAACAAACAGGAGGTTGTAGCACATGTTCCAGAATCCATACTGGATAAGGTACTGACTAATGGTGTTAACTTCTAATGCCTCTGAAATCAATCTGCTCTGCACAACACTGGAATCAAGTACCACAAGAGAAACAACATCCAGGATAAAGTTTTTTTATGTCCAATGCTTCAAATCATTTGTACACTCAAACTTAAAGCTGTCAGCTCCAGAGGCTGCCACGTGCTCTCTGCTCCCTTTGTATCTGCCAGTTCGAACATGAAAAAAGAAAAAGAATCGTAATCCCTCCTGGCCTCTTTCAGAGACCTGTCTGTTGGAGATACTACTGTAGTGACAGCAAATCACCAGCCGACTTGCCAAGTTTGGCGTAGGCAGATCTCAGCCAGCACCAAAGAGGCTACTATGCTTTTTAATAAAGCCTGGAAAGGCGCCAGGAAACGTACCATTGCTACACCACTGGGAGACATGACTGCACTTCTCACGGGAGTCTGAACCATCCTCCCTGTGCTAACACAAAGGTAAAGACTGCTCTTTGCACATTATGTATGTACATGCCAACCATGATCAGAAAAAAGTGCAACCCCAACAGCACCCTCGGTCAGGTAATAATCAATACTCTATAGAAAATAGCAAGGATGCATATTCCATCATTTAGGAGACTGGCATGTTCAACATTTATGATCTAGGTCATCTAGTGTCAGAGTTAGTTTATCTACATTTCAAGCTTCTAAGTATTCCAGCAAGGCAGTGTTTTTTCTGAACACTAAGTTAACATGACTTGTTACTGTATACTTTGTGATACAGAAGCTGAGGAAAGTGGTATTTGGCAAAGAAAGTTTTAAAAAACAAAATACCAGAGCATACGATCTTACATAAAAATGTTAAACATTAGCCTTTTGATGTTTATCCTCCCTTCTTAGCAAAGAAAAGTCACGTCTGCCCAGAGTTTAAGGCTGGGATTTTCAAAGAAAACCAAGGTAGGGAGCAAATATTACTCTAATTAAATAGGAATCGAACCCTTAAGTCCCCCCTTTGAAAATTCCTGCCTAAAGCTGTGCAGAAGAAGTAACCCTTGTGCTAGTGTTTAAGAGCATATGACCAAGCTAACAGCTATTTTAATTAAAAAGCACAGCCCTGCTGCCTGAAGAGCTTTTCTGCTCAAGACAAACATTTGCTTCTTAAGCTAGCTCCCAATGCTGGAGTTATTTGGTGGAGTCAGCTGTTAGCTCACTGTGCTTCCCTTGAGACAAAGGTCGCCTACATTTTAAAATATACAGTTCACTGGAGCCCCCTTTTCAGGGGAAAACAAAGCCTAAATAAATAAAACTGCCATGGGAGTCTCGCCTTGCCAGCTACAGGGATAGACGTAATGAAAGGAGGCAAGCAGGCCAAGCCTGCAACTGAAGTACTATAATGTAGGTCTTCCAAAAAACACTTGGGCATGGACATAGTGTGTCCCCCGAACCCAGAGACTCATCCCATGACTCCTGATGCAGCACTTAAGGAGCAAACTGTGCAAAGGACTTAACTCAATGGAGGATACAAATTTTAACCTCTGCTGTGCACCATCCTTGAAAGGTGATTTAGGCCAAACACAGATTAGGATGATCTTCTGAAACACTACAGACTTTCCACAATGAAGTAGGAGTCCTTCTCAGCCAAGAAAAACAAAAGCACGTACAGCATTTTATATCATTAATCACTTTAGTACCCAAATTCTCAAGTCACCTTTCTTGACACAAAGCTGCATACATTAGATCAACAGAGTAAACAGGTGCATTTTAAACAAAGGCTTGTTTCTTTATATGAATTGTAGTCTGGAACAACTGAGCAGCCTTTCAATTCTCAAATGGTTTCACCATGTCCTGTGGAAGGACACACTAACCTTCCACATGACGACTTTACAGCCCTGGACTGCCATCACTTCCCCTGCATCCACTCACCCATGAGACTGCTCTGTGAATTTTAATTCCTGATCCCAGGAGGAAAAAAAAAAAAAAAAAAGGCCGCGGCACAGAATTTTTTACAAGATTAGTGAGTTTAAGTGGCACACTCCAACAAATACCAGAGCCAGCTCAGGGGAAGGGGAAGAGTGACTGGGAACAGGGAGAAGAGGCAAAGACACCTTCCTCCTCAGACCACAGTGAGCCCATCAGGCTGGTTTAACTGCTGCAGAACAGCAGCATAAAGCAGAGTCTTCACATGGCACAGACATCAGCCAGGATTTTTGGCTAATTTTGACTCAAATCACACTTAAAACACCAAATTCTCTGGCCTGCCACACACAGAGGAATGGACTCCAGTCTTCTACAAAAACATCCTGATCCATTTCATTACACATCTGCAGCATCAGGCCTTGAAAAGACCCAACAAACACTGGTTCTGACAAAGGATTTAGCCTGGGACAAGATAAAATCATCCTTAAACAAACAAACAAAAAAATCAGTTAACATTCAGCAACAGGAAAGATCTGGGACAGTTTCATCAAAACACATCCAGGATTGTCTTGCCTGTTACAAATTTATGAGGTTGACAGTCACTATAACCATATGAAATAGGAGAACTTTGAAGGTGACAAAAATATTAGTGACAGCAGGAATTTCTCGTCATTGTTTCTGAAAGGCAAGATTTTATCTTTCCGGAAAAAGCTGCAAAATGACAAAGAGAAGGCATGCACTTCAACAAAAAAAAAGGAGCAATGAGCTCTGTTTGAGGAATAGGAAATTAGACCGAAAGCAAACAGCCTCTCAAAAGCTGGATTCTAGTAGCAAGCAGAAAAAATATTTAAAAAAAAAAAAATAAATGCATAGCTATGTCCAGCCTACCACCTGTCAGGGAATTACAAGAGGCAGATGGTTACCAAAAGGAATTGGGACAGATTCTGTTTCAGTAAAGGGTATTTCAATACTACTTTACACAAAACTATTCTTCATCAGATGCAGTACAGCTTCTCGATTTTTCTAGCAAGGAATGGGACTGACTTCTCTATGCCATGAAGCACAACCTATGCTAACAAATACGCTAGGTCATCATCCACAGCACAAAGTTTAAATAAAGACTAAAACTGCAAACAGACCAATTTAAACTTCTCCAAGATTACATGACAAGTCAGTATTTGAAAGAAGAGACTGCAGAACTGTTATGAAGACAGCACATCTACACTGTTAAATATTTTCAGAAAATTTAAGAACCTTTTGGTTTTGGCTGACATTTATTTAAAAATATGCATCTTTGCACC
>JAVJGG010000090.1:35970665-35981209 GCA_035590195.1 Aviceda cuculoides
CTTTTTTTTTTTAAAGCAGCACAGTGTCCTCTAACCTTAAGGTCTCATTGGAAGCTTTTGATTTCCTGAAGTGTTCACTCTCACAGTTCAACACTGTTGGGCTATAAGCATTTATCAGGACAGACACAGACTCCAAGAGTTGTTTACTCAGCTCTCCCCTCTTCACTTACCTGAAGGATGATTTACAATGTTATAAACCACATTTGTGAAAAGGATGGACCTGCACTTGCACAACTTTTCCTTATTGCGGAGTAACTCATTTGTTATTGTAGTTTACGCCTGTCAGCATCATTTGCAGTCTAATCTTGAAAAAAATCACCTCTCTCCAAACTACTCTAGCAGTCCTCCATCTACCTTCCCTATTTTGTGCCCTGCCTCAGTGTTACCCCTCATGTTTCCAAGCTGGACATGTACTGTTTGCCTGCACCTTCTCGGTCTCTAATTGAAGATGCAGGAAAGGGATTGATGTCCGTTCAGAGAAACAAGCTTCTTTTAAGAAAACGCTACCAAGATGACAGAGCAGAGTCACTGCTGGGATCACATGTAGGACCACATTAGAACAAGAGGTATTCAAGTGACTTGCAAGACATTTGTCCATTCGTACCACATGGCTGCATTCACTGTGGAGCTGGACAGGATTTTGGGGTGTCATAGGACAACACTTGCACACACATTTATTGCGCAAAAGGAATATTACAGACACAATACGTGAATTCTTAAAGGCCAGCTGGCCAAGAGCATTTCACTGCACAGGCTTTCAAGCAAAGCAACAGAGAAGACCCCAAACACAGCCCTCCATTGCCATCATGAGCCTGCATCCTCCACAGGCACGCGGATCAGCAGTTACACTGCAGAGGAATGGCTATTGCTAAGGCATCCTGTGGATGCACAGAGCTACTGCCCTACATGTGTCAAACATATGTCAATACAAACATGCATAGCTACTTGTGAAGTTACTGATGTTTTAGTTTGAACACTGAAACTGGCACTGTTCATTTCAGACAAGACCATTCAGTTCCCCCAAAGGGTCTAATGTTCATTGTTCAAACAGCCAAACTGCTGTTTCCTAAACGGTGAGACCACTTTTAGTTCCAAACTGACCTGACCTTGACACGTAGAAAGTCAATGGCCTTGAGAAGCCATCATCTAAAACCACTGCTATGCTGATAACATTAACTTCACCATAAACAAAGGAAATTCTCAGAAAGCTCATTGTGTTTTAGAAAGCCATGGGAACATAAGGCTTGGGGAGTTCCTCTCTCTTTCCAGGGTTTCACCAAAGGAAGCATCCTTCGTGCTTTCAACGTTTCCTAGAGAGACTGTCCACACAGAAGAAAGATGGCACAAGACTAGGCCACAATACAGGTCTAACGATTTTTCCCAATGCTAGTCAGTCAATGCCCATAAGAGGTTCAGAGGGGGAACCACCACAACTGCATCGCAAAGAACTTCACGGGTTAATCAGAGACAATCTACCACAAAACCAAAGAGAATCACAGCCTATTACCAAGGTCTGTTCCAGGTGAGTTGCAGAAGTCATCCTTAGTTGACAGCAGCTATCCACCCAAATCCTGTAAGCCAAGCTAAATTTACGATACCTCTACAAAGCAAAATAATCCCTTGTAGATTATATACTCACACTGTACACATATGATCCACCATATCCTCTATGTTTCAGGATTAAGCCTGAGATTAATTTACGACAGAGACACTAGAAGCTATAACAAGGTTTACAATTTCAGTAGCATGGAGCAAGATTTTAGGGGTCACTGAAGGGTTGTTGGCTCCACACCCAAGCTCTCTTCATGTTTTCCTTTGCAGGTTTCACTTTCCACAGGCTTTAAGGACATATAGACAGAGAAGCAGTACAGAAGCAAGGGCACTCGCTCATTAAGGGGAAGACTCATTTTCTCCTACTAACACCTAGTTTCAAAGAGCTATGCAGGCAGTGGTTCATTTCGCTCTTATGTGGTTTTAACTTCATTTATGACTATATAATTTTTTAAAGTTAATGAGGGTTCTTTACTGGCAGACTCCTTTGCAGTTAATGACAACCAGTCTATAATGAGAATGATGGCTTCTGAGGAAAAAAAGATAGAACAACATGAAACGTCTCGTCTCTATCAGTCAAACTCCTTGCAGTGCATTTGTCTCAATTACCAATAACTACAGATGTTCTGGTTTCAAACATAATATTTTCTAGATACAGAGAAAAATGTGCTAAAGGTTCTTCAGAAGCTGAGGAGCTAGTTCAAGCTTAGTTCCAAAACAGTATCCCAATTCACTTTATGAAAGAAAAAATGCAAATTGAGTCCATACCTCAATTTCCCAGTTTTAGGGCTGTTATTTTATCTACGATTTTGAAAGAAGGGCAGAACTACACTCGACTGAAAGTGTGCCAGCTAAGAATGACCAGTATGACTCAAAAAAACCCACCCCAAAACCGGAGGTATTTGTTTATTTTTGAGGTACGGAGCCATTTTGTGACTAAATATGACACTGAATTTCCTGTAAGCTGCTTCCTTACATCATGCATAACACTTTCTTGAAATTCACACTTTTTCCCCCTGCAGACTTAGAGTAAAGCACACTCATTTATGAAGCAAAAGTAGCTTTGCTAGTCAGAGAACTCCAGATAAAAATCAGTCACAACAGGAAAATACAGCAGCAAAAACATAAGCTTCCCATACATACATTTCTCTTCCCTCCCTTTCTCCCACTTACGCCTCTTTTCAGATTTGCCCTGTTCCTCAGCAGCATTACTATTATCTACATGGATCATTACCCCAGATTAAAAATACCCCCCAAATGTATCAGTAAAGCACTGCTATATGCACACACCTGTAATAATATCAAAAAATAATACCAATAATACCATGTTTCGTACTTCTGGAAAACAAGTATCCTCTTAGAAAGTAATCCATTCAAGCACAAGTGCAGCTCTGATAGTTGCACTGCACTGCGGCTCAAGAATCATGGTACCTGTCTGCCAAACCCATGCGCACAAAAGCCTGTAACACTACCTGGTGCAATGGGAAACTGCCCTCCATTGTGATGGCTTTGACACAAACAAATTTTCTTTTAAGGGTTTTACTGACATCTGCTCCCCAGACTGCAGAACAAGGCACAGATGCGAGCTGCATTCAGCCATATGCAACTCCAGTTGTACATTGGGTGAAGGCCAGAAGTCCTGCATTTGTTTTCTGTAGTACATACCTGTCCACTGTGGCGGGCAGCGGCAATTGTACGTGTTCACACCGTCCACGCATATACCCCCATTTTGGCAGTTGTGATTTGGGCAGTCATCAACGTTGTGTCCACAGATGCTTCCCTCGAAACCTGGACCAAGCAGAAACACAGCGGACTGAAACGGGCTTCCAGCCTCTTTTGAAGAGAATTCACCCTTCGTGCAGATTCCCCCCTTTTTTTTCTTAAACACTTGCCCTGTTAACCTAATCCTGATGAACCTCAATGTAGCACACTGACCAGAGACTTCGTTGAATGCCTTTGCTGATAGCATGCAGGTCAGATTACACAGTTAAACACTACTACCATGGATAGATGCCCAAATACGTTTTCACAACCAAAAAGACAAGGGTATTTTTTCTTTAAGTGACTAACGAGCACTGTCATTCAAAGCAAACAAAGTGAAGACCAAGACATTTATTTTACTATGAGGTAAGCTGTCACTGCCCACCAAGCAGCAGCTAGAGCATCATCCAGGACAAGTTCTTCCCATGGCAAAAAAGTGCCTGGCGTTCACTTCATGAATACCTCAGCACAGTTCACATGCCTTGGCTATGCCAAAGAAAGATCTTCTATGATTTGAAAATGAGCTTCCAAATTCCTGATTTGGCCCTTTTCAGTGTTACACAAGTCAGTCAATCAACAAATCAGCCACCCAGGCAATGCTTATACACTAAGTCCTAACTGAAAAGCAGAAGAAACCAGGCACCCTTCCCCAGTGAAAATCAAGGCTCCACTAGGCACACTGGCAAAATATCCACGCCACATCTCCCTCTCCTTTCAAATAAGGAGAAGTGGGCACATTAGGGAAGGGAGTCATCAATAATCCATCTTCCCCTCAATTTCCCCTGCTGATTTACTTCATGCTTCATTAAATAAACCTGACATTTCTGCTGGATGAGAGTGCTATTTATCAAAGCACAAGTGGATGCGTGCTAATGTGGATGAAGTAAATGATTCCAGAACATACACGTTAATTTAAAACATCAGCTCTGCTTCTTCACTGCTTTGGAATGCAATATTAACATGACACAGTCCTCTCATCCTAATTATGCTTTAACCCCTCTACTTTTGATGCCCTGTTCCAGATGCTTCCATAACATCTGTGTCAAGTCACATAGACCCTCTAAGCAACATCTGGTCCAACACAGATCGTGCTGTGTGGCAGATGAGACAGACTGTAAAGCTCTGACACAGCTTCTCCAGACTACTGCTACTCTCAAGAGACTTGAGATGATTTGTATGCGCTCCCATCTCTTGAACATCTCCAATACTACAGGTAAGAGTCAGAAGCAAAGAGGAGTGCTGTTGCCAAGCTGTATCAAGTGCATTAGCATCTATCAGCAAGGAAGAATAGATTCAAAAGAAAACAAAACAAAACAAAACAAACCCACCCAAAAAACCACCACCACCACAAAAAACCACCAACCCCCCCAAAACAATCAATCCCAAGAAAACCAAAAATCTGCAATATTACCCTCTCACTTCAAAGCCCTTCCCAACCTCACCCAAGATCCTGCAAATTTCATGGCGGTCAGGAAGATTAAAACAATGAAAAAAAATATAATTTGGTTAGTCAGAATCCTAATCACAGGAGTTCCTTCCTGGCAAAAGATGCTGAGGAACAACTACCAAGGAATACAATTAGTATCAGATCACTATGTTTAAATCTGCGTAAAGCTTTCATGCATGACCAAAGGCTCAGCTGTAAAACACAGGGGTGTCCTATCAGCTTGCTTTTCAGCTTGAGGAGAATCACCCCACTGATCACAGATTGCACTCATGCCAGCAGCATGATCAGCATGGAAATACACCCAGAACCACAAACACAAAAGGTTTAAGTTCTTATTCTTTCAGCTCAGACAATATGAAGGCCTACTGTAATTTCTAGTAAACAAATTCCTGACAGCAGGCATTTATTTAAAACTATCTCACTGTACTGCACACAAACTTAAAGCGGCCCAATGATTTTGAGTAATAATAAAGCATGGAAGTCACCTCAATACTAAAACCTCACCAAGCCACTGTACATTTCCACATTTTAACCAGCTGTACTACCATCTAAGAGCTGGTCCTCAAGCATCCCATGCAAATGTAGAAAACCATTAATCCCACACTAAAAGCTGGGGGATACCACTAGTGATGGTAGAATAGAAACACAAAAGAGCTTACAAAAAAAGAAAAAAACCCAAACCCAACCCCGACAATGTAGTAAAAGGTTCAAGAGAAATGACACACAGCCAAGTGTGCTTAGTCAAAAGACAGCTCCCAAGGGAAAGGGAATCAGGAAAGGTTGAAATGGTGAAGGTGACACTATTTTGAGTGCACAGCTGAAGAAAACACAAGTTTCCTTTTTGGAAACTTCAACTCCCAAATTCCCTTTAAATTTGTCTTGCTCTGAAGAACAACTTTGGCTTAGCTTCAGAACATCTAAAAGCTGTAAAGGCGTGATTTTTGTGTCCTCTTCAACTTACACCACAATATTGTGATCTGCTTAATTTATAAATAAAACTGTCTTAGAGAAGTTTAGCTTTCATTCCTAAAAATCTGTCCTTTAGAGTCATGGTTGTTTGGGCCAACGCACCTATGTTTGAGCACGACAAGCATGAAGTTGCTCTGAGACACATGAGCTTTTAAGCTGGGTCCCAGGATCTGATTCTGCAGTTACATAACCTGACTCTTTTCCAGAAAGCCAAAGAATTCAGTGGTTTGATGTATTTGGACACCTGACACTGTTTCCTGTTCCCCCCTGTGCTGGGACTCGCATGTTGTCCTTTGCCTTCTCCCTCCAAGAGAACAGTTTGCAATACATATCCTGACTTTTGCTCTGTATCTCCAAGCACAAACTAAGGAATGAGAACCTCAAGGGGAAAAGTGTTCCCACTGCTAACAGCATGTTGTTCCTCCTCTAGTACACAGACGGATACAAGCAGATAACTTTACTCCTATGTCATCCGAAATCTCTACCCCATTCCAGAGCACCATATTCAATTCCCTCCAAATCTGAATCTTTAGCCTTATTTCAACCTATAAATTACAGCTCAGACTTTCTGCAGGACCAATTAGTTACTGGGACAGGAAATTATACCTGAAAGCGTCATGTTATTGCCAGATTTAGGGCCTGCTGACAAGAAATTAGGGATGTCAACACAGAGTGCTAAAACTGACCTGCATCATTTTAACACAGAAGTAAGGTTCTGCATACCAGGTACCCAACAGCAGTTGCCTGCATGCAGCTCAACAGTTCAGCTTCTTGAAATAAACGTGAGGTGGGCTGCTCCACAAAAGAGAGCCAGCTCACCCAGAGCAGAGAGCCATGCACACCATCTGGTACCCCAAGACTGCCACCATGCAGAACCTCACACCCCACAGGAAGCAGCTCATCTCTAAATCCCAGCAAGCAGGGTCTTCCCCACCACAGGAAATTCAGTATATCTGTTAGACCTCATTCATGATGCTCACTGCACGGGGCAGCGTGACACTCCGCTAGGAACCGGCATGAGGTTACTTCCTCTTCCCAGGAAGTGTTCCAGCTCTCATAAACAGCCTGCTCCAGCCTGACAGATCGTTTCCTGAACAAGCCTTTGGAATTCCCTAAGGTCCTTATCTTAGTTAATGGGTAATTATTTTGATGGATAACAATGAATAATCACTTTCCCAGCTAAGAACTTCCTCTATTGACTTGTTTAACATTCCATTAAAGGTTAGTTGCCAAATGAACTCCTTTTTTGTCAAATATTTATAACTACAAGCTCATTCTTATATTTAAAGGAGTTGCTAACACTTCAGGTTAAGGCTCTTTCACTGAAGTTTGGCTTTTTTTTTTTTTTACTATGACTATCTGTTATGATTTACCTAATGTGCTCATTTGTCTACAATACTTTTATCTAAATCAAAGCCCAGAGGAAAAATTATTACGCTAGATGGATAGAAAATAAGTTACTTTTCATACAGATGTAATACTGACAGTATATATAACTCTTCACTTAAAGTTCCCACCAAATGCTGACCTCTTCTAACACGACTTCATGAATTACCTAATGCAGTGTTTGTGTAAATCCACAAGTGAAGTGGCAACCTGAGAATTTAATATAGCAGCTTGACTACACTGCAGATAAACAGTACTTCCACCACTGCAGAAGAAACTGCTGTGACGTTTAACACCAGGTTGTAGGCTTTTTCTGTATTTTCAAGCTCTCATTCTCATGTATCCGTATCTACAAAAAAAAGAAATTCACTCAAAAGCAAAGAAGAAAACATCTACAGGAAACAAGAACTTATTTCGGGGGCCAGTCCAGGAGTAACCTAATTATGCTTAAATTGCTGCTTGGGCACAATCAGTTTCTTCAAAGCAGTTTCACAGGTCACAAGATGCAAAATCATATCAAAAACCATTCCAGCAGTTCAAGATGTAACTGCCTCCTGCCTGTACTGCCATAACGCTGAGCTATGGTAACATCTTAAGGCAGTCCAGAGGGAAGGGTTAGAGCAATTCCATTTATAGTCACAGTATCATCGGCATTGCTCCAGTTCAGAGAAGGAGTCTAAAGAGGAATTTCTAGTCCATACTCTTGGCACTCTCTTCCAGATGAGCAGGCCTTGTTCACATCTTCTCTGGGCGTGACAGACCACCATTTCTCTTCTCTCTCTGTTGACCTTTCCTTCCCAGACAGAACCTTCTCCAACACTTCAGAAATTTTCATGCTGCATGCTTGACTGTAAGGGGGAAGAAATGGCTGGGTGCCTTGCCTTTATCTAAGAGTTCAATGTAAGCATCTTGGCCTCTCTAACCTCTCTTTTTGCTGTTTTTCAAATAACTAGTTTTTTTAAAAAAAAAAAAAAAAATCAAGCTAGCAAAACATCATGGCCAACTTAAATACAGGAAATACAGAAGTGAAGGCTCTCAAAGCCACATTAACTCACCCCCACTATACACGTTGTGTAACAAGTCCAAAAAAGCAGCTAATAACCCAAAACGTGTGTGAGCAGTGTGGGTGTGTAACTGTTACTATAGTAATCTCATTTTCATTTCCTGACCATAGTTTAGCCAGCCCACACGCTTGTCTGAGGGAAAAATGCGCTCCTACCCAGCCTCGTGCCCCTGTAAGAGTCACGGAAATCAAACTGTTTTATCAGCTTTACAGGATCAAGCCCTTCAATCTTCAGCTCTTCTTCCCCCCACAACACTGCTTCTGCATGAGATCTTAAAACTCCTTAAACTGGCTAAACAGATCTAACTTTAACAAAACTCTGAATTTCTGATCAAGCCTGTTAATCTAGAGATACTTACTTTGCAACTTTGTTTTAAAAATATGCAAAGCAGAGAAGAATAAATCCCCTGAGAGCAACTGTTAGTTTACAGAATGGTTTGGGTTGGAAGGGACCTTCGAGATCATCTAGTTCCAACCCCCTTGCCATGGGCAGGGACACCTTCCACTAGACCAGGTTGCTCAAAGCACCATCCAACCTGGCCTTGAACACTTCCAGGGATGGGGCATCCACAGCCTCTCTGGGCAACCTGGTTCCAGTGCCTCACCACCCTCACAGTAAAGAACTTCCTTTCACCTAATCCAAATCTACCTTCTTTCAGTTTAAAGCCATTACCCCTCATCCTATCACTACATACCTTGTAAAAAGTCCCTCTCCAGCTTTCCTGTAGGCTCCCTTTAGGTACTGGAAGGTTGCTATTAGGTGTCCCCAGAGCCTTCTCTTCTCCAGGCTGAACCACCCCAACTCTGCCAGCCTGTCTTCATAGGAGAGGTGCTCCAGCCACTCTCTGATCATCTTCGTGGCCCTCCTCTGGACCTGCTCCAACAGGTCCACATCCTTCTTATGCAGGGGGGCCCAGAGCTGAACACAGTACTGCCGGTGGGGTCTCACCAGAGTGGAGTAGAAGGGGAGAATCCCCTCCCTCGACCTGCTAGCCACACTTCTTTTGTCGCAGTCCAGAATGCAGTTGGCTTTCTGGGCAGCGAGCGCACATTGCTGTCTCATACTTGGTTTTTCATCCACTAATTACCCCAAATCCTTCTCTGCAGGGTTGCTCTCAACCATCGCCCAGTCTGTATTCGTGCTTGGGATTTCCCCGACCCATGTGCAGGACCTTGCACTTGGCCTTGTTGAACTTTGTGAGGTCCGCACAGGCCCACCTCTCAAGCCTGTCAAGGTCCCTCTGGACCTTGACAGATATATACGTACGTATATATATACTGACTTCAGCGATGAAATTGGGTAAGAAAGTTGCCTTTCGCTGCATTCACTCGTTCATGTGACACCTGTGACAATGACAATAGGGGTGTAGACTGTAAAAAATGGAGGCTGACAAGTTCCAAAGCTTCATTTGGTATCGATAAAGAGACTGAAATACAATATCAGTGCTACTAAAAAGATTTGATTTATCCCTGAATCACTGTGCCCAGGCTCTGATGACTTACATAGTTAGAAATACCATGTGCCTGGAGTTTTGGGATCAGGGAAGGATAATGGAATAAACCAGCAAGGATCATACTCCTCACAGTTACAGATGTGTTTCCTGTCTATTCCCCAGGTAAAGCTGAGAGCTTGGAGATAATTCCCAGGTCATTGCGGCTCAGCAGCGTTTTCTGGCAAGTTTGGGTCTCTGCACACAGTAACACTTTTGATTGAAATGGTAATGATTACAGCTAGTATTGAATTATAGGTGAAGTGACGTCTTCATGTTTTACTCATCAATGTACTAGTGATAAACTGAATCCTGTCAACTTTTTAGGTAGATCATTTCAGATTTATTGAAAGTTAGTAAAGCAAACACAGAAACCCTCAGATCAAGCAGTTCATATATACCCTGAATTAGTAGAGAATATAAAGTCCCATACTTACGAACTGCACCTCTTCACTTTGACCACTTACTTACAGAAAGGGGAAGAAAAGGGAGAAAACTTAAATTCCGTGCAAAGCAACTGAATATACAAGTCATAGTTACAGCTAAATCCTGCAGCCACTTGCTAAACTGAACCAATGTTTAAGATTTTGAGAATTGCCCCATGCTTCAAGATATGACTGCATCAATTCTGAAAGAAACAGACAGGATAACTGCATATACTGACTATGAAAAGGATATGTGTGACTTCAGTAATAAAGAAATAAAAGGTGAGATCTCTCCTTCCTCCTCTGTAACCATAGTGAGTTTATTAATGACCGGTAGAACTGAAGGTTATTCTGCCTGAGCCCAAGAGCTGTTAATTTTCAGATTCTTTCTCAAAATAAAAGGCAGAAAAAATTTAGAATAAAGTTTAGTAACAAAGTTGGTATATGATTAA
>JAVJGG010000090.1:35981309-36004451 GCA_035590195.1 Aviceda cuculoides
ATGCCCTTGTAAAAAGTCCCTCTTCAGCTTTCTTGTAGCCCCTCTTTAGGTACTGGAAGGCTGCTATAAGGTTTCCCCAGAGCCTTCTCTTCTCCAGGCTGAACCACCCCAACTCTCCCAGCCTGTCTTCATAGGAAAGGTGCTCCAGCCACTCTCCGATCATCTTCGTGGCCCTCCTCTGGACCTGCTCCAACAGGTCCATGTCCTTCTTATGTTGGGGGCCTCCCGAGCTGAACACAGTACTGCCGGTGGGGTCTCACGAGAGTGAAGAAAGGGAGAATCCCCTCCCTTGACCTGCTAGCCACACTTCTTTTGATGCAGCCCAGAATGCAGTTGGCTTTCTGGGCAGCAAACGTACATTGCTGGCTCATACTTTGTTTTTCATCCACTAACACCCCCAAGTCCCTCTCCACAGGGCTGCTTTCAATCAACCCATCGCCCAGTCTGTATCTGTGCTTGGGAGTGCCTTGACCCATGCGCAGGACTTTGCAGTTGGCCTTGTCAAACTCCACGAGGTTCGCACAGACCCACCTCTCAAGCCTGTCGAGGTCCCTCTGGATGGCATCCCTTCCCTCCAGCATGTCAACCGTACCACACAGCTTGGTGTTGTCAGCAAACTTGCTGAGGGTGCACTCAATCCCACTAGCCATGTCATCAACAATGTTAAACAGTTAAGATAAAGGCATTTTCTTCAAAGACCCTGTACGTTCAAGCACTGTTTCTTCGAGCATAGTTAGAAATAGTTGCTTTCACACAAAAATAAAGATGATACATCCTTCTGTTTAAGATCGACTTTCCTAAATTCTTCAGTCACATGCTTGCTCAGACAACCCAGAAAGTTGTACAGGCACTAGCTAAGGCTTGCAATGTACATTTACAGTCATTTGAGCCAACAATTCAAGACACAGGTCTCCAAAGAGAGAACATTTTTTCACAAGTTCTAAATGCTCTTTCCACACATACCCATGACTCCAGATGATCCTCCTGAGAACACAGTCACTCTACATTCATCTTAAACAGTATATGGCAGCTACACCTTTCACATAAATAACAACAGAAAAATGCTTAAGGGTAGAGAGTTTACTTTTCTAGATTACCACACACCAAGTGTTCATGTGCCAAACTGCAATACACTTAAGTAGGAAGTCTAGTCAAAAGCATTTCCAAACAATCAGTTTCCCATGGAGTTGAATTACTGAGTAAAAAAATATCAGCCTAAAAAAAACCACCCAAAACCCTGATACACAAAGACAACTAGTACTGCTCTGTGGTCAGTATGACAAGTAGATGGGTAGGAGCAGGACAGGATGGGACCATGAGGGTCACAACCAGGTGACATATGGTCACTTTAGAGATGGATGCCTTGGTGGCTGGAGCCCAGCTTAACACACAAAACTAATACAGCCCATGATCCTGAGTAAGCACATCACCCCCCACTGCGGATGAACTCAGGGCAGCGAACAGCATCAGGAAACAAGCAAGCATAATTTATCTGGAGGTATTACAAGACAAAAAGGGTATGGTGAGTTGGAAATGGTATCTTCTAAGTTTTGGAGGAGCTGGAGGAGAAGGAAGGTAATAGAAACTACTATGTTTTAAGAGTAAAGACTGAGAAAGAAAAAGACAAATGTTCATCTTCACTCAAGCACTGAAGTTAACTGTGGCCTTTACTGAAACAAACCCATGTATTTGTTGGGGTTTATGTTCATGGAATTTGGCATTCCAAATGGGCATTAGGAGATACCACTTTAATCTTGAACCTACCTTGTAGTTCTTACCCATTTGATTCTCTGCCTCCAACTGGGTTCCAAAGGTATCTTATTTCTAGCCTTCTTCCCTTTTCTTCCCTTTCACATTATGAAATACAGACACTCAGAAATTAACATCCTAGCAGAGCTTCCCGCCTTGCTGAGATTTCTCCCTTCAACCTTAAGTTACAGAAGTATCACACAGAAACTCCAAGAGAAGTTTTCAGAAAAACACAGACAGAAATGCAGTGACAAGACTACAAAACCAGGCACTTTGAAGAAGCAGCATTTACCTGGCAGACAGTTGCACTCAAAGGTGAAATCACTTGTTTGGTGACAAGTTCCTCCATTCATACATGGTGATGGGGAACACGGCACGTATACGCTCTCACAGCGATGTCCTGTATAGCCTGGCTTGCACTGGCATCGGTATGAACCAGGCAAATTGACACAGGTCCCACCATGTTGACAAAGGCCCGGTGTGGCACATTCATTCACATCTATCTCACACTTATGGCCAGTGTAGCCAGACAGACAGATGCAGGAGAATTTATTTCCAGATACAGTACATGTACTTCCATTGGCACAAGGTTGAGATGTACAGGCATCAATCCACTGGCAATCCTTTCCTGAAGGATCAGACAGAGCACTATATTAATAAGAAGTAATTTCTATGGAAAATAGTATTTCCTTCATGCCACCTCAAAACGATTGGTGTACTAAATCTTAAAATTATTACAGGAAAATTTATGTTTGCATTTTACAGTATTCTATTTGAAACAAAAATCAATTTGCTGGTTACAGTACAAAGTCATTTACAGGGTAGTGGCAAAATATAGAATATTGTGATTTATAAAAATAACCCATGACCTGAAATCATACTACACACTGACAGTCACTCTTCTTCTATATTTCCTTCAAGAATGAAAGGAGTGGGTTTCCATGCTTCCCCTCAGGCACCCAATTATAGTTTTCCCATAGAAAGATTTTGCTGGCCAAATTTACTTCATTTTTTCTAGAAGGTAGACTCTGAACTCAAAGTGCAACAGCCACTCCAGAGTAGCTCCTGCAGTCAGTTTTCCCACATGGACAACATCACAACATCTGAATGTCTTTCTGCTTAGGTGTAAAGGGTAAGGAGTTTGATTCCCTACTCCCCTTTGCTTTTTTTTTGGTCATGAAATCATTTAGACTTCTTCTCATTTCCTGTGCTGGAGCTAGTAAATTTGAGAGCATATTATGACTGCCCCAGAATATTTCAGGATGAAGTAATTCACAAAGGAGGGAGTCTGGAGGTACAAACACAGAACCCCACCTGTGTAACCTGGAGGACAGACACACTCGTATGTTTCCTGGCTGTGGGGATGACAGGTTCCTCCATTCCGGCAGGGCTGAGACACATAGCAGAGGTGCGATTCAGAGTACTGACAATCCTCTCCTGTGAACCCTGGAGCACATTTGCAGGTAGCCTTTCCTATCAGAGACGTAGTTTCACAAGTTCCCCCATTCTTACAGGTATTGCTTTCGCAGGGGTTTCTGTACTGACAGTAGTCTCCAAGAAAGCCTTCTCGACACCTGCAACAAAGAAGAAGTCACATGCATTACACATTCACCTGAAGCCTTGCTGTCCTGGGAAGATACCAGGAATGAAGTCCCATGACCACTTACGAATTTGTCATGATTAATGGTAACACTAAGCTAAATGCTAACGTCATAGATGTAACGGGGCCTTCCTCTGGGATTGTCCCAAATGACACCACTGAAAACTTAAGTTCAAATTGTGAAATCGCTCATTACAAAATAAATAAATAAATACTGCATACAATCAGAGTTACATCAAATGCAGGACCTTATCCTTGCACTTCCCTTCTGAACTTCAGTAAAAGCCTAAGTGTTAAAGAACTGCTGAGCAACAATTAATTCCTTGCACCCCATCCCATTCTAGTAAGCACCCTTTTTTAGAAGAAAATCAAGTAGTTTCAATAATAGGTATTAATACCAGGTATTATCCATCTTTCAAAGTATTTATAAAACCTTGTACAAATGCAGCAACTGAGGGCCTGAAAATCTGTAGCAGATCTTTCTCCACAACACTCCCGTGAGACAGGAATATACTGTTATCCTCATGTTGATAAGCACATCTGGGACTGTGACATGCTGGAGCCTGCACTCAACTAGCAACACAAGCACTCAAGTCAGGTCTCCCACGCCCCTGACTAGCACCCTAACGACAAGGTCATTGTTCCTCTGTCTCCCACAGAAAAATGAGCACACACACACACTATCTACAACTAGGGTAGTATTTTATACACACACACTATCTACAACTAGGGTAATATTTTATACAAAGATCTGTGATTGCAGAATAATTGCAGTTATTTCTCTCTAACCTAAACTTATGTCAATACAGTCTGACTACACTTGTCAGCTATAATCCATCTTTTAAGTGGCCTTTGTACTATAAATTTTCCATTTAACTTCCAGCAATACAGGACCCAGGCAAGGAAGCCTGCAAACCCCACCTCTGTGTCACCCACAGTTCCGCTTGCTTCTTTCAGGTAGCAGAAAGCTGCAAGAGTATATGCTGGATAAAAATAACACCTAACATACAGAATAGGACTGTCCACTTGAAGTTTTTTCTATAGTGCACAGCTACATGCTTTAACTAGTGAGTAACCCAAGATAAACACAGCCTGAGAAAACATGTATTTCACTGCAAAAGTTTCAGAAGTGAACATTAGATATGTTTTGTTCCAGAACAGGGTAGGTGCAATTATTAAATCAATGAGCTACTCAAATCCAAAGGGAGGAGATTCCAACTGCAAGAAATACAGTCTCTAGTTTGCCCCCAGACAAGAATGTAACAGTAAAGAGATTGCCTTTTCCTCATGCACTTGAAAGTGTATGGTGGATTGAAAAACAAAAAAACCAAACCAAACAAACCAACAAACGCTAACTGGATAGGCCTTAAAATTCAGTTTAAAACCAAAGAACAGTCATGAAGCTGTGTTTTAAACAGAATACTACAGGGATCTGCCTTTGTTCCTATGCTACTCAACACTTCCATCAATGAATAACAGAAAACATCAATGCTGGTCAAACACATCGGTAAGAGAGAAGACAAGTTCGTGATAGAGTGTAGTAACACAAACTGATTAGCAGGGCAGTCAGCACACAAAGTGCACTTTAAGCACTGAGAAGTCATACATCTAGAAACAAAATGCTTACAGCATCCTCACCAAAACAAGAGACTGATCTAGGAAAGACAGACTTGCTCTGGGGGTTCCTAACAGTTAGCTGAACGTGAATTTCTAGCATGACAGTTTGGGCAGGAACACTTTAGATGTACAAACAGCATATATCAAGTAGGAGCAAATGAGATTATGCTACACCTGATACTTGCATGGCACAACCATTACATCAGTTCTGGTGTCTGCTCTTTAAGAAGGAAGAGCTGAAATGAATTCAAAGCAGCCAACAGTAATGATTAATAGAAAACTCTTGACACAATGAATAGCTCAGGTGGCTCAGTCTATTTATCAAAGCGAAAAGGGAAGGAGACAGTTAATCAAAAGCTCCAAGTACCCACAAAGAACCTCAGATTTAACAGTAATTCCCAATCTAGAAGGTACAGGGATAACAGAACTGAGCAGTTAAAAGTTCAAGGTAGATAAATTCAAATTAGAGACAGGGTAATATCTTTATCTTCAGACAGACTTATGCACAGTATCTCAGCAGTGGAGAGAAACAACTAGAACAACGCATTTAAGGTTGCAGTGGAATTTCTCCATCACTCATGCTTGTATAAAAGAACACCAGGATTGGCTGTTTCAGAAAGAGTATGCACGCTAGTTCAAACACTGCTATTCAGAGAGGTTATTATCCGAGTTACGCAAGGGGTCATTACTAGATGACCACAACTGTTTTTTCTCATGTTAAAGTTTATTAACTAGCTTTAGCTGTATGTCTAAAGCAGGAAAGTCATATAATAGATGTGCATAATCAAAATTTACCATTCCCCACACCCAAATTAGGCTCCTTTCACCATACTTTAATACTTTCAACTTTGTACCCAAGAACAGACATGAAAGAAGAGTTTTGCAGGGCAAGGCAGGATTAATAAAGTTATAGAAAGCAAATCCTGAGAGAACACCATTTGCAGAATATCCTCTGCCTCTGTGCCGTCCTTGGTATAACAACTGAAGGCTGTCAGTCAGCATGAGCTGCTGCCACATCACCCAAGAGGCGATCTTCGGGTATTCTGGGCCTAAACCAGTTCTATAGGCTCCCTTTAACATCCCAAATCCCTCCCTGACACAGGTTAGAAATCAGTCCAAATGCCAGCAGGCTACAGCTTCTGGCACAGGCTATGTAGGAGCTCAATCATATAGAAATCTGGCACCCGGCAAAGACAGCTGTGCCAGAAGCTGGAGGACTGCTTGACTCCCACGGCATTCAAGCCTGCACATGGTGCACTGGCTAGCTCTGCTCAGAGACCGTCTGGATAACTACAATTAAATCACGTTTCTGGACATCTCTATGCAGCTGATGAATGTGTAAAGTCAAATTGAACTTCAGTCCCAGAAGGCTTACAAGCTTTCGTTATAGGGATTTCTTCTGGTTTCACCACCGCCAGGGATGGGTTTGGGCAGCTCAGCCGCCTTCAGTGTCAGCAGTACACCAAGCTCCTCAGGCTAACAGCAGCAGGAACAGACCACGCACTTTGCAGTTCTCTTTAGAGAACTCAGACAAACAAGAGGTCCTCCAACACCAGCCACCACTCCAAATACAAAATAAACCAAAACACACCTAAAAGATAAGTCCCAAAGTGCTTTTTCATTCAAAGGCTGTAAAACAAACTAGAAAGTCTAGAGGAACATCTCACATTTTGTCCACAAGCAAATAAACCACCAAAACACACCTTCTCTCCCCCCCCACCCACCCCCTCCCCAAACACTCAGGGATACTGGAAGGTACATTTAACTGTTGCCCCTAGGTAACAGGGAGGAGGGAGCTTAACACTGACTAAAAGTATTGCCGGTATGATTTAAAAGGAAAGGTGAGACCTGTGCTCCAAGACAACACTCACAACCATCACCCACAAATGGCCCAGCATTTTGTACACAAATGTTCTGGTACAAAGTTGAAGAATGCTCCAAGACCAGGCTTGTTCTGGTATCTTCTGAGGCTAATCAGAAAAACATGAGGGAGCACTCCAGCAGGGAACAGCAAAAGCTCTTTTAACTTTAGCTCTTTATATTTGGAAGGACAAAGCCTTACAGAATATGCCAGCGGGAACATGTCTGCCTGTGGAAAGATGGCAGGTCAGGTATACACAGCCCTTGTACCACCATTTTGTTCTCCTCCTGGAGAAGTGCTTGGTCACAGAGTTATGCAATTTTCCCCTCCAGCAATTCCATGCAATCCTTTTTGAATGTTAAAGAACAAAAAAACTACAGTCCAGATTTTCAACCATGTCTCCTGTCATCAACATTTCTAGGCACACATACTAGTAATTTAGTTCTAAATGTTGGTGTAGACAAAACTGCAAATATTTGCCCCGATTCATGTTGGGCACCACATTGTTTCTCTAAAAATAGAGGCAAACACTAAAAAAGCAAGGTCCAAGTCCAGACTTCTTTAAAGGATATGATTATCCTCAACAGCAACTCCAGCTTCCCACCACCTCTGCTCTGCTCTCATCCCAACCTACTCTTTCAAGTTCTCTTTAGGAGAGAAAAGAAAAAAGAAGAAAAAAGCCACTTGTCTACAGAGCAGCTTAAAATTGTAGCAGCTTGTGTCAGCTCCAAATGACATGCTCAGAACAGGAAACCAAATCTTTTCCAAATAAAAGCCACTGTTTCTCCTCAGTTTTCCATCTAACACTCAGAAACAGAAACAGGAAGATAAAGTTTGTTCTGGCACTTTCTGGAAGCACATGAGGTCTCTTAACCTACTTCAACAGGAATTTAATCTTTTAAGAACAAATTTCACATACAACTTAATTCAAATCATGATTTCTGAAAGCTAGAGAGTTTGAAATGGGAAAATGTCCTGTGGGCTGCATCAGCTATGCAGCTGCTTCTAATTAAAGCTTCTCCTTTACTCTCTCTGGGCTACTTTCCAGCACAAATACTTTAGTCAGAGCTCAGCCCTTTTTTTTTTTTCCCCCCTCCTCCTTTTCAGCTCCAGCCTGTGTTTGCCTTAGCTCAGGCTCTCATGGAACTAAACAAGAGACATAAAAACAAGATGAAGGTATTTATCCAAATTTGAAGTATCCACAGATCCACAGAGCTGCATTCACTCTAACAACCTAATGCTACAAAGTGAAAGTCAAAAACTCACAAAAGCTGCATTTTTGGCTCTTAGGCCACAAAACTACATTGAAGTTACCTCCCAATACTTAGTTCTCTCTTGTTTTCAAAAGACTTCTGGAAAATATGCCTGGCCTGTTGGAAAAAATTCCTCATCTGCCGTACTATATTTGCTTGGGCACATTCATAGGACAGTCTCTTCAAATGCACCTTATAGACTGTTTTAACCAGTCTTCCAGATGTTTGATTTTCATGGGAGTTTCCTATTCAGGCCCAGTGATATCATCTGGAGATGCACAGAAGGAAGCAGATGGTTTTAATTTAAAACGTGAAGGGAAGAATTTCCTAGTCATCTTGCTTCTCCCCCCTTCAACCCTACGCTCCCTTCCCTTTGATTGGAAGATGCTTCAACTTGGGGGGGGGGTTGGAATACAATCTGATGACTAACGTGAGAAGGGTCTCAGCTATTCTACTACAGATTTTAACCAGACTTCCCTCTGGCTCCCAGGTTCTGACTCCCACACCTACACCTCCTCTCAGGAGGGAGAACAGGATTCTCTGGTTAGCTTTACAAACGCTCCTTCCCATGTCTCAAGGCTCTCATTTATGCGTCATACTTTGAATGCAAACTATGGGATGGCCTCTCTGTTGTGCATTTAAAGCAGTACACAGCTATTGTTTCTAGTCCACAGCAAGCACTTCCACAGTGTACCACTCCACAGTATACCAAGGAGTAACAGCAACCGAAGCCTGAATGGGCAAGGTTTGGTTCAGCATTTTCTGACCATCAGAGCTCTGAACAGCTTTTGGTCTGCACAGATAAATCACAATAGAAAATTTTGGTTGAGTGAATCGAATTACCACTGTTCCCAGATTTGAAGCTAAAAGCGTGTATACTCTCCCCTTTTTCCTCTGCCCTGATCTCTAGGGTCTCCTTTAACTCTTGAAAGGAGACAGAAGAAAACAGGAAAGGGCAGCCCATTCTCAGAAAGGGACAACTTTTCAGCTTTTGCATTTAGCCTCCTCTGGAAAACTCTCAGACCTCATCCTGCTAAAAGGTCTCTTATGGGTATTCCCCATTTGCTGGTCTAAGAGTGATTAGTCTCTCGAGATAGATCCTGAGAAGATATCTGCTGCAGTCTCAGAAGCAGTTCTGCAGTCTAGGATCTTGCCTTAAGCCCCAGAAGTCCTCTTAAAACCAAGTTAAAATTCATTTATGAAGATCCAGCTGGAAAGAAAGGTAGGTCAAAAAGCTGGCAAGGGGTTGGAGTTACTGGGGGTTAGATTTGGGATAAAAGCCCCTTACTACCATGCTGTTGTTGCTTTGAGTTTAGCACACTTTGAGGTCCTCCTGTTGCCACCTTGCAGATAAGAGGAAAAACTATCATGCACTGTAAAAGTGTGCACAAACTTCTGCACACAGTGAGGAAAAACACTGCTCACTGATGAGGCACAGAAGCACACAAAGCTGTACAATCCTGACAGCTTTGGGCATGAAAGGATGTGCTGAAGGAGACTGTCCTTTCGGCATCAGCTAACTTCAGCAGTCTTCACTTTTGACCAAGCACAGCAAACAAGCCATGGCTGCCATTGTACTTTTTCCTTTTTTTTTTTTTTTTTTTTTTACCACCATCCAGACCCAACAAAAGACACTAGAGTTAAAACAGTACTTTGGTTCATACAGAGGTACTGATATCCCTTCTGGACACACAATGTGCAACAGTCCTAAGGTCAAAAACCACACTCTTAAAAACCTACAAAGCATGAGAAGAAGCAAGGCCCAGTTTCTTCCCTAAACCTTGGAGCACCCCTACCCCAACTCCCTTCCTTCTCACTTCTGCTTCTCTCCCTGGCACAGTCTTGCTTCTGCTCCCTGTCACTGGGGCACAGGGAAGGGAAGTTGGGAGAGGCCACAGCTGCCAAACATGGGGAAACCAGTTAAGATACTCCCCACTTCAGGGCCCTGCCCCACTCCAAGTACAGAGGGACTGCCCAATCCTGCATCCACCTGCAGCAGAGCAGACTCTCGCCCTCAGAAAACAGCAGGCAGCGTTGCCAAAATCTCTGCTCTGCTTGCCCTTGAAACAGTTCCCTGTACCCACGCCTCCTCAGCCCGCCTGCAACTACAGAAATACTGTAAGTTAGAAGTACTATCCCTCAGACTCTTCCTACTACTTTCCCAGTCATCTAGCAGCAGGGAGATGAGAAAGGATTCTCCTGCAACATTCATAGTTAGCATTAAGCAACAAGCAACTGTTATCCTGCTTCTCTGCTGAGTATGAGAGCATGCAAGAAGGCTCCTTCACGCTTAACACCCCAGTGTGCAAAAGGCTGCCTGGAGATGCTTTGGGGCAGGGGGGGGAACAACACCCTACAACAACAACAAAACTCCCACTACAGTGCAACACAGAGCCAAACACCAAACTGAAACTGCCTTTTATCAGAGCAGGACCCAGAAAGCTTGGGTTGACAGGTCCCCTTCATACCACTACTGCAGATATGGCCATATTCCTTGGAATAAGGTCTGTGTCCTCATGACATTAGTCACTGAATGGGTGTAGAAAGGTCTCAAACAAAAATTCTGACCTTGGAAGATGCAAACATGGGAATGTGTAATTTTCTAAATATAAAATCAAGGTCAAAGGTCAGTAATTCTATCAAACAGTGCCACAAGATGACAGCCATGGGCCAGCAGCGTCACCAGGGGAACGGAGCTACTTAAAGGGCAGTCGCAAGAGCAATCTGATAAAGATCCAACTCTGATTTCCTTACAAGGGTCACAATCGCTGTTCCCATAACAGAAGCCAGATGCACCAGAACAAAGGTTTCTTAGCAGAAAACTAGCTTTCTTTTTTAATGGAGTAGATGCTACAGGATTTTCTGACAAAGAAAGCTGTTTCAGCATTCAGCTGCCACTTGCTGCTTTGCCAAATATCTAGACTAGATGTTTTGCTTATCAGTGCTTACATTACTCATGTCTTATTCATCACATATGATTAACTCCGATGCAGGTTGTGCCTCAGCTGTTCACTTGTTTCTTACAGACAGCAGGATTGACTAGATGGACTGACCACAAGCTAGAACAAACACCTTGGCCAAGAGGAGGTACGGAAAGAGGAAGAGAACCTATTATAATAACTTATTGCCTAGCAGAGGAAGTATTGCAGAAAACTTGAAAAAAAGTGGAAGGGGTGGAGATTTGGCTAATCAGTGAGTGATCCTGCAGAGCTAGAAGCCAAGCCACTTGCTTTAGTAATAAGTTGAGTTTCCTGAACAAAACATTTCTACTCTTACAGCCATCAAAAATTCAGAAAGTCATTTAGGTTACTACACCAGATAGAAAGTTCCCCTATTCAGAGTTCCTCATAGTGCAGGAAAGAAAAAAAAAAGTTAAACCAAAACAGGATGCTAAGAATCAGCCTGCTAAAGGTAGAGTCTCCACAATTGAGGGGGTTTTTTGCTATTTTTTCCTTCCTTTTTGCAAAAAAATGAGTTCTTGAGCCAGAACTAGGAAACAAAACACATACTAATCTCTGTACACAGGCCCCTATTAGCCTTTCCAATTACTCTGGCACCTGCAAAGGGCCTGAGCTGTTACTTGTAGGAAGGGTTGGCTTAAGACCTGCAAGAAGACTTTGCACAAAAAGGAAGAAGGCAACATTAGAATTATAAATAACTCTGTGTGCTAAAAAAATGTAAGTGTGGTCAAAGCTGCGACTATGATAAGGGAAATGTGTCAAGATCTGGACTACAGTACAAATACTGAACCAATGTTAATCAGATGAACCAACTAATTTTTTAATTATTTTTTTCCACAGTCTAATACATAGTTAAGAGGAACATGCAAGTTGGGGAAAACATCCTTAGGGAGGTACAAGCAGCATCAACATCAATACCAGTCTTGTTTATTACCTTCATCATGACCCACACACTTCGGCTCCAGACTAACATGCTTAAGTATGCATCAGAAGGACCTACTAACGTTACACAATTTCTTGTCTCAGTCTTAAAACACAGGTAAAAGCAGGAAAAGTTCCAGCTTTCTTTTCAGAAGGGCAGCTCGTTTCCATTGACAGCAAGATAAAGCCATGGAAAGGAAAAGACTAGGAAGCAGTAATAGTTAAAAATGTGAAAAAAAACAACAGGGCATAACAAATTACATATTTGCCTTTCCATGGCCTTTCTGCACACCAGGTATTGATTTGAAACTGAGAAGAACCTCAAATTAGATTATGATTTCCCCTTTGTGTGCCACAGGTGCAATTTAAGTATATCGAGTTTTATATACCACATTAACAGAAAGAATTAAAGGTTGTGGCTAGGGAAGATGGATGCGTAGAAAAGGGTGGAGCAGAGCTGTGTGTGTTAGCCAAGCTAAACCAACAAGACAAAATTGAATAATATCTAAAGAATGTTAGCATTAAGAAAAGACAGATTTAGCATGCTAGAAAACGGCACAACTTGCACTGGTGTAGTAAGCAAGGTCTAGAAAAATAATCCATTTACTGCAGATGTAGTAAATTAACCCTGCCAGACAAGCAGGATTTAATATTTTTGCAAAATATCACTTCATTTTAAAAAAATCTAAATACTGCACATTGAAAGGTGAACTGCATTTAAATAGACATGATATCATTCTCCAGACACCACCTACTCCACCAAAACTCCTGCTGATCAGCTTTCCATGCAGCAGAGTGAAGGCACCATTGAATGCGGGTGTGAACATTTACCAAAATCAATTACATGATAAAGACAAACGTGGGTCTGTGTTTGGGATTTTGTTAGTTTGTTTTTGCAACTCCCACACATTACTCTCCAGCATGTGGAAGGGAACTGGCACACTTCAGAGTGCAGAATAGTTCTGAAAAACCTCATAAAAATATTCAAATTGGGGCTGAAACTCTATAAAGTAAGGCAAGCTATAAGATGGAGAGCAAGTTCCAACTTAACTTGTGGGTCTGGAAGCAAGGTACAGAGTTTACTTCTACGATCACTTTGGCCTTGCTTCCTACACTAATGCAAAGAAACCAAACTCACAAGATTCAAACCCAGAAATCTGAACAAGAATTCAAGATTTCTTATGTTACAAAAAGCTAGCACATAAGAACTAACACATTATCAAAAAATACCAACTGTGCTAAAACAGTTACACCAAATGCACCCAATAAGAAAATCTTAACAATTCACATTTCCTTTCTGGCTAGGACCCTGAATGAAAGAAGACTGGCAATTAAATTGATGAGAAATTAAACCAACTTACTTGCAATATCCTGTACCATTTTGATACGGAATGCACTTTCCCTCATTAACACACGGCTTGGAATCATCCATACATTGCAAAGCTGAAAGAAAAGAAAATGACAGTCAAATCAGTTACCATACATGTCCAGCCAAAGCTTCATCAGCATATTTTGAGGAATGAAAATCTTATAGTAGAAAATTTTATATTACTGGAACAAAAACAAAAGACACTATCACATAGTTTAATCTCTGGCAGCATCAGAAAAGCCAGACTGAAAGAAGAATCAAATACAGATTTGTTCACTAGGCAACTAAATGTTTCCAGAATTTCTTTTAGGTAGATCTTCAGAGCAAAGGATGCAGTAATTTCAGCAAGCTACAAAGACATTTGCGTTAGCACCTGTGTATTTTGGGTTAAGTGTCACCAATTACTACTTTCTGATCAAAATTCTGGGCTGAAATTCTCTGAAACAAGAGGCAACTACTCCTAAGCCTCCATCCACAATATTTTGCCTCAAATTCTTTCCTTCTTTTCTACTATCTCTAGGAACAACTGGCACTGAAATAGGGGCATCTGTCCCTTATAAGCTTGCCTGCTGTACATTTCTAGGAATCCAGAATTTACTGCAACATCATTACTGTTGTGGCACTCTGATTTCAGTCAGAATTGTGTTTGGGAGCAAGTGAAAATATCAGAGATGTTAACGACTTTCAGTAAAGAATTTGGTATTTCTAAGGAGGAGATACTCTGTAGCTCAAACTTGACATTTTCAGTACTGTTTTTAAAAAGGCATTAGCTATGATACAGTTCAGGGCTGGTCAATTTTTATCCAAGTCTACTAGAAGCTCTAGTGAGGCCTGTTCTGATGGAAGCAGCATATCAGCTCCAGCTCTGACAAGCGTTCATCTCTTCACAGGGACCTGAAGCAGTATGCCGTGGCTATTTCTGAAGTGACCAGAAGGGTGAGAACTATGGAAAATCCTGCAGGAGCAGAAGGCACTCTAGAACCACAAAAACTGAGCCAGTCCGCCTAGACCACAGCCTGCCATTTGAACAGCACTGAACTAGTGGATAAAGTTCTTGGAATCAGATGACCTGGGTCCTATCCTAAACTTACCCACATACTGAGAAGTCACAAGCTCTTCCCAGCCTCCAGTTCTGTCTCCTGGCCCCCAAGCACACCCAATTCCATGCCTTTACATACCCTATTTCAACAACCTTACTGCATTTGGGAAAACATTTAACCAGTCTTAGTTGAAGGCACCTAGAGGCATCAATAACATCCAACCACCAAACTGCCCACTTGTGTATCAGCTGCTGTAAAGCAGATTGCCTTTTTTTTTTTTTTTTAAAAGGATGGTTTTCCTTTCCTCAAGAGGTATTACATTTTCAGTACAAATTCAGCAAGGGACATCAGGGAAAACTGGTGCAAACCACCACCAAAGTGTATGTGCTGATAACTACGGAATGGGGCTCAGAAACAGAAGAGTTAATGCATCAGTCCCACTAAGCTCTCCCTGCAACCTGCCCAAATTCAGTCCAGCAATTAGACAACTTGGAACAGACTCCAGTTTCTGCTATCCAGGGCTTGAAGTGTTATTTCTCCATAACCCTGGAGCACGTGAACAGGCCACATGCAGTACAAGGTACTATAGGAGCGTTTCATACTTGCAATCCCTATAGAGAATAGAGTTAAACTCAGTTACCCAGGAAAATTATCAATATTTCTCACAATACAAGTATGCCCGTTTCTGTTAATTCAATTTCTGAAAAAGGGGCACTTGGATGGTGCTGCTTCTGCAGAGCTCTCAGGAAATGAACAAAATTCCACTCTGAGCCCCTCACAGATAACCCCTGAGGTCAGGGTTACTAAGCGACAGAAATATTAACACAAATTTTGCATGGCATTCCCCCCCACAGCGCGCAAAAACTCTTAGTGATTTGCACCTGTCTGAGTTTTTATCCCATTTAACAGCAACATCCACAAGACTTCAACTCCAAACTTCATCTGCTTCTGTCTAACACTACAGCAGCTTGTTTTCACAGCAAAGATTAGCTCCAGTTAGCACAGTTCAGCTACACTGTGTTCAGGAGAAACGGCAAAAGGACCTGTTATGATTCGGACTTCTCTTACCACCTATGCTACTCCAACAAATGGAAGAAGGTTAAAATGAGCCTTACTGCATTTCAAAGAACCAGGAGGGGAAGCAGACTTGGTATTCTCATCTCACTACCTTGAATTTTCATTCTTTTCACACCAATCAAGCCAGTGAAGCAAATACTCAGAGGATTATTTCTTTTGTGCCCATGCTTTCAAACACAATTTTGTAATCTCTTCAAGTACCCGCATCCCCAGTGAGAACTGAGCAGCCAGTTGATTTTGTAATCCACATAGTAAAAGCTTAACTAGCCAAAAATACCTCCCCGAACAACTGCACGGAGGGAAACATGAGGGTGACTGCTTTCAGGGTCACAGTAAGGATCTGAATCAGTGATTCCTGTTTAGCTTGCTAGGCCAAAGACAGACACAGGAGAGAGGCTTTAGCAAAGTAATGATTAATTTTCTCCTGGTTTTTGACAAATTATTCCTGCCTTGAACTGCTGTTTAGCAGGTCATTAAACTACTACTAGTCCTTAGAATTCTTTAACAGAGACACATAGTGAATAGGGCAATGCAGGCAGCTAAGTACGTATTTTGTATATAGTAATTTAGAAGTGAAAGCAGCTAAGGAAACAAAACCAGAAAGATTCTTTTGTACTTTTTCAGCTTAAGACTGAAATAGGCTGAATAGAAATAATTGAAATGCAACTAAAGCTGAAGTCAATGTAAATGTAACCATATGCTATATTAAAATTAGTATTAAAAAGTAACGTGACCACTTCTCTTTAAAAAAGAAATCACAAGGGAAATTGAAGACTACAGTTCTCACAGTAAAATTAGCATTTCTGTGCACAAAGCACTGTCTTCCTGTATTTCATACCTTTAACAATTTCACAATGCATGCAAAACCAAGGCATTTCAACATGACTTACTTCAAAAGCTACTTTTCTGCTACTCTACCATGTTGTGCTCAAGAGTCGATAGTATCAGAAACTTTACCTTCTACCTTAGCCAGCATAAAAAGTATGTTTCGCTACATCCATTATGTTAACTGGAAATACTTTGGTGTGTACAGTATGATAGAAGACAGCCTTGTCTTGAAAAGATAAAGCCACTTTTCCAGAAGCCACATATAGATAGCATCAGCATGCTGTCAAGGCTTTGAGTCTAACAGGCTGCTTTAGACAGTTTTCTTCAATGTTTAAAAAAACAGCAATGGTGATTTATTTGTTAGTTTTCTGGACTTGCTCTAGCTTGCCAAAACCACCAAGACTATCAGAAGCTGGGTTAGCCCAGACCAAGCACAAGCAGTGATGTTTCAAGTCCTTGCACTCTCGTGCAGTGGAGGGCTCGCTGCAGTATGCCAGCAGGTCTTCAAGGGGAAATGCCATGGCTTTTTAATGTATTGAACTGCCTCATGATTTTATCAGTCCTTTTGGGCATAGTACGGGAACATTGGGAAGACACGCCACGATTATCGAAAGACTGGCTTCTTATGAAGTAGGCAGGCCACCACTTTGTGAAAGAAGTATCCTATCTCTAGCATGCATCATAGCCAAGTTTGAAGGGCTTCTCGGATGAGGGCTCTAAGCGCATATGAGATGAATGTTATTAGCTATACTACCCAGCCCAGAGTCCATACGAACTCTTGCACACGCGTGCGTTTAGACACAAATTCTAACCTGACATTTAACTAGGACTATTTTCCAAGGCCAGAGGGAAAAACAGGTAGCCACTGCTGTAAAATGAGCACAAGCAGAAAGCGTTACTTGCAGAAACACTATAGGAATGCTGCAATTCTCAACATCTGAATCCATCAAAGCTCACAATTAACTGGAATACAGTTTCATCCAGGTTTAATCTTTTTGGCAAAAAAGACAGTTAAAGCAAATCTAGGAGGAAAAGAAAAGTTGTGTTTCTGCCTCATTGTTCTTCAGGATGCCAAGATGATCTAGAAGTTGTGATTTGCTTTCTATACTTCACCTGCCCACTATAAATTCAGATTATTTCTTGGCTAGAAAATTAAAAGAAATAGGGAAGGATTAAGATCAGAAGCTGTAAGTGTCAAGAGTTCAGCTTTTTAGAGAAAAGACTGCTACAAGGAAACAGTCATAACCAGAGAAAATCTAAAAGCACTTTGTTGTAAATACTAAAAGGAAAGGAATGCCAATAAACTCCTCAGCCACAAGTTCTGAAAAAGTCAAGCAGAAATAAAAATGCAAAATACCAAAATAATTAATGCTGTGAGGAAGAAACACTATAAAGCTGGTTTCCTGTAGCTTTGTGGTTGATTATCCTGCATCTAAGAAGGTACAGGCTCCGACCAAAGGTTTCACTGCAAGTAAGGGAAGAGCGATATTCTGGTAGAGAACACAGCTGAGCTGGTGGTACAGCCTTCTCCTTGGGAAGACACTATATTGGTCTCTCCTCTTTCTGTCTATAAATTTACCATGAAATTCATGGAAAGTCCATATCATTTAAGAACCTAGACTTCTGTCATAATTGGTGGAAACTTGTCCATAGGTTCAAAAGCTCTCTTGTGGGAGAGGGTAGAAAACAACCGACTTGAACATAGAAGAAAAGTCAGGCTAAAAATACATTAAAGACTAGAAATAAAACTAAAGGACAAAATAGGTTTCAATAACCTTTACGTAGTCAGTGGATTTTATGTCTCGATTGACGTTCTTGAGAAATAGCCTGTCATTTCAACTGTGTTACCCATTATATATAAAGAGAATGGAGGAAAACGGATTCAAAACCCCCAAATAGCAACAACACAGGATGCATGGGGAATACAAGCTCAGGCTCCTTGCCAGAGGTGGATCAGCTCTGAAAAGGATGACCATCAGCATGGTCAAGAAACACCAGCTACACTACAAATCAAGGGGTCTCAAATTCCAAGGAAGCGAAAAACAGCTTCCGATTCCCTTCAGGAAAAAGAGTGTGAAAAAAGAAGCTAAGAGAAAATACTGAAACACGAGGTGTCATTCTGGAGGAAGATTGGTAGGTCCTCAATGTGCAGAAAGGAACAAAATCCTTCCACAACAGCACCTCGCACCACACAAACAGCTGCTGAAAAAGCTGGTAAGTGATAAGAAGCACTGCACATATGGAGAGAATACCCAAAGATAACCAAATTTTGGAGGAAAACCACAAAGGAGTGATAACTAATTATGCTATTCACTAACCTCAACAGATTACCATTCCAGCGAGATTACATACCAGGGAAGAACCCACTAGTAAGTAAGTGCTAGCTGGAAATATGAAAATAGCTTTTTCTGGTTTAGTTTTTTTGGTTTGTTTTTTTTTTTTTTCTTAAGAACAGATTGCCCCATGGCAGCCACATGGAGAGGGAGGAAGCAAACTAGTAAAAATCCTCACTGTGAAAAAGTGATAAAGCCTTATATTCAGCTCAGATTTAGAAAATTTTAACATTTGGGGAATTTAAACAAGCTGACCAGTTTGTAGTTCACAGACAGAGGGTAGTACTTAAGGACAAAGCTTGTCTACAAGGCGTGGAAATAGTCTGTAAAGTAAAAATGCTTTAATCAGATTATTAAGACATCCCCCCTGTTTTTACACACAAAAGCCTGAAATCAATTGGATAATGCAAGACTCATCAACTGAGACGCTAAGCAGAGCTCAGAGTAGCATGAAGGCACTCAGCCAATATCCTGTACCTTTGGGGAGAGAAAACACCAATATCTAAGCTGGTTTTCTTCACTAACTTCTCTAGACTAGTGTAAAAAAAATAAATTGCAAAAAAATATTTAAGTGGATTTCAGAAGAACAAGCCTGTAAGAAGAAGAAATTTTGCTTTAGAAGTTCATCAGGTTTTGAGTTCGAGAGTGCTAACAGCAAATCTGACTCCATTAAGCTCTCAGACACACAAAACTTATGTCCTGCCATCATCTGTTTCAAATCTCTCCTCTGAACATCTAGGAACCAGCGAAAACTACTAATTGGCCCTCCTAAAAGCAGAGCTGGGAACCGTTGTGCAAATTCACAGGTAGAGTTGAAGTCTTTGTTGTCAGGGTCTTAGGCCTAGGAAGCTGCACGACGACTGTTATTTTTGTCAGATGGAGCTACAGTTCACATGACACTGTTCCTGTTGAAAAACTACTGATAAAAGCTCAAGTTAATATATACTGAATTCAGGATGAACTTGTAATAGAGTTCGAAAGTCTGTCAGTGACCATATTCTCCATTTCCTTACACAGCTACTGTTCCCTGCCTTGCCCTATTTTCAGTTTTCCAAACAAAGCCAAAACACCTAAAATCCAGAACAACAACACAGAGCATTTAGTTAAAAAAAAAAAAAAGTTTTCAACAAAAAAATGTAGGGAAGGCAATTAAAGAGCTGAAGAGGTATTGGTGTTTCCATGGCAATCTGGCAGACGGGAGCCATGCTTGCGTCTTCTCCAAAGTCTCCGTCATTCTCCAGCACTAAATCTTTATTAATTTGAACGTTAAGCATGTTTGCCTGTGTAGAAATGCTAGCCCGCTACTTGTGCTGAGCGGTGCTTCTGCAGCCGTCCAGGGTGATGTCAGAGAAATGAGATGAAGACTTGCTGCATGGAACAAACAGCAGACACCCGTGCCATTTTGAGATACAAAGCTCTTTTTTCATCCTTGTAGCAGTCTAAAAAAAGGACATATGCCCTAGGAACAGACTATTTTCTAAACAGAACGGACGATTATTTCTGCGGCTCTCAGATGACCGTGTTTAGAACGATATAAGCACTGTTTCTTCTAGATGGGCACTAACAGCCCTTGACTTCTGTTGGCAAGATGATTTCAGAGTGAATTCATAGAAACTAAGAATATAACTACAAAAGGACTTTTTAACACAGATGCTTAGGGAAGCTCTTTTTTTCCCCCAACATGGGTGACATTTCCCTAACATGTCCCAAAGGAGGGGTGAGACTTAATAATCACTGTACCACTCCTCCACTTAACAGTCATTAGCCAAGAGTAGAAACGTAAAGGAAACAACATCACCTCTGGAGTTAGAAATTGCAACTGTTTGATTTTGCTGTTCAGTAAGATTCCCAAGTCCAGGAGAAACAGGCTGTGAAAGTCCTGCTGCTGCTTTTTTACCTACTCCTTGTCCTGGGCTCAAACCCCAGCCACCTGTCCCCTCTCACAGCACAGATACCATTTTTGAAAATGGGAGAAGCTGAACAGGACCAGAGCATATGGAAGAGAATTACCCACTTACTACAACAGCAGCAAGACACTCAAAAAAAGGGAGGGAGGGAAATAGCTGTGGAAGCTGACAAAAACCCAACCCACCCACTGTAAGAGATTCGAATGCCAAATGCCACCAGAGGCACAAGTCCTCTTTTCCCAAGGATTCAAATCCTGAGAACATCAGCGAGAGGATCTTCACGTATTTCTAATCTGAGTGATGCCCTGCAGGAAGTGATGTGCTTTAGACAGATTCTCATCACACTCCCTTTTGAAAGTCTAAATCAGCATCTTTGATAAGAACAAATTTGATAGACAGTAACATCTTCAAAAGATCAAGTAAAACTTGCTCTTCTGTAAGCAAATTCACAACAAGCAGACCGACACTGTCAGCATTCTGAAGTCCTCAAAAGTTTCACTGCTTGAATACTAAAGATCTCAAACTGTCATCCACATCAATGCACTACCTTTGTGCTGCTCTAGATTAAAAATGTTTTGCAACCTGTTAGAAATACAGGCTGATAGTCAACAGCAACCTGGTGAAACTGAGCTTAGCAAAACCCAAGTGTTAATAATGACAGTGGGTAATTAGGGTGGGCTTTGCTAGTGAGGATTCCTGTTTCACCCATTGCTGTCTGATCAGAAGAGGAGCAAATCGTTCACAGCAATTATCAGGAGAGTATCCTCACCAAACACGCAGGTGTTGCTGCCCCACCCCAGCTTACTGCAACTTCAACTGCAGCCTTTTGCAAAACTAAACAACGGCTCAACTGGAAAAGCAAGTTGCTACACCATTGGGCTTGCATGATGAGGCAGAGTTGAGTAGTCCAAACCATAGCACTTAGTGCATCCAGGAGCCTCCTATTTATTGACCAAGAGGGCTGACATCAGATACCTGCCCTCTCTTGCACAAGAGCATCAAGACAGTTGAACATGCACCTGAAAATACCCTTTCGGTGACTTCATCTTTCCCTTTCCCATTAATTCAAGCCGCAGCTCCCACTCCCAAGAACCAGATGCAGGTCAATATCTCATGAACAACGAGAGTAATTTTCAGTCTAGATTTGTCATCTCTGACAACCAGCCTTTGTTTTGCACTGGGAAGAGATTTCAGCCACAAAGCCAAAAACTTCTGCAGCATGGGAGGACCTCAACCAGCCTGGTAGGTATCCATACCCAGTCAAGTGACAACAAGTGATACCACTGCCACTTCTCCTCTCAGCCCCTGTCAGAGAAGGAACCAGTAGGGCTAGCAATAAGCTGATGAGTTGCTGGTATGAAGGTACAGTTTAACGAAGTGGACACGACATTTAGTCTTTACAAAAATAGTATTCTGCCATCTTACTGGACTGCGTAAGCCATTTCCAGAAATAACAGTCCTACTATGCACCACACCTCTACCCTACCAAGAAAACATATTTCTGAATGTATAAGACACCTAACCTTGAAAGACCCTTTATTTTTCCAGTCCCTTTTGAGCAAACCTGGCCAACACACCTTCAGAAAATAGCTTTTTTTGACTCCAACCATTTTCTTGCAAGGTATTAGTAAAACTAAGTAAGTCAGATTTCAGAGGGGGTCACTGGAAGAAAACAAACAAACAAAAACAAAAAAACCAAAACAAACAAACAAACAAAAACCCCAAACAAAAAAAACCTCCAAAACATTTCTCCCAGGAGACAAATAATGACCATTTCAAAGTCAAGACAGATTGATTAACCCAACTATTCTGTATCCAAGACAGCGGTAGTGGTCAAAACTCTGCAGACAACAGTTTCCACTCCTAACCATACTAAAGAATGAAACTGCTGAAATTATCAGTGTCTCGCTCAGTCATGCACTAAACAGCTTCCACTATCACCTTCTCCCATCACTGCACTCTTCACAAGTCATCCGAAGAGCGATACGGCCTCTCAGGAGCAAAAAGGAAGAAAGAATGAGAAGTCATGTAAGTAATCAATGACTGCTGGTCCTCGACAGCTTTAACGTGCTGTAAAGCTGCACATGCTTTTACTCTATGAGCAGGACTGCTGCTGGGAGAGACATGAAATCCATCAGAACTCAACAGTTAAGACTATGGACCACATTCTCCAGCCCAGCTGCAAAACAGACTGCAAATGCCAACATGCAATGGGGAACAGTGATGAAAAGCAGGAGTTTCTTCAGATGTGCACACATGGCTTCATCACGCCTGGACTGATTAACAATGAAAGGAGGAGGATATGTAGAAATTCTTTCTGTGTGTGTAGCTATGTCCTCAACAAAGAGGCCAGAACGAACACGACGCATAGGTATTTCAAGCAATGGAAAGCAGTAAACCATTTTCTCCCGTGTTTTGAAATCAAAAAACCTCAAGCACTCGAGCCGTTTTTGCAACAGCACATATATCACTGCCGCGCACTGCCAGTAAAGGACGGCTTCCATTTCAGTTTTCCGTTACGTGTGAGCCTCCACGGGAGAGCCCTACGTCCCCACGGGAGAGCCCTGCTTCGCGGGCGGGACCCGCACCACAGTCCGGCGGGGCGGCTCGGCTCCGGGCAGCCCGCC
>JAVJGG010000090.1:36005148-36020888 GCA_035590195.1 Aviceda cuculoides
CGGACCGGCGGGGCGGGGCCGGGAGGGGACCGCGCGGCGTGTGTGGGGGGAGTGGGCGGGCTGTGGGTGCGACCGGCTGAGGGGCTGCCCGGGCGGGGGGGACCCGGGGCGGGTGGCGAGGGCAGCAGGAGGCCGTGGTCGTGCCGCTGTGGGGTGGTGGCAGCGGTGGCGGGTGCCCACGGGGGAGGGCGACGGGGTACTGCGCCTGAGGTGCCGGCCGAGGCGCTGCCCTGGCCTTTGCCCGGCCGTGGGGTGCGGGCAGCTGGCGGGCAGGGCTGACGGAGCGGGCGCCGGTGGGAAGGGAAACCCGAAAACGGCGTCGGCCGCCGGAGGTTCACCCCGGTGGGAAGGGGGGCCTCTGGAGCCGGCGGCAGGGGCTCACCGCCCCACGGCCCAGCCCCACGGCTGCTCGTGCAGCAAAAGCCCGGGAGGAGACCCGGGTTCCCACGGAGGAGGTCTCCGGAGGGCAGCGGCTTAGTTCAACCTCCAGATCCCTCCCAGTCCTCAGCCACCATCTAAAGCGTTAAAAATCCTCCTGCCCTGGCTCCTGCTCCCCGCGGACTGAGAGCCCTTTGTGTGCGGTGCTGACACGGCAGACTGGCCCGTGAAGGCAGGATTGTGCCGCGTTCGGGGGAGAGAGGGGGCAATGAATAAACCTCACTGTCTTCCCCAGATCCAGGAGCTCCTCCCAAGCCTGGAGCTGGATGGTCAGTGCCCTACTGCCGCGATGATTTTTCCAGGTATGCCGATGCAACCTGGGCGACGAATCTCCCACCGTCCCGCGCAGCTGCCGGAGATTCCCATTGCCGCTCCGACAGCCGCTCGTGGGCAGATGATGGTGCCTCGCAGCCACGATGGCCGTCCCGTGGGGCTGCTTCGGGCACACCTCGCTCCTCGCCTGCCGAGCTGGAGGCCAGACCCCCCAGCATGCCCCAAGCTTTCCACATATAAAATTACAGGTGGCGGTGACCCACGCATAAGTTAAAACCATCACAAAGGCAAGCTGGGAGTTGAGAAGGGATAGGCAGGAATGTGACTGGAACAAGGAGGGCTTGGGGATGCTCTCCCGAATGCAGCTAATTCAGGAGGAATTCTGGTGTTTCACTGAAAGCTGCCATTTCCATCTCCCCTCAGGGCTGAGCATTACTTGTTAACCCTGACCTTGAAGCAGCTGCTCCTCTGCTCTCTGCATTTCGCTTGGCCTGAGCACAAGCTACCGATCCCCGGTGCAGGGACAGCATCTGCAGCTGCCCCGGTGCAGCTTCTGGAAGCTGCCATGAGGGCAACCAGCTCCACCTGACAAATAAGGCTCACTGGGGGAACCCAGCCTGGATGAGGGAAGGCGTCGCTTCGCTCCCGCAGGTCTGGGGAACCTGCTGATTGCTCCCATCTCTCCGCTCCAACCCGGCTCTCATGGGTGCACATGGGCTTAGCTGCCCGTGGGAGAGAGCATCCCACGGTGGCTCCACTGGACAGAGAAAAGGGGTGAGAGCAGCCACCAGCAGGTCCTCTACATGGTAGAGGCTGGGAGGGACTGGACTTGGATGGGCAGCATAGGTTTTGCAGCTGGGGAGGTGAGGGCCAAGCCACCCACGGCCGCCCTGGCCAGGTGGGTCGCCCATGCCAGGAAGGAACGTGCAGGGCAGAGCGGGAAGGGGACAGGGGCAGGCGCCCCACTGTGTCCCCATGCCAAAGCTCCTCAGTTAGTTCCTCATCGTCCCCATGGGTCTGTCATTAAGCAATAAGCTGTTGGCAGAGGAGTTAAAAATAAGTTTCGGCATTGCTTCGTCTTACATGCCTCGTTACAGTCCCATTAATAACAGCATATGCAAACAAGCAAAGGTTCATCACGCAGGCCACCCACATCACTCCAGCCCTACCGCACACCATCTCACCCCCAGTTTTCCACCCAGAGATGACCAGCAGCCAGCACTGGAACTAGAGGGCTCTGGCAAGTAGTTTCCATCTGGTTTCCACCATGCCCTGCACCGCTTTGCCCAGGGAGCGTCTCACCTGGGTGCGGGAGCCGAGCCCTGGCTGCTGGGGGTGGCAAGGGGAGGCAGGCAGGGTGGCAGGCAGGGTGCCGGTGCCTGGCAGAGCGCTGGGTGCGCTCCGGCGCTGGAAGCGATGCCAGCTGAGGGATTAGGAGAGCTGAACAGACTCCATATCCACAGCATTGCTAGTTCAACAGCCCCAGCAATTAGGGAAATCCTGGCACTTTGGCTGACAAAGGCAGGGAGATCAAGCCCTCTCTGCAACTCCATGTTAGGAATCTCATTCCGCAACGATTTCGCTTGCCTGCTCCGCAGAGCACCGGCACGCTCATTTTGATCTCGGCGTGTGCAGACCACTCTCCAGCCCCAACGCTCTTCAGGCTTCCAGCCCCGGGGCTTCAAAGCCAGCCCCGTGTGCTGGCCCTCGAGCCATCACCGGTGGGTGGAGGTGCTGGGCTGTCACCAGTGATGCTGGGGTCCAGATCCCCCTGTTCAGCAGGGACCCCCCCAGGTGATGCTGAGCGGCTGATCTCTGCAGACGGCGTGGCTGGCCGTGAAAGGGGGCTGAAGACGTCCTGCCCCCACGCCTGCGCTCGCTTGGCTCAGGGGGGAAGCCCACGGGGACAGCATCTCCCCACGTCCCGTGTGCCTCATCGCTCTGCAACCGGGGGGGGGGACACTGCCAGGCAGAGATGTGCCTGGGGGCTCTGCTGTGCTCTCCCCAGCTCTCCTTGCCAAAGGCAAAATGTATTTAAACACTCTGAAGTGTTTTTTGGGTGTCTGTACATGGTCGGTGAGCAGCTCAGCACTTCTCTTCCATCCCTCACGTTGGAGGAACCGCTGGTTTCACCAGCTTTGCATTGGCTCTCAGAATAAATTGTGTTTTCTTGCAATAACCTTTCAGTGACACTACTGGTGGTTCAGGCATTCAGACCTCAGCTCAGCCCACACCCAAACGCCTGCCTTACATCCCAGTATTTTATACACCCAGATAAACGTTGCCTCATCTTTACCTGCCCCTGGTTTGGGCGTCCTTAGGACATGTTTGAGTCATATATCCCAGCTTTCTCTTTTGCAAAAAGGAGAGCTGGAACCCCATTAAAATGGAAGCTGAAGGTATTTCATAGTTACAAGACGTCAGCAGCCAAGAGGTTTAAGAAAAACAGGAGGGAGAGAGGCTTCCAACAAAATCCTCAGGGCTGGCAGCCTTGTGCTTGCACCACAAATAGCTTGTCCTGTGGCTCATCTGCTAACTCTTAACATTCACATGACTTGGCTTATGACACGATTCCCTTACCTGTCAGCTAGTCTCGTCTTAAAGAGAAGTGGAAAGGCATTCCTGCATCAAGCCCTGCAGGAATGCGCCGGGCGCCCTGAGCCGCCTCTGCCTTCCCCGCTTAATCACCCGGGGAATTCATACCCTCTGCCTTCCCCGCCACTGCCCTCACTCTCAGCAGTCCCTGGAGTATTTATATTGCAGACAGAGACGCATAGCTTTTACCAAAGTTGGTCTGATGGACAGAGTGGCAGTGAAGCTCCCAAAATGCTGCTGGCTCTGGGCATGCGATGGAGCAAGAGTTCACTGATTTGTGGTCATCCTCCAGGTAGCAGCCGGTGCTGTAATGATGGCTGGCATGGTGGTACGGCTGCGACTCAAGTAAGGGGCAGCTCCTCAGCACTGCTCAGATCCATCTTTCGGTTGCCTTTTTTGGGTCTGTACCCGGGACTGGCTGCATAGATGGGAGCCTACAGCTCTCCCTCTTGATCAGCAGCCACTGGGGAGATAACATCAGTGATTTGCAGCAGCCAGACACCCTGCTCCTCTCCCAGCGCATGCCCAGCCCTTGCAAGCCACCTCTCTGGGCACCTCTCGCTGTGAGCTGGCCACCGGGGCATGGCCCCCAACATCTGTGGTCCCCATGCAGGTAGGGCCATAGGAAAGCAGAACAGAGGCTTCTTCCTGCTCCTGTCGGGCCCAGAGCCTGGCCTCAGTCGCCGGCCGTGCTGTTACATCCCTCCTGGCACTGGGCGGGAGCCTCGTGCTGCTCCATGCAGCCTGTTGCAAGCCTTCTCGCCTCGATGGTCCCCTCCTCTCCTCAGGTGGAGGCTGGGGACAAGATGCCATCACAACTGCAGGGGGCTCATGGCCATGCATGGGGGACATGCGGCTCCGGGAAAGGTCCCCGGGAGCTGAGCACAACCCAGGCTCTGTGGGCTCTGGCACCACGGGGACCCACGCAGGTCCTGGCATGGAAGACTTGGGTTCGCCGTGACTCCAGCAAGCACATTTAGTTCTGCCCCTCTATGCAAATCCTGTGTCTGCTGCCATTTTGGGGGGCCCCAACCACGGCTGATGGGGAGGATGCACTTCCCGCTCCGGGTGCTGTGCCGCGACGGGGCCAGGGAGTCCCTTTTCCAGCAAGTGTGGGCAGCGTGCCAGGGGAGCCGAGCGTGCCGGGGTGCTGCTGGCGGGATGCTGGGGGCAGGAAAAAAAAAAAAAGCAATGACAGAGGAAACAGGTTTATCATCTCTCTGCAGAGGACTGGGGCTCGGCCACAAGGGGTTTTCTGAGCCATGATTCAAAATCATGCCGGGCTCCTCCATGCAGCCGTCAACCCAGAGGAAGCCCCGTGATGGGGGTCTGGCAGCCCCGCCGGGGTGGGCACAGGGAGCAGGGACTCCCCAACTTCTGCTTTATCCCCTCCAGTGGGTTTGTGAGCTCAGGCGTGACTGCAACCAGCCGGGAGCAGCCATGTGAGATGCTGTGAGGCTCGGCGCTGTGGGCATGGCCCCCGGCAAACCCTGGAGCATCCCTGTGCCCCCAGGGGACCCAAACAGTGCCCAGGCCAGGGGAGAAGGGGGACAGGCTGGGGAGGGGAGGTGGCACGGCTGCTCTAGGGGAAGCAGAGCCTGGGACATGTGTGGGCAGATGGGTCAGAGGCTGTCCGGGAAGCGTGGGCAGAGCATCTGTGGTGGAGACGTTGTACCCCACGTCTCCCCAGTGCCAGCTGCAGGGGCTCAGGAGCAGCCAGACCCCCAAAGGGCTCAGGTCTTGGGGGCCAACAGGGATGGAGTGAGGAGGCTGCCAGGTGCCCTGTGTCCTGCCCTGGGGCTTGCCAAGTGCTCGGGGCTGGGCACCAGCCCAGCTGCGTCACTCGGGATGAGGTGGGGGGGACAGGACAGTTCAGGGGTGTGCTGGGACGGGATGCAGTGCTGACTCAGCCCCATGTGGGAAGGCTGGTCCTGGCAGTCAGCTGCCCATGGCCAGCTGCCAAGCCCAGCACCCTGCCATCCAAAAAGCCTTCATTTTCGGGCATTAGAAAATCAACATCCTCCTTTCCAGAGTCACCTTGGCAGCAATGCAGCAAAGTGTGAGGAGTGAGGGGGAGGAGACTGCCTGAGCCCCCTGGCCTGGCTCTGCTGGGCATCCCTCCCTGGCCCAGGTGCGATCGAGAGTGCCCCAAAGGCACAGAGCTGCTGTGGCCCCACAGCAGCCCCTGAGGGAGGGAGAACAAGGACTAAAGTGCTCGAAAGCTGAACTCTAAGCCCTGTCGCCCTGTCCATTGCTGCCCAGGCAGTTATCTGTTGTCGGCTGCCCTGGGCAGGCACTTGCCGTGCCGCAGGGATGCTGGCACAGCCCTCCACTCCGCTGGGACATTCACCCATGGCAAAGCAGCTGCCAGAAACCACCTGGGGTCAAACTCCCCTGGAGCCTCAGAGGGAAAGATGCCGAAAGTGGGGTTTTATGAAAAGCTGCCTGAAAGAGGGGTTTGTTTCCAAGTGGGGGAAGCAGCTGGTGCCCAAGTAAACACAGAAACCAAAACCTTGCAGCACCTGAATGGCTGCTCCCAGGAGCGATGATGGCGCAGAGCATGGCCACAACCTGTGCCAAGTGAGACCTGGTTTATATTTGACATGGTGGCCAGAGCAACCTGCCAGCCTTCGCCATCCTGCCGCACTCTTCCTCTCCACAGTGCCGTGCCCCACCCAGGGCAGGTTTAGCAGCGTCTGGGAACAAGCTCTGCCTGTCTCCTCTTGCTGCTTCGCTTTTCACTCTGGAGAAAAAACCTCACCACCCAGCACCAGCATGCTCAGCAGTGTAAGCCACCCAGCGCAGCCCTGTAGTGGGCCAGGGTGGGCACAGCCACGCACGGTTCCGCCAGCAGGCACCATCCCCAACAGCACCCTCGGCCCTGTGGACACAAGGACACCCAGGGGTGCCTGAGCTGAGCAGCAGCAGCAGCAGCAAGCACAGCCAAAACCGACAGCTTTTCCGAATGATCACTCTTGTGACGAGGCTCGTCACCTCTGTGCTCATACAATGAACAGAGCAGCTCCCGAGGCACCTTGTGCCATCCTCCTTTCTTTTGCACCCTGCTGTTCTCTGCCTGTACCCTGTGCCAAGGGTTTCCCAGTGGCAATGGGCACGCCGTGGGGCCAGAGAGAGCCCGGCTCTGCCCCCACAAACCCCCCAGTGCAGGGGGTGGGGTGCTGCAGAGGTGCCAGGACTTTGTGCTGCTCCCAGGTCCTGCTTCCCTCTCTGCTCCGCATACACTTGGTGTGGGACAGAAACTCTCAGCCTCTGTCAGGTTGAGGGGACCAGGCGCAGGAACCAGAGGATGCCTGGTAGGGAAACCTGGCAGGCAAAGGCTCCTCCAGAGCCTCTGGAGGCAGAGGGGCAGCTCAGAAACAGAAACGAGATGGGTGTCGGGTAGGAGGTGACTCGGGCAAACACCCTGCTGGGAAGCGTCGCCATCCAGCTGGGTTGCAGCATCCCAGCCGTGTGACGGGATAAGGCCAGGCAGCACAGCCTTGGGTGGCACAGTCCAGGCTGGAGCCCTCGCATGCAAATCCTCGGATTCATGGGGAGGCAGCCCAGGCCCAGCAAAGCTGGGGGTCTTCGGGGATGCCAGGGCATTGCAACGAGGTGGGGGGTCCCCTCAGGAGGAGTCCCCTTCATCTTCCCAGCTCTGGGCACGGCTCTACACCGTGCACCAGCTCTGTGCAGGCACTGCCATCTGCAGGCAGCGGCTCCGGGACCAGCTCTGGGCCTCTGCCAGCACCAAGCGCACAGCACCGTGACTCCTGAGGGAGCAACAACCCAACCACTACAGTCACCCATACGCGGCAGGGCTGCACCCTGCACCCACCCCTCGCTGCTGCACACCAGGGCAGGGAGCCATGTCCCTGCACCCACAGGTGCTCACCCAGCCCAGGCTCGAGCGAGCTGTTGGTTAACGCGTGGAGAAACTAGCAATGGCTTCTCTGCCCCAAGCAGCCGGCAATGGGACCAGAGCCACTAACCTCACTCCTGGCTGCTCAGGAGGTGCAGACAGCCCCCAGCAAAACAAAACTCAGCCTACAGCTCCCTTGCACAGAGCATCGGCGGCACCTCTGCCCTGTGTGAGGGAGGAAAAGGGGTTCTATTTGAAATGTAGCGAGGGAGTTGCTTATAAAAGTGCTCCCTGGAGCCCCATGCTGGCCTGTGGGAGCAGACTCTTCCTTGCTTTCCTCTTTAGGCAAGCAGCATTTGCAGCTCTGTGCCCTGTTAATACTGACACACACCATGGGGGACACATACTCCACTCCCAGTTTGTTCTGCTTCATGTGAACAGCATTGCCACAAAACTGTCCCCATAAAAATCTGCCCATGCACCCACGAGGCTCTGCCCATGCTGAGGCAGGTGCCTGCACACATCCAACAGGCAGAGGCACATGCCAGCAGGGAAAGAAAGCCCTGCTATAACTATAGTCTCTCTGCCAGAAAACAGCCAAGAACATGTTTTTCAACTAGTTCTGCCTCCAGAAAGGAGCCCTTATCCCACGTGGCTTCAGCTATGGGGACTTTACCCTCTTGTATCCCTGGAAGGAAAGAAAGCATCCTCTGAGATCACAGAAACAAGACACGGGAAACTCCATGCTGCAGAGGGGATTTTTCAGAAGCGTTTATTTCACTGCTGACACTAGAGCTGCAGTAGGCAACTGCTCACCCAGCTGCCCTTCGCTGCAGAAGCATCACTCCCCTCCAATCATGACAATCCACATACGGTCGGTGTCTGCTCACCTTTCAGAACCTACATTCCAAGACCTACATCACTGGGACATTCACCTGTTCGGGACTCCACTTAAAAGGATTAAAAATAATGATGATAATAATAATAATAATAAAGCAATCTACAAAGTAACACTTGGAGGCATCATGCAGAAACCAGATGATTTTAAGACTACATGGCAGATCACATTTGCTAGGCTTATTGGACAAGTGCTAACTGCTTCCCTGCCAGTCCAACACAGTGCCAAGCTGGGGTGTTCCCAGTCAGGACAATAGCTCTGTTTCCTACCCCGTGTCAGGAAACACTTCCAGGTCACAGCTTATACTTCCAGAACTACACAAGATTACGTGCTTGTAAAAGGTGCTGGGGAGTCCTGAAACTTCCTTCTGTGACACTGCCTGCTTCCTACCAAGTGGCAGACACTTGAGTGCAGAAGAGTGCCTGAGCTGTGGGGTTTCTTTTTTCTCTTTTTTTTAAATAAAAACAAAAGCTGACTGGTAAAATGTTATTCTTAGCACAGGTGGACAAAAAAATAATAAAAAAAATTATATTAAACTGGAAGTCTATAGATTGGCCCATAAGAAAGAAGCAGCTATATACTATTGCCCCACAACAAGTTTTTCTTCACCTACAGTTTCAACTTCCCAAGTGAGGTAGGGAGAGGGTGACCACATGAAAAAAACGTGTTGTTTCCAAAGGATTCCACTGTTTTTAAATTTTCCTTTTGAATTCTTCATGTAAAGTTGAAGTGTTTTTTAAGGAAACACTGCTTTTTCTTCACAACATTCAGAGTTTTGGGTTTTTTGGTTGTTTTAGGTGGGGGAAAGAGGGAGAAAGAAAACAAGCATCCCAGAGATGAAATGCTGGCAGTTTTGACACATTTTGGAAGGAAATTATGTAGTGAATCTGCAGATAGAAGGGAAAAAAAAAATACAGAGTGCTGACATACTTTGCACTGTGCCCGCTCCAACAGCACTGAATTACACACCCTGTTCACATGGAAACATACTGTCATACACAGCTGTCAGGAGAGGGAAAGTAGACACTTAACAAACCTGTAGTTTAATTTTGTAGGAATCGGTCATATAGAAGCCTTTCATTGCCCCTCCTAGTACTAGACAGAATGTATTTTAAGGCATAATTTAACATCCACTTCTTCCTAAAGCAATTTAAAGTGTAACAAGCCAACGTGTCAGACACAGAAAACTCAACAACAGCTATTCTGACAGAGATGAAAGCTATGTACAGTGCAGTATTTGCCTTCAAACAGGGGAGTCTTGTCTTTAAAAAAACAGAAAAGAAAGAAAAATAACTGCAGACCCAGATTCTAAAAAAGCAAACATTGCCAACACAAGGAATGTTCATTAGAGTCCAGTTCCCACTAGAGCTACTCAACAGGAGGACATACAACGTGATTATGCTAAACCACATTGATTGACTGTTCCCAGAGTGTGCCCCCGGGAGGTGAGGGGGGCAGAACCATGGGAAGCCAAACTCTGCAGCACCCTAGTGCAAACTGCCTCAGAGGAAAAGCCTGCAGTCAACAAGCCTTTACACCTATTGTTAGGCTTCACTAAGAGGTGTAGTAGTCAGGTGTCACCTAACAATTTCAGGACACTCCCATAAAGGTGATGGTCCTGTGTGGATTCTAATGCACATCCCCCGTGAACAGTGTCCTGCACACACACATCTGCCAGGCTACTGACTTTCCCTCTTCCGTGGCTGCAACCAGCTCACAGCCACCAGAATCTCACATAGACGATCAACATGATAAAAAACACAGCTACCGCTGCAAGTTTGGCGTAAGTGGAACGCATGTTCAGATACTTTGCATCCTGACGGTACTTCTTGGACAAACTGGACAAGCTGTTGGCCTTGGAATCCAGAGCTGTTAAAGGGAAAGGGGAGAGAAATTAATCAAGATTAACCCAACTAGATGTTCCCCAAATGTTACATTAACTGAACAAGTTTCTCTGGAGCAGCTGGAAGCACAGCAGTTTCACACAGCAACATGCCCTGTACCTATCTGCAGTGCTCTAGTGCTTATCCTGCCAGGATGAGAGCCACCCAAACTGGTGAGATGCTGGTCTTGACCAAAATAAGCACCAGTACCTGCCAGGTGCTTCAGATGCAACTGATCCAACCGAAACACCCACCAAGTCCATTGCTTTTTCAGGGCATTCAGGTATTAGAAAGTCTTTCCCTCTGGTATGCCCTACCCAGCCAGCTGACTGAGGGGACAAGGAACTGTATGACAAATATCAGCCATTCCCTGTACCTGAAAGTGCCTCTCCTCGCTGTAAGACTTCCTCAATGTTGGCCACCATAATCCTCTGCACGTCCTGCAGCTCTGTGTTGATGGAGCCCAGGTTCCTCCTTGCCCGGCTATCAATGTAGAGCTTCTTGGTTTTCTGTATGTAGGTATCTGGAACAAGAAGGGGCTATCAAGAGGGAATCTCGCCTAACACAGAGCAACCTGGCTGCTGAAGGAACGGGAGCATTGCTGAGACAGCCAGCAGACTGCATGTAAATATTCACTGGAGCAAGGCCAAGTGACTTAAAGCAGGAAATCTGAATCAAAGGACATTTACCATTTTCCTACCACTTCTCTATTCTCTTGCTTAAAACACCTATTTCTCTAGTGCCAAGAAGAGGCTGAACTGTCAACTCCATAGCCCAAGTTGGAGAGAATCCTGTGGCTGCTGCTCCCTCCCAGCAAGAAGTTTCCTAACTAGCCACAAGGAGAAGGACCTCACCAAATTCAATGAAGGAATAGGGCCTGGAGACTGTCGGCACCTTCTTGCCATGCTGCTCATCAAACTCTGAATGCAAGTCTTCCAGATATGCAAAGGCCAGTTTCTTGGGGAATGCAGCTTCACACAGGACCAGGTAACACACTCCTTTCTCAATGATGTAGCTAAAAGAACAGCAGACAGAGCATTAATCAATCAATTTTGAATCTATCCTATCAAACACCACCCTGCATACCTTTAATCCTATGAGGCAATGAGAACTGGGTAGGTACAGGGACTTCAGCTTGCCATGTCTGGATCAGGTATATACCTTTCTACAAAGTAATCGCTTATTTTTTCCTTTACCTAAAATAAATTTTCCTGTAGCCTCAGACCTTATGCCTGTGCCAACAGCCCTGAACTTTGACTTCACCAGAACAAAAGTTGGCCTGTGAGTATCATTAGCTTTACAAAATACCAGCAACAGAAGTGTTATAATTTTGGAGCAAAAAAGGGAGGACACCCTCCCTCCCCCCCATAGTCAGAGGGAAGGAAGCACAAGAAAGTTCACCAACAGAGTAGAGGGGAAGGTGGCCAACACAGCCCTAAAACAATGCAGCACAGCCAAGTACCTGAGGCCTACAAATGGGAAACTCTGCCTTGAGATTAGGGGACACACAAGAATTTGGTTTCAGCATGCTAAAAAACCCATCCATTGACTGCCAGCTCCTGCTTTCCATTTGGAGGGCTAGGTATCCCCTTCCCTGCCAACACCAGGCTGTTGGTGGGGTTTCACTATCCACATGCATGACTTCAAATGCAGCTGGGGAAAAATATTGGTGCTAGATGGGTTCTGGTGATTTCCCCTACAGCTTTGCCATGGGTAAGGATGACTGTGCTACCAGCTCTTCGGCTGCGACATGAGGAACTCCAAACATACGTTGGAACAGGATCTGCTATTGCTGTGCAACACTGCTTGGTCTGTTCTGCAGCTGAATATGCAGAGAGGTTCTCTTCTCCCACCGCCCCATCCTCATTACATCTAACTTTTAGTTGTTCACAGAGGTTTAGTGCTGACCTTGTTTCAGTGTGAGCTCCAGTGCCTCCATCAGCACTAAGAAGGGCGTTTTATTATAATTCAGCTAAAAAGCCTACTGACATAAGGGATAAGATAGAACCAATTTTGCAATTATTTAGGCTTTGCTACAACTGTCTGCTGCTGCACATTCTCAACTACATTTTCCTCCTCCTTCAGCCAATAGAAAAATAAAGACAACAATATTTCCACAAAAACCAAGGGAGTGGAGACAGTAGATAGCCCTGCATACACTTTTGAATGCTTATCTGTACTATTCAGGGTGGAATTTAAATGCTACTTTTATGTTACCTTCCTTTGACTTTCTGCATAATACCATTATGTAGCAGTCTAGTTAGCATAAAGATTAACAGTGTATTAAAGAACTGACCCAGTCACGAGGGCACTGTAGTTAAATAAGTAGCTTAAAATTTTGTTAATAGCTGCATCAGGCTTACAAAACAATTTCTCCCTCACAATGTTTTTCCAGACAGCCCCAACAGGTCCAAGTGCTTTGAATTAACCATCCTCAACTCTTTCTGGGCTCAGGAATATCCATTTCTCCTGCCTCTATATGGCCTGTGTGCAAATCGCACCAGCCTTCAAACAACAACTGACGCACCCCAACCAGAAGCAAGAAACTCCAGTTACTATAATCCATTCCACAAGTGTGTCCCCATGAGCCCATGCTTTTAATCTTTTTTATGTCCCTCAGCTTGGACTGCATCAGTGCATAAGACTAATCCTACAATAGTACCTCATGCCTCTGTTCTTCTCTTACCCTTGGAGACCTGCTTGACAGCTTGGAGTTGCTACAAATCATCACCCAGAGCTTGGTTTATCTACTGTCATGAACAGCAAGACATGAAAAAAAATCTTTTGAAATAAGGAAAACTCATGTTGAGATAAGGAAAACTTCTGTACTCTGGATTTCTGCACATTGAGCATAGCCAATAGGTTTCTTATGATTACCTTGGATCATTTTGAGAAAGAAAAGCTTTATCCTGGTAACAGTGACAAAGGCCAAGGGTTGTTTTCAACATGACAGGTAAGAGCCACTTCAGCCATTCATCAGCCAAAGGTCAACTACTGATTGACAGCACAGCAGACTTCATCGGTGTTTCTGTACCTACACAGCCATGTACACCAAGTGCTGTAGCTGAAGGGGTGACACAGCTTTTGGAGCCAAAGTCTAAATATTACATTTGGCAGAAATTACCTCAGTGGTCATAGTTTAAGCTTCACATTTCAGCAAGACTAGGCTCTTCTCTGAACTGATCAAGCTAAAAACATTCAACACCACCTCAGCAAGTTCAGCACTATCCTTAGCCACACTTGTAACTCCCACACCACAAAACGCTCTACCCTGGTTTGTGCTGCCCTCAGCAGTCAGAGCTCTGATTTGGCAGAAAAAATGGTGTGCTGCATTAACGAACAGCATGGCTATCAGTCAGCATTATTTTACACTAAATCTCAAAGTCCCCCATTTCCTCCCCTTCCTGTACTGTTATCTAAGGAGGTTTTCTGATCTGAAAGTATTCTTTTCATATAGGTCCTGCCTTAATGTCCCACCTTAAAGGAAGCAGCAGTTGAGTGCTTTGCCCCAGCAGCTGTCAATTGCCTGTAGAACTTGTCTAACCTAACTCAATGCAGGAGAAACACTCCTTTTCCTGCTCATCTGACAGCCAGGTAACCTGTCTGATTCTTTGAGACAGCTGTCAAAACATGAGCTTGCTCAAGTCCTCCCACCTTGTCAGAACCAGTGACATTACAGCCACCATTAAGAGCCTTTGATTTCCTGGGCACTGCAAGTGGCACAGCCTTCCCAGACATAGCTCTGCTTGCATCATGGAAGCAACACAAGAAGGGATTTACTAGGATCTACGCAGACTCTTTCTCAAGGCTTCACTGCCAGTGGAGTTACACCCCTGCAGTGCCATGGAAACATTTAAACCCAGAGTTTTTAAATTCTACAAAGTTTAACTTCTAGAAAGAAGACGATGCAGTGCAGCCCTTTGCAGTTAACTCTGGCAACAACACCCAAACCCAACAGGAGATAGGGATGGCCAGACTATTTTAATCAGGGCTATCCTCTCACCACTATAACTCCCTATCGAAGGCAACCAGAAGCCAAGAGAAAAAAAGATTAAAAAAATCTTGTTGCAGTTATCATACATAAGCCAACCAGAAGAAAAGTTGCCCTCAAAACCTCATGGCTTTTGCCAAAGATTGCCCTTCCAAAAAACTACTGTTCCTGTCTTTTCATGTCACTGAATCTCTGAAGAAAGGCACAGGGCAGGAGATTTGCTAAAGGGCCCTCGTTATAGAAACAGAGACCTAAAGCCAGCCTTGCCCTGCATTCAGTCTCCCACTCACCCAGCTGTAAACGCGCACCCATTCACCAGGGCTGGGGAATCGAGAGGGATCCTGCTGCCGGTGGTGCGGCAGAACTGGCGCCAAGCGTGGGAAACGTTGGCGCATCACTAGCAAAACTGCACAGCTCTGCCCTGGTGATCTCATGTGGCACCTGATCTCAGAGACTTCTAACACTTTTTTCTGCTAATAGCATATTTCTGATTCTTAACAAGATCTTGGGCTTGGCTAAGTTCTCAAGCATTATCCTGCTAGGTAAATACATGTCATGTAAAGAAGCATTTCCTTTCTCAAACATAAGCTTGCTCTCCTGCCCTTTACTGACTGTCAATTCTTCCTCTGTTTACTTGCCTTTCCAGTTCCCTTGCTATCGATTAGGGAGTAAGGATGTTTGACCCACATTCTCTGTTAAGTTTTCATTATTTTATATTCAAGTTCCCTTGTTAGCATATTGCTGGAGAAAGCCAAAAGTGCTTTTAAGTTGAGAACTTCCAAACAGTTTAGGAAATTAATTAAACACACCCAACACATTTAACAACAATAAGACTGAATCAACCAGATGAGAGAAAAACGTTTGTCAGATATTAAGGAAATAATAATATTTTAAAAATCAGAGATGCTCCATGTGCTTGTAACACATGAAGCTAATGCATGAAAAGACACCCTCACGGGATACACAGAGAGGGAAATCTTGAGCAAGAGGAGCTCACAGTGGTACCGCCAAACTGTTTTTAACAAGGACATAACTTTTTTAAAAACACAAGACACAGGAGGTACAGAAGACACACTGAAGGTATCTTAGAGGACGCAAATAAACAGAAAAGCCTTAAAGGGAACAGATCCTACACTATCTTCAGCAAAGGCAGAACTATGAACCTGGCTGAAAAACAAGTGCCAGACAGCAGTGTGCCAAGAAGTAAAAACTCACACGCTTTCCTCTCCGAGCACCTATTACACTTCAGCTAGCAGGGCAGATAGTTCAGTAGCTCACTCTCTTTCAGGCAGCCCAATTTCTAATAAATCCTCACCCTGACCCAGAAGTGCCTTCACTTATTTCCATGGCGGCAGAAACCTGTTCCCCCATCACGCCTACAGATACTTACTGGAAAGCCATGGCTCCTGCTTCGAGAGTACATCTCGTGGGGGACTGCTCATTCAGCTTGCGGAACAGCTGCTTCGCTTGACTCTGGTACTGCTGTAGATCGCGGCCTGACTGAGAAGGGAGGACAGGCGGTTGAGGGCAGCTACTACCGGAGAAAAAACACACGCCCGCAGGCGGGAGGGCTCCGGGGGGTTGTGGGACAGGCTCAGCCCGAGAAGAAAGAGCTGCCCCCAACAGCACAGAGGCGTCTCTCCACCTCCCACCCGAAACCACCGGCCGGGAAATGCTTGTGCAAGAGCCGCCCAACTTGTGAGAGGAGGCTGCGAGGATCGGGCTGGGCCGGCCCCCCGCCCGCTCCTCACCGACACGCCGAGGCGGGCCCCCCGCGCCCGCAGCGCCGAGCGGGAGTCC
>JAVJGG010000090.1:36021781-36044331 GCA_035590195.1 Aviceda cuculoides
AGGCCTCCGACCCGCGCCCAGCCGCGAGGCCCTGGGGGCTGTTGCCTCAGCCCCCCTTTCCCCTCAGCTTGAACGGTCCTTCGCTGCCTTTCAGGGTCTCTTCCCTCCCCTTCGGGGTGTCCCACCCCTCACCGTTATCACAGCGGTGGGCCGGGTTCCCCCTACCCCTTCAGTGGGTTTTGGGGTGGGTGGGGGATGCAAGGATCCCCCGACCCTAAAAAGGCGGGGAGGTGCTGCCCTCTCCACCAGGTCTGTGAGGGGGTCACCCTGTGCCTCCCACCATGCGTTTGATTGCCACTCCCAAAAATCTGGTATGTGGTGTGTGTTAGTGGGTGGATTTGGGGTGTCCAGCTCCTCCCGAGACCGGGTTGTGCTCCCTGTGCCCCACCATCCCGTGTGGAGTGTCCTGTTAAAACGGGAGGTTTGCCTGGTAAATGCCCCATGTCAGTTGCTTTGAGGTGGGCATCAGTTTTTCTTCTGTTAGTTTTTCACCTGCTTCCAGTCTCCAATCTTTTGCTGCCACTGGTGTGTGTATATAAACACGCAGATGTGATCCCTGCCTGTGCTTTTTTTAGCCCGCATGGGAGGGATCCCTTTTAGTTTTTATAAAATTTGCGCTTTTCAAGTCTGGCTTTAACAGAATGCCTTTGAGGATTTAAATGCGCCAAAGATGAATCTTTGAAGCGCTCCTCTTTCTTTCTTTTTTTTTTTTTTTTTTTTTTTTTTTTTATGGGGACACAGCAAGTGAGCAAAAAGGGAACAGAGTCATCAGGCTGACCTCACAGGAATGTAAAGCTTTGCAACCCCCCCAAATCCCGCTGTCTTCTGTGCTGTCCAGATAGCAGGCTGGACTCGATGGCCATGGCCACTGTCTTGCAGGGCTAACAGCTTGCTCATGGGACTAGTAACTATCTTAGCTTAAACATTACCCACAGTTGTAGTGCTTTGACATCGTGAGCAAGAAGATAGCATGGGGTAGAAGAAAACCTGAGTCCTGCAATTGCAGATGATCTTGGTTTGTAACAGCTTATCTGTGCTGACAGTGCCTTGGTATCTGTTTGGCAGCAACTTTCTGTGCTTGTGTCTTGTTTAGCCTTTCTTCTCTGCAGTGGGAGGTCTTGGAAGGGGAATAGTACCAGGAGGAATGTGCCCCTCTTCAAGGAGTCCCTCTGCTGCAGAAGGAGTTGCCTGTGTGGGAGGAGCTAGAGGAACAGTTGGTGCACTTTTGGTTTTTTGCACTGGATTCCAGTGCAGTTTGCATCAACCCTGGTGGTGTACAGAGGACTAGAAGGCCTTCTTGTAGTGCCATTTTGAAACCTGTTCTGTCCATTGCACCCTCGACCTCAGGAAGGTAGTTGGGTGTCCAGCTCATCCAACCTAGTAACAGTGCCTGTTAAACTGAAATAAAAAAGAAATGTCCGTTGCTGTCAAGGACTCTTAGTTCTGCATTATCATTTATGCTGATACTTGCAGATCTGAAAACGAGCTCACAACATAGCTTGCTGTTTGCAAATCTGTAGATGACCAGAAAATGCAGTGTAAGGACACTGGCCCTGCCTTGATGTAGTAGGGGTGAGGGTGCATCTGCACAAGACTTGGCATTTAGGGTGGGTCCTGGGTGCTTGAATTGCGTTGGGCAGGTGGGCAGCAGATTGCAGGCAGCTGGTCGAGGTGCCAGGAGGAATCTGGGTGATGCAAAGGACATGTGGGTATCTGGGCAGGTGGGGCAGAACTGGGGCTTGAGGGGGAAATTTTGGAGTCACTGAAGCAAGCTATGAAGCAGGGGCTGGTGAAAGTGCTCAGATTGCATGCCCTGGGGCCTGAGGCATCAGTGAGAGAGCTGGGGCAATTAGGGCCTTCTAGGAACATAGCTTTTGCATGAGGGACTTTGTGTGTAGCGGTGGGTCCCTGTGGTTTCAGCCCTGTTGGTGCCATTACTTTTGCTTGCTGTTCCTGGATGCCCTTTCCTCCTAGACCCCGGGGGGATAAGCTGACATCCAGCTGCCGCATCCGGCCGCTGCTGACTGACCAAGCAGGTCTTTCCACAGCCCTGCTGGACCTGGACTCCCCCAAATGGGCTGGGCAAGCATGCAAGGGCTGCGTATGGGGTGCAGCGTATGGCAGGTCTGCAGTTGTAGCTGTGGGTGCCAAGTGTTTTTTTGTTAATCTGAAGTGAAGTCAGGAGCAGCCGAGGTTGCAGCTTCTGCAGTGATTTTAGTCTGATTGCACGGTGAGGTGTGTGCTCTGCTGCATGTGCTGGGCAAACACTGAATTCTGTAGCAGCAGTGGCGGGGCAGAGCTTGGACACTCAATTCTATTGTTTCTAATCATTTAACATCATGTCTTGTGATGCCACATTGGATCCATGCTTTGCATTTCATTACAGGCTTTGCAACAAACCTTGCTGTCAAAGAAGGCAGGAGTTTGAAAACCTTGAAGTTATACTACTGCCTCGGTATTTTAAGTTCCTGTTGTAATGATTTTTCCTGTGGCACAACAGCATTTAAGATTCTTTGTGTTAAAGCGAGAGAGACCGGAATGAAAACTGTTCTGCAGTGGAAACAATTTTCAAAGTGAGCTGCTCGTTCAAGCAGACATCTGTTGGTACATGAAAGGAGGATGTGGAGGAGAGTGGGCCTTAGTGTGTGGTCAAGTACTGTGGAAATGCCTTGGTGTCTTCCGAGATTTCTACCAGTTACAAGTTCCCCTCTGGGTTTCTGTTGACAGGACAGGCCTTCCTAGTTGAGAAGAGGCTTGAACTTGGCAGAAGTCAGAGGATTCATGGAAGAGGGGCATGTGTTTGGGGTGGGAGCGTTGCTTCTTTCCCTTTTCTTTTTGGTACAATAAATCTTAGCCCATTTCTAAACCATTTGTCCTACAGTAAGCTGGAGCAGGAGGGGCTGGGAGGAAGCAGTGCCTGGAGTGCCTGTGCTTGCATTGCCCTAAATTGTGTGGGTGGGTGTTGAGGTGGAGGGCCTCAATCGGCTGTGGTGTATGCTTCCCAGATGATGGCTGAGAACTGGACTGTGGGAGGGAGATCTCTAAAGAACTTCTCTTCAACGCACTCTTATTTGGCGGGTGATGTACTGAAAACCCATTCAGCTTGGGTGGGGTGTTAGTAAAATCTGGAAGGCTGCCTTGGTGCGTCTGTGGAGTTTCCTTGTGTGAGAAGGCTGTGTCTAAATTTAAGGAAGAATAACAGCAAAGAGTCATAGTGTTGTTCTGCAATTGTGTGTTTTGAGTGAAACACGAGGTTAGGTGGTGTTTTGCACTGGTTTGCCTTTCTCTTCTGCCATTTGCAGAAATGATTTTCTGATTTCTTTCTTCAGCACATGTAGCTCCTGGGGGTTTTGACTATAGTGCTTCTGAAATGCAAGTACTTTCTTTTAGTCATCCCAGAAATGTGACTCAAACTGTCTCACTATCTGGGTGTAACTGCTACATACCAGAAGGGAGAGATGCCTACCTTTTTCTGCTGTTTCTTTCTTCTGTGCATTGAAATATTTTCCTTTGAGGAAGGTTACATTATATGTAAAGTTCTCCCTGCTACCTGTAAAAACTGAGTGCGATCTTCTTGCTGCATGGCTGTGAGAGAATCAACACTTTCTCCCTCAGTTTCCTCACACTGAACAGTAAGAATTATTCTGTGGATTTTGTTGGTTTTTTTTCTTTCCAATCTGTTGATGAAGCTTGTGGGTGTGAATGGCAAGATGCAGTACCATCCCATCTTGAAGGAACCTCGCGAGGAGATGGCACCATGGGGAGGCTGTCTAGAGGAAGAGTGGTCTTGGGGGGGCGGGAAGTTTTGTTGGAAGGGGGTCTGCTGGAGCAAGAGAACGCAAGGGTTGGTGCTTGCATTCAGAATAGGTTTTGTTTTAGGCTACTGCCTTAATTGTCACATACTTGAGAAAGTTACTGCTAAGCTTTGAACGGTAAAGTGAGGTTGAGTGTATTGAAACCGAACTGCACATGGAGCAGGTGTGACTTGGTGTCCCTTGGAGATACGGAGGAAGCCTGTGGCACAGACCTGGGAAAAGAGTGCTGGAGATCCGAGGTTGTTTACCAGCCACTGCCTGACCATTACTCATGTCAGCTCACCTCTGTAGCTTGCCTGCTGGATGAGGAAACATGAAGCAAATCCATGTGCATCCCCTGGACTCGAACAAGAGGTTGCTGGTGCAGAGATGTTACCGCTCAGCGTGCTGTGGGTTGGCCTCGCAGCACGTGGACTTTCACACTAGCCCTGGTGCGGACATCCCCAGGGGCAGTGGAAACTGATTGGGGTGAGGCTGCGGATTCACAGCAGCTGAGTGGATCCTAACAGTTTGTTCATGCCTCGGGCTGCGTGCTCCTCTCCCTGTGCCAGCTCCCATCTTTCACTGATCTGTCTTGCTGTTGGCTTCCTGTAGAATAATGAGTTGCAGTGATTTGCAGAGAGGTCTGCAAGCACGTAGAGGTAATGGCAGGGATGTGTGGCCAGGAGGGATACCATGAGGACTGCTGGGGCATGGAGCCACTCCAGCAATCAGCATGTTTGCACCCCTATGTGGTGTTAATTCCCTCTCCCAGCCGAATTCTGAGGGGGTTGTGACCTGTGTGGTGTCCACGGATCGCTGTTCTCTGTGAGGGTTGGCTGCAAATGCACTTGGAAGGGGGAGCCTTTCCCTCTTGGTACAAAGGATGCATGCCTACTCTGGGAAAGGGAACTTATCTTGGCCAGTGAGAGCATGTTCTGACCTGCCTTGAGCAATGGCAACTACGTGCTGTATCAGCAGAGAAAGGTGGATGACTTGCTAGAGTAATAATTATGATCAGATGATGCTACATGATTAAAAATGCTGATTAATTCAGGTAGGTAGAGATGTTAAGTTAAATGTATCTTAACCTCCTGATCTGTTGGTATGCTAACATTTAGGAGAGAACTTTTGTTTGTTAGCTGCTGGCACATGCATTGGGAGCTGACTGTAGATTTTTGGTACATTTGGAACAAGGAAAATGTCTAATTACTCAGATGACTAGGTACGTTTCAGAAGTGCTTATTTGGAAGCTTTGTTTTGACTTTGTTTGACTAGCATGGAATGCCTAACATTTTACCAATGAAGGAAATTGAATACAAATGAGCGCACAGGATAGGCTTTAAAAAAAAATCACTAAGGCAATGCTGAATATGAGATGCATGAGGAAAAGCATCCACAACTGAGCAATAGAGATGAAATGCTTGGGGTAAAGCACAGTGGCCAAAACCAACCCCTTTATTCTTAGAGCCAGGAGATCCTATTTCTCCTCCTTCATCTTAGTGGAAGGGATCAAGACCAAAATAACATTACTTTGGGCAAGATCAAGTGATCCCTTAGTGCTCCCCATGTAAAACCTATCACAGCAGTTAATAAGTTTGTCACTTTGTATGATACTACTGAATGTAATTTGGACTCTTGTATTCGGTGGAAAAAATTTTTTGTCTAGAGGCTGAGTGATTTGTTGGAGTCAAACTTCCAGTTAGACCTATTTTGAGTTGTCTTTTAGCTGACGTAAGCTGAAGCTTGTGCATGTCAAGAACAGTCCTGAAAAAGTCTTGAAATCTCGAAGCTGCTAGCGAAAGGTCTCTGGATGGGGTAGTGCATGGTTTTCATCTGGATGCTTTGCACATGCCCAGTGCAGAAGGGCGTTGGGAGTAGAAGGAAAGGGCTGCTCTTTAGAAGGGCCTCTTTCCTTGCCTTCCACCAAGTGAAGCTGCCAAAGAGACCTTCCCCTCATGTTCTCTGGCAGGTCTGGCCCATGGTTCTTCAGCCCTGCATGGCGGGAGGTGACCCTGCAGCTGCTTGTCCAAGAAATAAAAGCTCTGCCGAGTGGAGCCGTTGATACTCCACCTTTCATCAGCTCTGAGCATGTGGGTGATTTCGGTGGCAAGCTTGTGGCTGTATCAAATTAACTATGAAATGATTTGCATAATAGATTAATCAACCAGCAACAAAATGTCCCTCTTTTCTGCCAAGAAAAGAAAAGCAACAACTCAGCTGTTACAAGAGGCCATTATGTTCCTTGCAACCCTTAATCTTTCTTTTTCCAAGAGCACTTCGTGTTTTGGCCTCGCGCAGGAAGCTGGCCTGCTCACTGCCTTTATTTGCGTCACATCTTGGCAGCTTTTTCTGATTCTTTTGGGCCAAATTTTGCCACCGTTATGGTGACCTTCTAGGGAGGGTATTTCCTATGGAATTGGTGGCTGGCTGCCAAACAACTTTGTATTGCTACGTCCTCCATTAGTCTTCGCCTTTCCATTGACTTACTAAAGAGAGTGAAATTCCTCTGAGCCCTTCATGCTCCTTCAGCACTGCCCCATTTCCCTGGGAAGTCGGGGAGCGGGAGGACGAGGGGGAGTGGGGAGCCTCAGAGAGTGTGTAACTGTGAGTGGGCAGGAACTGGTCACTGTATTTTATTTTTTCTGTGTTTCTACTTCCCTATAAGCCAGCAATATGAATTTCCTAACCTGTGTAGTCCTCCTGTGGCTCCAGATGTGACATCTGTGTGTCCTTCCTTGGTAGAAGAATGCCACCTCCCAAACAGTGCTGGGGGAGTTTTATTCCGAATGGATCCTAACGTGCAGATGATAAGAGGCTTAACTGCCTAATTGAATGTGATAGCGTGAAGCTTCTCTCATGGTGAGGTTTAATTGGATTATGGTACTGTACAGTGATGTGGAGGCTTGCAGGGCATGCAGCCAGCTTCACAAGGAGAGAGTGGATCCTTGCTAATCACTCATTTGTTTAAAACAATGAATTGCCTGGAGAGCTCTGATGGACATGCAGCAGCCAGTAGCCTTGGAGGAGGGATTCCTCAAAAATGAGGGTCGTCGATGACTACTGCACATGTAGACCCTGCAACTGTAGTAGAGGGTCTACAGATCTACCTGGTGAGCCTGAGTCTGAGGAAAGGAGGAGGAGATGAACTCCTTGTGTTTGGAAGATTAGATGTGTGGGCCGTCTTGTCAAGTGCTGGTGCCTGGAACCTGTTTCCTCCTCTAGAACTACTTCAGCATTTCTTGCAGCGCTTTGGTTGGCTGTGTCACTTGTCATGACCTGTCCTCACTTCTAAGGTGGCCTTCTCATTCCTTCACATCTAGCAGCTGCGAGTCTGCAGGCCAGTCTGGCTTCAAGTGCAGTTTCTTGCAGGGCAATAACTATTTTTGATCAGGAGCTCAAATGCCAGTGTTGGACCTCCCCTGCCCCAGTGAGAAGGCAATCTAATTTTTAAAGTGTGCAGCAAAAATAAAAATCGGAGCAGCTTGTACGCTGTGAAGTTTGCTTGGTGGAGGCTCTCATGCATGTAAACTAGAGCTGGGGTCTGCAAGCCACAAAGTGTGCTGTTGCTTTCCTGGCTTGGGACAGTGCATGGTGGCTGCTGCACCTTTGCAGCACCTGTATTTTGAGTGCAGCTCCTGGAGGCTGTGTGCTTCGCTGAGGTAGCTGTCTGCCTGAACTGCCGAGTGGCTGTTCTTGGGAGTTCTTGCACTGAAAGTAAGAGTGTTTGTTTTAGTGATATTTCAAAAGAGTTTGAAATCTGCGTGATTGCTCAGATCTTGTTTCAGAAGAGTTGTCAAGGAAAATAGCATTTGTTCTCCTGTAAGCAGGCAGATTAGCATAAAACATCAACTTTGATGTTGTGCAGCAGTGTGCTCCGCATCCGTAGCCTCTGTGCTGGTTTGGAGAGTTAACCATCTCACAGATCTTTGAATGTGCTGGGAGATGCCCCCAAGGACGGTATGTGCTATTTGGGCAGGGAGCAGTGCCTGGACACTGGAAGGTTTTGATCAACTTGCCCTGTTTCCTGCAGTGGCTCATCCAAACTGTACTGAGGTGAAGTAAATAAATGTGATTGCTTTGCTGTTCCTGGGAAATGGTAGTTTAGCCACCTTTTCCCCAGTGCTCCAAGATGTGTGGGACCTCCCCAAAAGCTCTGGTTTGGTCTAAAGATAAACCAACTCCCCTTTCCTGCTCGTTCATCTTTTTGGCAGTCAGGTGCTCTGAAGCTTGTAGGAGGTAAGTGCAAGGGAGTCGGGAGGAGGGAACACTGGTGTTTAACCAAAACCTGCACAGCTTGCAGGTCCTCCTGGGCCCTGGGAAGGTAGTTTCTTTTGTTGTAGAAATTAAAAAAAGGAACAAACCTGGTGATCCAGGGTGGATTTTTTTTTTTTAAGAGTGTGTTGCTGGGGCTGGGGAGAGGTGGAGGTTTGAAGGTGTGAAGCTGTAAAGGAGTGGGGGAATCGACTGTGTGGCTGTGTGCAGGGTGAAGTGAAACATGTTTTCACTGCTCAACAAAGTACTTCATTTTGCTGTTAAAAATCTTCTGAACAAAGGCACTGTCTCCTTCCATCAGATCCCTTTGCTCTGTTAAGCTTGACTGTTCCAAAATCCTTCCCTGCTCTTTTTACTTTTCTACAAAGCCAATGTAGTGTGAGGGCTTGCAGGTGCTCCTCACTGGTGGTAAGTAAATGTCATGTGCAAGAGAGAGATTCCTAAAGGGATCTTCACCTCTGCAGGGAAACACGTGGAGGGCTGCAGATGGAGACATGGGAAAGCCACAGTGCTCATAATGCTGTTCTGGTTTGTGTTTCAAGGGTTTCTAGTGCCGAGCTCTCATTAATGGGCAAAATGAGCTACAGTTTGCACATACACTTGTCTGCTATGTGTTTCCCAACAGGCACTAGGCCAGATCTAGATATAGAGCAGAGAATAACCCCCATCAGGAGATTCTTAGGAAGCCTTATCTATATATAGTCTATATAAGTCTGTATCCCCTTTCTGCTGAGAGGACAATCTCTGCCTGGGGAACGTGGTTAATGCAGATATACCCCAGCTTCTGAGAACCAGGCAAAGGTCCACCAGTATCACATCTGCTGCGTCCTGTGTGAGTGATCCCTAACGTGTCCTGGCTTCTGCTGCGGTGGGTTGCAGTGAGGAATTCTCTGTCGAGGGCCCCAGCTGCACTGCCCCGTGCCGTGACCATGCTGTTGCAGCAAGCCGGTGACACGCTGCTGTGGCCAGCTAGGCTTATCCTCCACGGGAGCACGCAGCAGCCATCAGCTAGAGGGAACAGCTGCGAAGGCTGGGGCACATTGTCTGTGTGGAGCTGATGGTGCCTGCACCTTTGGCGCATGTTGGTCTGTTGGGCACTTTCATTAAAGCAGTGAGATTGTAGCTTGGCAGCAACTTGTCATGCAACAGTTCTTGTAGGATTTTTATGCCAGTGCAATTCCCTTTCTTGCAGCTCCTTACCAGGGTGTACCATGAAAGGAACCTGCACAGACATACTGCTTCTTCTGGAACGAGAAACAATTTGCAGTGCTCAGCCCACCTGCTTCATCCTATTGCATCAGGAAAAAAAAAAAAAAAAAAAAAAGGACTAGCAAGTGGCTTAGATCAGAAGTGGGAACACATAGCAAGGTGGACAAGGCTGCCCTTTTACATACCAGTGTGGTCTCCTATTAATTTGTGTACGGGGGCAGTTTCACAGTTAGGATGTCTGAGGCCATTCTCAGTCAGCCTTCCTTTCTATATAGTAGGCGACTTTTTCCAACTGGTGCACCATGGGGTTTCATAGCTGCTGAGGGCCAGCCACGGAGGAGTACAGTCTTCTTTCTGCTGCAGAGAGTTTGCTGCCCACCTAGCATTTTTGCAGTGCATCCTGAAACTGAAGAAGTGAGAGTCTAGGGAGCTTTGTACCAGCTTGAAATGTTGGTCTGTGAATAGCTCGTGAGGTTCTGTTGGACCTGCTGGAGGCATGGCTTCTCTTTGGATGCATTTGACTCTGGGATTGTGGGTCTAGAGCAACCCTGTTTTCTACACTGGAGAGGTTGATTCCTTTCTCTTGTCTTTTAGGGAGCTGGTCTGGCAGCATAAATCTTAACCCTGTTCAGGCTGGAACCTTGACAAGACATGCTCTGCCTTTCCTAAGCCCATGAAAGTCATAGGGCTGTTGGAGGACATCTCCGCGCACACGTTTTTACAAATATAGCAGGATCATTTGAGGTCACTCAGTCTTGAGTTTCTTCAGGGAAAGCACACTTCAGCTGGAGGCTGTGCCAGAGCTAGATTTGACTGCCTCCAGAGGGGCTGTTCTGAAAATGGGTGTCTGTAACATGGGCTCTTAATCTCAAGACAATTCTGCAAACTTTCTAGCTCATCAGATACGTGTACAGTCTTTATTTCACCTTGTCACGTGTGTCCTGATTTTGCTGCTGCCTCAACCATGTGGATTCAGTGGTTTGTAACGGGGACAGGGACATTACCATCCTCAGCAGCGCAAATGTAGTATCCATTTCCCGGCTGTGGGGAGCCAGCATCAGGGCTCTCTAACTTTTTACTGTTCCATCTGTGCGGTGTATAGTTATGGGTGTAAGAAACGAGCATTTACCAGTCCTCTGCCTGTTACAGCAAAGCTCCAATAGCTCTGTCACTGAAGAGCTCTTTCTCAGATGTGCATAGAGCTGTGTGTACTGTCCTGACACTCTGTAGGTAAGGTTATAAGTAGCTTTTACTAGCTCCACTGAGGCTGATGTGTCTGGTGGCTCTTTGTAACTTGCCTGCTTAGGCTGCTGCTTGCCAGCACCTTTTGCCTTGTGCCAGTGCATTTGAGAGTTCCCATGGTAAAGTTGACCAGGGCAGGATTTAGGGGCTAGAGGTGAGGAAGTGGGTTGTTTCAGTTGGATGAATTCTCTGCTGCGCTTTGCTGCATGATGGTCCAAATGCTTGTGCAGGCAGAGTGCAGGGATGAGGACGGAGCAGGTAACCCATTTAATCTAGTGCTGCTGCTGGAAAGTCATCAAGTAGAAGCAATAAGTGGTTCTGCATGCTCCCGATGTACGCACCACATTTCTAATTTAGCAGAGCTTCTCTTTAGGCTGGGGAAATGACTTTTAATGACTGTGGGAGGAGAAGTCCAGCGCCTTGTTTAGAGGCTTGTGTTTTAGCTGCCTGCTAGAAACCCTGGGTGGTCCAAAGTCTTGTGTGTGTTCTTCAGCTTGGGGCTGCTGTTGTCAGAGCTGTGGAGTGGGTCAAGGGGAAGAGATGGTTGGGGTGGAGGTGGTCTTTCCTTCTTATGGGCTCTAAGGGGAGCTCTCTGGTGGGAAGGTTTTGAGAGCTAGGCTCTTTGCAAGGAGATTGTCAGACAGGGGCTTTCTGACTTGAATAATTGACAGTGTAACCAAAGCTACTGGAGATTGTTGGGGACGTAACTGAATCTTTCACACCGATTCTTATGCAAATTCAAACATGTGCTCCTGGTTTCTAATGGGACACCTACGAATACAGCTAGCTCCATTCAGAACTCTGCATTCGTGCACTGGATCTTTAATTGCTAATGACTTTACAGTAAGAGTGTGACTTGCAGAGCTGCATCTATAACAGTTTCTCTCAGTGCTGCTTTTACCTGTATGCATGGAAGTTTCCCTGTAGATTTTACGTAAGTGACCTGTGGAGGTTCCGGCACGTGGTTTGGTGTGTTTGGTGCTGAAACTGTCCATTGCCATTCTGCTCTGGTTCAGTAGCAAAATGAGCTTGAACATTTCAGTGCTGTTTTCTTTGCTGATGTATTGGGGCTCATTGAAGGTAAATTAAATGACCTTGAGTTCTGCAGAAAATAATTTGGTGTATTTAACACTGAGTGCAAATAATCTTAAGTTTCTACCCAGTAAATCTATAACTGCAAGTTGATGAGCACATTTGATATTTTGGGCTCCAGGGGGGAGACTGGTGTCTGCAACCTCCTGGCATAGTTTCAGAATTAGGCTTTTTTTCATAAGTGTGCCACGTGGTAATGGAATAGTTGGTTAAAACCATGTGAGCTTAATTTCTTTAAAATATAAACAGCCTAGAAATGTTTGTTTATGTACAAAATATCTAGTCAGTGACTGTAAACTTTTTCCATGTTCCTACAAGAAATGAAGGCAATTAAATAATAAGCAAAGATTCATATGGCTTAACTTGTCTCCCATCTGGCATTAGTTAAATTGGTGTTTTCATCTGCATGACCTCTTGGGGTGGGGAGAAACAATGAAAATGGAAAACAGGGCTGACAGAGACCTTCCTAGGTCACCTTCTATCCCATGTAAAGGCTGGAGCAGCTCCACCGAACAGCCCCTGACAGCTGCTTGGGCGAGTGACTATTCTCCCTCTGCCATGGTCCGTGTTACTGGGTAGGTATTGTAGGAGTTTTAAAATGGTTGGTTTTAGTTGACCGAGGACTTGCCTGTCCTGTATGCAGTCCTTCCCCAGTGTATAAATTTATATTCAGACTAAACAGATTAACTACAGCAGGAAGAGCTTCCTTCTTAAAAGAAAGCTATTGTTAGAGCATCACTTATCATAAATCTTTAGTACTTCTAATCCTGCTCTCCTCCCATGGCCCTTTCCACCCTCCCATCCGCCTGCTGATTTACAGTTTGCAGGGCCTGCAAACAGGTTTCTTGGGGCTGTCCTGCAGCCTTCCTCTGTGGTCTCTTCCTCTCAGACGGGCAGTTTTCAGTGTCAAAAGAATCTGTCCAAAATGTCCCCTTCCATGAAAATACACCTGCATGCTTTCTAACTGGTAGAAAGATGATACGCTGTTTTCCCGATCAAGTTGCACCCACTGCCTTAAAATGAAGAATTTGCAAGGAAAGCTGAGAACTGCAAGAACTGGATCATATATATTTCATGTTGCTAGTGGCTTGCTAGGGGCTGAACTCCCTTTTATTTGCTCTTATACCTCTTCCCTATGCTGCGCCTGAGAGTGTGCCAGAATTTAAGGTGCTCAGATTTCTCTTTCAGGCTGACGGGATCCGTATCTTCTTTCTGCCAGGATTCTGCTTTATTTTGCTTAATAAAGTTGAAGACCATTAATGTAGGCTTTGTCCTTGCTTCACAAATAGACTTTGAGTGTCTCTAGGTACTTGGGTAAGCTGTGCCTGCTCGTGTTCAGTCCCAGTGAGGATCTGAGACAGCTGCTTGCAGATACAAAAGCAGATCACAGGATTTTTTCCTCCCAACATGTAGCATTCAGCAGCTCAAGTGTAAAGCTGCTCACTGAGACAAACCTCTGGTGGTTCTTTACCTTTGGCCCATGGGGATGTGCCTGAGGATCAAAAGCTTGGCCAGTGCTTAGTTCAAGCAAGCAGGTAGAGCTTTTTCCAGGGAGAAGGGATTTCAGAGGTGGATTTTCTCAGTTCAGCCTTCGGTCAGCATGCTCCTGTTTTTCTGACACATAAATGGCAGGTCCTACTGGGTGTCCTTAAAAAAACATTTATAATAAGCTTTTGCTGTTCATTCAATTATTTCATTGTTCCAGGATCATAACCTAAATGTACATGCAGCCTGGCAGTGATGAGAGCTCTGTTTATGTTCCTGCTGCACCTGCGTTCAAGGCCAGCTTTCCAATGCTGGTCCCTTGCTGTGCACGTGTTGAGTGCAAAGGGCTCAGCTCTTCTTGGTGCCCTGCACAGATGCTGATGGTACTGCATTTTGAAGATGCATCTGCCATGTCTGGGTTTGGATGCTTAGGTTTGCTTTGCAGCATTGCTCTCCTGCAGGTCAGAGTAGCACCTGCAATGCTGCAAAGCAAACCTGTTGCACCTAGCTGCTCGAGTACAGGCTCTAGTCCTGAGCTGGGTTGTGAGTAGGTTTAGCCCTACTTCACCAACATCCCAGCCACATCCTGCTCCTGCTTCTTGTGATATTTACTTCTCCCCTGGCTTCTATCAGCATTGCCACAGGCCACTGTTGTGGTTTCGAGCTGTGAAAGCAAGGCGTAGCGCTTGGCTTCTCAGTGGACTTGGAATCAGTGCACGCTTTTCTGCAGAATGGGTCACTGTAAAACTATCTGGTGAATATTGGTAAAGTCACACAGTTCTTCACAAGGCTTTTAGGGAGGTGGGGAAAAGTTGCTTTGTATCTTGTGTACTTTTAAGTGGCGTGTAAATGACTCTGGCAGTAAAGTAAGCAACTGTGCAGGAATCCTGCTTTGCTTAGCTTTGGCTAGCAGTGTGCTGGATACTGGGCATGTGTTTGTGACGCTGCCACCACAGTGAGCTCTTACAGGTAGCTCTTGGTTTAGGACAACTGTAAGGTGATTTCACTCTGCTCTGCTTTGCTTCCACTAGGTTGTCTTGTTTCTGGTGGTGGTCAGATTTGCTGATGGCTCATATTTTAGCTGGGAAAAATGTCCCTTGTTGGGATTCTGGTATGTGTGTATACAATCAAAAATGTTGAGTGGGCTGGGAATAGCTTCCAGCAAAGTTGTATCAGTTTCTTGGAGCTCTTTTGTTTGGTAGAAATTCCTTTCTTTTTTCTCCCCCTTCCCATCCCCCTGACAGCCCACCTCTTTTCTACAAGGACATGCTGAGGTATAATTCACAGTCGTGTGACTGAAGTGAAATATGCACAGCTGCAAATGCATTTTTAAATGATACTTCATTGTTAAGGCATCTCTCTGAACAGGTTTGCAGTTCCAGTAGCCAAGTGGTCAGAATGTGGTAACAAAGAGGATTTTGTTGAAAACACTTGACTTCGATGTTTATCAAACTCTGAGGATGTTTTGACCACTTGCTACTTTTGAGTGCAGATAGGAAGTATCTGGAGCAGGGTAGGTCCATGGTGGGGAAATAAGTTAGGTGTGTTCCTGAGAAAAGGGTATGTAGTTGAGTTTTCCTTTGTTCTCCCTACATTGTATTGCAGAAATCATATGACAGCTGGAATACAATAAAGAACACATTAGACAAAAGTTTTACTGATGTTTGAAGCATCAGGAATATCCAGCCTTGCATGCTGCAGCTCTTCTCTACGTTCCCACTGAATGGAAAAATTTTGGAACTCTCTTTCCTCTTTGGATCCATCAGACTTGATGCTTTTGTGATTTCTTGCTTTTTATGGTGCATAACAAGGCCCAGCAACTGGAAGCTGCAGGCATACAGTATTCTGTCGCAGTCACTATGGCCCAATGCTGCCAGGATTTGGTATGGGGCTGACTGAGTCACAGCCATACCAAGAGCCAGTGTCTGTTTAGTTGAAATAGATTTATTGGCATCCAGGACATCATAGAAGGCTTGTACCAGTTTAAAGACAGAATTTGGTGTAATTTAGTGTGAACAATTCTCTAATCTCTGGAAATTCAACAGTTCATCTTGTCTCTGAGAGTTCTTGTCTCTTGAACAGTGAATTCAGGGTCCTCTTGCTTTTGTTTCTCTGTTTTCTGTCCTCTGCCAGCAGACTGCTGCTGCTCTTGCTGACAGTCTCCTGGGCTATCTTGGTTCCAAAATTATCACTAGATTTTCCAAGCTGTTGTGTGAGTAACTTTGGACTTTTCTTGTGTGAGTGAATTCACACTCCACCAGCCCTCCAACAGGACCTGCCCTGAAACAAGGTGATCTGTGTTTGAGATGGTGCATCTGCAAACAGAGGACCCTGCCGAGTATCAGTCATGGGGGTCTATCTGTCTCTGCAGTGTTCTTGCAGATTCAGGTGTGAAATCAGAGAAATGACTTAGTAATTTGTAGTTATATGAACATTTATGTGTGGTCAGAATTCTCATATATGTAACATACAGAAATCTCTTGGAGAAACAGTTGTAGCATGCATTCTCCTTGGCTCCAGTTTCAAGGTGCTTGCTGTGAGCTAATGACCTGACCTTTGCTTCACAGTGGTGGAAATGAAGGCTCAAAATAAATGCCTGGGGAGTGGTAGAAAACCTGCATTGGCTCTCTGGAGAGCTCAGGCTCACCAGGATTGTGGGAGCCCCCAAAACACTTTTTCTCTCTGTAGGGAAATATGATTTCTTCAGAGACATGGATTTGACTGCCTCGTTGCTGACTAACATGCCAAACCATGGCTTAGGAGACTTCTTGCAAATTGTGTGCAAAATCTTAAAATGGGAGGCATTACTCCACTATTTGTAAGATGTGAAAAGGTAGGGATGGCCCCCTTCATCATGGCTTCAGTGTAAGTACCCAGGCTCCAAAAGGAAAGACCATGAGGGCTGGTGGATTTGTATTGCTCTGTAGCAGATGGTCACAGAGAAGGTGGTTTAATGTTTTACAGGTACACCAACAGAGAATTTCTTGCATCATCCTTTTAAATCTCAGCTCAATCTGCTGTATGTGGAACATGTAACAGCTTTAGAAAATGTGGTGTTTAGTAGATCATTTGCCTGTTAGTGTATCTGAGGCTATTGGTGAAAAATCTCAGCAGTCAGAAGCATATAATGTACATAAATGCATTTCATATATGACTAGCCATAGGCCCCGATGCAAAGTTTGATGTGCTTGGTATTAGCTGTAGTCATGTGGTGAAACTCAGAGGCTGAGTGGGGTCTTCTGAGTGAGGAGGGCGTAAAATTAAGGATAAATCCCATCCTGATTGTTGAAAAAACATTGTGGCACTTGTCCCTATCTCATCCCCACTGATGATCCTCCACTGTTTCTGTGACAGAAATGCTCTTTGACAGCCTGAGTATGTGTAGCTGCTTTCAGGATGCTCCTTGCCTCATTCATAAACAGGAGCACTGACCACAAAATGATGCTGATACCTATTCCTTGCTCTTGGCATCACTGTCATGTTAGTGTTAGCTGATTGCATCAGGCAAAGGTACTAGAAGAGAACATGTTCAGGGAGCTAAGACTGGTCTGGCTGTGGAGTTTGGTCTCCATGAGCGATCTAATAGTGTGGTCCTGTTCACAAATGGAGTAACTCTGTCTTAATGCTGGATAGGCTCCTCGGTAATCCCACCCAGCAGTGAACCTTAATATTCTGCTGAGGAAGAGCTGCCTTGCATCCAGCCTCCACTTCTTCATGCTTCATTTACCTCCGTCTACTTATTCTGTAGGGTGCCTACAGTTTATCTTGATAAATCTGGGTTCAGTGGGAACTCATAGGCCTGACGAAAGGTTGTGAGGACTGGATGGATTATGATGGTTATAAATCATTTTTTGTTGCTTATATTCAGCATTAAAAATCTTATGGGGACTGGAAGAAGTTCTGAGGAGTGAAGACCAGCATCTCAGAGTACCTTGTGTCTATTACAGCTTACTGTTTTTCTGGTTTACCCAGGTCATGCTGGTATTTTAATAAATATTTTTGACAAATTGAACTAACAAGTTCAGGCATTTGGTTTGCTTTGCTGCTCCCTTATTGCTTTCAGGAATGAAATATCACCAGCAATGATGCTGAAGAAATGTAATATCTAAATAATATTGAATCCTGCTTGCCAGCTCAACTTCTGACAGCTGCTGAAGAGGTCTGGAGCATTAAGGAAATGCAAATGTTTCTCTGGAGCACATCACTGTGTTCTGCCCGCCACTGCAAGTGTTTGGCACTGGTGGTTCTTCTGAACTCCTTTAGTAAAAATTGTGGTTCCTTTTTTTGATAAACTTAAACGTGATGTAAGCTTTCACAAAAGAGGGTAAGCAAAGTCTGAGTTGCTAGGTTTTCTCCCTTTTCCATGAGAAATGCAGTGAAATCTTAGTCACAAGGGGTTTTTACAGAAAGGAAAACAAATAGAAAACCTTGTGCTGAGTTATTTCCAAACAAGTGCTTTCTTTTTCAGTAGCAGCTCTTTAAAGTGGAGCATACAGAGTATATTTAGATGTGAGGAGAAAGATTGTGGGGGAGGGAAGACATTTTTGAAGTGTTGTTGAGAGACATTTTGAGATCACCTGGAGACCGGGAGTTTCTCTAAAGGAAGCTGCTCTTACTGAGAGGGGATTAGAAGTGCTGTGAAAACCTGAGCTGTTTGCAACCCCACTGCAGGGTCTGGAAATGCATCTCCTGGCTGTCCCCCAGGCCATAAGGACAGCCTGGTGATGTGGGTTCCTTCCCATTCAGGTATCTCCTCAGAGTGGGGGGAAGATGTTTCATGCAGACTTTGGTAATGCAAAATCTGCTGCTGCTTCATTGTAAAGTAACCTCCATGGGTCTGCTTTAAAGACTGCAAGAGACCCTATTTTCTGTTCACTAGTGCACTTTTGGTGGGTTCTGTAGTTTTCAAGGCCTTTGGTTGAGAGCTTGTGTTGTGCTTGACAGCAGGCTAGGCACTGCACTCTCTGTAAGCCTTTTCAGTCCAGTTCAGCTGGTTTTGGAAATTAAAATATTGCTTCTGGTTATTGCTGAAGTTCCATCCCTGACAGTAGTGGTGGCAGTTTTGCTTCATCCATCTCATTCTTGTATCAGCCTGGGTAATGTGGTTAACTATTTGGCTTTTAGAATCTCACTAGATCCCTTATTCCTGTTCTTTGGTGATTTCCTTCCCAGCTTATCTGTGCTCTTCTGAGCACTCCAGCAGACAGTGTGCAAATGAGCAAGCGCTGCCCAGAATATTTGATAGAAGAAATGCAAGGGATAGCTGCCGGACCACGATGCAGCTTCAGTCAAAGGCATCAGGAGGCATTTCTTTCCTTGCAAGGAGTGATGAACACTTTAGCACTTTCAGACCTTTTTTGACCGCTGTTGATATTGCAAAGCTCCTCTCAGTTTGCCCCTTCACTTTCTGGGAAGACAAATCTGCAAGGGATAGTACATTTCAGCTGCTTTACCCTCAATGTTTTGTTCCAGTTTGAGGGATGTTAACCAGTGTTTCCAATGTGTTTAACACCGAATAGAGTTCCTCAGCTTTAGCGGCAGAATCCGGAGTTCTTTGTGAATTATATTTAGCGCTCATGGAGGCTGCTTTGTCAGCTGTGTGTTGTTGCCTTGTAAAAACTGGCATGATTCAAATCTAAACAAATGCTTCTGGGAAAGAAGAACCTTCCTTTTATAATTATTTTAATGTGTTTGATTTGGAAACATCCTTTGAGCTGTGGCCAGAGAGCAAATCAGTTGTCAGCATTGCAGTCCCCTGTTTGAAGCACCTGTGCACAGATGAGCCAGTGCTGTGGGGCTCAGAGGAGCTCGGTGCTTGTGTGCCATGATGCTGTCAGGGCAAACAGCTGAGGTGCTGTGAGCATTATGCAAGGTGTTTGGTACAGCTTCAGAAGTTGCTCTTCATGGAGCTGGTGGTTCTCCTAACCTTGCTTCTGACCTACTGTTGAATACATTGGGGTTTGGAGTTGCAACTTTCCTTTTGCTGCTCCTTCCCTGTAATTCAGGTTGCTAGTGCTGTATTTTTGGATGGTGGAAAGAAATCATACTTTGGGGTGCTAAAGAGTTCTCTTGAGGCATGATGAGAATTGTGCAAAAAAAGTTATGTTTCTAACTTAGGTAATGAATTCTGATATTTCTTTGACTGTCATTCCATTTGTCTCTGGAGTCAGGGGAGGAGGGAGCCAGAATTAAACATGGGACAATTAAAGGAACAGTATAGACCATTGGCTCTGTGAGGTATTGGGGTGGCTGGCTGCACATGCCGATCTGGAAGAAGGCCAGAATGGCAGGCTTTGACAGACTTGCTGCAATGAGAACAGCACTGGGATCTCTGAAGTGTTCTTCTAGTCTGAAAGCAAGCCTGCCAGCGAGATGCTTTGCATGTTTGATTGCTGTGCTGGCTAATACCAAACGTACTATCAAAGTTCACAAATGTTTTTCACTGCTGCTGGCTGCTCTGCCTTTACCCTTACAGGACATTTCGAGTTCTCAGTAAAAAAAGCAAACAGCCATTTGGGCTCTAATTATGCCTGTGTGGTTCTCCCATCTTTTTTATTTCAGGCCATATTGCAGCCTGTTCATCTGGCGCTCAATGCAACTGGTTTAAATCAAGGTTACAGAATGATGGTCTGTTAGGAATGGGCCACCTGCCCTGGCTTTGCTGCCTTGGGTCCAGATTGGTCAGCAAGGGAAAAGCAAGCTTAAAAACAAACACAAAAAACCACCCGCAAAATTCCTTTTAAAAAGCTCCTACAACAGTTTTCTGAAAACCTGTTTATTCGGAGTGGTGTAAGGTGGTTATCTTTCAGAGAACCACCAAGTCTTAAGAATTACATGCTGTCAGGGTCTTGGCTTTGATGGGGGGAGCCACGTGTCTGACTTGCTCGTGAACTGGGAAGCTTTCAGAGATGGTTGAGTGAGAAGCAATTTGATGCGCCCCATGGTGTGAGCCTGTCTGGTCTCTGGAGTGACAGGCTGTTCAGCTCGCCTCTGCATTAGGTGTCGTGGAAACTGTTCAAAGGGGAGAGAAGGCAGAGAGACGGCAAATTGTTCGTGCCCTGAGAGCAAGCTTGGATTTGGGTACACCAAGAAGCCATCTGTTTTTCCTTGACTGCTTTCTTAGCTGGAGGCTTCCTAGTCCTGATTTCTCATTATGAAGAGATCACAGTGACGGGTAACCCGAGCAGAACTGAGCTCTTTGTTACAAGCTCTTCTGACAGGGGCCTGAAGTCAAGGCTCCTGTTGGCATAGTTTTTTTCCTCTTGATGGGGTCCTTTGATGGCTGATTTACAGACAAAGGGGAATATTGGGATATTTCAGGCTGAGTCCTGGTCTCTAATGATCTGCAGGCCTTAGGGACAGTATGTGGTGTGGCAGGGACTGCAGTGTCTCCCTGGGGTACCAAGTGTGGGGTAACAGGAATGTGCAGAGAGCTCAGGACCAGGTAGCACAGCAGCAAGCTCTCGCTGTGGGCTGTTCCGTGGTGGGAATGAAAAGTAGAATAGCACCTAGCATTTTGAAAGTAGTCGAGTACAAGAGTGCTTGGAGACGGGTGCTTCCTACTGTCAAAAAGAAAAATACTAAATACTAAACCAGACTGGCCAGTGCAGGACCTCCCTGGGAATCAGTCTGCACTCAGATGCACACTGGCTTCTTGCTACCAAGCACATACAGGCTTGGGATGGGGCAGGGGAGCCGCTGGGGAAGTGGTTGTTTGGAGAACAAAGTTCTTGACAGAGTAGTGAAGGAGGATTTGCCATCAGACTGCTCCAGAGGGGAGTGAGGAGGAACAAGAAAGCTGTTGGAGGAGCTGGTCTCACTTGTTGTCTGGTTGCAGGGAGCTGGTTGCTTGTGCGCTGTGGCATCCCTAGTTGCTGTGGAGACATTACAGCTCCCAACCTGATGCTGCTGCCGCTGCCTTTGGGGATGAGGCATGGAGGTGGATGAGGCTCAGGGTTGAGGCATGGAAGTGGTAGAGGAGAGGACAGGGGAGAGACTGGGGGTTATCATCCAGTCAAGGCACATGCTGGAGAAAACATGTGCCTTGAGGCATTTTCTTTCATCTCACTGCCTGGTGCCTGTAACATAGCTAGGTACCACTGCAAGGATTTCCTTGGGTGTGTGCTGGAAGGCTGGGTGCTGTCTTTGTTCTTGCAGCTAGCTGGCTGCAGCACTGTCAGCTTGGAAGGAGGATACTGGTACAAATGAAGGCAGAGATGTGCTGCTCTGTGCTTTGCAGCACGCTGTGGACAGATCAGGAAGCCTTTAGCTCTGATGGTCCCTCTCTCATCTGCTGGCTGCTTTGTGCAGCTCCTGCTAGTCCCAGAGGGTTCGGGGCAGATGGGAACCGCTCCTGGTAGGCAGAGACAGAGTTCCTGTAGCATGCCTGGAATAGTCCATCCCAGTGATGAGCCTGCTATGTGACAAGCACTGCTGTCTGGGGCAGGGGACGAGCGAGAAGGCGGCAGGCTGATAAGGAAGGCAATGCAAGGGAGGGGTGAGCTGGGACGGGGAGGGCTGCTGGGTTTGTTCCAGCTGTGAAGGTCTCTCCTCTTCATCCCCTACCCCCCGATTTGTTTTTGCATTCCTCCTTTGCGAGACTCCTTTTGGTTTGCTCAATTGTGTATAAGCTTTTGTGCCTATCTGTAAAGCGTGTGGTGGGAGCTGCCTTCCACCCTGGCTGGCTCACATAAGCTTAGTAGGTTGTGCCTTTGTTTTGTTGCTGGCTAGCTGAGAAATGAAGCCCTAGCTACAGAAATGGCTTGACCAGCCCACATCCTAAAGGCTCCCCCTCCCTGACATGTGCTACTGACTGCTCTCATTAGGTGCTCAAATGGGAAACTGGCATTTCAGTGCTGCAAGGCTTTCTGGGCGAGAGGCTGTACTGCAGTGCCTGGGTATCTCATCAAGCTTGTTAGCCCAATAGCTGCCGCTGGCCTTTGGTCAGATGGATGTGGCTATGCCTGGTCTGTCTCCATCTTGCTGCTCGTTCCTTGGTGGTGGCTCTGCTTGCTCCAGCTACTACTAAATTAATACAACAAATATCAGATGTGTTTGTCTCATCTGTAATATAGAAATTGTAATCCTGATGGTCTGTCAAAGGAGCCTTAACCATGAATCAGCTTCTCATTATTTGCTGATTTCAGTCTTTAAAGCTAATAAAACACCTTCCTGTTGCCTCAAAACTTTAAAAACATTGATCAAACCTAATCTACCAGTACCATAGGTTCTTTCATTGGTGCTTTCTTTAGTGTCAGGATGCTGTGCAGGCCTGATGTTATGGATGTTGGGTTTGAAAGAGGCAAGCCAGGAGAGGTGTATTTAACTAGACTTGTGCTTGGCTTTGCAGGCAGCATGGTATCAAAACATAGGTGAGTGTGCTGGTTTGGGCTGGGATAGAGTTAATTTTCTTCATAGTAGCTAGTATGGGGCTATGTTTTGGATTTGTGCTGA
>JAVJGG010000090.1:36044394-36110138 GCA_035590195.1 Aviceda cuculoides
TCAAGGTCTTTTCTGCTTTTCACCCTAGCACACCAGCAAGTGGCGGGGGTGGGGGGGTGGCACTAGAAGCTGGGAGAGGACACAGCTGGGACAGCTGACCCCAATGGACCCAAGGGATATTGCATACCATATGACATCATGCTCAGCATATAAAGCTGGGGGAAGGAGAAGGAAGAGGGGGACATTCAGAGTGATGGCGTTTGTCTTCCCAAGTAACCATTATGCATGATGGAGCCCTGCTTTCCTGGAGATGACTGAACACCTGCCTGTGGATGGGAAGTGGTGAATGAATTCCTTGTTTTGCTTTGCTTGCATGCACAACTTTTGCTTTGCCTATTAAACTGTCTTTATCTCAACCCACGAATTTTCTCACTTTCACTCTTCCGATTCTCACCCCCATCCCAACATGGGGGGAGTGAGCAAGTGGCTGCGTGGTGCTTAGTTGCTGGCTGAGGTTAAACCACGACAGTAAGTTTGCCTAACTCCTTTGTACTCCGTTGCCTGTCTGAGAAACAGACATAATCCCTGCTTCGTGGGGCTTTTTTGGTGGTTTTTTTTTCCCCTCTAAGTCATCTTGTAAAGGGATTTGAAACCATCAAAATGGAGTGTGAGAAGCCAAATGTATAGCAGCATGTGCAAGAACTGAGATCCTGACAGGTCAACAGATGTGTGAAGAGAGCTGCTTCTGCTCTTGCTGAAATTACTTCCTAAAGGGAGAGAAAGCTGGTGTTTCTTGATAGCACAGTTCAGAGCATGTACGTGGAAGCGAGCAGTTGGTGACAGGCTGATTTCCTGCCGGTGTGACTTGGAATACATCAGGTCTCAGCCAGGTAGTCAGAACATGGTGTGACACAACTGCTAGCTTGCACAAGAAGTTATGCTTGCCTACCTGAAGAGTATGTGGAGCTGCGGAGGTTTAGCTTTAACCCCCGTGGGTTTCACCAACTTCGCTGCGCCTCAGTAGTGCCCTTTCCTTTCCAGACTACTGAAGCACTAAGAAATGAGAAGTGCCAATGGAATATGTAAACTCTGTTTTGTGAGACAGAGTTATTTGGCTTGCAGGGATCTTGATCCCCTTCTGCCTTGGGTGACTCCCCTAGAGCCAGCTGGCAATGTCTTGTCCCACCGAAGGAAGACATGTCTCAGCATTTTCCAACTGATACACTGGATTGGAGTATCTAAGCTCGGATGCACTTTAATCCTTGGTCATATTAACTGCATGCTGCTGCTCAAATAGCAAATGTGTCCATGCAGAATTCTAGGATCTTTTAAAAATGATGCAGGCCTGAAAAATTTTGACACTCCCACCCCTTTTGCATGCTCAGTTTGGAGCAGGAATATTTGTAATGTATTTGAAGTGAGCAGGACAGTATTTCAGCTGTAAAAGGATAGTGTCTAGCTGTGCATGTGTGTCCTTGTGAGGTCCTGGGGAGAGCCTGTTGTGTAAAATAAGCTGCCATCCTCTTACCCGTCTGAACAAGACCTGCTTGCTGCAGTATTTCTATGGATCTTAGTCTCTAGAATCTTAAGAGCTTAATTCTCTGTATTAATGCTGGGAAGAGGATTCCAAGATCCTTGAGAACAAGAACAATGAAAACACTTGCTCTGCAATTGTTTCCTGGCTTCTTAAAGCTTACTTGAGTAGATCTGTAGCCAGAACAGCTGGCTAAAGGTTGCTGTTTAGCTTGGTGGTAAGTGTTGAATGAAGGAGATGTAAGCAGAGACTAATGCAGGACTATTATGTTTCTTTGCAAGTTACTCAGGTTATGTTTCTGGCATGACAGAAATTGGGGTACTTGATATCTGCCTCCTCATTTAATTTCTTCTTGCCTTGGAGCTTACCTGAGAATAGGACCAAGATTAGATTGTTTTGAGGGAATTAGCTCATATACTTTGGAAAGTGAAGAAGCACCCTTCCTGCGGCTTCAACCATTGCTACCCTTGCCTGGAGGCCCACTCTGATGCTTCAGTGATGTTAGAGGACAGCTCTTCTCCCCTGCTTTCTCCTCGAGCTAACTCTCCTAGGCCAGGACAGAGCCCTGCCTTTAGCATGTAAGTGCAGCAACGAGTATATCCACATGTTGTTCTTTTCTTCCCAGGCATGTGCAAAGCCGGTGTAAGAAACTGCTTGCGCAGTTGGTTGTTCATGTACTGCATGCGTTCATACCTTACTTAAGCAGCTGTCTCTGAAAAATGCTGTGTGGGGCTTCTCACTCCGGCCTCTCCTGCACAGATGCCTCTGTAGCTATGTGCAAAATAGCTCTGTTTGTCTGGGCAAGAGCATGTGTAGGTGGGTGTCTCCCTCCACTTCTTCAAGTGGCTCGTGATTTATTTTGGGACTGACTTGGGTGTAAAGTGTCAGCTCAGAGCAAAACGCTCAAAGTTGGAGGTTGAAAGTATCAGGGTAGGAGGCTGCTTGCTGTCCTGAAATGCTGAAATAACCTGGGTGAGGTGAAACTGTCCAGTGACCAAACAGAAACCAATTCCTTCCTTATAGCCATTGGCTGATTGAGGTTTACAGACCTCGGAGGATAGTGCTTCTGGCATGAAACATTTTCTCTAGGAACAGTGTCTTCACTGCTTTTAACCTGGACAAAGGGTATCTGTGTACTGAGCTAGAGTCTTCCTGCCCCAGCTCCCGTCTTGTACTTGGAGTCCCTTATAGCTGTGGATGCATCTGTTGTTATTCTTGACTTCTGTTGGGCTTAATTAAAATACAGGTCTTTAATTTTTAATTTTTTCTTCCTGTTGATTCGACTGTCTCTGCATGAGTGAGGTCTCAGTGCAATTACTGTGCTCCCTGTGGAGAAACACACATTTAATTCAGTGAGGCAGACTCTTTCATGAAGGGGGTTCATTTTCCTGATCTTCCTACTCGGAGGGATGCAAAAGCAAAACATCCAGTGAGTAAAGAATGTGACACTTTATGTGGTTGTTCTGGACATGTTTGCTGGATCTTGGTTACCAAAATGTTATGTTCTTTGCAGATAACTGCCTCCCTGAGCAAAGAGCTCGTGATGAAGCTATTCAGCACAACTTGCATTAGCAGGGCGAGTCGAAACCGCTGGGTCAGGTCCAGGTTTCCTCTTTAAAACTGCATTCTTGCAGCAGTGATATAAAAAGATGAAGAGTTTTATTCCTGTAGAACACGTTAAGCTGTCTCATGATTTGTTAACCTAGAATGGGGTCAGGCAAGTACCTTCCACCTCCTCGCCGTGGGGGGGACATGTGTGACCAGAGGGGACACAAGCTCCTCAGCAGCCACTGCCTGCTGCTGTGTGGGACCCAGCTGTGCTCCTAGCAGGGAGACCTACTATGAACCTTCAAAAAAGGTTGGATAGCTTGGCTCTCAGATTTCCATTGCCCTTATTTAACACTGCTTCGGCTAACTTAGAGCTTTTGCTAGCATAACTCGCCATGTGCAACCATAGGTCACTGCTGAAACAAACGTGCAGAGAAAGGGTTTGTCTGCACCTCCTGTATTGCAGTCCCAGGCTTTTTATAGACCGCTCAAAATACTTCAAGCTCTTTCAGCTCCAGACTTGAGGCTTCCTCAGTTCCCTTGTGTGTGTGTGCTATGTTATTTTCCCTGTGTTCACAGAGATCATGTATGTATGTATTAGAAACTTCCAAATTCAGCATTGTTCTTTTTTCAGATCTTTCCAGGTCTACCTGCGTCTGTCCTGTTTTTCTTACCAATGTTTAATCTTAACAGGCTCGTTGATAGAAATGTTTTGTGAGACCAGTCCCCTTCCTGATCCCTGAGACTTGACAGAAGTACAGCAAAACCTAGGCAAAAGATAAGTGTATGGAAGGAGGTGCCACCATTATCAGAGGCAGTTATGGCAAACAAATCCTTGCTGTACTTGCAGGTGTGAGCAGTTCAGGATCCTTGTGCTGGTGGCAGGGGCACCATGCTGATTCTGGATGCAGAGACACACTTGGAATATGCCTTTTCATTATTATTTGAGTAAGGTATGGCCCCTTTCTGCCATATATTCTGAAGGTTGCTTTGATTTATAAGCTGCAAACTTAGACCGAAGACCCGGAACAATAAGCATGTTGAGTGTAAGAGAGATTTGGTGGGATTTAAACTCTGTCTGATTTTTATTCCCCGCTGCCCCCCCGCAATGGAGAATATAAACATTTCATTGTTTTTTTTGTGTGAAGTGCCTTTTAGTACCAGCAGCCCAGCAATGGGGGATAAAGAAAACAGATGTGTCCTGTGTCTTTTTTAACTGCTTTTGTTCTTCTGATCACTGTAAAGGAGGCTTTTAAATTTTTTAAATTTTTTTCCCAAGCAGCAAGTGCTCCACAGGGCTTGATCAAAGCTCATAAATGATGAATTGAAGGAATGCCCGGCAGAGAACAGAACGCCCTCCTTGTGCTCTGCTATGTGTGCTGAGAACACCATTGTTTCTTCCCGTACCTTTTCCATCCTTGAGCTCGGGGCTGGAGAGAAAAGGCCTTTGTTCCTTGCCTGTCAGCTGAGACAATGCCAGTGTGTTGTCCTACCTCTGCTCTCAGCACCTGACTGGCCAGAGCTCTGTGGGTTTTGGCAAGCCGAGCGCAATTGTCCTCCAGCTACAACGTTACAAAGAAAACAAATGGCATCACAGCCTCCTTCCTCCAGATCCTGGCCCGGCTGCTTCACGGCCGCGGCTGCGTGCGTCTCCGCTTGCCATTTCGTTCAGGATTCGGAGGGAAAGCTGGTGGCCTCTCCTGCATCCTGGGTTGAAGGATGCAGCCTCACTTGACTCCCAGTGCACAGGGACACTTGGGTTTGCAGTCCGATGCGTCGATCTGTGCTCTCCTGCTTCCACGGGTGTCTGCTGCTCTCAGGGGGAGGCTCTGCCCGTGGGTGAAAGTGTGTTTGGTTTCTCCTCGGCCAGCCCAGCCCAGCTGCAGCTGTCCTGCCCGCTTCTGCCGTCCCTCCTTTGGCAGCCAGCGCCTCCAGGCTCGCGCTCTCGAGCACGTTTGTCTCGATGACACTGTGCACAGCTGCTGATGGTGTGACAGAGGGGAACGCAGGCCCAGGCAGATCCAGTTTTTCCACCTTCCTTGTAATTTCTAGAGCTTCTCTGGCTGCGCTGTCTTCTGATGCAACACTCTGCGAAGGAGAGAGCTTTTAGTTCTCTCTTTCTCTTGGTTTTTGGGGGGCTGTTAGCAGGAACCAGTGCTTTGCAAATGAGCAGGGAGAACAGATAGCATGGGCTGGGGTGGAGGCTGCCAAGGGCAGGTTTGGAGAGGTGCTTGAGTGAGGAGCATAAGAGCTAAGACCAGCTCTTCCCTGTTCCTAGCCCTGTGTGAGGGGGCAGAGTTCAGGCAGAGCCGCAGGTGTTTCTGGATGAGGCAGGCAGTAGATGCTTCAACATCTGCCACTGCTCCTGTTGGGAAGAGCCTTTAGCTGCATCTCTCCTGCAGTTTTTGTATCTAGACTGATTGTGTCTACTTCAGGCATTGTAGCAAAGCAATGTTTCAGCTTCCCATCATGGTGGAGAAGGTGGTAGAGCTGCGAGTCACTCTTGCGGTGGTGACTTGCTGGGTTCCTGGCATCGATGTGGAGTCCTGTAGTTGAAGTGCAGGCTGCAGTCAATGGCACTTGTGCTACTGCTGCCTGGGCATGCACCAAAATCCAGCCTCAGCTCCCCTTCCCATCTCCAGCTGGACTTGGCCGCTTCGTGGACAGCCCTTTTTCTGGGAGAAAGCTCTGCAGTGGATTTCAGAGGAGCCATGCTGAGGCTTGGTTACCTCCCGTGGCAGAGATCAGAGATGCCTGGGCTGTGGGGTAGGGACCTGACAGAAAGGCAATGCTGGCTCCTGGCCAGCATGATGGATGATGTCTAGTTACTAGAGCCCACCTGGCAGCTTTCTCTGGCCTCTGCTTTCTTCAAGCTGAGCTGTCTTTGCTTTGGGTTTATCTTTTCCTGAAGTTTGTTTTTAGGCATGCCTTCTTAATTACACCAGCCGGTCATAACTTCTGTGGAATTGTGACAGGGCCAATACTGTGGTCCCATTACCTCAGAGCTTTAACTCAGCTGCACCTAGTCCATACTTCATCGTCTCCCAAGCTCCCTGTGCTGGAAGGCAGAAGTGAAACAGCTTTAACCAGAACAATGTAGCATTGCCTGGGTAAAGAATGTGATTTACTTGCATATGTGTGGCATGTGAAAGCCAGGGCCAGAGGGCACTGCTTGAGTGCTCTCCCTTTTTGTTTTTTTTTTTTTTTTCTCCTGTCCCGTTAGAGATGCCTGAGCCACTTGGTAGTACTTTTGTTTGGGGGTGAGGAGGAGAATGCATGGGTTGACAAGAGGAGGTGGGAGTGAGATCTTTGGGAGCCAGGAGTCTGAAACTGAAAAAGCCAACAATCTAGGAAAGCTTTGTAGACAAGTTTAAAATTAGACTGACCCAGTGCTTTTATATTGCTGGAATTTAATTCCTCTGACCCTAAAGCTTTTGGTCTGACTTGGAGCAAGAGTTCCCAGGCTGTGGTCCGTGGAAGTCTGTGCTGTGAGACGCTCTCATGTGGCCGTGGGTCTGTATTAAACAGAGAGATGTACATCCTGTCCACCTCCTTGTGTTTGTGAAAGGTTGGAGAAATTCAGTCTGAAAAGCCAGAGAAGCCTCACATTTCTGCTGTCTGTGTCTATATCAGTGTGTGGCTTGTATCTGGAGCCTGTTCATCCTCAAACTGGGATACTGCTGTGTGTAAAAGCTGTTCAGACCTTTTCCTTTTTCAGGCATGATTGTAACTGTTTCTCTTCTGTTCCTGTTTGCAGGTTGTGCAGCTTGACATTAAAGAAACTGGTAGTCTTAAAGGAATTGGATAAGGAGCTTATTTCTGGGGTCATTGCTGTCAAAATGCAGGTAATTGCTGCTCAGTTCTAAGAATTAAATGTGTTGCTTGGGTAAAAATACTGGCAGATGCCGAAGCTGAGCTTCACCTCCGTGTGAGGGTCCATTGCAGCCATGGGCTTCTTCTCAAGTACATCAGGGCATTTTGGATGTGTGGAGTCTCTTGTGATCCTTCCCCCATGTTCCTACTGAATTTCACTGTTGTAAGCAAAGAATATTGTTTGCTGAGGGCTCAGCATGAGCTTATCTTATGTAAAAATGCTCTTTACAGATCATATGCTGTCACCTCTTCTTCCTGAGCTGTCACTGAATCCAAACCTGGTTCTCTATTTAACATGCTTCAGCTCACATTAGGGCTGAACATCTTGGTAACTTGGTCCTGGTTTTGGGGAGTCTGGGGCTGGGCCTTCCTCTGCTGATGGGCAGCTCTGCTATGAAGAGTCCAAGTCATTTAGTAGCCAGGTGCTTGTCAGTGGATTTGTAGGGTGCCTGTATGTTTTTATTTGTTTCCATAAAATACAGCTGTCATTCTAGGTAAATAACCCACTTTACAGCGTATGTTTGTGCCATTTAATTAGGTGCCTACATGTAGGTCACATTGCTTGGAGGTAGGCCAGGAAGGAAGGGGACTCAGTTCCACAGTGCGTCATAGTATCAGTTTGGCTCCCACCACTGCAAATGCTGACGTACTTCATGAGTAAAAGCCTAGCAGACCTATAAGTAGAAAAATACCATTAACCATGCTGAAAAGCAGCTGCTTTTCAAATAAAGAACATGGCAAACCCCTGCAGAAAGCTGGTTGTGTCAAAGCACTCAAAGTCTAGCTTGGAAGGTGAAATCATGAAGGCTTTATGGTGCAAGAACATGCAACTGAGGATTTAACTGGCTTCTCACATCTCCATGAGCATTCCAGCTGGGGTAAAAATGTGTCCCCTTTATGTTGGAGGAGGTTCATGCACCCACAGCAGGAGCAAAAGGCAGGGAATTGTTTCACACACCTGGATTTGTGGGAACCTCAGAAGAAGCACAGCTGCAGGTTCCTAGGCTGTCAGATATTGCTTATGAGGGCTGAAAGCTTTCCATATGTTTGTACTCCTAGGTGGTGGATGCATCACTGTAAGGGCCCGAGGCTTGTCAGTGAATGATCTATGCCCAGAGTGTGTCCGACTGGGGTTGGAAAATTCAGTAGCTTTTACTAGAGCAAAACCTTCTTTTGCTGTCCAGGTTACTGCTGACTGCTTACGTTTTTTGGGGGTGAAAGCTTGCCCCAGACCTGCAAGTACAAAGGGAGTTTTAACACATAGGACTTTCTTGTCTATTTTGGGTACGTGTTGTGATCTGCATTGCTACAGTAATCCAGATGCTGGAACCTGAGCTGTTCTTCTGCAGTCCTCTCTACACCAGGGCAGACCCTGAAGAACTGGAAGGCAGAAGGACTTGCCCTGTTTGGGGTGCTCATCTGCCAAGTCCCAGACTGCAGCTTGCATCCCCAGGCCATCCTTATTTTGCCCTTGATACCTCTGTCCAGTTGACCTAGAGGAGACAGGGGCTGGAATGACCACTGTCCCAGAGGGTGACTCGCCTTGGGTGTCCCTTGTGCTGAATCAGCACCCATATTTCGCTGTGATGTGCTGTTTAACAGTGGGTCAGTAGCACTGCAGCTGTCTCAGACACAGGCAGATTGAAGCCGTGTTATTAGAAGTCCCTTTACAGCTTGCAGGTTATGATGATGATGCTGACATGGTCTTTCAGGGACACTTAATTTGCCAGCACTCAGGTTTCTGACATGGCTATTGTTTGAGGCTGATGATACTGGATCATCAAATATATGATCTCTGTCAAATGACTCACTGCCTTTGTATGGGGAATTGCAAAAGAGGTGTCAGACACTGGAGTCCTTCCAGAGGGGATGACTGAATTCAGACCTAATGAGAGCATCTTACCTGCATTTCCCGTGTCTCCTTGCAGCCTCTTGTACAATGATGTTCAAAGAGTTGTCAACTGTATTTCCCAAGCCGTTGCTCTATTTATCTGCTGCGGTCTTTTAAAAGCAGCTATATTTGGTCTTTCATTAGATTTCGAGTTGCATAACAAGTAAAGCAAGATTGCTGCTATTAGGAGCTTTGCACCAATGGAACAGATGCCGCTGTTGCCAGCAGTGAGGCTAGCTGTGCTTTATTTGCACGCGTGCTGCTTTTCCTGGGGAAAAGCACTTTGCTTTCTCACCCTGCTCTGCTGTCTTATCTTCTGATCTGCTGGAGCTTAGGCACCTCAGCTTTTCCACAGAGGAGCCTGCGCTGTGTTGTGCAGGAGCTGAAGCACCACTGCAATCACAGCATTTGCTTCGGCTGCCTGAGCAACGTTGGGGAGGAAGGGATGTAAATGAGTCTCTGCCTCTCTCATCTCAGAATACTATTTGAGGCTGATATGGGCAGACCAGATTTTCCTTTGGATGTAGCTGGGAGGTGTTTACTCCCCCCTAGTCTGTCTCTGATTTCCCAGATGCTGCTTTTTTGAGAGCTACAGTTCTGTGCTTCTGGGAGATCAGCCCGTCTGGACAAAGCCAGATCTGCAGCCTCAGCAGAACATTGAGCCAGGGACCTCTGAAACTTGCCACTGTGTTTGAACAGTGCAGAAGGATTTGCTAGGCAGCAGTCTGTCATGCTTTCCTGCTAGTTTTACCCGAAATGTTCCCTGAAATGAAATGCTTACACAGTAAATAGCCCAGTAACTTGGTTAGCGTACAGCAGCCCAAACAGTGTTTATTTGGAGTTGTCCTGTAATACTGTCAGATATCCAGACTCCACTGTGATGCTTAGTAGATTTTTTTCTTTTGTAACCCCGACTACTCACAGTTGTTTAAACAGGTTAAAATCTCCACTTTCCCCAGGGAGGGGTGAGTGCACAAAAAGAAAAGACCAGTCTGTCATGGCTAACACTGGAGATTTAAGCATGATGCTGCAGCCTCCAAACCCAGGAGATGATGAGCCTTGTACCTGTTGGCTGAAGTAAAAATATGAGACTTGAACTTGAGGTGTGGGAGTTGACTCAGGGCTTTTGAATGCTGGAGTTTGGCAGAACAAAAGCAGCTTTGTTGCAGTTAGGGACAGTAAATTTGCCCAAACCTTTATTAATCAAATATGTCCCTTTCATCTCATTAATATTTCACAGAAGTGCAAGGTCAGACCCATCCGTTCACTTTCTCTGTGGTAGTCTCTGACTATGTTTTCTGGTTTTCAGTAAATAGGATGGGGGTGGGATGTAAGGGCTGGCTTGTGGGGAATTCACCCGATGGACTTTGTTTCTGTACAGGGCTCCAAGCGCATCCTGCGGTCTCACGAGATTGTATTGCCCCCGAGTGGACATGTGGAGACGGAGCTTGCGCTGACCTTCTCCCTGCAGGTAAGGTAGGATGTGGCCTTGGGGCATGTGTGCTTGCTGGACTTGCTGCTTTGCAGTGAGCAGAAGTGCGTTTTGGGTCTGAGGTGAAGGTCCTTCTAGTGCTGCCAGAGATGCTTGTTCTTAAGGCAGTCCCAGACATTTCTGAAGAGCTATGTGAGCTCTTTTGGCTTGTCTCTGGGCAGTCAGCTGTGGGGAATTTGAGCAAAAATGGCCTGGATGCTTCCATGATCTGGGGAGGGGGAAGCCCACTAAGCTGTAATATAAACCCATAGAGTTGTTCTTGGTACCAACCCTGCATCATGGAAGGCAGATCTCTAATCCTGACTTGTGTCTGGGTGGAACAGGCAAGTTAGACACTAGGTGCAGTTTTCATGACCTCAGTGCAACAACCCAAATTTGTCTGAATTGCCTCTCAGCATTGAGGGCCTGCAGCAGGGTGCTGGTTTGCAGTGTTAGGGGACCTTCCTTGTGCATCCTGTGTTTGGAGCCCAGGAACACAAGGATTTTGCTGCAGTCTGTCCTCTTCATGTTATGGCTGTGGTAGGAACTGGAGCAGAGCAGAATGGCTCTTTTTTTGGTTTTTGTTATCTTATGAATAGGCACTGGAGGGTAGCAGCCATGGCGGGGTAGCATGGAGTATCAGGCTGACGGAAGGCAGTAGTAGGAATGGGACAGGTGAACCTCTGATTTGGAGTTACCAAAGGAGGCGTCATTTGGGGAACCAGGAGCAGTATGCAGACAGTTACTCCTGGCTCTAGAATCATAGGAATAGCTGGGAATTGGAGCAACTGTATTTTATTTGTTGCTCTTTTCCACAAAGCGTGCTGCCCTGGTGCTACCTCCTAAGTAGGGAAATAAGGTAAATAGAGGCTGGCTTGCTGCGAGCAGGAGGGAGGATCCTGCATGCATAGAGCAGAGCCAGACAGACGCTCAGAAGCATTTATATCTGGATTATCTGTGTTTTGGGACTTTTGGTTAGATCTTGAAGTCAAGAGTTTGATCTGGTAAGGAGAAAGGCTCAAGTGATGATGTGAGACAGAGTGGTTGTTACTCTGAGACCTGTGCAGACTCAAAGCAGATAAGATTTCACTGCAGATGGATGATAACCCTGTGGCTGCCCAGACAGATACACAGAGGGCTGATGCTTCTAGTTCTGATGGAGCCCACAGTCTGGGTTAACTGCAGCATTGCATCCCCTCCTTTGTGAACAGGAATAACAAAGCCACGTGCCAGGAATACATATTCATGGCTCCTGGGGCTGCAGCTTTCCCATGGTTGGGAGGAGAGCTGTAAGATGAGCCAGGTCTCCCTCTGCCAGTCCTGTGTCAGCAAGGAGCAAGTATTTCTGCAGATCTTTTTGGAATTAACTGGGAATATTATTTTTTTTCTGGGACTTGGAGCAATGCTGCAGCAGGACACAGAGCATTGCCTTTAACTCGATTTCCCCTGAAGGGGCTGGAAATTGAGCCAGAATAGGGCTGGAAATTGAGCCAGAATAGGGCAGAGCGATGTCCGTGACACTGAGCCTTCAGAAGAGGTGAGCAAGCTTAATGCGGAGATGGGCTGCTGGTCTCTGACTGCAGGAAGGATTGGTGGTCTTGGATGCAGTAAGACCTAGGAAGACTTCCTGAAATGGCAAAACAGGATTTTTGTGACAGCTTTTATTGTTTCTTAATTGGACAATGGCTGGAAGCTACTCCTAGCTAACAACTGCAGCTTAAGCCAGATACAGTCTGAATTTAGTGCCTGGGATATACTTGAGAGTGGTGATGGGCCATAAAGTAAAAGCACGTGGGTGTCACACTACAAGAAGGTCTCAGTGTCTTGCAGCAGCCAGTATCTCCATATTGCACTGTCAGCTCTTCAAACTGTATGCCTTGCTTTGTGCTAGGTGCCTGGATTTGCAGCTCCTTGTGTCTTCACAGTCACTGCCTTCTCAGCTGCTTCTCCTGGGTGAAATTCTTGTCCTTTGCACAGAGCATTTCCTTGTCATAGCTAAGCCAGAAAGGTGATGGTGCAGGCTGACATAATAGCAAGCAGCCCATTGTGTCTGGCAGGCCTCTGTTCAAACAGAAGGGAGGAGTTTCCTGTTGCTCCATTACACAGCTGGGGTAAGACTGCTGTTAGTGATGTGTCTGATCCTGTTTTGCCTTGCTGGCTAGGGCTAGACCAGTGGTAGTCTTTCTGGCAGGTGAGCTACCATCACCCTTACTGCTGGAATGCCTGCTTCTCCTGGCCTTCTGTGGGTTTCACAGGATCAAGTGAAATTCCCCAGATATTCCAAGCACAACATCACAGCTCTCCAGAGCACTTAATTCCTGCGCTGAATCTAATAAACCTTTCCAGATGGAAGGGATTACATCACTGGGGCTTCAGAAAGAATGTCTCATCCTAACTCTTGCTGTTCTGGTGTTTGTGATGGCCCTTTCTTGTCACCCTTCAAAGGTGCCTTGGGGTGCTTAGTGCTTCCTCTAAAAGTCTTGTTTTCAAATGTTTTGAGCCAAACTGTTTTTCTCTCCAATCTCTATCATGGACTGACAATTACTGAAAAGTTTTGGTCAAAACTGTTCTGTAGAGTTGATAAGCCGTGGCTGGTGTTAAAAATAGGCTTGTCTGTCCTATGAAAATGGCTCAGCTTTTCTTCTAGAGGCCCTTGCTTTTAATGGAGGAGCTGAGTGGTGTGAGTGTCTCTGTACCTTTCTTTTATCATCTCTGTGAATGCTCATCAGAGGTGGCCAGGCAACACACCTTTGGAAAACAGAAACTTGCACATGTATGGACTTGAGCTGTCCAGTGTAATCCCTGAAAACTGTATACATTGAAATCAAGCTGGCCTGGGACCAAGCGTGACTTTGGACTTCAGTTGCAGGCTCATACTTAAGAAGCCTTGGTGTGGCCCAAGTGCTTTGAGCTGCGAGCAAGGAGTCCCTCTCCCCTGCTGCCCTCAAGCACATGGAAGGGCCCCAGAGGCAAAGAGATGGTAGATTTGAATGCAAAAGGTGCCTCTGGCTTTTTGAGCCCCTCTTGCCCCTTCCCACTAATAACTTTCTTCCATCCTTGTTTAGGGTAGTTCCACATCTGACCTAAAGTCACAGGTTCCATCTGTATCTGGATGCAGGTGTGTTTTGAGTTTAATTACGTGGACTGCTGTTCCTCTCTTCTGCAGGGCCACTTTCTTGTGCAATGCGCAGTAGATCTTGCCCTTGCAGAGCAATCAGTTAATTAGTATTCTGCTCTTTTGTGTGGCTGCTGCTCCCAGCTCTCTATGTAGCAGTCATGCTCACTCTGGACTGCAAATGAATATCTTGGGGTTTTTGGTGGCACTCAGCATTTGTATTTATCGAGTGTTTTGATCAGCAGGAAGTTATTTTCATAATGTCCCAAGGAAAAAAAAAAAAAAGATGTAGGTCTTGCCTGCAAGAGAAGCATCCTTCACTTGGGAATGTCCTGTTTGAGATCCCTGCAATTAGGTTCTCCTGTCCGCGGATTACTTAGCGTTATGTATTTTGTGTATTTGGAGCACGTGTCCCTTTCATCTCTCTTCTCAGGATGAGACTGGTCAGGTGGCTGCTGTGTCTTTTCTTAAAGATTGCTCTTCCATTGCACGGCTGCTTCCTCCTACAGCTGGTGAACTGGGCCCTGGGGACTGTCAGCACTCTGGTGACTATCCTGGCAGAAAGCAGGACCTGATACACTAATACTCTGTGCAGATGAACAGGGCAAGCTGAGATAGCGTGGTTAGCCCTACTCTTTCCCTAGTAGTCTCTGCTTGACTTCACAGCCTCTCTGTTCTTCGGGAGGTTTTGGGAACTTGTATAAACAAATATATTTTCTTGTATGGAACATGTCTCAGAAGGATTTATGTCTTTGCAACATAGCCTGGCAGTAGGACAGTGTTTTTCTTGACTTAATTACTTAAAATACAACCACTTTTAGCAATAGAAGTTTTGAGTGTGTTAATGCTGGAAAACACTGGCAGTTGCAAGAGCCATGTGCCTGAAGGAGACAGCATTGTCCTGGAGAGAATCATTGCTTGACCATGTAGGTCTCTGTGCTTAGCAAAAGAGGCATCAGCAAATCCTTGGCATCTTCATAGCTGTACCTCTCTTCGCTTGCCATTCATAGCACAATAGACGCTAAAACGTGTGCAGTAGAGGGTCAAACACTGAGAAGTATCCTTGTGCTGGAGGGAAGGCAGTGTCCTGCCAAGAGCGCGGGTGTCCAGGGCTGTCCCTGCCTCTGCATGCTGCCTGCTGTTTGTGCAGGGGCAGCCTGCACCCCGGCTGGCACCTCTGGGGCTCCAGTTCTGAGCAGCCTCTATTTGGATGTTAGGGGAAGCATCTCCTGGAGGCTGCTCATCTCTCTGGAACTGGGCTTGGGTTCAGCCCTTCCCAAACTGAACAGCTCCTGCGTGCCCCTGGATTGTGTTTTCAGTGTGCTTGGCTGCAGAAACAAAAGCCCCGAGGTGAGCTGTTTAGGCAGAGATGAAGGCTTCCTTGGGATAACGAAGGATTGTCCACTGAGTGCGAGTTAGCTGTAGGCACTTCTAAAAGCCCCGGGGTTAATCCCTAGGAATGGAGTTTACTTGTGAAGCAGGCAGCTTGGGAGATAATGTCAAGAGATGTAATAAACTTTTTCATTGTGTTTCCAACTGCAGTACCCTCACTTCTTGAAGAGAGAAGGCAACAAGCTTCAGATCATGCTGCAACGGCGGAAGCGGTATAAGAACCGAACTATTTTAGGCTACAAGACTCTGGCTGTGGGGTCTATCAACATGGCTGAGGTGAGGAGTGTTTGACACGGTCTCTCTTTACAAAGGTGGACGTTTTTCCTTCTCTTTAAACCCAGTGTTGTCACTTTCCTCATTGAGAAGTACTTGGCAGGATTTAGTATCGCTGTCTTAATAACTGTAATCAGTATTCACAGGGTAATATTTTAAACAGGTTTTGCTACTGAGTAATAATATCGGGCATTTTCTGGATAGTATCTTGAGATCTAAAGCTTTCACAAGGCTAGCTTATTACCTTGTGAGGGTTTTGTTGTTGTTGTGTGGTTGTTTTAGAGTTAGGGGGTCCAGATCATAAGTACAGAGCAAGACAGATACGGTCACTCAGGGAAGACTTCCAACAGTAAGAAATGCTAAAGTTAAAGCAAGGTTTGCTGTGCTTCTCTGTGCCACTGTATGAGAGGTCAGGGTCAAGTAGTTTCTCTCATTTTGTTTGAAACACCCTTTGCAATTCTTATTTCATGGCTGTTGGTAATTTAGGTGGACTTCTATTTGTGAGAGGTAAATGATAAAATTTTTAGACTTACATCTGAAAATTAATGCTGGAATCAAGTACAGATAAATTATTCACTAAGGCTTTCTGAATGGCTTAGCTCCATGCGTCATTATTTCATGCCCTGTTTAATCTCTGCTGTTTCTGAGTATTTAGAGATGGGCTTAGCAGTAGCAAGTTCAGCTTAACACCAATATTTTTCATCAGCCTGCATTCTGTCAACAAATCATTTCCATCCAAAATAAGCTAGTGTTATGCTGTGGTGGGTTATTACTATATTAAATAATTCATTATAAAGACCACTCCTTGTGTGTGAGTTCAGCTTCCCTTAGACTTGCAGTAAATGGTGAACTCCCCATTTGAATTGGCCAAATTCTGATTTGTGGTGTTGTAGCTAACATTTTTCCTGTACTGTGTTTGATTTGTGTAAGAACTAGAAATTAAATACTGCTGTAAGGCAGAAAACATGTGGGAACGTTAATTAGACCCATCAGTGAACTTGTAAGTGTTGGGCATTTGCTGCTGCTGCGTGTGGTTTTTCTTATGTCTTTCTGTAATGTCAGCTGACTGAGGTTAGAAGGTCAGAAATTTTCAAAGGTTCACTGTGGTAGGAAATAGTTGCTCTCCAGCTCATCTGGAGTATTTCTGAAATTGAAGACTTGAGGAAAACAAATTTTACAAGCTCCCCCACCTCCCTTTGCAGTTTATAGTATAATGACCCCTAAACAGCACTGACACATTTCTTAAAATTTAAAAAAAAAAAAAAAAATTCTCTTAGCTGTTGAAACAAAGCAGTGAATTGGAGATGTGACTCTGAGCAGAGCTGAAGTGCAGGGGTGCATATGTTCCTCATCAGCTCGGGTCTTTTTAAAGCCACATGAGGAGCTGACAAAGCAGCCTGGTATGTGTTAGAAAGCTGAGGTGCAGGCATGGGGAAGTGCTTTCTGACTCCAGCAGGGCAAGAGAAGAACCTAAGTCTCGGGTTCTGGGGATAGCCCAGTGAGCTGTGAGTGGCAAAGGAAGGAGAAACCTACACTGAGATGTCCCTCTTCCTCCCCCATTGTCTCGTTTTTGGTGACCCAATGCTTCATTATCCTGGGGTGGCCAGCTCCTCTGAGATTCAGGTGCCAGCTCTCTGGAGCAGGGATTTGTGCTTTAGGAAGCACTTTCCATGTGTATCTCACCAAGAATTTTTGCCTTTACTGACTACTCTTCTGCTGAGCTTTAACACAAAATTAAGTTCCTTAATTAGATGTTCAGAAGGTTGGTAACTTGATAATTCAAATCAGTACTGTGCCGTGGAAACAAATACATAGTAATGAGGTAGTCAAGTATTGTGCTTCAAGGATGAGATAATCAGCTGTCAAGATCAGAACACTTTTTCTTTCCTTCCATCACTTCCATTAGTGGTCAAATAAAATCTCAACTGGCATTGTGTATTGCCTGCAAGCAGCTCCTGCAGTTGCAGAGTGTTGGCTTGCTTCTGCACTTGGAAATGTGGAGTAATTCTATTAAGATAAATAACTCTTGTAGTGTGCAAATGACACAAGTTTAAATACATTTAAATGCAGACTTGAACTGCTTAATTTCTGTCCCAGGTCATGCAGCACCCAACAGAAGGTGGCCAGGTTCTGAGCCTTTTCAGCAACATCAAAGAGGCTGCAGTGAAGGTAGCAGAAATCTGGATCTTCTCCTTGTCAAGTCAGCCAATTGACCATGAAGACAGCACTATGCAGGCCAGCCAGAAAATCAAGTCTACAGGTAAGAGTACAACCACATGCTCTGAGGACCGATGTCTTCCTGAAATAGCTGGAGTTAAACCCCACCTGGGCTTAGATGCTTCCTGGGACAAATGAGGACTGGTGTGCATAAGTTGCTGTGTCTGTAACTGATTAATGCAAAGAAAACCCACTTTGCAAATCTGTTGCTGTGTAAGCAGGGAGTGTGACAGGAGTGGGGGATTGACTTGTCAAAGCTTCTCCTACGTTATCACACCAGGCCTGAGCCATCCAGCAAGGGTTAACTGTGTTCTCACTAGTGTTCTAGTGTTACTGGTGGGTGTGTTGAGAATCTGTAGCTTCTTACCTGGCTAATAGTGTTGTATCTGGGAGAGTCACATTTAAGCTACTCTTCCAACTTTTTTCCTTTGAGTATTCTACAATAAATCTCATTCACTTAGATGAGACCTGCAAACCTGCAACATGTTTTGCTGTGGACTATGGCCTGGTTTAATGAGTGTAAATCCATGGTGTTGTGCACCATATAGGGAAGTCATTGGGTTTCTACTTGTGCTACTCATGACAATCTTTTTATGTGGTACCAGCCTTCTGCTTGCTGCACTAGAAGAGTGACCAGTTGAAGGTAGTGTACACAAGTGTTTGTGTGTTGTTGCCTGAGGCCAGGCAGCTCACCTGAAGTGTTGTTTCAATAAAGGATTTAGACTCTCCTGGCATGTCTTACTTGCTCCTTTAAGCCAGTTATGCCCATGTTAGGGGAAAAAGTAATTTCCTTTGTGGAGAAACCTCTTTACTTGCTGCTGTCTACCAGGTGGCTCCTTCCAGGGTAAAACAGGGTGACGTTTCAAGCAGCCTTATCTGTGTGCTGGTCCTTCCTTCCTATTAGATGTGTTTCTCCTTGTTCCTTATCTCCAGGTGGTTCCCATCTCACTGGTTCTAGCACAGATAGAAGATAAACTAGCAGGCATCTCCTCGTGTGACTCCTTTCTTAATTTGTGACTGTTAGTTGGCTTTCTCTGCTACTGAGATGAGACTGTCCCCTCACCTTAAAGGAGTTTCACAGGATCTCTCCCCTCTTTCCTTCCCTTTCAGACAACTATTCCGAGGAAGAGTACGAGAGCTTCTCTTCTGAGCAGGAGGCCAGTGATGATGCCGTACAGGGCCAGGTACTGTTTAGGGCATGGCTTCTCCCTGTGAGAGCTTCAGTAGAGTGTGTACACTCTCAGCTCATGCTTGAAACTAAAAGCCTATTTCTTTAGCTAAACCATGACAGTGAGAGACTGTCACCAAGTGTTTAGCTGCAGTGGCAGAAAGCCTGCACAGTAACCCATTTCTTCCACCAAGCTGTGATTTCTCTGTTCACGTGTTTGGACTTGAGATCCCTTTAAACTGAAACATTAGCATACTTGTGTGTTTCTCTGCTTAATTGTCAATGCATCAGCTGATTGCTTCTGTAATGCTGATTAGATTCAAAGAGCCCAACTAGATCCCCAGCTGTAATTAAAGGGCCAGGGGGGTCTAAGTCAGTCTTTAGTCTTCAATACCTTCTGCAAAATAGGTCATTATGGAGAACCCCCTGGCTAGATGTGAGATGCTTTTGAGTTTGGGTCCTATTTGCCTTCAGACTCTGGCATCACCTGCCTTCCACCTCTTGGAGGGTACTGAGAAAGGAACCCACTGAAATGTGGGGCTGTGACTATCCTTGTTCCTTGAATGTAGAACTAGGGCTGTTTTGCTTCTCCAAGTTGTTATTCCTGGCTCTCTGCAGACCTGGTTCACTTCCTTTTCCCTCTGCCATCATAACTGCAATTAAGGCAAATGCTGAAAGCTGGAAGACAGAGCAGCAGGTTCATCTTCATAGAGGGAACATTTTTAGCACTTAAATGCTCATGTGTCCCCAAATCGCAAAGGTAACACATGAATCCTCTTTCTGTTCAGGATTTGGATGATGATGAGTACGAGCTGGGGAAGCCCAAGAAGCAGCGGAGATCGATAGTAAGAACGACGTCCATAACCAGGGTCGGTGGAAATTAGTTTTACTAACACTGATGGGGTTTGGCCAGGATGCGAAGTGCATGTGGCTTATGGGAGCAGCAGTACTAGACATGCTGTCCCAGCAGAGAGCTTGGGGCATGGTCACAGCATGTGAAGAGCTAGCAAAAGCAACCAGTTCAGGGAGTGAGGCTGTCCAAGGTGTGTGTATGTGCTGTCTTGAATGTCCTTTGGCTGCAAGATTAAGGAGATCCAAAAATCATGTAAGTGTATGAAATTCCACCCCCATGAAGAAAGCAGTGCAGGATCCATGCTCGTATAAGTCCTGGAAGTAGCTTTAAGTGAAGGGAAGCTCTTCTATTTGTGCTGTGCATGGGAGAGGCCAGTGGGAAGGTTTCAAAATGAAGTTAAGTAGCTCAGTCAGGGGCTGGAGCTTGACAGATAAACCTGAGGTGGTACATGTGGTGCTGAGGCAAAAGAAGTAGCTGGATATTGAAGGCTTTGGCAAGCTGCATGCAGCTATCCACCGTCTCACAGCAAGCATGTGTATGCCTTCAAAGCTGCAATTCCGTGTGGAACTGTGACTTGTGCCTGACCATGCCATAATGCAGCTTTCTGCTTGCAGAAGTGTTTATGCATGTCTGATGACAATAACTGAAAATCACTAGGATGGGCTAGGTCTCTTTTTGGACTTGGGAGTAAGTTTGGAGATCACTGTACCTCCTGTGAAGCTATTTATGAAATCCATGTTTTGATGAGGTCTGAAACAAACCCTATTTTGACCTGAATCTGACACTAAAAAGATTCTGTCTGTGAGACCAGGAGCATGGTAGTCCATATCTTTGGTGTCCTTAGTATTGTTTTCAAGAGTCAGTGACCAGCTAGGACAAAACACACCACTTTGTTATTAAGCAAGCAACCTCCTCATAATAAGAATAATGTCTTTCTAGCCCTGACTTCTGAACTGATACTGAATCTCTAGTGTGTGGGGCTGGCAGAAAACTGGGTTTGGTGCTACCAGTTAAGTTAACATCAGCCCAGCTCCGAACCAGGCCTTCTGTCTGCCAACTGTCAACCATTCAGGCTGGCAAACAGCTCTTGCCATGTCACCTTAGCTACTGCATGCTGTGTGTCCTCCCTCCACAGACTACCATGCTGATCCAAGGTGGTCTGCATGATGGACAGTTTGGCTTAGCATCCTGAGCCAAAGGACAACTCTCACTGTTGTGAGAGCATCTTGAGCTCACAAGTGCATTGGGAACAGAAATAGGGCAGTCTTTGGAGAGTGTTGTTTGAGGCCTGGTGAATTTATTTCACCTAAACTTCAGCTGTCTAGAAGGTGGTTGCAGCTCGCAGAATTTGAGTTCAGAGGTAAAGGGCTAGGTTTGGAGATGCAGGGCAGTATGAAGTATCTCAGGCCAGAGTGGGAGCAGGCAGTTGGACTTGAAAGAAGAGCTCTCATGAGATATAGGGGAGCCAGCAAATGAGCAACTTTCTTTGCCCAAGAGTGGCCTGGTGCCAGCCATTTTCTCCTTCCTTTCCTCCTGAAACAGGGATGCCACCTCAAATGCTCTGTATCAGCACTCATGCCCGGGCCCTTCTCATCTTCCTTTTCTTCAGAGTGTGCATATTAGGTTGGTCAGTGAAAGATAGAGAAAGGCTGGGCAGCTCGTGGCAATTTTTAGCTGTTCGGTCCCGCAAGAGAGCGAGAGCTCTTAGGGGCAAGTAAACACAAAGGAAGCGCAGCAGTTGGGCTTGTGATGTTTTAGGCTTGGTGCATGCTGTGTCCAGGATCTGGGGTATCAGACTCAGAAAGCATTTTTCTGATAGGCAAATGCTAAGGATAAGCCCTGCAACTTTTCTACAGTGCTCCTAGTCAAATAAATGAGCCTGCTAGGATGAACTGCAAGCTCCTGGAAAAAACAGTGTTTTGTTGGTAGAAAACACATTTGTACTTTGGGTCAGTGGGTAGATGTCTGTGTTGGCTCACCTTTGTTAAGAATCAGAAAAGTTGATTGTCAAATGTTTGCCAGAAATATATCAAACAGGTACAGGAGGTGATCTGGCAGATAAAATAATTAGTTAACCACTGTGTGTCCCACCAAGAGTGGTGCGCCATCCATCAGGGCCAGAAGATTTATAGTGCTTGCTGGAGTGGGACCTAGTTTGTTGTAATGTAGGAAAGAAAGTATCATAGGTGTGGAAAAGCTGATTTCAACATAAGAACAGCAGAGGCTTGGTTTGTGGTGCCAGGAGTTGTTCGATATGAAGCAGTAGCTACAGCACCAGTGTTAGATGTGTCTGGGCTTCTTGCAGACTGGGAGAAAACAGTTCACTTAATGCTTTACTTATATGAAAGTGCCTTTGACTTGCAGCAACAAAACTTCAAACAGAAGGTTGTGGCATTGCTGAAGAGGTTTAAAGTGTCTGATGAGGTAAGTAATTCATTTTGTAAGCCTTCCTGTATTGTGTATTGCCCTCTGCTTGGTGCATCTTGCTTTAGTCTTCAGGAACACACTCCTGTTTGCCCCTAGTTCCCTTCATCTTGTTTTCAAGTCTGCAGTGGATGTGACCTTTCCTTGCACCCTGGCCTTGCATGGAGGCTTGAGGACCAACTTTAAAAATGTCATCAAACATTTTCTAGATCAAGTTCTATCAAAAGCAGATTTTGGCAACCACATGTGTACCCGTTAATTTCAAAGCAGTCTGCAAAACTATCTTTGACCCTTTCAAAGGCAAGTAGTCTATGGTGTGTATTGCTTGCGAGGTTAAATCCCAGCCTGTTTGATCATCTTACTGGAACAGCCAGGCAAGACGTGAAAACTTGGACAGGGAACACAGATCCACAGGAAAGTCAGCTGTCTGGTCAGAGCTGAAAATGAAAAAGATCCAGAACACGAGAAACCTGTGTAACATTAAGTATCTAATATAAAAATAGTTAACATCTCAATTGGCTGTATGGTTGGGTGCTGATTTTGTGGCTTGTGGGAAAGAGTGAGTAACTCCTCATGCTTCCTTACGCTTCCAAAAAGTCCTGTTAGCTTTGCTGTTCTTCCCGAGTTAGCTCAGCAGAGTCAGCACCCATAGCTGAGGCCTCAGCCAGCTGAGCTGGTGCTCTTCTGGAGCTGCCATTCAAAAAGCAAGCTCTGAACTGTGCACAGCTGCCTGCTTGCTGTGGTGTATACGTGAAGCAACTTGTGGAAGTTGTGTGAGATATCTGTTCTCTTCAGCTTTGCATATGGGTGGCAGCTGATCCTTGTCCAGGTTTCAGGCGCCTCCTGTGGACATTTTTGTCATTTCTACCTGCTTGGGTATCAAATCAGGAGGTGTCATGGCAACTTTTTCAGTAAAACCCAAGACAGGTTACACTGTTGGGAGTACTGCCTTTCTGTACTTGTTCTAAGAAAACTGGGACTCCAGCAGGGGCCTTTTTAAAGCTTTGTTTATAGAATGGGTTTGAATAATGGACGTAATCTATGGTTAACAGCTTGTTTGTGGATGCTTAGTCCAATAGGTAACTCCTGCTTAACCAAACATTGACAAGCTTCACCCAAAACAAGCACTTCTCATACTTAATGTTTCTGTTGGATATGGTATCCTTGCACTAAGAACAGAATCTTACTCCCAAGACTCATGTGCTGCAGTCCTCGGGGGAGCTCAGGTGGCATGGAATCAGTCTGGCTCCTAGCAGAGTCAGCGATGCCTGCTTTTTGTCCTGCGTGTAGGTTCTGGATTCAGAGCAGGACCCGGCAGAGCACGTTCCAGAGGTGGAAGAGGACTTGGACCTTCTGTATGACACGCTGGATATAGAGAACCCCAGTGACAGTGGGCCAGAAATGGAGGATGATGACAGTGTCTTGAGCACTCCAAAGCCAAAGTTAAAGTAAGTGTGGGGTGGCTGATGCTGGGCCAGAGAGAGACTGTGCGCAGTGTCAGCATGGATTAGATATTGTTTCTATTCCCACCCCTCCATCCTGGTTTTTTCCCCCCTCTTCACTTGGTGTCCGAGCCCCAGTGTATGTTGTTAAAATGGGAACGACTGCTTGTGAGCTGGGGGTAGTAGGGGGGGAGTCTAAATTACCTTCATTCTCATTTCTTCCTTGTTCCCTTAGCAGGTGTTCTGCCTGCCCTGCCACCACAGGGGTAGGAATTGCTGACAGGCAGGCAGTAGAATTAAACTGTACACAGGTGTTTTGAAGAGGTGGTAGAAACAGCTAGGAAATCTGTGCTAAGGCAGAAGGAGATGTGATTGGAAGCTGCAGAAGCAGAGGCAGGGATGGACAAGGCAGATTGTGTCTTTCTGGAAAAGCTGATAAGACGCTGTGTGGAAAGAGAGTCTTTGTAGGGATTAAGGAAGCAGAACTGTGCAAAACAAAGGAGTTCCTCAGGGCCCAAGGGGACTGACTACAGCACACGTAGATACAGGGCAAACCTGTTCTGAGCCAGCTTTTGTGGGCACTGACGTATGGGCAATCACAGCACTGTGGAGCTGAGCCAGGGATCACTGGCTCAGGGACTTGAGCAGATGCAGAACCCTGAGCTAACAGAGATGAATAAAGCTGCTGAATAAAGACTGAAAACATGAGACTGAGCTTCACTCATGCTTCTGACTGACATGTGGTTGCATGCTCAGGCCTTCAATGTTGTGATGGCTCTGAAACAAGCAAAGCCTACCACTGCAGTTGGTCAGTACAGTATCTGCTAAATGCCAGCTAATTACCAGGTGTCATAATATCCTAATTAATGCAGAATAACCTAGTTCGGCTAAGAACAGATTCTGAGTCTGGAGTGACTTGTTCCCTATCAGTGTGCCAGAAGATGTCAAGGATGGACTGGGGCAGCAGTGGCAAGTGATTGGGCTGGTGGCTTATAAATGTGTTTGGACCTTGACTCAATACATTGGCATTTGGTAGGCCCTGCCTTGAAGGATTTGAAAGTAGATGCGTTGTGGTTTGAAACAAGCCAAAATGTTGTACTGTGCACACTGAGAGCTCATGTCCGGTTCCCTGGAGCCAAGAAGCTAACTGTTCTGCGACATGTGATTGCTGGAATGTTGCTGGAATAAGAACTTACTGTGTCTGGTCCTGGGGAGACACTCTGTGGTTTGCTGTGTCCAGTTCTTGTGTTCATATCTTGAAAGGGATGTGATAAATGCTGATGCTCGTAGGCAGGTTTTTCCTGCAACAAAAGAAGTGAGTTCCTTAAATTGCAATTGGGTCTTGTATCCTGGTGCGATGAGCTGCCTTTTTACATGGAAGGGCAATCTGATTGTATGTGCTACCTTATCTTATTGAGCAAATGTGTAATTGGATCCTAGGGCTGGCAGCCAAATCCAGATGCAAAGTGGAAATAAAGTGCATATTAGCACCAAGAGTCACTTACCCACAGGAGCAGAGTATCATTGGGGGCAGAAACTCTACTTGCTGTATTTCGGTCAAGAGCTAGACCCTGTCTGGAATGCCATGTAGTTCAATCAGCATTTGTAAGCTGAAACAAGAATTGTAGTGTGAAACTTTGCACCTGGTGCCTGGAGTAGTGAGAACGCAACTGCTTGTGTGGGGTGAATGTGTGTTCTGTTCTGCTGTGGGAAAATGCTGGACCCACATGCCCACCTTGGGTTTTATGGAAACAAGAGATGCTGTTTGGTGTGATGTGTGAAAGTGTGCAAGTGTTCCTAGTAAGAGCTGTATAAATGTGGTCTGCTGTGTGACAGGTGACATGTTGGATCCCTTGGATGGAGGTCGGTTGGTCAGTCACTGTCAGGGCTAGTCAGGGGTCCCTGGACTTTCTGGCTTCTCTTGCTGTCCTGGAGACCTCCCCCTCCTTTTGAAAGCAGCCTATAAATTTTACTGGAATCATTGGGGAGCGGTAAGACACTCTGGGAACAGTCATGTTACTTCGCTGTGAATGTGGTGGACTTTCTCTGATAGTGTTTTTGATAACAAGAAATAGTTTTTGCTTTCCTTATTCAGACCTTATTTTGAAGGACTGTCACACTCCAGCTCGCAGACGGAAATTGGTAGCATCCACAGCATCAGGAGCCAGAGAGAGCCATCAAGTCCTGTAAGTCATGTTTCAAGAAGGTTATCTATCTGCAGGTAATATAGCAGACCTGCACTGTCTCTGTTTGCATGTGTAAATTAAAGCACCCTCTTTGACCTCCTCCAAAGGCTTGGATGCAGGGGTATGAATTTTCTGCTAAGAAAACTTATTCGTTGTTTTGGGTTTTGGTTTGGGGGGGGGTGGTGTTGATTTGGGGGGGAGGGGGTTGGTGGTGGTGGTGGTTTTTTTTAAAGCAAATATTGTATTAACTCAGGGGGACATCTTCAGGTCATGTATTGAATACTTGCTAATGGTATTAATAGCTCCAGATTCCCTGTACTTGAAATGACTGCCAAGATGGGAGAAGTTGCCTGGGAGGTTCAGGGACTCCTTGGCACTATTTGGAGGAAGCTTTACCTTACTGTTTTGGGGATACTTTTCACGGTGGCTGGGAGCAAATGCTGAGGGGCAGCTCACCTCCTTTTCCATCCCCTCATGGATGGGCATATTAGGCACTTAGAATTTCAATCTTATTCCAGGGCACTTCCTTGCCTCTACTGTGTATTGTGTATCAGCTACTGCTTTGCCACATCCCACACTAATGCATTTGGTCCTGGTGTGACCAGGAAGCACTCCTGGTCATCGTGCAGAGCTGTACAATGTTTAAATGGAGAAGTGTGTCTTTTGAACAGGGTGATCCAGAGAGTGTGGCTTAAAACTGTGCTGGTGCCATACCTCCTGATGATTTTTCTCCTCTCAAGCAGGTAGAAGTGCCTGAAAAGACGAAGAGTCTTGGAACCAAACATGCAGGCGACAGTATTTCTGACACTGTCTCTTATGTAAGTTGACAACACACTTGTTAACATTCCTCCTGGCAGTTTGGGTGTCAACTGTGAACTCCATTCTGCGGCATGTGTCCGACCATCCATATAGTTGCACATGCAACACAACTTACGTAGGTAACATTATCTGCAGTGAAGACAATGCTGAGCTCTCCTCCTGACCTTAGTTGTTGGAGGTTCTTGTCTTTCAGACTTTTGAAACTTAAATGCTTTACGTGGCCTTCTGTTTAAACAGCCTTTCTCTTGGTTTGAGGAAGGCTGGCCCGCCCAAAGTATGCTACTGAGCATGTGTATTGTCCTGAAGAGTATTCTCAGGGCTGTTCCATTTTATCAGACAGGAGTATTACTTCAAGCTGAATTGGCAGAAATCAAGCTGGTCCTGGGGTAAAAATCCCAAAGCTCAAGTTGCTCTGCTGGGGACATGCAGTTTGTAACATTTCTGCTATGTCTCTTTCTCTCTCTGCTAGTTCATTTGGGTAAGCTGAATTAATCTGCATTGCATGAGGAGGCATGTCCCTGGCTTTGAGCTGGGAGAGTGCCTATTCCAAATAGCGTATCAGAGCATACCTTTCCTACCTCCAGCTCCCTTGTGAGGAAGAGCTGGGAACTGGTAGCCCCAGATAGCCAGTATTGGCTTCTCCCTTTTGGCAGTGAGTAGCGTGTCTGGAAGAGGCAGGCTGAATGTGCCTCAGCAAGAGCTAAGCTGGGGTGCCTCCTTGCCAGCACATGTGGTAGTGAGGCAGAGGGGAGGGTTTGTTCCCGATGACTTGGTTCCCTGTGTTTTTGCAGGAGTCTAACCAGCAAGCCGAGGTCCAGGAAGCTGAACTTCCCACACCTGATGTGTTTGTTGAGAAGCTCCCACCCAGTGGGAAGATCACCAAGACTGAGTCCCTCATCATCCCGTCCACCAGGTAGAGTGATGACATAGCATTGCACCTGCTGCAGGGCTGCTCAGGAAGTTATGGACAGCTTGCTAGCATTTGTTCAGGATGACATTAAGCCACTGACTGCAAGGAGACCCTCCTTGTGTTCAGGCACTTAAGGGATGGGTCTTGAGCACTTGATAAAGGAATGCTCAGAACCCTGAAGGGCAGCATTGCTCTGAGGTTACTCCTGTTTCCTGTGTTGTACCTTCTCCATGTCCAAGGAAGTTTTTATAAAATTCTGGAGCTCCTTACTCAAAGGTACTGTTGCTAAGTCAACATCTGATGCAGATTTTGGCCTTAAAAGTGGTTGCCAAGTCTAACTTATATCCTGTTAAATCTTCCCAAATAGGATAGTGAATGTGGGCTTCAGTAACCCCAACACAGAGTTTTTTCCAGTCATTTGCAAGCAAATAGATGCTCTTTTGAAGAGGTGTTTCTGTGCCGCTTTTGGGTGCGTGACTGCAGTTTGCGTGGCTGGATCCTATTATGCTGGTGGTGGTGTGGGTCTTAGCATGGGCTGCGGAAGTCTACCCGGGACTCCTGGGAACATGCTCTGTAGCTGAACTGTGTGCTCTGCACTATCAGAAGGAGAATTAGCAGGCCTCAAGCTAGCTCAGATCTACGTGCACAGTTCCTCATTGCTTCCACTCACATTGTTGAGGTTGCCACACTGGGTGATCTGGGATTTGGGAGATGTATCTCACTCAGATATGAGCTAGCTCTGGAATGCAAGCACATGTCTCTAGCAGGTCTGAAGGGAAGCAGACAGGACGTCGGGGAAGGAGCACATCTCTGAAGGAGAGGCAGCCAGTGAGGCCGCAGAATGAGAGAGCGAACAGTTTGGACAACGAACGGTCTCCAGACACCCGGCACCACTTACAGGTGTGAAAATATTGCTGTCTCTCCACCCACTCATAGTTTTTCCTCTTCTCCAACTGTCTCCTGTGGTCCCTTTCCTTCTGGTCCAAGTGCCATCCCTGCTGGAAAGGAACTGGGCCCTGCAGCTTTAGGAAGGAGAGAATTTATGTCTTGGCTGATACTCTTATCTTCCATCCAGTCTGCTGGCTTTTGCCAGCTTGTTGCTTTGTCAGCCAGCCATAAACTGAAAACACTGGAACAGATTGTTACAATGAGAAATGAATAGGGATGTGTTGAGGAATTACTCCTTTGAAATAAGGCAAATTACTAGGGATTGCAAAAGGGGACTGACTTGTGCGGAACATATGCACCATGCTTTTGTTAGCTGTGGGACTCCCTCCTTGTTGGATTCCTTCCTTGAAGGAGGTTGTTCCTGGCTTCTGTGAATCCAAAATTCCTTGGGCTACTGTTAGTTGGTATAAAGTGATTTAAGTAAAAGCGCATGGCAGGAGTAATGGCCAACAAAACCAAGGTGGCTAATAGAGGAGACTGCAGAATACTACAATATTCAAGAAGCTGGTAAGTGTCAGTCTCAGCAGCCAGCATGGCTGCTAGCATGCCTTTGCTGATGGGGTGACCAAGCACTGGCCAGCCATGCACAGCCACCTCTCACGCACTGCAAGAGCTGGAGGCTTGACGATTAGAGCTGACATCTCCTGCTGTTCTCTTGTCTGTGTCTTTATTTCCAGATCCCCAGGAAAACCGTGTATGACCAACTAAATCACATCCTGGTTTCCGATGACCAGCTGCCGGAAAACATTATTCTTGTCAATACTTCTGACTGGCAAGGCCAGGTAAAGGCAGGAGACGTTACCTGAAGCACAGTTCTTCTTCACTGTTCCTCCTCAGGAATGGAGAGGCCTTGAGCTGTACCACTAACCAAGTAGGTTCTGCTGCTTGGTTGGAAGAGCAGTGGTAGTGCATGGGGGCTGGCAGCATACTGAGTGTTCAGTGCCTGCAGGTTGGATCTCGTTTGACCAGCAGATGCTGTGGATCTTGTAAAGCTTTGCCACCTGAGTCTTTCTATGGAGATTTTTTTTCTCTTCTACAAAATGCCATTCTTTCTGGTTAGCAGCACACTGGGAATGGCTAGACCCTTATACTCAAGAGCCTACTACTCAACGGTGGTAGACTGGGACAAAGGAAGCAGGGAGGACTGACCTGTGGTTTAGGCTGAGATTTCTAGACACGGGTGGTGAACACAGGAGAAAATATTCCAGGTCAGCTCTGTTGCCTTGCACATACACTTGTGATTCCTGACTGCAGGTACGTCACCCCATCTTTTCTGACAGAGTGATAGTTGTGTTAAAGAGAATCCTGAGCAGTACTTTCTTATGCTGGCAACATGGGGTGGTTTGTTATGGGTTTGGAACAAATTTTGCTCCTTTTGGAACCTTAGTCTGAGAAAGTAATAAAATATATGTGGAAGAGGACCAATAAACATGTGCTTGGGTGACTGTTGGCCTGTAGAACCTGTGCCAGGCTTGTGGAGTTGCATTGTCTGGTTTGGCTTTCTGCTTCTGGAAGAACTAGGGTCTCAATATCCAAGAGAGCAAAAACACCAGCCGAGCTACTGGTTCCAATTTCTCTATGCTTGGAAGATAGAGAAATGCCTTCTAGAGATGGACAGAAAGCATTGTAGGTCATCTTCCAGTAGTTTTAGCAGCTTGTGTTTGCAGTATCAGAGGTCATGAAGATAGCATTGGCTGAGGGGTATAGACTAGTGGTGCAGAATTTGAAAGTGTGTGATAATTGCTGAGTGTTATCAATATTATGTCCAAGGTGTTTGTTAACTTGTTTCCCATTAGCTGCATGGAGGGGAAACAGTCCCTTATGAGGAACATGCGTGTTGGTAACAACCTTCCCTTTTTTTAGTGCTTGAGGGTGGGCAGAACATTGCATTTGTTTAAGTCCTTTTGAAATCAGAGAGAGATGCAACTGCAGGTCCACAAGCAGGTGAGCAGACAGCATCTGCTCTTACCCAGTGCTGTCTGCTAGGCTAATGGCCTTCTGCTGCTGCCCTGCTCTCTGCAGCCATAAAAACCCTGCTTTTCCAGAGTTGTCGTTGCTGTGTTTTGGATATAGTGTTGGTGTTTGTCAAGAAGGTGCAGTGTTTCCATTTTTCTAGAGGAAGAGCTTTCCTTTGGTTGATGCATAAGGATGAGGTATTTGGGAAATAGCTGTGTCACTTAAAAATTGGACATGGGGAGGGTGCCCACGCTTGGGTGTGAGAATGCCTAGGAGGCTGGGGCAGGCAGACTTTCTTCTTTCACAAACTGTACTGAAAAAGGGACTATAAAATGTTCTGTTCTCTCCTCAGTATCTATCAGATGTCTTGCAAAAGCATACCTTGCCAGTGGTCTGCACATGCTCCTCAGCTGATATTCAGGCAGCTTTCAGCACTATTGTCTCCAGGATACAGAGATAGTAAGTTCTCACCGTGCTTGTGTTGTTTGTTGAGTCTCAGGTCTAAAAGCTCCTCAGCTCCTGTGCCCCAGTGTCCATGGAGTTTTCCATCCAACAGCTGAGAAATACTTCTCTCTTCCAATACTTCTCCCCTGTCTACTCTCTTGAAGTCAAAGTTGTGTGGCTCCTCAGCACTCACCAGCCCTGCAAAGTTGTTGCTTTTCTGCCATCTGTGTGGAGATACAAGTCTCCTTTCATTGACACCGGTGATTTTAAAAGATTGTGCTTTGGAGGCTGCCTCATAGGTCAGATCTAATAACCAGTAAAGCATGCAAAGGTGATAGGTAGGTTTTTAAATAGTTCTTGCTCCCCCTTTCAAGTAATTCCCAGATTAATTCCTCAGTTCCTCAAGGCATTCCCTAGGTACCTACTGAGGGCAGTGGGTACCCAAGTATATTCTCTGACACAGCAGTTAGTTGCAATAAATACATCCTAACTTACATAGTTGACTCAAGGCCCTTAGATTATCAAAATGTGTGAAAGAAGTAGCAATGAGACCAATTAATATGCAACATTGTTCAGTACTTTCTTATTAATAATGTTTTAAGCTGCTGATAATCATTGTGATATTGCCTTGTGTATTGAATGAGCTCTCTTCTGCTGTGGTTGTTATTAACAATTTTTTTTTTTTTAACTTTTTCTGAAATAGCTGGTTGGAAGCACGATTATGAATATGTTTCCTCTTTTTCTGTCTAGCTGTAACTGCAATTCGCAGCCTCCAAACCCAATTAAAATTGCAGTGGCCGGAGCCCAGAATTACCTCAGTGCTGTATTGAGGCTCTTTGTAGAGCAGCTGTCTCACAAAACCCCAGACTGGCTCGGCTACATGAGATTTTTGATCATCCCTCTAGGTAAATAAGGAACAATTTTTCTTCATAGAAAGATGAATGGGTTAAATGTGATGTGTTCCCTCAGGAGAAGGCCTCCTGAAAGCTTTGGCTAGGTATATGGCCGTTAAATGAGGCAAACATCATGCTGTCATAGTATTGTGTAATGCTTGTGTTGCTGCTCTTGCATGAGTGAACTTCATCTTTACATTCTTGATGCCAAAGTCTGCTTGTAAACCTTTTGTTTGAAGCAAGGGATTGAGTACTTCCCATACAGGAAGGCTCTTATATGTCTTTTTATGATGGTACAATGAATGCATAGAATAATGTTCTGGAAGCCCTTTCCCTGGCTGAAATCTTAAATTCATTGAGCACCATGTTTCCCAAAGCAATAACTGTTCTGGCCTCCCTGAGGCTGACACAGAAAATGTTTAGGGGGGGGTGTGTGAAAATTTTTTAAAGGCTCTGAAACTGCTGAGAGTTTAAATTATTCAAATTACATGTATGCTTTGACCTTTCCTTTATGTGCTGTTCTTCTTGGGTTTTTACCTCAGTTTTCTAGCGCCTTACCTCTGCCCTTCCAGTAGCTCAACAAGCCTGCCTGGCTGGAAAGTTACCCAGCTTGGTTTGCTTATGTTGGGGGGAAGTAGAGTGGACTGATAATAACGTTAGGGGTCTTGTCATCAGAAATTTGAGGAATGTTGTAGTGGCAAGGCCTGGGAAGCCAGGGAGTCACAGATGCATGTGGGCAGGGGCGTCTGGGCAATGTTGGTGTTGTAAGGGTGTGATGCCAGAAGCTGGTCTAGTCTGAGGCTTGGCGTGTGTGAACAGGGCACTTAGGTGATGTAGACAATGGAAAACTTTAAAAGCACTTTTTCTTGGTATTTTCTGGTCTTCTAGGTTTGGGACCACCTGATGGCAGTTGCTGTAGGAGTTAGAATCTGCTGCCCAGCACAATGAACAGTGGGGTTAGGCTGTTGATTCAGTGGTGGGATTTGCAGAAGTCAAATGAAAAAAGCAGAGGAAGAGAGCTTGATCCTTCTGTAAGGAAGACATTTAGTTTCCTAAGTGGTTGGTAGGAAGAGGACAGAGAGCCCTTTAGGGGGTAAAAACAAAAAAAATTATTTCTGGAAGGTTAAATGTGCTTTGAATGTAAGTCTGTGTGACTGAGGACTTTGGTCCTCACATGCTGACTGTCTCCTGGCCTCAGAAAAAGAGTTTTCTGTCCTGCAGTCTTTAATGATCTGAAAATATTCTCTCTTTGAAAGTGAAACACAAGATTTAGCTAGTGTGTTTTAGGGTTGGTTTTTAATCTTGAAACTTCCTTTGGTAATTAAAAAAAAACAAGGAACTTGGATAATGGAACTGTTTCAGAACTATGAATGCTTTTTAAATGTACTTTAAATATAGAAACTTCTCTAACAGGGCCTTTCCCATAGAAGTCTGCAGTATTTGCTGATCAGATCAAGTGCTTATTTCTGGCTAGCTTTCTGGCAGTTCATTAAAGTGATTGAGGAGCAACCTCTTTTTTTCTAACAATTGAAAAAGCACCAAAGACAAAATGGTGACCATGCCATAAACGCCTTAAAGGAAAAGACTTTCTGCTGTTAGCTGCACCTTCGAAGTAGGAATAGTGGAGTTTTTTCTAAGATGGTTTTACCTTCTTAGTCCACAACTACATGCTGCAATGACAGAAGAGTCAACCTATAGTGGTTTGTTAACACTGAGAAATATTTAGTGTCTGTAAGCATCCGTTCTTGGAGATTCAGTCCTGCTTCATGCTTCTGTTTCTATGGCTGAAAGACTCCTTTGATGTCCAAACCAGCGTATAAACAACTGAAAAGGGGCAAATAAAATGGAAAAAAAATTTTGGGGGTTATTTTGGCTGTTTGGGAGTTTTAGCGTTTTATTTAGCTCCCATGGATAGAACTTCTTGGAAGACCTTGTGTTTAGTACTTGTTTCCAACTGCATCTGTCATGTGCAGTTTGTTTTCCCAGCATGTGGGAAAGCTTCTCCAGTGCATGGTGCAGAGCTGTTCCACGTGCACTCTTTAAAACTCCACTGCAAAAGAAATGATGAGTCTGAAAGTAGCCATGATCAGGAGGGTCCACAAAAGAACTTAGCCCCCTGTCTCTAATGACACTGAGGGGAGCTTAGAGAGACCTTCTGCTGGAACCTTTCCTGGAAGTCTGGAAATTAGCACTGGTTTGGAGGACTGAGAAAAGACAGTGGGGTTTTTTTCCACCATGAGCTTTACTGGAGGATGCTGAGTATAGTTAAGCAACTGGGGTCTTCTTGGAAGGAGTTGTCAGGTTACCAATTTACCAGCTGATGACTCAACTGTTGCAGTCTCTGGAAGTGTGGCTTGATGTGAGAAGTTGGTATGCAGGAAGGATAAAAATAAGCTGATTAGGAGGAACTCTGAGGCCACTTCATGACTGATTGTAAATGTACAGGACTCATGCTGAGCATGACTGAAATGTGGTGACTGGAAAGTGCAATCCTGGCACACCTTTTCTCCTGTGTTGAAAGACTGGAGAGGTAGTTGTGAGAGTGGGTTGTCTGGTATGGGGACACATGGGGCCTAAAATGAAGGTGGCAAATTTTTACTGCCTCCCAGGGCAGAGTTTGTCACTTCAGAGCCTTTCCTCTGCTGCTCAGTATAAGTGTGAAGTCATATGTCCATCCAGGGCTGCAAGCTTGGAGGCTGGACACACAAACTTTCTGCGAGGAGGTCTTTCCATGCTCCCAGAAGAGCCATAAGGCTTAGCTAGAGCAAGCGGGTACCTGATGCTTATGCCAACATTCACTGGGGACTGTAATCCTTGGACTCTGAATTCTGTCTTTAATTACAGCCTATTTATTGAACTTGTAGCCCTTCTCCACTGATTAAACAAGCCTCCCTGGGTTATTTTTCCTGGTTGGGGACAATTGCCTCTTCTCAGTATTGCAAAACAGCCGTGGTGTGCAAATGGTATTTGGAGGAAGGGGTCCGACTCTTCTTGGCAGAGGTGACCTGGCCACGACGCGTGCAGTGCTGCCTGTGGGCAGGAAGGGCTGCTGGGAAAGCTGGTTGCAAAACTGAGAGACTGAGATGGAGAGCCGTAGGGCCTCTGTGTCTTCCAAATCATTTATTTCCTCAGCAGTTTCCCAGTCCTGTTTTCTTTGGCCTCTTTAAATTTAATTTGGCGGGGGGAAAGGGGGAGGTGTCACTGAAAGATATCAGTGGTGTTGAAGCAGTCTCGCTGCTGGGAAGTCTATTTGCATGCTCTTGTAGAGATAAGCTGGACTAAATTACTTGGTTGTAATTGAAGAAATTTATTTCTGGGGTGTCTAGTGTAGTTCTGATTTTGGAATTTAATTCCTTACAGGTGAAAAACACACTTGTGTTCACTGCTGGGAAGAACAACTGTCATGTTTTCCTTTCTTTCTTAGGCTCTCATCCAGTGGCCAAGTATCTGGGGTCTGTAGATTATAGATACAACAACTTCTTCCAAGATCTAGCCTGGAGGGATCTGTTCAACAAACTTGAAGCACAGACCACTGGTAAGGCCATGTGTCTGTGTCTGGCCTGTGTGGGATGAAAGGCTCGAATGAATAATTTTAGCAAAGGTCAAGTAAATAAAAGAGGAAGCAGACAAATGTTTTTGTTCCTCTTTTCTCATCACTCCACCACATTCCCTTTTCAGATGCTGACCTTTGTGTGTCCTCCACGTGGTGGTTTGCAAACAGTTGTTGGCTCCCAGAGGCACTAGCTGCCTCTGAGTCACACTGTTTTTACCTAGCTCTCAGCTTTGTTCTTTGATGTGGAGGTCTCACTACCAAGTTTAGTACATTGCTTTCATTGGCCCTTCAGAAGCCGTCCAGCCTAAAAAATTTGGAAAACTGAAAACTCTGGGAAGATCAACTTCTATTAGTTTTGCGTGAAAACAACCTTGACATTTCTGAAGTCTGCTGGCAGGATCTTTCTCATTAAAAAGGAATTTTGTTCTTCACCAGTGCTGTAACATGTGGGAGCTGCCCTAGGTTAGGTCCAGAAGTTCCCAATCTGAGTCTGTTCTAGGCCGGGATAAAGCCTTACTGCGTGTTAAAGTACTAATTTGCTTAAAATATTAATGCTTACAGTTTTTCCATCCGTTCCTTCAAGAACGGAAAGAAACAGGAGAAAGGTGGACTTGCATCTGACATTCAGGGCTATATGAAGGTTTGAGACTTGACTGAGGAGTGATGCTCTCATGGCAGCATATTCCATACAGAAATTTCGGTAGAAGGAAGAAGCTTTGGAGTTTTTGGAGCGCCATGAAGGTGGAGAGGTTACAGTGTGGTTCTCCTGTTGGAATTGCAGAGTGCCTGAGGCTCCCAAGATGCTTCTGGAAGTCCTTTAGCCATGAGAGGAGGAGAGACCGACCTCTTCACAGGTGATTGTTCAGAGCCTTTTCCAGCAGATGGGAACTTGGCTGGACAAGGCCCTGGGCAGCCTGTTCTGAAGGTGAAGTTAGCCCTGCTTGGAGCAGGAGGCTGGACTAGAGATCTCCTAGTGTGCCACCCAACCTACACTTTTCCTTGATTCTAAGCTTGTGGAAGAACAGATGACTGGAACTGGTTTATTTTAATTCCTTGCTGCATTTGAAAATGCAGACAAATATCAATACAGACTTGATTTTTGTGTCTGGGTTAGGAATACTTCATTAGCTATAGAAATCCAGCTCGAGAGCTGTATCTGTACTGTAGTTGGTTATATGCTGCAGCCCTTATTTATTTGCCTGCATGCTATGAGGAAAATGCAACCTCATTTTTGTGCAGTCCAGACCTTGCAGATTCTCCATTTTCATCTGTGCAGTGAGAAGAATGGCCTAAGAAGATCTGGCAAAGAATCATAGCTCTTCACAGTTCACTGTTGAGATACAAAGAGTCTGGGTTAAAATGCCCATCAAGGTATGGAAGTGCCTTGCGAAGGTCACTTATGTTCCCTTAATCTCACAGTTGAGGCTCTTTGCTTGAAAGCAAAGGAATATGGAAGACATGTAGGAAATGTCTTCCTGTCAACTTGGATCAAACACAATCTCACAGATCTGAAGCATACTTGCTGCTACACATGTGATCTTTGTGCTCTTCCTACCCTTGCGTGGTTCTCGGTCTTTTCAGTTAACTTGGCAAGGCCATGAGTTCATTAGGAAATCAGGTAACTCAAATGCTGGTGTGAGCAGAGCAGCTCACCAAGGCCCTGGGAGAGATTGCTAGGCACTTTCTTCAGCAGATACCATCAGTCAAGGTGTAAAAAAGTCTAAAGCTGACTCTGGGCAGGTACACATTTTCAAAGAAAAGCATTTTAACAAATACAAAATAACCATAATACTTCAGTCAATAATGCTGTGTACAGATGTCTGTGTATCTAGTGTGCCTTCCTAATGTTTTTACCTTGGTGCTCTCATAGGATGTTTGCTTTTGGTCAGGCAGCTTTACAGTCCTCTGGGATAGGCTGCAGAGCTTCCTTTGGAAGATGCAGCTCAAATGCAGCTGGCTGGGTGTGGGTACCATCAGCTGCTTGGCTGATGCAAATGGAGGACAGTGCTGGTTATGGTCTGAGAAGTCACTTGAATTATTTTCTCTCTTTATTCTGTTGCAGTTCCAGAAACACCTGATGTTGTCTCCAGGATAACGCAGTATATAGCAGGGGCAAACTGTGCACACCAGTTGCCCATTGCTGAAGCAATGCTGACATACAAGCAGAAAAGGTATGTCACTAATGTAATACTGACTTTCCAGAGTGCGCATCAGGTTGAAAGCAAAGTGCTTTTCTCATCTTGTGTGCCAGCAGTCTTAAAAATCACTCCAAGTTGTTAACACCTTGGGAGCCTTACAGTAGCCTGCAGCTTGTGATGTGTCCCACTTGGATAACAATGAATCTCAGCAGTGTTGTAACTTTAAGTGCAGGGATTTCTTCGAAGATCTGAGAGGTTTGGGGAAGTGGGGACTAGGCAGGATGGGGAATGGACAGATTATGTCTGTTTAGGTTCTGGAGACCTCTTACCACAGAGACCTCTCCCTTACCACGGAGACCTTAAGTGTGTAAGACTGGACTGAGGCAGTCCCCCTCAAAGTATCTTCCATAAGACATTTTTACATTAGTGTTAAGGGAACTGAAACCCTTTCTTTTTGGAGCATAAATAGCAGAGCTTCTCGCAGGAGAGACAAAATCCTTGTTGATTGGCAGTTGCAGGCCACCAGGACTCCTACTGGGGAGGGCTGACATTCACCAGGTTTTATTTCAACTTCTCTTAAGGTATAAGCAGCCTGTAGGAGGGAGGATTGGGGTCTGAAAACAAGATTCAGAAGTATGTAAAGCCTCATGTGGCTGTGGTCCAGGAAGAAGAGTAACTGTCACTGAAAGGTAGAGATGCATTGTTTCTGAGGCACAGAGGAGAATAATAGACTCCAACTCACACCCCAATAATTTCTGAGAGCAGAACAAACACTCAGCTCATCTAATTTTTCTCGATTAGGGACTAGCACTCTCCTATGAGGCATGGATGATGTTAATTACTACCCTTCCCATGTTATATCTGATCTTTCATTTTTGGTCCATTAACATCCCTCATTGATGCCCCCTTTGCTTAAGAACTGGGAGGGATTAAAGTTGTGGGTGGAGTCACTTTTTTCCCCCTCTTTCTGGAAACGCTTATTTTATATTGCTCTTCCATTCCTGTGTCTGCTCTATGTTACTTTTGCAGAAATGATTCAGTAAAATTTAGCCCATTCCTCATGCATTACTAGGGAAAATATTTCCAGACTGACTAGTCCATTAAAAAGAGTACACTCATTTTGTGTATTTGTGAAATTCTGTACTGTTAACCTGATAAAGGTGAAGTTTGGAGAGCCACACAGTACTCAAAACTCTTCGCTTCTATCTGGTTTTGGTGTGAAGACTTACATTAGTTACCACTATGGAGTTAAGACACCCTTAGTGCAGTGTGAACTCCTGATGGCTGCCTTGATATTTCTCTGCACCCTGTGGTTGCTGGGTTCTGCGCTGGTCTCCAGTACCTGCTTCATTCTGTTACAGGTTGATTTTTGTTATTAACACACATTTAATCATTTGGAGTTTTTCATGTGCCCAGAAAGGTCAGTTTGGTACTTTGTTGAAAAACATCTGAAATGTACTTCAGCAACACATGCACTTAGCCCTCCCAGCAGCGTGCATGACCGCTTTACCAAGCTGGTCTGATCCATGTGGATTTTAGACCCTTTGGACTTGGTGGTGCCATGCCTGAAGCTGTTGATAGGTTTAAATCAGGCTGAAGCCCTGCAGAAGGTTACTTGGAAGAGAGATAGCTGAGACTATTAGTCAGACTCATGGCATAGCCTGCAGTCTCTTTGTATCTCTGTTGCATCCCCTTTAAAATAACTTCTACTTTCAGCTAAGTACCCCATGAGCAAACTGGAGAGTGAGTGAGAGGAACAAGCTCTCCCATGGAGTGATGGGCAGTTATCTCCCCGTGTGGCTTTCTTTAGAAATGCAGCTCTCTGTCATTTTCAGCAGCTTAGGAAGGATATTGTGAAAAACAACACAGAAATTGTTTCCATTAGCACTATGTAAATGAATGCATCACTTTGTTGTAAGTATAATAACATATTTATCTTTTTCTTTGGTTGCTTTCTGAAAAGGAAAAAGAGCTTTCATTTTGATTTTACCATAAGGTATCGGTTCCTTTTAGGTTCCCTATCCCATCTCCTATATATTTTCCCCCATGAATTGGTCTTTTGTGCCTTGTTTAACAGTTCCTGCAGGTCTGGGATGCACAGTTTGTGCTTTAGGTTAAATTCTGCTTGCTGCTTTGAAACTATGGCATCTGCTGGCAGAACGCATTGTTGAAAATGACTGCTCTGCCTTTGGACCACGCATATGGGTTCCCAGGATGTAAACTGGATGGGAATGAAGAAGTTATCGAGAGTAGCTTTGAGCAGTAAAACGTGGAGAAGGTAGGGTTTTTTCTTCCCTTCTTCCTAGCCACCAGAGGATACAGTGTAGCTCTCAGAGGATCACCAATGAGCAAAGGCTTTTCAGTTCCCATCTGTTGGAACTGGAGTGCTGTAGGTGGCACTCAGTGGCTCAGGTTGGGGTTCAGCTGTGCAGTAGCCAAGTGCAGACCACCAAATCTTCTCCCTGTAATCAAAAAACTGAGGACTAGCCTCTTACTAGCAGGCTATCGCAAATGCATGGAACTTCACTGAGCTTGAGAAAGAGGAGACAGATGTACGCTAGCAGTGGAGTTGTGCTCTCTGAGCTGCCTCTAAGACTCCCTTGCTCTGCAGGGTCCCCTGCTTCAAATCATATGGTTACTGGACATTGTTTATTTTGTCCTCAGTTCACAAAGTTACTGCAGCTCCATGTCCGTCGAGGCCAGAGGTGAATGGCTTCTCCAAGGCCAGGTTTCAAGGCAGTGGTCCATGTAGAAACAGCAGCACTACCTGCAAACTCATTGCAAGACAAATCTCCCAGTATCCTAGCATTTGCTCTGTTAAACAAGCTCTAGTGGTCCAAGGAAAGCCAAGCCAGCCTTTAGGACGTAGCTGTATGTGATGACCTGCTTTACAACTTTATTGCCAGCTATGCCTATTTTGACTTACCTCCGCTCTCCTTCCTGTCCCCTTGTTCTGTTTGTCATGGCGAAAGGTTGGCGCATGTACTGCCTGTGATGGACTGCAATGGTGCGAAAGCTTTGTCCCATTCTTTTGGAGCATCTGCTGACCTTACCTGAAATCAAGGGGGCTGGCAATGAGGAAGGGATTCAGGAAGGAAATTAATTGCCATTTCAGCTCCTCTGCGTTACACTGGGTGACTGACTTTGTCTGTGAGCACTGGGAGAATTACTGGTTACTGAATTGCCAAGAAACACTGCAGTCCAGGCAACAACTGGGGAGCTAAGACCGTGGTGGCTGAGGTGAGCCTCTCACTAGGAGGGGTGTATCATCAACGTTGATATCTCTCTGTGTTGCTTTCTTGAATGAAACCCTACAGTATTTGGGATCTGAGACTCAACAGACAATCATTCCCAGTGTAGCTGGATTGCTGATCAGTTCTGTGAACCTGTGCTGGTGTCACCCACTGTAATTCAGTGTCCAGCACAGCTCCTGCCATGTGGCGTCTGGATAGCTCTTGCACAAATCTGGGAAGCACCTTGGCTGTTGGAAATAAAAGCGTTGCTCGCTTGTCAGGGTGAGGGCCTGGTGATTTCCTACCTAGTTACACATTCACCAAAAGCTCTTCACTCTTGTGAGTTGTAGAGCACTTCTCCAACTCTTGCTCCATGGAGCACAAATGCCTTGGGTTGGAGGGTTCCTGGGCAATAGCAAGCAAGGGTAACACTGGTTTCTGCCAGCTGCCTGTCTCTGAGGCTCTGCAGGGCAGTGGCTAGGCAGAATCCAGATCATTTCTCCAAGTGCTGCTTCTAAAACATACCCTGCAGCAGTTGCTGAACATGAACACACTGGTGAAGATGGACCCGGTCCCTCCTCTGTCTCAGTAGTGCCCATGTCATCCAGCTGGTTGCTGCATGAACCTCCTTGGGCAGCTGGTGGAAATGTAACAGGAGTTTACTTGTGCCCCTTGCCTGGCAGAGCATTGCAGCAGAGAAGAGTACAGGCTCAAGAAATGCTCCATGTCCTGTTGAGTATGTCTAGCCTGCTGTAGGAACATGAAGGCTGCTGGACAGGAGTTTCATGGGGAAGCAGAGAGACGACTCACCTGATGTGTCATGGAGACCTGGAGTTACTTTGTCCCTTTGTTTGGTTTGACCACTGGAGACTTGGTGGAACAGGGACAGTGAGCCAGCACACAGCTACAGTTTCCCAGTGGGAAGGACAGATGCTTCATACCAAAGATGAACCTTGTAGAGTTGTTGGTGGTGCCTGGCCTGAATGGCTTAGAGGCCTGCTAGTCCTGCGGTGATAAAAGTCCTCTCTTTCCTGTTGCCCCCCTGCAGCACTTGCCTGGAATAAAGGTAGTACCTGAGACCTTCCTGCTAGGAAATCACAGGTGTTTGGCTTCATTTGAATCTGGTTTGAGTTGCTTAAATTTTAAATTAAATCTTACTTAAAGGCTAATAACTGGCATAACTGCTCTAAGTGATTATTCAGTCCCCCTTACTGTTATATCCAAGTGCTTTGCAGCTTAGTTTGTACTCTGCCCCAGAAGGGAGATTATTCTTTCCGTTTGTCAGGTGGGTGACTCCTGGTGATGTGGTGGCTTCTCCTTTCTAAGAGTCCTAAAACATAAATCTGGCTATATGTCTATGTTCAATCTGAATTAATTTCTTGAGCTAGGGAGGGAGCCTGCAAGTCCATTTCTGGACAGTTCACCTTTGAAGGACTTAACTGCAGGTGGATGGATTTTGCCCAAGCAAAAATAGTAATTAGACAGCTCCCTGTTCCAGATGAAGATTTTCTTTCTAGCCTCTCTGCATAGGTCTGGGTTTTGTTTTCCCCCAGAATTTGGTTTGTTTTTTTTTTTTTCCCCCCAGAATTAGAGAGGTGAAGTATCAATAACACTGTTAAAAATCACAAACCAGGGTCAGGTCTGGCTTTAAATTATAGCTGAGGTACCAGGGCCTTCAGAAGCCCTATGGATAAAACCAATACCTTGGACATTGCTATGGGGATTAAAAACTCTGCAGCCTAGGAATCTGTACAGCGTAGGTAATAAGGGGGAGCTGCCTTTCCAGGGACCGGGGTTCTTGTAGTTGCAGGGCTGTGGTAGGAGGAATAGAAGAGAGAGTTACTAAGGTGAAAGGATTCTGGATTAATATTTGGCATCCCGAAGGATAAGAATCAGGAAAGAGCATGAAAGAGGAAGTGGAGAACAAGCATGGTCATCTCATCTTTCCTTTCATCCACATGAAGAGCAACTGTTTTGATAAACTGCGTTTTCAGAGGCACGTGTGCAGTATCAGAGTTCCCAAGAAGACATATGACAGGACTAGACTAGCTGAGCTGAAATTCAGCTGGATTGCTTCAGGAACAGTCTGTGCATCATTGTGAGCTGTGATAAATGGTGACTGAAGCAAATGATTTATTTCAGAATTGCCCCTGAGCTCTCCTCAGTGGGAGTCTGAGGTCCCAGGGGGAACAAGAATGAGTTTTCTGCTGGAACTGGGCATGGTTTGATTTGGGCGCGGGGGGGGGGGGGGGGCCGGGGAGAGAGAGCTTGGAGCAAAGCCGTCCAGTAGCTGAGAGGTGACTAGGCGACTGTTGTGCTTCCCTCACTTGGTCAGTGGGACTCGCTTCTGCCTGCTTCTCAGCCCATGGAGCTGAAGAAATGAGAAGAAAGCTGAGCCTCTGTTCTGTGCTGCTCCCAACAGCTCTGTGGGTTTCTTATTTCCCTTTGCAAAGCTGGAGCTGGAAGTGTCATGTTCATAGGAGACTTATTTGCTGGGGGGCCTCCAGCCATGTTTGGAAAGCTGTGACCTTTCTGGCTTCCAACACAGAATCAGGGACTTGGTCATTTTGTCATATGCTTTGGGGGAAGAATGAAGGTGCAGTGCCCGGGGTTGTGAGGTAGGAAGGGAGCAAAGCCCCTGGCTTTGCCTTAGAGATGAGGTAGCAGAGCTGAGCCAAAGCAAGAAGCTGTTTGCAAAAGCACACTCTGCTTTGGACCAAGAGGGAGCTCTGGTGTGTTCGCTGCAGTTCTATGCCATTATTTCCATAGGACTTAGAGGAAACCGTCTGGCCCATGCTAATCACACAGTGGTTGGCAACCTTTGTGCGTTTGGCACATTTCTGATCTGTGCTGGAAACAGCACAGAAATACCTGCTTTCCTGAAGTATTTGTGCTGCATGCAGCAATATTCTAGATTAAGGTAATGCTGGATGTTTTTTCTCTGAACATTGCAGTGCTCTGAGCAGTGAGGGATGCACAAAAAGAGAAACATGGGAAATCTCGGTGTTCGTCTACTTCCTACCTGTTTCCTGTGCTTGGTTACTGAGAAACGTTGTGTGTCTTGCCTGTGCAGTCACTTCCACTGCTGAACTAATTCCTCCGAATGTGTGGATGTGCTCCTGCAGTTCTCTCCTCACCCTGTGGGTCTGTCTTCATCTCTGTCACCCTTGAAGGAAGCAGTGGCTCTGCAGGCCCTCCCAGCCTGCCTTCCTCCTCACTCAGGTCTTCCCCCTCTTATCTTTGTTGACTCCCTCCCTAATTCCTGCTAGGTTTGACTGTGGCCTTTGTTGCTGGCCCTTCTCCACTCTCTGGCTTCTGAATCCTGGGCAGGCCCAGAGCAGGAGGGGCTGATGCCTTCCTGCTTTCAAAACGTGTGTAGTGTTGTCTTCAGCTGTTTCTGGGACATGGTGTGCGTTTTGTTGAGTTTGGTTTAGGCATTTGCTGTTCTCGAGTCGGTGTCCTGATCTACCTGGTGTGCTCTGGTGCCTGACCTCTCTAGTGTGCCTGTCTAAGGGACTGCAAGCTCCCAGCGGCAGGGAACACGTATCTGTGTGCGTGAGCGTGTGTGTGTGTGTACATATTTGCTAGTGCTATACAAATAACCACGTGTCACGGCTTGTAACCCCGCGGCAGGCTAACTGCTTTAGCGATGCTGGGATATGCAAGGTATGGCACATGACTCCAAAGGTGGGACGTGTGAAGGCCATGCGTGCAGAGTGCTTCAGGTACTAGTAAGTAACACACAGTTCTCCGTGTTGTTGTGGCACAGATCCATTTCCTTGCAGTAGGAGGTCGTGTGTCTGTAATGACTGCCATGCCATTAAAGCATGTTTCTCTGTCAAGCGTGAGGGAGGGAGGAAGAGACCTTTCCCCTGAGAGATGTGCCGAAAGCTGCGTGCTCTTCCCCACCCATGCAGATTCTTAGCGTGCTGGCAGGGGGCCTTGAGAGGAGACATTGGACTGGCGCTTGCATACTGTCCGTCCCTGCTGCATGCTTGAATGCAACATATAAAGTGAGTATTGTGCCTGGTGTGGAAGCAAGCTGTTAACAACTCTTTTCTCTTTGCCTCTAGCCCTGACGAAGAATCTTCACAGAAGTTCATTCCCTTTGTCGGGGTGAGTGTTACCTTAGTTATGCTGCCTCAAGCCAGCTGGAATATGTCCACAAGTGTTAACTCAAAGTTACCTCGTTTTGCGGGTAGAGCAGGAGTGCTGTGTGCTTTAAGGTAGAACGTCAGCATGAATATCTGATGGTTGGATGCAACTGCCTGGTATGTAAGCAAACCTCTAAGATCCCTCAACGAACTACAGGGTGCATTTTACTGTCCCGGCAGCTGGCTCTGGGCAGCTCTGTGCTGCATGCCTGCCAGCACTGAAGCAAGCACCATAGCCTTCCAATTGCCTTGTTCATTCAATAGAGAGGGAAGCGTGACACTGAAGTGCTCTAATCCACAGCCTGCCTTTGCTGCAGGCCAAAGCACCTAGTTGGTGGAGAATTGCTGCTGGGCCATGTGCAGAGGAAGGTGGTGTGGTCCTGGAAACCTGATCTCAGTGTTGCTGTGCCCAGCATTGCCCTGGGTGATTGATTTGGCCAAATTTGCTATTCCAGTGTCAGTCCTCTGTGTGCTTGTCGTGAATGGCCTCTAGTCCTCTTAATATCTCATCCACTCCTGGGAGGTGGAGAGTACATCCCACCAGGGAGATAATTTATACCACTGTTAAGTTTGAGTCTAGGGCAGTAGCTGTTTAATGCATTTTATTATGTGGATATGTATCTGGGATAGTAGTCCCTGACTTTTCCTCCTGTCTTATCTTTAAGTGTTCCCAGCTCAGGTGGCCAAGTGCGGAGAGTATCTAGGCAAGGGTGTGTTTGTGCTTCTGTCTGTATTTTGCACACTGTGTACTTTGCCTTTTCTAGCTTCCCTCTCCTTATTTGATCATGCTCTTCATTAAGTTTTAGTATAAAGTCATTGACCTATGGCCAAAAGGATATCCCCTGACTGCTCTTGAGCTGCTGGATGTCCTCTCCAGTTTTTGCTGCCCCCTTGTAGCTTCTCTTTCTTGCATGCTGGTTCTGTTGTTCTGCCTTCTCTGTGTTAAGCTGACTTGTGTGTGTTCCGGTTTGTATTCCTGTCAGTGCGTCAGAGCTAATCTGAAATCCCAAGGCGTTTAAAGAGCTTAGTCTCTCTTGCCCTCGGGCTGACCCTGCTTTCACTGTGGTGTCTCTTTGGAGTGAGAGTCTCTCTCTGCAGTGTTCCTGAGCTGACAATCTACTTTTGTTTGTTGAAGGAAAGATGTCTTCTGCAAAGGAGGAGACACATCTTCCCGATTTGTTCCCTGCTGATGAGCTTTGCTGTGATCTTGTCCCTCCCATGAACTGTGATTGCTGGTGAAGAACTGTTGTTATGAAACACCTGTTTCACCTTTCCCAATAACATGAAAAGTCCGGGAGGGCTTGGAAGCTCCTGGACTCGTCTCACTATAGCTGCTAGGCTCTGCAAAGCTTTTCTTCAGGGCAGATTTAGTTCAGTGCTATGTGCATGCAAATGGGGCTCGGCGTATGTCCAGTTGCTCTAAAACAATCGTTGTCCTGACATTAGCAATGCGTTTCCAGTCTGGATTTGATTATCTGAAAGTGGGAAGAGTGAACAGCTCTGTTGTGTCCGTAACACTGCCATCCCCCCAAAAAAACTTGCCTTGAAAGCACAGACTGACTTCCTATGCCGCCTGGTGGTGAGGGTCAAATCAATGCTGCTTATTCTTGCTTCCGAAGTGCTCCTGACACAGTAATTCCACGTGATCACATCTGAAGAGATTCTGAAAGGCCAATTGCAGGTGTCTCAAAGTCTGAGGCTGAACATGAACACCGAAGCTCTTTCCCTCAGCTGCAGCCTGCTTGGAGCTGTTGGCCAAGGAAGAGAGGGAGCCAGCGACGTTTGGGCTTGTGATTCCTGATGTTGGCTGGACTCTGTTGGCTTTTAGGGTGCAAAAACTGGTGTCCTACAGCTGGATTGTGCAGTCTTTGAGCCAGAAGCAAGCAGGGCAGTGCCGTGTTGCTCAGCTGGGCTCTGAAGTGTTGGGAGCGGGGCCTCACGAGGGGCCAGTCGCGCATGAAAGCCAGGGTCGGGTGGTGAGGCTGCATACTCGTGCGCCTGCGTTGTGCCGACAGCCAGTTGCCAGGAGAGTTAACAGGATGTGCCTCCTTCCTGAGGGGAAAGGAGGCTGGCTGCTGCAGCATTCCGGCATGGAGGCATTATTGGGACTGCAGCAGTCTCAAGCACCTCCCTCAGTGGAGGGAAGGGGAAGCGTTTATCCTTGTCTTCCTCCCATGTGTCTGAACTCAAGCATCTTCAGTCAGCCAGCAAGGGGGAAAAGGCCAGAAGAGATTTGCTGTCTGGCTTGCAGATCAAGGTGGCTGTAGGCAGTTTTCTGTGTTGCTTGTTCTTACCCGAACTCTTCCGCCTCACCACCTCTTGCTTACAGCTAGTTACAGTCTGTGAAATATCTTCTTGGTGTTTAACACATACAGCACAAATGGCAGCTGGACTCCAGAGCCTGATTTGTTGCCCTTTGCGTGCAGACTGGCCAAACTGGGCTGCAGCTGCCTCCTCCCAAGACAGTCCCCCCTCAGGGAGCCTCTGCACACACTGCTGAGTTCACGATGGTTTTTCCAAGATTGGAGCTAACAGAGCATCCACAAGAAAGCCTGACAGCTCTCCAAGATCTAGTGTTGAGCGTACACGCCCCCTACTCCGAAGTAGGTCCTTTTTCTTGATCCTATAGCACAGAAATGTGCTCCCTAGAGATGTGGTCTGGATATGGTCATGTCTGAACTTAACGATCTTCTGTTTTCAAACTAAATAGACTGCATGATATCATTTCTCATTCTAAAGAAGGTTTTATTGACTTGGGATCCCTTTGCAGCTCTTTCCCATTTGTCAATATTTATATAGGGTAGACATTAGCCCTGGATACAAGTTTTTTAAGGACCTTAAGAAGGGTCTTTCCTCTGCAGTGTTGAGAGTAATGATCCCTGTGCACCGTAGCAGATCATCTCTACAGAAGGTCCCTGCTCTTATGTCACCAAGGGTCGTTTTATCTTTTTAGGCATAGTATGTTCCTGGGAGCTTGTGTTTGTAGCATACTCTGTTCCACAAATTATTGCCAGTGGCATTTATTGTTAACCTAAATATAGTAGCTGGTGGTTGGCCATATCAGAACACATTTGTATCCTTATTACAGTGTGAGTTGGATTGTTCTGACCTGTCCATGTGGTGGTTTATCCATGGCTGCGTCCAGAGGCTTTGCTAGGAGCTTTATCTTCTTTGCTGGACACTTCCCGTGTTTGGAGACCAGAAAACTCTCATCAGAAAGTGTACTTTGTTGCTTTTGTGGTTTCCTAACAAACCCCAACTATGCTGCACCCTTGAAGTGGCTGTATGTGTGCAGTGAAAGCAGTATGTCTGTAATTAGCAGGTGTATCAAAGCAATGCTAAAGGGATATTTATGCTCCTTTCTCCTCTCTGCCCTATTCCCACAGGTGTCACAGACAGGCACTGCAGTTGCCGTAGCTTGGGTCTGATGGTGGGCTGTTCAGAGCTGTGCAGATCTGTAACAGCTCCATAGGGTCCGTGCTGTCTTTTGTGTAGGTCGGGGAAGGGTTGTGAGCTGGTAGTACTTGGTTGGATGCTGCTGGGACCTGCCTGGCTCTTGGAAGACTCCACTTTTTAACATACTTTAACACTACTGTGACTGCAAGGATAGTGCCAAGGAGGGTGTAGGGATGAGGTTAGTTTGGGGGTTGGGGGTTCACAAAGTTCAGGGGACTGCTGTTGCATAGACCTGTTCTGTTTTGCCCCCTCTAGGTGGTGAAGGTTGGAATAGTGGAACAATCTTCTGCAACGTCAGGTAACAAGCATCTTGCGTGTGCTTTGTGTTGTACAGGCAGTGGGAACGAACCTGACTTCACATGCTGAACAAACTTGTTCTTTGCTGATGTCTTGGAGTTTTGTAAGGTGGAATTGGATTTTATTAGCTCCCAGTTCTGCTGCCTTGATTCCCAGCAGCTGTCCACAGAGAGGCTTCTCTCTTGAAAGAGGCCCTTTTTCTTGTTACTTTACAAGAAGCTTCAAGCCACCTGAAATTCCCACACTCTCATCCAGGGAAGCTCCACTTATATGTGCAAATACCTGTTTTTCTTATGTGTGTTCACAGTGGGGTGGATTCACCACTGTGGTTATTTGAGGTTCCTGCTCCAAACCAGGCAGGCAATTCATTGGAAGTTCATGCCTGTCTCCCTACACTAGGCTGAATTGCCTAATAAAATTGATCTCCAGGATAGGCAACCAATATGCCAATCCGACAACATATTTAGACCCTTTTTTTTAATGGGGGAGTACAAAGCTGGTTTACACGATACTGCCTGCTTACACACATGGACTTGGGGCAGTGCTATTTTAGCAATGTGAACTTGTCTTCTCCTCCTTCATATGCACTCCCAGTCAGGAATATTTTTTTTCCTCATCTGTTGAGATTGTTTCTTATATTGCTTCACTATTAAACCCAGATTCCTGTGGCCCAGGTTACACATGGGTTTGTGTGTGGAGGCACCCCTTCTGTGGGTCACTCCTTGCTGCCACAGTGCACCCACCATCCTAAAGGGACAATGTGAAGGGAATGATGCCTTGGTTATGGAGGGTGGAAGCAGAGAGAATGGGGAGATCCCTGTGATCAGCTCAGAAGTACTGGATTCTCCCAGAGTCTCGGAGTGGTGCTTCCTTGCAGTGGTTGTGGAGGGAGATTTCCCAGCAGCGATCAATGGGCTGGGCTCTGACTCTGCAGAAGCCTCAAAATCAGCTGGAAGCAAACCCTAGGAGAGCAGATGCCAGGTGGAGAGCCCAGAGGAGTGTGAATGTCTGTGCCTGCCTCTTACCGAAACATAGAAAGTCCTGTGGTTTAAGTGTGGAAGCAGTCAGAACTGATGGGCTAGCTGGTCTCTGGATTGAGTCTGAACAAAACCTGTGCAGCAGGAGCGTGGGCAAAGAGATTGAGCTATTCCAGCGTGCACGTGCTGGGCTGTGAGACAAACCCAGACAAACAGTTTGACTTCTTTTCTGCAAGGTGACTCTGATGATGCAGCTCCCTCGAGCTCCAGTGTCCTTTCTTCTACCCCACCTTCTGTGTCTCCTGCTGTGAAAGAAGCCTCCCCCACACCACCGTCCTCACCGTCTGTCACAGGCAGCTTCTCGTCCTCAAGGTAACGCATGTTTTGTCTCCTTACAGCTCCTTGACTGTTTTATCTGATGTTATACATGAGAGAGGAAAACTCTTTTAAAGGAAAACCTATAGCTCTGCTTTCTTCCTCCCTAGCAAATACTTGAAGTTGTTACCTTTCCCCTTCACCTCTTTTGCCTCTGGAGCGACTGTGTCCTTGCTGGCTGACAAGGAGCTAGGGAGGGCAGAGGGGATCTTGCACCCAGTGGGAAGGCTGCACTTCTCAAGGGCAGACACATTTGAACTAGTAGAAGGGACAGCCTTGTTTCTGATAGTCTGGCAGAAACTGTAATTCTCATGAGCCATTGTAGCAGTCTGTTTGGGAAGGTTCGTGTTCTCTATCTGCTGGTATTTTCCCTTTGAGACTGGATTCTCATGGGGAGATGTGTAGCCAAAGAAAATACTCACCTTAATACATGTGGGTGCTAGCCTAATCCCTCACAATCCTTAAGATTTTAAGGACCAAGTGAGTGTAAGGTCAGAGTGACTCTGTGGAATGAGCAGGCTTTTTCTCTGTGAGGGGAGAGCTGACAGTTGTAAGGTGGCATAGTGGAACTGCAATTCCCATTCATGCGTGTGAAAGCATATCAGAACAGCAAGGAGGCAGCACCTGTAGGCAATGTCAAGCTCTGGCTTAGCTGTGAAATTTTTAGGGGTGAAGGGAGCAAACACCTAGAAAACTGCCAATAAAGAATTGCCCTGGCCAGAACTCTCATTTTGTTGCTGCACGAAACATTGGCATAGCTGTCTTAATGCTTTGTGTGCAGTTCTGGTACCCAGAAGCACATGGTGAAGTTAAAGGTTCAGGGGAGTTAACAAGATCAAGGGGACAGAGCAGCAGCCTCGTGAGCGGAGTCTGGAAGCGCTTGGACTCTGCCATTTGGGGGAGGAGGGGAAAGAAGTAAGCCACTCAGTTTTGCAAAATCACAGTGCTGGTGAGTTTGTTGAATATTGAACTGTCATTCACCAAACCTGTGGTACAAGACCTGGGGGCACGCAGTGACACTGGCAAGAGGTCAATTAAAAGGGAGGAAGGAAGGGACTTCTGCACACATCAGGAAAGGCATGTTGGGACCATGTCTGCTTCTGCTACTTCTGTGGCAGCAGGATCAGCAGATCAAGGAGGGGTTAGGCAAATGCATGGAGAGCAGATCCATTAATGATAGTTCAGGGATGTCCTCTCTGACATCCTTAATCCTGTGACAGGCTGGGGAAGTCCAAGGCAATGCTCTGCAGTTAGAGACCAGGCTCACATGCTCTCCCTAAGCAGCATCTCCTACTGTCCCTGTTGGAGACGGAATGGGGACCTTTCCTGCCCACTCCAGAGAGCCCTGTGGGGACCTTTAGCCTTTGCCTTCTTAAACTGGCTTAAGAGTTCCCTTTCAACAAGAGGAAATGGAAATGTTGAAGTCCCAGTGTAGCAGGTACCCAGCAACGGGAAGGTGTTAGTGGCTGTTAGCCTGTGCCAGGAGGCCCAGTTCCACAAGTCCCGCCTGTTGGCTCCCTGTGGTTTGGTGGCAGGAGAGTCCTGTCTGTCCCAGGCTGGTCCCAGCAGCAGCTGGCTGGCAGCGCAGAGAGCTGGGGGCTGAGCAGGCTGTGGAGAGCAGAGCTGACTCTTGGGTGTGAGCTCTGTGTGGGCTTTCCAAAGGTGGAAGTGGTTTGGGAACCTGTACCCACAAGAGTGTAGGCTACTAAAGTTGTGAGCTGTGGATGTGATATATCTGAAGTTGACACCCAGCTCTAGGAATCCGGTACTTTTTGGTTTCATGCTGTGTGGTAAAATCATCAAGAAATGAGGAAGTTTAGGTTCAGCACTGTTCCATCTCCACTGATTTGTATGTGACAGCACAGGGGGTGGAGGGTGACCCAGACTGAAAGATTAACCCACATGTTTAACTGGCAATGGAACAGAAAATCCTGCCTGGGCATAGTGAACGTTAGGATGCTTTGTCTGTGCAACTGAGGTGAGAAATGTGATGCAAAGGAGCCTTAAAATCCAAAGCTGTATCTCCAAAACATCATCCTCGAAGAATCTCAGTTGTGAAATTACCCTAAGAACCCAAAACCTGGTTTTGGTGATCAAAGATGAACTCTGCTTTGTGGTCTGGCTTTCAGCTGAATAAATTGCAAAGAAAAGGAAATGATTTGCTGAGAGGCCCTTAATGATGAGATGTCCTTGTTTTACCTTGAGAGTTTCTTATTAGACAAGCAGTGTAAAGGGATGCATATTTCATTCAAGATCACAGATTCATCTTCCTTAACAATTCTCATTTCTCAAACAGGGGACACAGATTGGTAGATAAATTAAGTTAGTTTTTTGTCTAGTACTTGCGTTTTATTCAACATTCTGTCGTTGTGTAGGAAGAAGTATAGGTTGTCAGTTTTAGGTCTGCTGAATGTCAGACCCCTGCTCTACTTGGGGTTAGCTAGTGAGAGGCAGGGGCAGGCAAGGGGTGGAGTTTCCCAGGCTGCTCATCTTCTCTTTTCTGGCTCAAGAAAGGCTGGCAGCATGTTTTGGTGATGCACATCTGTTACCACACAATGCGCGGGAGTTCTCAACAGCAGATCATGTCCTGAAATCTGCTGTTGTTTAGCAAACATCACAGGACTGGCAAAGGATTTTCACAGCACTGGAATTCCCCAGCACGCAGCAGGGCTGTAGGGCAGATTGCTCCATGCCAACTCCATTACAGGGACCTGGGGGGAGCATGGATCCTGTGTGACCTGGTGGAGCATCTGGACAGGAAGGGAAGCAGCTGATGGCAGGAAGAGCTCATGAACATAGGAGACGGAAGCAAGTCAGGGAGACTGGGAACTGTGTGCCTAATGTTCAGGGACCTACTAGCTCTTTGTTCACCCCAGTTCAGAGCTGATTTTGGCAGCATGCCCTTTCTTCCCCACTCAAAGACTGGAAGTGATCTGGGCCACCTCAGGGGCTGCCTTTGCTGGTTGGGTCACTGAACTCAGCATCGCTTTAGGAAAGTGCTTGTCTGCTCCTTTTCCGACTGCTTATCCCTGTGGCTGTGCAGCAGGTCAGCTTGTCTCAGCTTATTGTAGTTCTGTGCTGCCAAACTGATGCCACCATGTAATGTGACCCAGGCTGCATCACTCAGTGGTGATTTCTTGTGCTTTTGTGATTATCAGGTCTCACTATGAAACATTGCTGCCTGATTTCCCAGAGAGCCAGGGACCATCTGGTCGGGAACAACAGCCACTCTGAAAAAAACACAGATGGGGGGAACTCTGCTGAGTGCTGCACGGAAATTACCTTCTTCTCTTGTTTTCCAGCCAGAGCCTTGGTGCTGAGTTGATGGGCCTGCAGGTGGATTACTGGATTGCAGCTCCACCCATGGACAGGAAGAGAGACCCAGAGAAGAAGGACCCCTCCACTACCAAAAACACACTGAAATGCACTTTCCGGTCCCTCCAGGTCAGCAGGTTACCTGCCAGCGGTGAGATTGCCACCACTCCGACGATGTCCATGACTGTTGTGACAAAAGAGAAGAACAAGAAAGGTAAGGTGGACACATTTACTGTTGCCAAAGGCCTAGAATGCAATGCTGCTCTCCCTGTTCTGCCACTCCAGGGCTGCCTGACTTGTCAGTCCAGCATCACAGCACCTTAGTCATATTTTTATCCCCAAAATCCTAGTCGGTCTGTAGATGAGAAGTGACTGCATAAGGTGATAGAGTTTGAAAGGGTGGGTCCTCTTTGTGCTGTAAAAAGGGGATGTGTTCACCCTTACAGCTGAACAGCTGAGATGGTATAGCTCAGAAGAACAAAGGTGGGGACAGAGCAAGGACATTTGTGGGTGTCTGTGCAGAGAGCCAGGAGGCATGCTGCTCTGAACAGCTTTCCTGTGTTCCTTGTGAGCCTTCTGGTGGTGGTTTGGGGTGTTGGATGAAGTAAGAGGCAGCTTTTGTGCCTCAACCACCAGAGTCAGGGTAGACCCTTCAGCCTGTGCAACAGCTCCATGCTCTTGGTGTCTCCTCTGCCACATGACAGAGGTGCAGATAGAGACAGGACATGTGTGCATCCCATCATGTTGCAGCATTGGCAGCAGCCCCAGCAGAGACATTTTGCTGGAGTTGACGTGGCGTCCTCTTATTAAAATACTACTGTCACAGCTGGACAAATGCACCAGCCAAACCTGCGAAGCCATTGCTAGGTGTGCTTGTACTTACAAGAGGTGTTGTCACTCAGAGTGGGCTTGCAGCAATGTAGACTCTGCTACAGGAGCTCTTAGGTTCTTGTACATAGCGCTTTGTGGGACAAAAGGAGGTAGAAAAGAAATGCTCTCAGTGCAAAGCCTGATGTTAACTTTTTTCTTTTTTAATCTTATGCTCTTAAAGTCATGGCTTTGAGTTTATTTTCTCAAAACAAACAAAAAAGGCATTTTAAATGTTGTCAGTAATTCTGTATTTGCTCCTAGCCTTGGTAATGTGAAACATAGTAGAAATTGAGAACAGCTCTGCGGTGAAGTATTTTCAAGGAAGCAGCAAGGCAGTTCTGCACTTACCTTTAACTGCCAGGAGCTGTCCTTCATGGCATCTTCCTGCCTATGGGCCTGGGAGTCATTTCTGGTGGAAGCAGGGGTTTTGGGGGCTCTGAGAGAAGGTTGACAGAGCCTCCTGGACCAGTGGCTGCAGGACATGGGTGGATAACCCTGCAGCCAGGTCACTGCTGGGCCAACATAGCTGTGGCACTGCTGGTACCAGAGCTCCCACCCCTGACCACACCCTTTTTAAGTGGCATGCCTATGGGAAAAGCAATCCTGAGACACTCAAAATGTTCACTGGGGCTGGCCCAGCCTGGAGCAGTGGTGTTCAACCCCACAAGCTTTTGCGGAGCCAGTTTGTACATCTTTGCTTATGCATTTGGACAGTTCTCAGGGAAGCGGACCCCTTTTAGCTCTCCTAATGCCTTCGCTCTCCACCAACTGCCCGTAGTTTGTAGTCCCTCCTGCTCTCCAGGCGTCTGTGCAGCCCAGCTCATGTTGGGCCGCTGTTGGTGCAGTAAACCTGCCTGCAGATACATGGGGGGCTGGAGCACAGTGCTGCCCGGCAGCCGTGTGCAGTGTGTGGGACTCCCCCTAGGTGGTGCGGCCGCCCGGCAGATCCCATCAGCCCAGCGCAGGGCACAGGCTGGGACCGCTACAGATGCAGCTGTTTTCCCTGGTGTCCCAGCAGAGCGGCAGGAGTTACCCTGAAGGTGCCCTTTGGGGCCTGGGTTATGAGCTGGGAATGCTTTACGTAGAAACACTTAGGCCTAAGATGTCTGTGTGCATAGGTGATGGTGCTGAGCACTGACACAGTCAAACTCCTGCCAAACAGGGGTGATTTTAGGAGTTAAAATTAGAGTTAGAACTTTCAGACATGAATGTTTAAATGCAAAAACCCAAACAAGTCTCGGTGCAGCTCCTGTGAGTAGCAGAGACTCACTGTGTGCCGGTTTGATTTTCTTCCAGTGATGTTTTTGCCCAAGAAGACAAAAGACAAGGAAGTTGAGTCAAAGAGCCAGTGTATTGAAGGAATCAGCAGGTTGATTTGCACAGCAAAACATCAGCAGAACATGCTGCGTGGTAAGTGCAGCACTTGCATCCTGTTGGGCTCTGGGGCGAGGCTCAGCTGCTAGCCTGTCCTCCAGGGAAAGGGCTGACCTGGTTGTCCTGCCCCATGCCATGGAGCCAACATAATAGGGGTGTTCTTGGGGAATGGGCTTGGATGTGTCCAGCATGGGGGAATGCATTAATAGGTCTGGGATGTGGGAAAATCTTCCCTTACCTAGGAACTACTCTGAATCAGTGTCCTGGATGAGGAGGACAAGGGCTGGGCCTGTCTCAGTTTCCCTCCCTGTCATTCGCTGTTTCACTTGCATGTCTGGTGCAAGTGATGGTGGAGAGCATTGAGAATGTGGCTGCTCCTCTAGGCAGGACTCTAGCACAAAGGCACGCCACAGCAGGAGCCGTATGTGCATCTTGCAGACAGACCTAAAGTGGCTGTCAGTGGAGCTGTGCATCCAGTATCAAAAATATCCCTATAGCCTATTCAGTTGATAATCCCCACCACTCTTAACAGCAGAGGGATCTGCTTGGGTCACTTCCTTAATCCTGGCCCAGTCTCTGTGAGACTGGTGAGCGTGAGGTCACAGAATGTGTGACACCTCTTTAGGAGACACTGATTGCCTGGTTAAGAGTGCCAGTGAGGAAGGACTGATGTCCATCTATGTAAGAGTGCATCTGCCCAAAGAAGAAAATGAGTGTGTTTAGGAAATTTGAGAAACCAGATCAGGTGACACTGAAATCAGCAGTCTGGGGAGTTCCAATGTCAGTGAGCGATGCTGGAACAACAATCTGAGCTGTTGTCCCTAAAAGTGGTCTGCTCTTGAGCCTTTCTCCCCCATGTGTGCAGCTATTTACAGCAGTGGGGTGGCCAGGCAGAGCAGTGCATGCCCTGAGCACAGAACATGGCCTGGCCTCCCTCAGCTGACTGCAGGGAAGTTTCTAGCAAAGCTGTTTCAGGTTGGCCACTTCCACTCGGTATTTTCTAACTCTCCTCTCTTTTTACCCTCCCCTGCAGTCCTGATCGATGGGGTGGAGTGGAACGACGTCAAGTTCTTTCAGCTGGCAGCACAGTGGTCCTCTCATGTCAAGCACTTTCCCATCTGCATATTTGGACACTCCAAATCTAACTTCTAGCCGTGCTCGGTGGAGGGACCTTCTGTCCATCCCGGGGACTGCACACCAGGAGCCAGGAATTGCGTGCCAACTCTGACTCGCGTCGCTCTGCCCTCTCCTGCAGAATTAATTACAGATGTGCTTGGATTACCTTTGAATTACTTTTTTCTATTAACTCTTAAGTTTACTACAAGGGAAGGAAACCCCTTTAAACAAAGGCAAAAAAACCCAGTCTTAAATATAGATGTGCTGACAACATGAAGTCGTGGGGGAGTTGGCAGGAGCAGGCAACCTGCCCAAGAACACCTACCACTTATGAGCAGATAGCTGAATAACTGCACTGCTTATTAACCTGAGACCTCATTGGTGTGAATGGGCTGGGGGAGCCGTGGATCAGCTCAAACAGATTTTGCGGAAGATCATGCGCATTACGGTGCATTTGGCCTCCTCCCTCTGTATTTCTAGGAAAAAAACATGGCCAGTCTTTCTTCCTGCTGCCAAAGGATGAGAGATCAGCAAGTCTGGAGGGAGTTCAGCTGTCCAGTTTAAAAAACAAACCACTCGCATAGCTAGGGAGGTCTGGAGAGGAGATCCCCTTTGGAGCGTGGAGTCTGCCATGGGGATGGGCAGGTGTTTGTGCTGAAGCAGTGCCTGAGGAAGGTTGGGCAGGAACAGGAGGTAGGGAAACACTAGGTGTAAGGAAACTCCAGTGTCCCAGGTCTGTGATAATGACCAAACTGAGCCAGTCACAATGTCCCCGCAGCCGTCTGCGCTGCTGAGGGATGCCGCGTCAGTGGGGTCGCTGCTATTTACATACTCACACCGATTATTTACCTGTCAATAAAACCTCGTCCAGCCTCTAAAGGGAAAGGATTTTTTTTAACAGCTGCAGATTTTTTTTAATGCTTTCTAAAAAAAAAAAAAAAAAAAAGAAAAAAAGAGGGGGGAAAAAAATTAAGTTGCCAAAAAACCAAACCCAGGAAGATGAGCCGTTGTCTGTGAAGTAATACATCACTATAGTGGCTGGACCAGAAGCCAGCCAGGCGCTCTGCATGTCCAGCTGCCTTCGCCTCCATCTGTCAAACTGCACATGTGAGGTAGCGTGGGCTGCTTTATCTGCTGCCTTTGTCCTGCCCTGACCTCAGTCTGCTCCCCAGAGCCTGCTGCCGTCTCCCTCGTGCACCTCTCCAGGATGGGTGCAGACTGCCTGGCTTCAGGGCCACTGCAGGGGTGCATTTTCACCATGCCATTGAACCACCCAGGACCTCTCCTCATAGGGACTTGAGAGACTGTAACAAAAATGAAGGGTGCTGGGGGCAGGCAGTCTCCTGCAGGCTGCTTTGTAGATGGACGTTGTCCTTACCTTCTGCTTTCTAAGTGTTCCTCCCCACAGGCATTTCTCTGTGGATTGCATCCCTTCCCCAGGACGATATGCTTTTGCCCTGGCACAGCATTGCTTGCGGGTTGAGGCTGTGCTAGGGATTTCAGTCCCAAGGTGCGGTGGAAGCTGTAGCTAGGACGTGAGAGAGGATGAAGCCAGCCAGGTTCTTTGTCCACCTCAGGCAGCAAGACATCCTGTGAGACGGAGGAGTGAGATTTTTGGGTGTCTCGCACTGTTGGCTTGGCTCTGGCTGCACTTGTGTTCACTTTGTACGCCTCACTGCTGCCAGGGACACTTGGGGTGCCAGGACAAGGGGATGCTCTTACAAGGAGACAGCATGACAAGCTGCAGGTCTGGGTGGCTCTGGGTGCTGCAGATGTGGCCTTTTGCTCTCTAGGCTTCCCAAGGCATGCCTGGGAGGGACTGGGAGCAGGTGGCTGCTGGGGTTTGGGGAGCAGCCTGTGCTTGCCGTGTGGAAGAACAGGCATCTCTGGCATTTCAGGGTAAGGGACTGAAGTTTTTGATGGGGTGGGTCCTTTTGGGTCCCACCCTTGTGGACATACCAGGCTCTGTGAGCATTTCCAGAAGGCACTTTCTGAGGGCAGTGATGCTTTTCAACTTTTTGGTGGCTGTTTTTTTGGTTTGGTTTGGTTCGTTTTTTGGTTTGTTTTTTTTTTTTGTCTGATCCCTTACCCTTGGGTTTTTAAAGGCTTTGGGAACCTGCTTTGCCCTGCTTAGCAGGTCCTGCTCTGCACAGGGACTGCACAGGTTCTTTTGGGCAGGGCAGTGGTGGTGTTCTCAGGTAGGCCTTCTCCTGCTGATGGGGAGTGAGGGATTATTAGGCGAGAGTGTGGTCCCTGCTAGATCTAGTGCCTGTTGCAGCTCACAGCACGGGCTGCTTCACCAACTCTGATTTCATGAAACCCTTTCCCAGCAGAAGTACAACCTACTTGGCCAGGGACTGGGGACTCCCTTCAAACCACACAGGGGAGGAGGACGTGGTCCCACGCCTGGTGGCACGCTGCTAGGCAGGACATATCGTCTAGTTGCAATACTCTGTTTCTTCCCGCAGTCCCGCAGTCTGCTAGCTCTTGGCTGTGGCAGAAGCTCGGCTGTAGTTTGAATGTCGTTGTGTCCATCAATTCATGCTTTTTTGGTTGACCTGAGCTGATGCTCTGGGACTGTATAGCATTGCCTAGCAACGGTAGCATGGGAGATGGTGTATAAGTACATCACTTCTTTTTCTTTATTGAGGCTGTTGCATCAAAAAAAAAGCTTTTTAAAGGAAATTAGTCAGTGTGTGATTTCTTCCTCGAATCTCACGCTGGTGTGACAAGAGTGATTGGGCTGGGTTCCAGCACCAGGAGCTGCACACAGCCTGGGCAGCTCTCAGTGCTGGAGCGTGTTACTGCTGCAGAGGTGGGGTGGACTGACCAACTGCAATAACTTTGTTTACTGGGGGGGTGAGGGGAGAACCATCACTGTGCTCCTCTTTGTATTTCAACCTACTGTAAAGAAACAAATGGTAGCTAGGACAGGATTTCCAGGGTCCTGCCTGTCAAATGTGTGTTTCCCTGCTCTACTCTGTGTGTGTGTGTGTGAGAGAGAGAGAGAAAAAAAAACTCTTCTGCTCATTGCATTTCATGTTGGTTTGTGTTTTGTTCTAACTTTATACATGTGAATTCACCAGGAAACTCTCTGTATGCCTCAGACCTGAGGGCTTGCATCTCCGCAGGGTTTCTCCCCTGCGGAAAGATGCCGTTGCTCTGAAATGCCCCTTCCATGCGAGGGAACATCCCAGCTTCTCAGCCTTGTCCTCCTGGAGCCCAGCAGTGTCAGGCTGGGTCTGCCTGTGGGCAGCTGTGTGCCCAGGGGGTGGCTGTGGTGTTTCCCAGCCTTGGAGGCAAGGGCTGGCATGTGAGTTTGGTGGTGGTGCTGCTCTGGTCAGGGTGTTGTGCCTCTGTTGTTTCTCTTGTATCATGTGGAGCCACTTTGTGCAGCTGTTTCTGTCCCTGACTGAAGGAGAAACAGGTTTCTGTCTCTAAGGAAAATGAGTGTCAAAGCATGCATGTGGCTCAGATCATTTTGGGAAGGGGCTTTGCACCTGGTGACATGAACAAGTCACTGATCTCGGATCTCCCAGCTCCCCAACGGTTTCCTGAGCAAGCCCAGCCGACCGGAGGGATCCCTGCTGCAAGGCCAGGGGGAGCTGCTGGGGCAGCATGGACCCGTGCCTGCAGAGCTGCGCCAGCCTGGTGGAGTTAGGTGGTTGCGTGCAAGTCAGTGAGTGCAGAAGGATGGCTTAGAGCAGAGACAGCACTGCTCTGTGTTCAGCTCTTGAGAGTTTTGGTGAGGAAGGTGCAATTCAAATGAAGAAACGCAGTGGCGTTATCTTGCCCGCCTGCATTAGACAGGGCTTGCTTTGGAGCAGTGTGCTCTGACAGCAAAGGCAGGGTCTGGAGCAGGCAGCATCTGAGCTGATCTCCGGCTGGAAGGTGCTTTGAAGGTGGTGTCCCCTGGTGTCCCTGTCCCTTTGTGTCCCAGAGCTCACCCCTGCTCCCCACAGAGCTCGTATCTCCTGCTCCCCTGGCTGTGGCTTCTCAAGGCAGCTGGTTTCTTCTCCAGCTGCTCTTAGGCAAAGGGCCCCTGCCTTGCTCAGAGGTGAGGTCTCAGGGATGGGCTCACTGCTGCATTGGGCTGTGCGATGCTGACCTAGTTTAACAGTGCTGGCAAGCAGATGAAAGATGGAAGGTTTTTGTGGCATCATGTTGCACCTTGAGTGCTTCCTGGTCCTCTGGGTTGAGTTTCCTGGAGACAAAGGCTGGATCTCAGCCCTGAGAGTGTTCAGTCAGGGCTGGCTTTCCTGCAGTGCTGGTGAATTTGTAGACATCTTGATGTTTTAGCTCAGCGTTGCAGTTTCCATACAGTTCAACTGTTACTGGTTATGTCTCAGCGGTAACTGTAGAGTCCTCCTTAATTACATATGAGTTTGAGGAGAGCCACTGTCTCTTTGGCTGTGTTTTGCTGCTTTAATTAGTATGTGCTTATGGCTTCATCTTGCAGAGCGGGCAGGGGTAGGTGGCTGGGAGGAGGTTTTGGGGGCTGGAGGAGATATGCCTGTTTGCTTTCCATCATCAAACTCAGCTGACTGCCCCATGCTTAACCTGTGATTGCAGCAAAGGCCCCATCGTGTTTCTCGACAGCAGCATGTGCTGGAGGGAGCACTGGAGAGCCAGGGTGGAGGGCATTGCACCTGGCACCTCCAAGTTTAAAAAGAAAATCCTGGTGAGAAGCAGCAGAGCTGGTGGCCTTCTCCTGCTGTTTGGTGTGCAGAGGGATTGGGAGGGCTGGGATTAGGGCAGTCCTGCCATGCAGCAGTAAAGGGCTGGGGGCCCTGGAGCTTTCTTGAAGCTAGGTTGGATGCAGTGCCTCTGTCCCCTTAGTTCAGGGGGTCTCAATCTCGGCAGATAGCTGTGCGGTCGCATTTTAGTGTGATACTCCCTCTGGGCTCATCTGGCAGGGAGAAGGCCAGAAATGAGTCCTGGCATCTCCCAGAGGTTTCCTGGAGCCTCTTCAGCAGGATTCTTATGGGAGATGCTACTGGCAGGGACGGCTGCTGCACGGTCATTCGGCTGCTTTGGGACAGACTGGGGGAGAAGGGGACATGCCAGCTTGGAAAGCAGCAGGTGACTGGTTTCCTTAAGGAAGAGCACCGGTATGGGGCCACATCCAGTCAGCTGCTGCTTTGCACCTTGGCCGGAGGGTTGCCAGAGCGTTGCCTGCCTGGTTGCGTATGTGCCGTGGCCACAGGGAAGTGCACTGCGAGCATGGGTACCAGCGCTGCGTGCCGCCAGCCTTGTCTGGACTGCAGCGTATGAGGGGACGTTACCACTTTGTAGATTCCTGAGTTGTCCATCTGTTTCATTGTTGTATTGTTTGGGTTCTAGTTTTTTTTTTTTTATGAAGAGAGATTAAATGTAAATAGCCTTTTTTTTGGAACAAACTGCAACGTGCTCGACCTCGTCAACTATTTTATGGTACTAATGCAACACTAATAAAACTGGACATGAAAGCACACACCCGTCCCTTGAGTCGTCTCTCAGCAGTGGCTGCTCTGGCATGACTGGGGCAGTTGTCTCCAGTAGGAGACAGCAGCATGGATTTCTGGCATGGGGGGGATCTCTTGTGTTATATATCCAGCTGCCCGGCAGCAGTTCCAGGGCAGAGCTGGTGGATTGGCACGTCCTCCCCGGCACCAAGCCCTCCTGCAGTTTTTGCAGCCCTGCTGCCCTCTCCCCTGCCCCTGATGGCTTCTCTCCCGGAGGGACCCACTCGTGTCCTGCAGCTCTCCTGGATCTGACAGCCCTCTCTCTAGCATGTGGTCCTCATCCCCTCGCAGCAAGAAGGGACCAGGCTGGTGCCCATTTCTGGTCTGGGGGCTGCGCTGGATGGACACAGTGATGTTAGGGTACCGAGGGGGGGGTCTCAGTGGGGGAAGACTGAGGCTGCGGTAGCCTGAAGCTGTGTGTGCTCCTAGGAGAGCGGTGGGAGAGGGACCGGGATGTGTGGGGTGGCAAGCACGTGGGCTTGGTGCTGGGGAGTGGGAAGGTGGGGAGAAGGAAAGAGAAGAGCTAAGCAGCTGTTTTGAGACAGAAAGGTGAAGAAGTTTTGGGAAATGGGCCCATGGCCCTGGTCCCCAGGATACAGCACGTTGGAGGCAGCAGTGGGAATGCTGAGCCAGAGCAGCCTGCATCCCTGCGCTCCTCCTGGCTGAGGGTGGGGGCTGGAGGGGTGGCTGCTGATGGAGCAAGGAGCTGGGGTGAAGGGAGCTGCCCGCAGCAGACCAGGCTGCTCTCAAAGCACTTGAGTCTCGATGGATGTCCCAGCTCCTCTGCATGGCCTGGCCAGACTTGCAGGTGCGTTTATGGCCTCAGCCCTTTGCTGGAGGAGGGGAACGCAAATCCCACCAGGTAGCACTGAGGGGGCCTTGGATATCTCCGGGCAGGTGGAAAGTATGTAGATCGGGAGGGGGCAAATTTGGGACTCCTGAGTGCAGAGACAGCACCAAAAGCCATGGAGAGGTCCTGGCTGCTGACGAGATGGGGAGAGCACCGTGGGGTAGCTAGGGGAGACAACTGGGTGAAGGCTGTGTTTTAGCTATGTATTTTTTTTTTTTGTACAGGTTCAGCTGTAAACCTGCACAGATGGCCCAGCTGCATGGAGAAGGCTCAGCCTGAGCTTTGCCTTCTAGAGCCCACGGAGGAGCTCATCTCAGCATGGGAAGCAGGGTGCAAGCAGAGGGAACCGGGGTGGTGGGAAGGCTCAGGTACTGGCAGGAGGAGCAAGAGGACCAGCCCCACATCAACTGGGGAGCATGCGTGAGCTCTCCATGCCTAGCCAAAAGCCCTGGTGGGGCCATGGACACGCATCCTTGTCTTTTGGAAGGGAGGAGGAGAAATTAGAGCTGGGTGGAGCAAGGATGGTTCAGGGCCGGGGTGTACCAGGTCACATACAATGGAGCCTCCCTCACCCACACGTGCTGGGACAAACCCATTTCTGCCAGGCAACCTCAGACTGGGCTCTCAAAGCGTCGGCGTCTTCTTTTTGCAGGTTTTGGCCTTTCTCAGCGGAGGTGTACTGTCGCTGCCACATGAGAGGTGTCAAATGCAAGCGATGCTCTGTCAGGATGCACCAAAAGCTTTCTGGAAGGACTGGGTTTGCCACGATGGGAGTCGGTGGCATCCATGGGAGTGAGGTTTAGTGGTGGGAGGTGGGGCGCTGCAAGAGCCCACTCCTTCCCAGGCTGTGGCTGCCGGCGCCAGCTCCCGTCCCTCCCATTTCACAACACCCCGATGGTGACCACAGCTATTGCTTAACCTGGAAAAGGAACAGCAGGGAAGTTCCGACATGTTTTTGTTGCTTTCATTTAAAACACAATTTAGCATCTGGAAAGAGCAGTCAATGCCACGTGACCGTCTGCTGCTTCATGTGCAACTACCGAGTGCCCCATGATGTGATTTGTAAATATTTATTCTGGATAATTTTTCTGTGTCCTACTGAATCATTTTCCACTCTGCAGATCGGTTGCAGGAGCAGCCTGGGGAGAGCCAGCCCTCATGTCCTGCAGTGTCCCTGATGGCTGTTCCGGCACGTGCTCCCCCGGCCAGCTCGGAAAGGAGGAAATACCGCAGTGGTGCTCCCCGGCGCATTGAACATTTTTGGCTGACTGATTTTTACCCCCAGAAGTGCCTTCCTTGCTCAGCTGTGCTCCTTGCACACATTGGAAACATGAAAGCAGAGCCTTGTGCCCTACTGGAATCAGAGGACTGTCAGAGATTTGGGTTTTTGTTTTTTTCTTCTGACATGCAAAGTGAATTTTAACAAAAGCCCTGTTCTTTTTCAAATAGATGTATTTTGGCAGATGTCAAGGTTTTGGGCGGTCTTGTGTAGCTGTTTCAGGACGTTATGAGAATCGGGGTCAAGAGTGGAGGCAGTGGCCGTGCCCAGCCCTGGTTAAAGGGGTTTTGCGGCGTTAACCCCTTGCTCCAGCAAAGAGTTTCATGACAGATATATTTTGGCCATCATGACCTGTCTGAATGTGAGGAGGGACCCTGGGCTGACACCTGGCTCAGGTTACACCGGGTGATTCTCCAGCTCTGTGCTGGAGCGGAGGAGTGAGCGTAGTCGTCCTGCTGTGCCCGAGGGGCCAGCAGTGCCCTGGGTCCCCCTGGGCTGACCCTCGGAGGTGTAGGTCTTTGTTGGGGTTCACCATCCGGCCTTGGCCACATGCATGGAGAAGTCTTTGGGGGGGATAGCCCCATCACCTGCTCTGCTCTACTTGGTCAGCCCTTGCTGGGAGACCTGCTGTGAAAGTGTTATGTACCAAAGAACGACAGTTTCTTGGGGTGGTTTTTTTCGGTGTCAGCCTGCCACTTCCTGTAGAAATGGCAGTGGTGATGTGCAAGTTTCGCAGTGCGATCTGGAGCCGGCAACTATTCAACAACTGCATAACCACTGCAGGCCTGCTGAGGAGATGCCCGGAGAGGAGCTGCGCATGGATGAAGAAGGGATGTACCTGCTCAGTGCAGCCCCTGGTATGCTCAGGACCGGTGACACCCCCAGGTCAGCAGGCAAGGGAAAACTAAAGCCGTCATCTACGTCTCACCTCTCAGGCTGACACCCAAGGGCGGGGGGGGGAAGCCCCAGCATGGCAGCAGGTGGCACAAGCGCAGAGGGAACAGGCCAGGCAGCCTCTCGCCATCGTGGGGATCCGAGGGAGACGGTGTACGAGGGGTGGGAGGGTGTGAGCAGGAGGTGCGCGTGGGCACGGGACTCCCGTGGGGAGCAGGCAGCATACAGATGTAGGTACAGGCGCGAGGGGGTGTCTCGCATGGCTGCGGGTGTGTGTGAGGAGGGCTGTGTCCGTGCAGCGGCCTGTTGTTCCTGCCCAGGGTGGGGATGGCCGGTGGCGGTTGGGCGTGTGTGAGGAAGACTGGGTGTGCGAGGGCAGGCAGCGGGAGGGCTGTCCGCAGGCATAGGCGGTGTCTGTATGTGGATACAGGCGGCGTGTGTGTGTGTGAGGAGGGCTGTGAGAACAGGGAGGTGTGTGTGAGGAGGGCTGTGAGAACAGGGAGGTGTGTGTGAGGAGGGCTGTGAGAACAGGGAGATGTGTGTGAGGAGGGCCGTGCGCGAGTACAAGGGCGTGCGTGGAGCGCTGCGAGTGTACCCAGGGTGTGTATGTGTGAGGAGGGCTGTGAGCACAGGCGTGTGAGTACAGGCGGAGTGTGTGCGTAGGGCTGTGCGTACAGGTGGGGTGCTAAGAGGCAGGCTGTGTGCAAGTGCAGGCAGATGTACGTGTGAGGAGAGCTGTGCGTACAGGCAGATGTGCGTGAGCACAGGTGGTGTTTGAGCGTGTGTGTGCGCGCGTCGGGCTGTACGTGAGGACAGGCCGTGCGTGTGTGTGTGTGAGGAGGGCCGAGCCTGCGTGGCGACGGGCGAGCTGTGCGAGGAAGGCTGTGTGAGGACAGGCGGGGCGGTGTGTGTGTGCGTGTCTGTCTGTCTCTGTGTGTGTGAGGAGAGGCGCTGCCCGCCGGCAGGCCCGTTCCCCTCCCCTCCCTCCCCTCCCGCCGGGCGCAGGCCGCGGAGCGCCGCCCTCACACGCTGCGGGCTGGGCGGCGGGGCCGGCTCCTTCCC
>JAVJGG010000090.1:36110885-36145246 GCA_035590195.1 Aviceda cuculoides
TGAGCCGGGGATGTGGGGCGGAGGTGGGGGGGAGAAGAGGCTTACGGGGCCGTGTGGGGCTCGAGGGTGCAGGGAGATGGGGCTGGGGAGGCTTGGGCAGAGGGGAGCAGAGGGCAGATGCGGGAGCGGGGCAGGGTGAGGTGGGTTAGCGGGGCTGGGGCAGCGCCAGGAAGGCGAGAACGGAGAGGCCGTGGGGACGAAGCAGCGTCGGGACGTGCCCCGGGCTGGGGCCTGGGGTGGAGTGGCTGCTTAGGTGGGGGTCATGCGAGGTTGTAGGGGTGGGGACCAAGAAGGGGTCGGTGAGATAAGGAGCACAAAGATGGGCAGAGACCGCTGGTAGAGCGGGGGACTGGCGTGAGGCACGTCCTGCAGATCTTGGCCTCCCCTTCCACTCTTGCTGTTTCCTTGTATGCTTTCCCATTAGTCTTCTATTCAGGGTTGCCCTCCTGTCTGATTGTCCTTTGTTTTGACTCGCGTGAAGAGAAAGGAGAGGCAACAGGGTTTGGGACTGCGTTTTATGGAATATAAACTGAGGGTGGTCTGGTATGAATTCGTGCTCGGCCATTTTCCTTCATAAAAGCTGTTCTGTGGAGCTTCCTTCTCCCCAGGACTATAGGATGTGTGGGAAGATGTTTTTTGGGGGTTCCCTCCTTTTCAAAATGCCCCTTTTCTTGCAGAGTTCTGTAAAACCGGAGTACAGTAAACAAGGGAAAAAATATAGCAAAGGTGGCCAAGCCATCCTGTCTGGCTGCTCTCCATCAACAACTACTTTCTGTTCTTTCCGCTTTTCTGGCCTACCCTTACTTTGTGTGCTGAAAAATGTCACTTCTTTTGTCACGTTCGTACTTTTTTAAAATTCTGGTTGCACTTGGTTTCATAGAGGGATAAGGTGTGCCTCTTAGCTGCCCCAGCTTTGTTTCTTGCGTTGCTACGAGCTGATGGTGTGCGTGTAGCGTTATGTTGGCTTGGAGATGTTGAAAGTAGAAAGAAGAAGGGCAAGATGAGTTGTGGAAATTTACAGCTCAGTTCCTGGTGTGTCTTGTAAAGGCAATTGTTTCCTGGAAATTATTGTTTGGCATTTAGTGTCATAGGCGCCAGTCTTGTGTGGAATGTCATCTCTAGTGTTTTGTATGGCAAAATCTGTACTGTGTACCCCATGGGTGTTGGGAAGGGACCTCTGGAGATCTCTCGGCTGACCTCCTGCTAGAAGCTGTCCTGTTAGAGCAGGGTGCTCAGGGCTGAGCCCGGTTCTGAGTATCTCTGAGGATGGCTATGCCACCCTTACTTTGGGCCCTGTCCAGTGTTTGACTGTACTTGTGACAAGTATTTGTGTGCCTGGTTGGATTTTCTCATGTTCCAGCTGGTGTCCCTTATCCTATCCCTGTGCATCTCTGAGAAGAGCCTGGCCCTGTCTGCTCTACACCTCCCACTCGTACTTGTAGGCAGCAGTAAGGTTTCCCCTGAGCGTTCTCCTTCCTGGGCTGACCTAACTCTTCTCTCTCTGCCTTTCTTTGTACATCCCATGTTCCAGCACTGACTGCTTCGGTGGTCTCTGGAGGACTCCTTCCTGTATGTCACCACCCTTGTGCTGGGGAGCCCAAATTGGACCCAGCTCTCCAAATGGTATTATGAATACGGGATCCATCCCCTCACACTGCTGGCTGCACTCCTGATAACATGGCAATGCTGGCCACCCTTGCTGCTGCAAGGGTGCGCTGCTGGCTCCTGGGCAATTTGTCGTTTTACCAGGTGCCTTCCTACAGAGATGCTTTGCCGACAGCCTGTACCACTGCAGGGAGTTATCCCACCCCAGATGTGGGGTTTGCCCTAGCCGTAGTTGAACTTCCAGAGGTTTTTGTCAACCCATTTTCCAGCTTGTTGAAGTCTCTCTGAAGAGCAGGCCTGTCCTCCAGCATGCGGTGTGCTTTTCCCAAGTTCCCAGACTTTTAGAGAATGTACACTAGTCCCTGTCCAGGTCATTAAAAGACTTGGAAGCAGGGCGGGCCCCGGTGTTGATCCTCAAGGGATGCCATTAGTAACCGGCAGCCAGGTGAAAGTTGTAACTGCTGGTCACAATCCTTTGAGTCTGGTGTGCCAGACAGTTTTCCTCCCACTTTCACTGTACGGTTATCCAGACAACACCTCAGCACTTCGGTTTGAAGAATGCTGTGGGAGACTTAGTATGGCCTTTGACACGAAGTCAAGGTGTCCAACACCCTCTGCTCTCCCCTCAGCCACAGAGCCAGTCTTTTCGTCCAGAAGAGGAGTCAGGTTAGTCAGGCATGATTTGCCTTTGGTATATCCATTTTAGCTGGTCTCTGTCACCTTCTTGTCCTTCCTGTACTTGGAAATGCTGTCCAGCATTTGCTCCTTAACCTTTTTGGGCAGAGGGCAAGGCAGCTGGCTGATAGCCAGGGTTACAGTGCTCCATTATTGTACATATGGATGAAGTCTTGATTTGACATATTACCAAGATCAACATATGGATGGATGCAGCTGTTTCTGTATGAGCGCTCTGTTCAGCCCGAGCTGGAGGAGTTTGTGTTATTGAATTGTTTCTGACCTCTGGTGCTGGTATCTCCCACTAATGGTTTTGTGCACTGAAGTTGTGTGTGAACTCCAGGGCAGGATTAAATCCTGAATGGGATTTGTGCATAGTCATTTCATACACTTCCCACTAGAAGACAAACATTCAGCAGATAATCTGTTATTATTCTTGTGGCTACCGAAATGTGTTGTATGAACTCCAGACCTAACAGCTGCCAAAAGCAGCTTGCTCGCTATAGATCAATAATGCTCCTAGAAGCGTACGTTGACTCAGAAAGGATGGTCGTTGCATTTGGCCTAATCATGAAACACTGTGAATTTCTGTTTTCAGAAACCAGTAAGTGGGATTGCAGTTCTCTGATAAAGACTGATTTTAAACGCATAGTTGACAGCTGTTCCAGAGGACACGAGGTGTCTTGCTCTCTTCTAATGTTGATGTGCAGTAGTTCCTGGAGAGAGGAGCTGAGGAGCCTGCACTATGGGGGCCAAAGGTGGCGTGCAAGTCACCTTCTCAGTGTTTTGTAACAGAGTGAGCATGCTGAGGGGGTTAGGAGCTGCCACTTGAAGGGTTGTAAGACGCTGTGGGTAAGTTGACCGGTGGCGTTGAGTTGTTTAGAGAAAGTAATTGTTTCTCCTGGTTCCTGCCAAGTTTCTCCTGGTACATTTCTGATGGGGATGTGGTTGGTTTCCAATAAAAATGGGAGTCCTATAAGCTAGCACAGTTCACGGGGAACCCAAAACTTTTTTTTAAAGTGTGGGGAAGATGCTAGGATATCAAATTCTGAAATGAAATATGGGATCTTACTTATTGTCCAGAAGGAAATCCTGGAATCACCTGTCTCCAGTGTAGCAGAAGTGAAGATTTTCTAAACAGCTGCCATACAGCCATGAAATAAATGGCAGCATGATGAGAGTGGGCTGTTTTTGCTTGGAAGGAGTCATGGTGGGCTGGCCTGCCGCTTCATGGAGCGGACTGGCAGTCTGCACGATCACAGACCGTATGGGAATGTTGGATAAACACCAGATCTGAGAAGCTTGGGATCTCTGAGCTGGAATTTGGGGCCTCTGATGAAAAAATGCATGTGGGAGAGAGATGTTCATTGTTCTAGCTAGTGCCAGGCTCCGCTTTCAGGAGAGTGCTGTGTCAGCTGCCTGGAAGAGAACAGGTCATCTCTGTATCAAGAGACTTTCCAAAAGCTGTTCTGTCTCCACCTTCTCCAGGAGAGTTTAACTGTAGTATGACAAGTATTTCTTCAATGGTGGTAATTGACTGAGCCCCACTGCACGTTTATGCCCCTATGGCATTCCCTCAATGCATTGAAACAATGATTTTTGCATTTCCATCTTGCACCGATTTGAGGAACTTAAATTTTTCCACCTTCCCTCCCCCTCACCCTTTGTTTTTTCCTGGATTATTTTTAATCTGCATCAGCTACCCGATCTGGTTCTGTGGGACTGTGTGAACAGCTGAATGGGCTCAGTGGGAGGGCTGGGAACAAGGGGTTGGGAAAGGGAAGGAGAGGAAGGGTGGAGGAAGAACTAGTGAAGCCAACACTTTTCCTGAGACAAATGTCAGTTTATGCTTTTAGGTGAAAAGCTTTTTTATATGTCTTGACTTTTAAGAGTTACCCTCTTGTTTGGAGTGTGCTAGGCTACAAAATTATCACCACTTTTGAGTCTGTGGTACATTTAAGGTGTGTTTAAATGTTATTGGAAGATACGGTCACAGGTCAGTGAAGCACATACATGCTAGCCGTTTCTGACACGATTAAAGTAAGTGAAATTATGACCCTGCAGCACCTGGCATGGGTGCCTAAGATTCCCAGCAGCTTTATTCCAGAGTGCTGGAGGCTGAAGCTCTACAACTTACTTGGTGGTGTTATTCTCGCTCACTAGATTAGATTTGCTGTTGGTGTGCCTGTCTGTGTTGCTGTCATACTTCTCATTTCAGCGTAGCCATCCCCAAAGTTTTTAAGAATGGCAGTATGACATCATCTCTCTGTTATTATAGGGTGTTATTAATGTGTGGCTGGGGACCATGGTTTGACCTGCCCCCCATCCCGTTACATACCCTAGTTTGGCATCCAGATTCTCCTGGCAGCATATGACTCTTGACATCCATACTGCTGCCAGAGACCTGTGAGCAGATGGGTGCCTTGGTCTTCTTGACATCACAATGATGTCAATAATTATTTTCTGTGCTTTTCCTGGTAAAAAACTGAGGTACAGAGTTATTAAGGGAGCTTGCATAGAAGCATGTTGTTGAGTCCAGATCTGGAGCAGGTAATTCAGATAATTTAAGTGTAGGGGCATTTATAAACTCTCTCCTGTCCCCTTGCTTTGTTATCAGTGTGTACGTATTTTGGATTGCAGGAGGGGTTACCGTGGGTTATTTTTGGTTTGGTTGTGTTTGTTGGCTTTTTGGTTTGGGTTTTGTTTTTTTTCTTTATTAACTTTCAGCTGAAGTGGAGTATTTGAAGGTAACCTGAGCTGAGAGTGGGTTTAGTGGAGAGAGGCATTAAAAAAAATAGTAAAGATAATAAAAACGAGAGTTTATTCTTGCAACTTACTAATAGGTTTCTGCGGTCATTGGCCCTAATAAATATAGGACGGTTTCTAGCTTATCGCCTTTCAGCAACAGCCAGGCAGTGGGTTTCTTCATCCTTTCATTGTTTCTACTTACAGTTTATCTTCTTGTGTTTTACAGTCTTCCTTTCCTTCCCTTCCCCCTCTCCCCCATATCGGACTGCTTCAGCATTCATTAGCCTTTAATTGGGAAACGTTGCATGGTGGGGAGCATGTTGTCAGCCAGCTTAGGTGTGTTTGGGGGCTAGACCTGAAACGACTGTGTCGCTACATGCTCCGTGGATTTGTCATAGCTGTAAAGCCATTTGCAGCTGGCAAAACGGAGCGAAAGCACTAAGTTTCTGCCAAAGAGGGCGAAATCTGGCTCCCCCCCACCTTGTCCCCAGCAGGCTGGTGCACACCTACTGCCTCTTCTCATTTTTCTTGGCCACCTCTTTGTCCAGTTTGGTGTTGCCGGCCCATTAGAAAGTCAGCAGAGCGACGGAGACGGTTTTCTGCTGGGTTAGTGACTTTGAGGAGTTCTGGGCTGGTGCGTGGGAGGCTGTTGCCAGGGCAGCTGGGGTGGGGGGACACCGCCTGCCTGCAGTGGGGGCTGGCGGTGGTTTGGTGGGCAGCCGAGCCGCACGCACCTCGGCAGTGCCCGCGCGCTGTTTTACTCCTTGGCGACCCTTGGAGCCCGTCGGCCTTGTTAGTGTGTTTTGCCTTTCAGTGATGGTGACTAAAAGACATTTGATAAGAAATTGTGGGAAAGGGACTTTTAAATTTAAACTCTTTAAGCATCTCTTATTTAACTAGTTGGATTTTGGGTCAATGTAAGAGATTTTCCTTTCACTTGCATCTAGTTGTTGTTTTTCAAGCGACTTTTAGTGTTTCAACATCTTAACCTTAAATAAATAAAGAGTACTTGATCAGTCCCCAGTAGGATGAGAAGAGAATAAGATGGTTGCTGCTGTTGTTTTTACTTCGATTTATAGACTACTCCTGAGCAGTTTGGGGTCACTTGAAAGCATGGGTATGAACTGTTGGAGGTCACCTCCTCCTGGTTCTGCACATCTTCTGGCAACAAGTAAACTGTTAAGGCAGTGTTACTTCTGCACCAAGTATCAAGTTTTTACACTGTATATCACTGCTTTGTAAGATCCTTATTTTTTTTAATCCCCAAACAGGTAACTGACCAAGCCCTTCAGCTGCTTTGCCTGACTTTCCCTTGAGGTTTAGATAACTGGAACTGTCGGGAAAGATGCTCTTGTAAGATATTACGGTTCTAGGTCTTCAGTGTCTCGGATCTCACTGCCATGGATGTAATATACAAAGAGGCCCTGCTTCAAAGTGTTGTTTAAAGTCTGTTATGATTCCTCCTCTCCTTTTTACTTGTAAAACCAAATTTGGTCTGTTGGACTGTCTGTTGTTAACAAGAACTAATGAGTTTCTCCTGTAATTATTTAATGCGTAAGAAAACATTTCAGTAGGGAAAGACATTGAGGAATTTTTCATGTTAAAAAAGACACAACCTTCTTTTAAAAGGAACTTTGTGATGCCCCAAGGGCCAATTCAAAGAGGGTTGAACCCTGGTGCTTAGATGAATAATTTAATTTATTCTCCATTGCAGATGGCACGTTTCTTATATCCCTTGACATGGGATACAGCTGGAGGTTAATACATTGCGAGGTCCTCAGAGTTGGTGCTGGATATTAAAACATAAAAAAATTTAAGCTTTAAATGTATTGGCAACCTTTTTATGTTCATGTACTTCACAAATTTCCTTTAAATATACAGTAAAGCCTAAGATTAATTTAAGGGAGAAAGTGTTCTTTTTGGAAGCTTCAGGAAATGCCTTGTCTTCTCCCCCAAGCTGCTCCTGCACTTCTTGCACACCAGTCTTTTTTTGAAGATTCTTAGTGGTCTAAACACTATTTGATGCCTCAAGAGGCAAGGAAACAATTCTTATCTCATCCTGTAAAGACAATAGCCTGCGTACTTCTGATTTACTTGTTTGCTTCACAAAAAAAGCTTGAAATTTTGGCCTGACCTTGGTGAAAAACATTTGTGTTTACTTACAAGCTCTGATGGTTGGATGAGACCTAGGCCTAACTGAACATAGGAGTCCCCTCAAGCAAAGCTCCTGATCTGTATCTTGGGTGATCAGTTTACTGCCAGTGTGGGGACTTGTCCTCTATGTACATCTCTATTGCCTGTGGGATGTGAGCCTGAGTAGTGCGTCTTGTGAGAAACATGAAGACTTCCTCTACTTTTTTTTATCCCCTTAAGCTGTAAGGGAAGGCTTAAGTCTTGAAGAATGAGGTTTTCTTCATGGTCTCGTGCAGAATTAAACATCTGTTTGTATTTGGTATGTCACTCCTAACTAAACCTCAGTTTCTGCTTGCTGAAGTAAGTAAGGAGACAGAGGAATCACCTTCAGGAGAAGGACCTGTGAAGTACCGGTGAAGCTTTCAGGCTGTGTAGCCCAGCCCAGAAGATGCACATCCATCTCTTTTTCCAGCTCTTTGGCTGGATCATCTTTAGGAAGGAAGAGTGTTGCTGAGATAATTTTTACTTGACATGGATCAATGAAGTAAAGCGAAGAAGTTAGTTGGCAGCTTTGAAGTGAGTTTGCAAGTGAAAGAAAAAATTTAGGCTTCTTCAGTCTTTTACACGTGTGTTACTCACAAGCTGTTTAGTCTTTGTGGCGCCTGGGATTTCACAGCTCTGGTTCTGTGCGTTGCCAGATCACCAATCATGAACTGTGTCAGATGTGGCCCACGGTAATGTTTCTGTTAAATTACACATGATGTGCTCTGGTTAATTTGGGGACTTTATGCTTTTATGCAAGATGTAGGAGGACAGACGATACTTGATCAAGCATAAAGTTAGTGCGGTGTGAGCAGATGATTCCTGATTTAGCACAGAGCTTGTCCTTACAGAGTTAAGTTGTCAACATCTGAGCAAATTTGAACCAGCCATGTGAGACAGTTTCAGTGGATGTTTCTTTTGGTAGGGGTGTCAATTTAAGCAGTGCCTGCTCTCAGACACTTGTTACTGTCCTCACTTTGCTTCCTTAGCTGGGCTTACACAGCTCCTGTGCAGCGAAGCAGATCAGGGAATTGGTTTGGTTGGAAGACAGTTTTTTGACCCGGGTGAGTTCCTAGTCAGGTTTACCATGTGCGTGCTTGCCTCCTCCCATCCAAGGAGAAGTTGTCACAACTTGAGGGGGTGGTATGAGAGGGCAGGGGATGAATCAGCTTCACTGGCAATCTTGTTTGAAGAAACATCTGCAAAACTATGGCAGGAGTTTATACTTCATCCATGTTTTACGTTGTGAAGCCATGATGTTTTTGATCTGGCACTGAAATCTCCACTCCTGGACTCAATATACTGTTATACTGTGGCCTAAGCAGTTAATTCACCTTGACTAACTGAAGTTGAGCATTGCTCTTAATCAAACAGACAAACAAACCCAAACAAAAATACCACAACTTTTGTTGTTTTGTTTGTTTCTTGAGGGTGATACTAAACTTGTTGTCTGAGTACTTCAGAGGTTCTCATTTTTGCAACTCTTGAGATACTTCCAGGGAACGTGAAGCTGATTTCTTGTCAGCTTCTATGCTGCCTAAACATCTTTTGGAAAATAATGTTTTTCTTATCTGTCCTTAGCAATGAGAATTGCAATGGAACAGGCTGTTCTCTTGGCTGCTAGAGAAGAAAATTGTTAGGGTGCAGTTTGAGGATACTCTTCTCCTATGCTCCCCCCCTTTCCAAAATACTCCCCCGTGGTTTAAGGAGTTCTCTTCTTACTAGTTTCTCCATCTGCTCAAGTGTTTCTCTGGCTTTTCTGTAAATTAGATCATCCTGGTCTTCCCTTACAAACCCACCTTTGGGGAAGGGTTTTTCTTTTTTTAAGCCTGGACTATTTCCATGAGCTGGTTCATGGTATTGCCCCACAAAGAGTTGTACTGGTGCAGCTGAAATTACGTAGGCTCACTGCTTTGCTTCTGCAGAAAATGTTTGTATAGCCACATCCTTGGGAACGAAAGCTGCAGAAGAGGTGATACAGAACAGGCTTTGTGTCTAGAGGACTTCAAATCATGCTTAGATATCTCATATAAAGCACAGAATAAAAAAGTGGTTCTCCAGGAATATTTAGTGTATGCTTGTCCTGCAGAAAGCTGTAGGGAGTTGACTTAGTGAACCTAAAGGGTCAGTGCTGCATGCAAAGGTGTCTCTATTGTAGCTGGGATATTGGGAGTGGATTAATTGAAACGGGTTTCCTTGTACTGCCATATAATTGATTTCTAGCAGCAGAATTGCTCCTTTATCCTCAGGGTAGTACTTTGGAAGCTTAATTTTATTTCCAGGATTCTCACAAATTCTCTTTTCAAGTCTTGTTTGTACACAGTCTCTCTACCTTACCTTTAAGCTGGCATCCCTATTAGCAGTTACTTCAGCGTGGCATAGTTCTTATCACAATAGTGACTATGAAGTACAGCTGATATCCATAATGTCTTTTTCACAAGTACCCACAGATTGCTGTCCTTTGTTTTTTTCCACAGATCTTCTGCAGTTGAAAACAGCCAAGAGTGCTGTGAGGAACAGAAATAAGGATGTTGACTTTATCTAAAATTTGTGTGCTTTCTGCCATGAGGTGGTTCTTCCCGTTCTTATGCTCCCACTCCTTTGTAATTTTGCGGTTTTACTGGGAAAGGTATCATATGTATGAACTCTTGTGCCTTGTCCAGAGCTGAGATCTTGAGTCTCCAGATTGTTGCTGCTAGGCAGAATACCTGCCTTCTTCCCTGGCAGAGAGGATAAACGTTTGGGAACACACTTGGTCATAATGAATCAGATCAAAAGTTAATTGAGCCCGGGACCTGCCTTGAACAGCACTGACAATAGAGGTGTTGGAAGGTGTGTAAGAAAGTGTGCAAGCACTTTTGATAATTCCCCCAAACACTGCGGAATCTCCATTGACTTGCTTTAAAACCTAGTCTGTTAATTGTTTCTGAAATGGGAACCGTTTCATATCTCTAATTGTCTGTCTTACCTTTCTCGCTTTCTCTTGTAGTTTTAGTATCTATGTTTTTAAGATGGGGAACAGTGATCAGAACTTAATTATCTTTGAGACTTCTGTCCCTCTGTGAAATGTTTTAAATCAAACAAAGGCTTCAGGAGTTAATAGGGAAGAACTAATGCATGGATAATGGAGTTGCATAAACCTTGTTTCACTAAGAATGAGGCAAAAAAATTATATGAGGTAGCTGGACAGGAATTTTTCTTCCCCCCTTTGACGTGGTAGAAAACAAAGAACAGAAGACCTTTGGGAAGTTCCAAATCCCTTAATGTTTCTGAGTTTAAACTGGATCAAGCAACCATCAGTTTGTCCAAGCAAGTTGCATGTCATTAACTTAGATGGAAGTTTTTTGCTGCAAAAAGGTAGAGAATATTTCTTAGCTTCAGTAGAGTTCTGTGGTAGATATTTGAGGTTTTGTTTGTAATCCTTACTGGTCCTTCAGAGGTTTGGTTTGGGGTTTATTTGTTTGGTTTTTTTCCTAGTATCTCTTACTACATGAGAAGAGCTTGTATTGATAAAAGTTTGTATCGGCTTTTTTATAGGTCTGTGCGTAATCCGTAGTCCTGTTACATGGACCTTGCCATGAATTGCTTCTACTTTAGGGTTACAGTTTGGAGAATATTGAACCTGGATTTTTGGAGGCAAGTCAGAAAAACCAATATGTAGATTTCATCTCAAAACAGCCAAGTTATTTTGGCTGTCCCTTTCTAGATACATTTTCTTCCAAATGTGCAGAACTCGTAATATGAACATTTTGTTTACCATATGAATGCATAGGTAATCATTGTTTCTTGAGAGTTTTACAGTTTGTGAATTTTTTTAAGGTGAGGAGATAAAAGCCTATTCCTGCTTCTTCATGTTCATGGCTTTGATCACATTCTCCATGGCAACCCACCTTTAGAAATAACAGTTTAGCCATTAGAAAAAGAGATTCATTAACAAACTCAAGAAAGTCAACTACCTGTTTCTTATAAGCATGCTGACTCTGAGTTAAAGTATGATATTACAGAATGATAAAATAAGATATTGATATTTGCACTGATTATCAGTTTCTACCCATTTTCATACAGGTGAGTGTTTTATGGGGACTTGGCAAGAAGTACATGGGTTTCTTACTTGCGTATTTGTGAATTTTCCATGTTTTTTTCCTTCTCACTGCTGGGGGCTGGAGTGGCATCTTGCTCTATGTTTTATTATTGAAAATAAGAGTAGAAGCTGGTATGAAACTGAGAACATGGACTTCTGCCATGCGTTTTGAATACGTGAGGCTGAACTTCCTTTAGTACAAAGCAATCTCGAGCGGTGCTTCTGCATGTGTGTGTGTGTAGATGCATGCTTGGAATTTGATTGTGGTTACAGAGGCTTTAGTTTATTAAATGAAACTGAGTTCTTTCCTTGCATGTATCTGGACTCTTCACTTTACAGCTCCGGGGTTCTTTCAAGTCATGTTGTTTTTCTTGGAGAAGGGGTGGAAAGGGGAGCTGAACATACTGCATAGCGTTGTATACTTACATCTATAAATGCTTTTTTTTTGCCCCTTTTTTTTTTTTGAGGTTTTACAGTATATTATATGAGCTGATAGAGTCTGGAGAGGCTGTATGCTTGCTCACCACTAAAGTGCTTGGCACATGGGTGTTATGATGATGTATTTGTTTTTTAATATCTAGGATGTTATCTTCCCAATACAACCCTATAGACTCAGAATTGTACCAGGCACCCTTGTTACACTGTCTGTACGCCCTGCAGGAGGGTAGAAGCAACTTTCCATTGTAAGGGCTGGTCTCGCAAGAGAAACAAACATTTTACATAATTACAAAACAGCATTGTAAATTAAGACTTTCTATACATATAATTTCAGTGTGTAATTAACTAGACATAACTGCTATTTTGGAGGGAGTGTACTCATGTAACTCCCTACATAGGCCAGCTCTCAACATCTACTCAACCTGGAAAGCTATGGGAGTTAGCAGAGGAGTCATGCTGTAGAAACTCCCAAGTGAAGACTATTAACTGCCAGGCTGAAGTAGGAAATCATAAAGGGAAGGGTAGGGCTGCAACAGTTCCTTTAGGAGTGTTTTCTGGCTCCAGTCTGAGAAGCTGCAAGTACCACAGGAGAATTTGGCTGTGGATCGCTTTGCTTGTGCATGGAGCCATCCCATCCTCGTTGAATGGAGTTTGCAACGTCTGTAGACCTGATGGTGACCTTAAAACATTTGACTGGCTGCCAGAGCCTGCTGGGTCTTGTGACTGGTACCTCTTTAGGATGGCAGCCTTCCTTGGTGAAGGAAGCCTTGTCTGTTTTTACCTGACTTGGGACTGTTTTCATTGTGTGGTTAGAGACAGGGTAGTCACTGTTCTGGATAGACGTGCACACACCAAGTTGGGCTGTCGTTGCAAATTTATATCTAGGAAGTTTACTGCAGGCTTTGGGCTTAAGGAAGTGGTGCAGTGGTGTGTTAATCTTGATCCGTTGGTGAAAACCAAGCTTTCTGCTTTAGCAGTGAGAACTTGTTGCTTAGGTCATTTTTCCCTGTTCTGTTGTGGCTGAGCCTTTTTATTGAGACTGGGCAGCTAATCTCTGGAACATGGTGTGTGAGCAGTGGATTCTTCTCATGAGCATGGTCCGTTTTGAGATGTGTGTCTTGGTTAAAGATTTCAGTCAAGGGTTATTTGTTTTGATCTCTATCCTCATGAGTCTTTTGACTTGGTCACTTTGCTCAGAAGAGCAAAGTTAGCTTGGTGACTGGGGTACCTCAACCTATCCATACTAAATTTAGTGATGATTTGCTGTTAACTGTATGAGAGCGGAGATTTCTGCAGGAGATGGTGCTTGCTTTTGCCATGTCCCTCACTAAATGACTACAGGTATTTCAGAAGCTTTTGTGCTTGGGTTGTTGTTCCATTTCCATTCTTTTTTTTTTTTTTTTTTAAGGGATTGAGCAGCAGTAGTGATGTTGCCCATAGCGCATCAAGCTGAGGATAAGGCAGCACCTATCCTGTGCATGCAGTAGCCACAAATACTGCTGTCCAGTAAATGTGAATTGAACTTGTGCTGACAGTATATGTTTAATACCTTCATTGATCCATGAAAGAGATTAATTATAAATACCTGGTTCATGGTTACTGCTAGGTAATTGGACCTCCTAATTCTTTTAGCAACAGAAACAACTGTTTCAGTTTTGCATTTCTGGTAACGAAAATATTGTGCTGGTAAGGCTTTCTCTGTTGAAACTCTTACCTCTTCTGTAACTAAACATTTAATCAGGTGACAGCTGCTGTGAGTGTTGCTGGTTTTTGAGCAGCCAGAAGGCAATGGGACCTGGGCTCTGCCAGGTGAGATTGCTTGACTTGTAGGCTGACCTCTAGCCTCTCCAGCCTCTCTTTCATGAGAATGTAGACTGGGAGGGATTGTGTTATACAAAATGTAAAGTGATTGACAGTTTCAGGACCAAGCTGCTGAATAATTTGAAAACTAAAGCCTACTGAAAGAAACTGGCCCAAAGTTGAATTTGAAACCTAGAGTCTGAGGAGGCATATATTTCCCGTAAGAGAAGTCATAAAGTAAGCAGGTCATCATAAGTTTACGCACTCTCTTGATGCTCATCTGTAATTCAGGGCAGCAGCTTTGTGGATTGGGCAGGGGAAATATTTGCAACTGTGAGGTTACTTCTTTATCACATGTCTGGAAATGCATATTGTACCAAACAGCAGTAGTGAGTGTGGGAAGAGGAAGGCTTCAGCCTCCCTGGTGTCTTGGGTACATCTGTAGGCTAATGCAGTATGCAGTGTGTTAAGACTTTCTGGAGGAATGGTAGGGAGTAGTATTCAGCGAGGTCAGTCCTCAGAAAGCACCTGTAGCTTGAAAGGCAAATGTAAGTTGGGTAGGATAAAAATACTTTGGGGCATTTTTGCAACTTGATCACCTAAAAGCCCATAAGGTTATTAGGTAGCTCAGACATGTCTAATCTTATAAATATATGACCTCTAGACAGTGTGTGTTCTTTCTTTTGTGGTACCCCCTCCTGATTTTCTTTTCCATGGACCAGTGTAGACTTAATGAACAGCTGACATGAAGAGGGCAAAGGGGGAAGCTATTTTGCAATAATGTCTTTAAAGCATATGAGAGCAAAAAGAAAGTCCGTTACATTTATTGCTAATTGAGAACAATTATTTTATGGCCTTTGTGGAAAATTTCCATCTTCTGTGGTCTGTAGGCTGTTGTTCTATTTTTAGCTGCTGTGCTGTTGCAAGTATGCTTATGTCTGTGTTCTAGCAGTTCAGTACCTGTGTAATACAGCATTGCTTTCTAGTAAGTTGTGCATATTGTCAACTTCAGAAAAAAATATTATGGGATGTAAAAGTTTTTTGGGTAGATTTATGTATGCAGGTACTTCTAGAACAGTATAGGCAAGAGGAAGAAATACATCTTGAGTTTGAGTCAGAAGGTGGTTAGATGAGTGATGGTCCTTACTGTCTTGTGGCATTGCCACACTCCCTAGTCATTCGTTGTTTTAGCCTGATCGCAGATAATTCCGTAATGTGCATGAATGATGCTGTTAATTACGATCATGATGTGGCTGCATGGCTGATTAATTTGGGGATTGTGAGTTTAAGCTGCAAGCTGTTGTGAAGGCATGGGATTGAGTCTCCAACCTTTGTTCAGGCGGTTGGGTGGTAAGGGGTGAGCTTCATGTGTTTTGTGGTGGTTGCTGTTTGTAATAGGCCAGTCCTTTTCTTCAATAGTGTAAGCAGGAAAGCGAACAGATGAGCAAGGATAGACTGTTGTGTTTGAAGGGTCTGACTTGTTTTGCTTGCTGTCAGGCTCTACTTTTCTGTCCCTAGACCTTGTTTTTTGTTTTGGTGGACTCTTTCCTTCCTGTTCTACGGGTAGGAGCTGAGATGCATATCTTCCTGTCGTTTATAGGTTTGTTAATTTTGTCTCTTTCCCCATTCTCTCTTTCAGCCCAGGGCACAGAGGCTCTGGTAGTTGTGCACACGCAGGATGTCCCCCATCAACAGCTGGATTGTTGGGAGCCTATAGAGGGTTTCTGTTATCCAATGCGTGTGTGTGTCCTGAAAGCAAACTGGGAACAGTATTAGTTGGACAGGCAGTATGAGAAGGATGCACTTCCACAGCACGGGAGGAAGCTAGAGATGATGGGGAAATGCTGCTCAAGGGGAAGGGAGGTGTTTTGGAGTGTAGGGGTCAATGGAGCATGGTGCTTTACCTCCTTTAAACCTGGTGTGCAGGAAACCAGCCTTCGTGGGTCTTGTTACTTGTGGAACAATTTTAGAGCAGCCTCACGTGCTAAAGCATCAGTTTGGAGAGTGGTTTGTTGAACTTAAAATTTCCTTATTGTACATGTGCAACAGTAACTCGAGCATTTTTCTGTGCAGGATAGCATTTTAATTTTAGTTAAAGTATTTAAAATCTCTATGAAAAATGCAAATTACTCCCTTCTGATCTGCTAACATTCTGTTTGATGTGATTTGCAGTGTGCTCTGCATTGCTTGCAGAGAGGAAGAAACCCTTTTCCAGGTAATTTGAGTAATGGGAAATAGGTCTCCATTAGTTGCATAGCTACTGGTGAAATGCTTAACATAGTTGTGGGATTAGTCTAAAACATGGATGAGATGTACTGGGCTGTGCATTTGCGATGTGCTGAAGTCATCAAGCACTGGTCTAAGTATGCATCTCTACGCCGTGTCATGTGTCAGCTCTTGAAGCATCCCCTCGGACAGCTTCGGTTCTGCTGTTCTGCCAGCTGTATGCAGTTGGCTGTTCTGTGTGAGGTTCGTTTGCAGAGTGAGGGTTTGGGGATGTTCCTGCTGCTGAATAAAACAACATTTGTGGGGTTTTATTATTCAAGACTGTGGGTTACCATTGTGAGCTGTTCTTTGGTAAACCATTCATCTGTGATATACTTTCTTTAAATCCATGCCAGATTTTACAGTCGATAAACTGTAGTTACATGAAAAATTGAGTTAATGTTCACTTGAGGTAGATAATGCGTCTGTGAGAATATTTGCCCATATGTGCACACAAAAAAGCTGTTAGAAAAATGATGTGAACTATGAATGTTTGTAACAGTCACCTGAAACCCGTGGAATTAAAGACAAGGTTATATTTTCAAGACAGAGATTGACATTTCCTTTAGTTTTCATTTTTAATTTTCAGTCACAGTATTCATAAATGTAGATTTTTTTTTTTTGCCTCAGCCAAAGTACCTGGAGTGAGGGGTAGCTGGTTGTCTTGGGCGTAATGAGGGGGGGTGGAGGGAAAGAACTTGTCCTTTCTTCAGGTGGTGGAGCCTTGGTGTGAGAGTGGCTGGCGAGCTTGGAGCCACCTGGAAGCTTCCACGTCCTCCACTGCATCAGCCTTGTAGCGCACGGGTGGCTCTACTGAGGGAGAAAAGATTTCTCTTTATTCTGCTGATCTGTAAATTGCTTAATGCCTGTCATTGTTATTTCAGTCAGCAGTTGTTATTGCTGAAGCTGCCAAATATCTGTTTGGTTTTGTGACTTCTGGTAGAGTTGGTCATAGTAATGTTGAGCCTGTTGTTTTCAGTTTGGTGTGCTGCACAGAGCAGGTGCTTGGGAGTGGAAATTTAGGATCTGGTTAGTTGGGTGTTTTAACCATTTCTGGGAACTTTGTTCTTCTACAAACGAGATGTCCAATCTGAATTCCTTAGATGAGATCATTCTCCAGTATAAAGCCTGCAGGGGACTTGACATTTAAGAGGAACCCACTCTTGCAGTGAGGAAGAAAGTTTTGGAGTCACTCAGATGCACGTTACTGTGTGAAGATAGCCGATGATCAGTCTGAGAGGTCTGGAGCACAGAATGCACAAAAATATGAAAAACTGAGTGTAATACTTCTATGCTTTATTAGCCCTGGTTACACTATGTATGATTAGGTAACCCAAGATGCGCACCGTTTGAGTATTGGCAGTGCAACCTCATCGCTCATCACTTCAAGACCGTGTTGAGACTTCATTGTCAAGGTCTCTTTGCAACTCGTGGCATACGACACGTTTTTTGGAAAGGCAAGAGCTTGGAAACCTTTTTTTTTTTTTTTTTTTTTTAATTTGTCACTCTTGGGATTGTAACCCCTGAGATTCCTGACCGGTGACTGCTCAATAACCGGTGTCTGGAGCTGGAGTAGAGCCTTACACAGGGAGTTGGAAGGGCCGCTGTAGGACGTGATGGGCAAAAGCTCTGGTGCCTCCCTGGAGAGAAGAGGGGAATCGTTAGCTCGTGGTGCAGCTTTTCAGGAGCAGAGGCCCCGGGGGGTGTCTGCCTTTCCTCTGGGCTGGGGAGGAGGTAACAGCACCTCCCATACCGACCGCCCTTTGAACAAGCATCTCGGGGAGATTGGGGCTAACAGCCTCAGTCCTTGTCTCTGTTTGCACCGCTGAACACCCATTCAGCGATGGAGCATCATGCTAATGTGTTCATTGCAGACCATTACCTGAGTCGTGCCCGGGGGCTATGGGTGTTTTGCTCCAAACACAAATAAGCTGGGAAGTCTGGAAGGAAATCGTCTTAAATTTAGTAGGTAGTCTTGGAGGGAATCGTCGTTAGATCTTCATGCGAGGTCAGCACCCGAGGGTGGGTGGCTGGGGCGGGGAGGTGAATTTAGCCCTCTTTTTGTCTCACTTAAGGCTTGGGGTTTGGCTTCTGGGCTATTGGGAGATAAAGGCCAAGTCCATTCAGGATTCTTGAGCTTCTGTTTCCTTACCTGTAAAAGGGAGTGTTTAAGCTTGGAGCTCAGTAATACCAAATAATTTATATGGCACTCCTTGACGCCTCTCTGATTTTTTTTTTTTTTTGAAGGCACTGCCTTGGGTAAAGAACTAATTTTCTGCCTGTAACTTAAGATGTTTGTTGTGTTTGAAAATATGAGTATTACTGACCTGTTTGGCTTACTGGAGTTTTGTTGAGGGTATTCTAGGACAATATAGGCATAAAAGACCAGGAAGTAGAGAAAAAGATAAGAGAGAAAGAAAGAATGAAACTATTTGTATTTTAAGAAAATAGGCAGTACGTGTAAGCTGAGCTGGATGGGAAGAGGAAAGATCGCATATTGCTGGTGAGAAGCGGCTGGATTTTGATAAGAGGAAGCAAGTAAAGACAACAGTGTGATCAAAGTGGAAATAATCTGATCAGAGAGAGAAGGAAGCTCATATGCTTTGCTTTGCTTTCCAGGCTGATAGTAGAGCTCCTTTTTTAAATTTTTTTTTTTTTTTTTTTTTTTTTTTTTTTTTGGTGAAAGTGAGCTGATTGCCTTCAGATTGCACTAATATATGTTCCTTATACTGGCATGGATTTTTTTTATTTCCTTACTTAAATCCTGGATTTAGTAGGAACATTTGAAATACTGCTTGTGCCAAGAAATGAATTTGGTATGGTGTCTCTGACAGGTATACATGTGAGGTTTTGATTCGATTTTTAGCAGTTCATATTTTAAAGAGTCTTTTTTCTTTTTGTCAGATTACGTCTACTTCGAAAATTCTTCAAGTAACCCATATTTGATACGAAGAATAGAAGAGCTTAATAAGGTAAACAATTTTTTCCATCAAGTCTTTGAAGTTAATTGAATTTATGATCTGTTTGATTTGATTAAAATCAAAACAATTCTTTAGCAGTTCTCTGGTAATTAGAAGCTTAAAAATACTTTTGTTCAGATACTTTTCTGGAATGCTTTGAGACCTGCTAGATTGTTCTCCTTTGGTATGAAAGGACTGAGTGTCAAGGTAGGTCATTCTCAAGGTGATTATGCCCACCTGTAGGGCAGGAGATTTCTGCAGTTCTTCAATTCTGTGCCAGGACCATGCGATATGAAGATAATATAACAGTTTGCCTAGAGGATGGAGAGCTTTGTAATTTGATCTTTCTTGGGGGAGACTCTTGCTCAACAGGAAGGTTTGGAGCTGTTATCTGCTTCCTCACACTCTGTCTTTGCCCGTTGTCCTTTAGGCCAGTGTATTACTTCATCTGCCAAACTTTGCTTTCATGGGATCTAAAAGGGAAGCATGATAGCTTGTATGTGGGAAGCCAGCTGACGTCCTCAGTGCTGAAATTTTACCTAGTTGAGGAGGGAAGACTGTTCTGAGGCCTCTAGCTGTGTCCTAAACGTGTCACTTCCTCGGGTTTAATACCAGTGTGTCCATTGCAGCCCATACAGAAGGAATGTGACATTGCTGGTTTGGTTTTGAATTTAAGTTAACTGACTAAAATTAGGTCTTTTTCTTCAGCCAACAGTGATGGAAAAACATGTCTTTCTAAAACAGTTACTTGGAAAAGAAAGTTTCTCAATATAATGACAAATAAAGAATCTGAAGGCTAGGACATCCTTGTAACCCCCTTCTTTTTAGTGGAGGTCTGTTTAGTGGAGCAGAAATACTTTGCCGCTCTCCCATAAATGAAGCAAGAGTGAGTTTTTAAAATGTTCCCAGTGGATCCATAGCCGTGAGGTGTCAATAGCTGTATTCCATCAGTTACAGGGTGCAGATTTGTTGATCACTTTCTAGGAAAGTGTTGTTTTTCCCTCTTCCTTCTCTCTTCATTCTTCCCCCTCTTTGAAAAAAGAACTTCCAACCTGGATCTCTCATCTTGGTGGCAACTCTTGCTTGAGCTGTAATTTCTCTGACCTACTCTTTGAAATGGGTCTTTCAGGTTGAAATGAATCATGTATCATGCTGTCTTTTTTCACTGAGTGTAAATGAAGCCTGGGCAACTAAATGAAATAGGTAATTCTACATTGTGGTTGTCTGTGTTTTAACAAGATGGCTCCTGCCTTTGTATTTTAGTTCCTCAAAATTTAAAAGTTCTGAATTATTTAAGAGAAAAGGATAGAAATTCTGCAGGCTCTGTACCAAAAACTGGTAGGCTGCAGGGGGAAATATTTGTGCATGTACATATTGTCTGATTTTTTTTTCTTTGTGTTAGGAAAGCTAGTATTATAAAAGATGAAACTTTTCCTCCATTCACATCTTAGCAACAAGCATGTATATCAGTTTTTGTTTCCTTGTGGACAGATTGCTGGTCCATTACCTTTTTTGAAGACTTCCCGGAAGGGAATTTATATCTTGGTCTTCTAGTTTCTTAAACTGTGTGCCATCATTATGGTTTTCAAGGACTCTTCAGTAGTAGGATGCAACTCTCTTATGTTACATTTTCATTATTTGTCGATATATTTTCGATAAAGTGGATTGGCGGGGGATGTTATGAACCAGTAGGTGTATTTCCCCTAGAGTTTGTATAAAGCGAGCTTCACAATTCCGCAGGTGCCATCTTACAAGTGATTGATTGCCTATCTCATTTTAGGAGTTACAAGAAAAAAATCCCAAAGATTTCAAAAATTCAGACTTTTTTGTATGTTGTCACTGGTGTAGAGTTTATTGCCTGATGCAGCTTCCTTGGTTCTCCTTTTGGAATGATTTTTTTTTTTTTTTCCGTTGGCCATTGTTTAGCTCAATGGTGCTGTCAGAGAAAGAAAACGTTACATGATTTCTTTTGTGAAAGTCATAATGGCTTGGTTCTTTCTTGCTTTCCTACTGTGCTACAGAGTTTGGAGAACAGCCTAAACCCAAATTCTGTTGTTACATTTCACAGTTATTTTTATTAGGATTTTAAAGATGTCTTTGGATTCTACCTAATGTAGGCATCACCTGAAAAGTAGCAGAGTGGCTTGCTAATATGTTGTAACTGCAGGTAAGTGTTTTTTCTCACCTCTTGAAACATCTGTAACTGCTAAAAATGGTGATCCTGCAGAAATAAGTAGGAAGGAAGTGCCAAACTCTGTTTCCCTACACTGGAATGGATCACCCTGGAATTTGTGTGTTAGATAAATGTGTGCAGCTGGAGGGTGCTAAAAGGTGATGCTGTGTAATTCTTGTGCAAAATTCCAAATTATTTATGAAGTTTCTAGTTTGGTGCCTACAGTTCAGTTCTTCATGTGTTCTCATTTTTTTTTCTTTTTTTCCTGTTTCAGACTGCCAATGGAAATGTGGAAGCAAAGGTGGTATGTTTCTACAGAAGAAGGGACATATCAAGTACACTTATTGTATTGGCAGACAAACATGCAAGTAAGCTTGTTTATGTTCGGATTGCTTCTACACAGAATTGCCAAACTTGGATAGAACTTCGATATTAGAATTACTAGTATCAGTATTATTATTCTTAAATGTCCTTTTTCTGTACTCATCTTCAGCAATTTGCATTACTTGTTTGGCTGACTTTTCTTTCTCTCCCCCCCCGCCCCCCCCCGGCCCCCTTTTCCACCCCCGCTTTCCTTAAACGTTTTAAAACCTTATTTGGTGTATGGTTTGATTGTGGTGGAGACAGGACGGAAGTTTTCACTTAGGGCTGAATAAAGACATCTTATTTGTTCCACAGAAGTGAATTTCTTAATTTTGGGAATGAGAGGAAGTATTCTCCCTGTCTTTTATATTACTTCTCATGAATTATTTGGTTTGCTTAGTAGATTTAAAAAAAAACCCTCAAACTTTCTTTATAAGTAAATCAAATAGCCTGATCATGGGAAACTGACTTGAAACGTGGCGAGCTTGAAACTTAGACAGGAAGTCTCTTTAAATTTCAATATTAATAATATTTTTTTATAGTGACATAGCTTTCATCTGAACATGCTCAGTAAATACACTTCAAAAGCACTGACCTTTAGGACATCTTATCACTATTTTGAATATTTTGAATCCTTTTGTTGGGGGGAAAAAAAACAATGTTTATGCTGAGAGGAGACTTGAAAAGTATAACTTTTTTTGAGCACTGTAGTTATTTTCTGATTTTTAAAAAAAGGCATGAAACTAAACTATCATAAAATTCATGGGTTTGTTCATGCTACATTACATCGGCCTCCCTTGCATGTATGTGTTGCATAACTAATTCCTTGATTTTTATTATTTTACAGAATGGTGTGTTAACTTATGTTGGCATTTACTCCTCTCCCAAGGAGATCAGAGACATGTGAGATACTTAGCTGAGTAGAGATGGAAGCTTATTTCTTATCAAAAATTTAGTGTTACAATTCTCTTTCAATTATAGAAGCAGTTTTAAAATGCTAAAAAGTGCATACAAAAAATAGTTATGTGTTAGTATAGATTAGGTGTTTGGCTGTATAAATCTGTAAGGCAAGATACTGCAAAAAAATTCAGATGGTTTAAAAAAAAAAAAAACTACAACAAACCCCCACCCAAAATAGATGAGAAGCTGCTGTGGATCTGTGCATTCTAAACTCAAATGGAGGGTGAGCAGGGTGCACTAGCTGGCTCTCAAGGGGAGTGTCCATCTCCAGGGGAGAAATAGTGCAACATACTAGATGACTTTGGGCACTTTGTCTGGGGTGCTTCCAGCCTGTTTGACTCCATTCTAGTTCCCAGTGAGGATTAGATTCAGGTTCATTACACCTTCCTTTGCCAGTTCAGCATCCCTCTTGTCCCATCCTTGCAAGGTGATGGGACACAGTACTAACAGAACAGTTACCAAAACAGACAGGATGAAAGGGAGAAAAAGACTTAAGCAGGTGGAGTTACTAAATTGTTTTTACTTGTAAATAATAGAGTATGTGAGATGTAGCTGTTCAGGTTGCTTAAGATTTAGCAAAAAGCATGGACAGCCATATCAATCCTTGTAATTCAAGGCACATACATGAATGAAAAAGAAGCAATCAGATTGTCATGCATGTCAGCATGTCAGAATTATGATTTAGCTGCCAAGCATCATTGTCTTTTAATGTGCTTCTTGGTGTATATATATGAATAGACTGTGATGTATATGTAATAAATATCTACATAGTTGTACTGCATGGGATTGATTCAATCGAGATACTCAGTTTTAACAATGAATATAATGTCTTGCTGTGTTCTCCGTGCTGTAGTGAGTGCCATTGGGGAAAACATGCAGCAGAACTAGCTCCTTACTGATAAATTTGAATATTTTCTGTTGTAGATTCAAGTCCAAATAAGTCCCTCTATTGCAACCATACTTTGGAAAAAAGGTCATGTGGCATTGAGATGAGATTTGGCTGTGCTGCAGAATTGTAGTAGCAGGCAAAGCTTTTTTGGGTATCTCTTCAGTGCAGCAGTACTCATTTTATCTGAGAATACTGAAGCTTAATAGGAGCTTTATCATAAACAACATGACTATTGATTCCTTCATGTGTGTCTCACTTCACTAGATTTAGTAGTGGAAGCAGGTAGGAATGATTCAAAGAAACACATGTCTGAGGCTGAAAATGAAAAATATTCGAACCCATATAAATGCTCTTTGAACCTGCAAAGGCTGATTTCTTTTCATGATAAGAAATTTAAGATTTTTTAAAATGCAAACAAATAATTCATTGTTCATGTTCATATGTGTTTGAAAGACAGGAAAATTCTTCTATAGCACAATCCTATTAATAGAGCCACTGGAGACAACTGAGGCTGTCTCTTAGTGTAAATTTCATTAGTAACTAACATTTTTTGCAGTATGTTTCTTTCTGGTGCAGAATAAAATTGCTAGTAAATGACTTCCATTTATTTAGATAGACATGCTGTTGTGTGGCTTCCGTTCTTAAGGAGGTATAAGAGAGTGAAATTAAGCTTTTGGACAGCCGTTAGTTCTTTACTCTGAAAAAAAAAAAAAATCTACATCCTGCATGACATAATGAAATTAAATTTTGTGGATGTTAAGATGCTAGTACAGATACCCAACACTGTCACTGACTTTGAGTTCATTTCCATAAAGTCTCCTGTTGCCTCATTTTGATGCATTTGCAGTAGATGTACGTATCTGCATCGCTGATCTTTTAACTGCCTTTGTTCAGCTGATTAATGGAGCTTTCTGACTGCAGACATTTCTGGATTCACACAGTCTTCTGTTTAAGATGCCTTTATTTTAGACCGACTGTTGAGATCAGTGCAGTGAGAGAGTCAAGTAATGGGAAGATATGGCCAGAACATTAATGGAAAAAGTATATGTGTATTTTGTAGTATTTTTTTTTTCTTCCAATAAAGGAAGAAAAACGATGTGATTGTGAAACGAATGTTGCAAAATTAAAAAAAAAAAAAAATTTAAAAAAACGCTTAAGCTTTAGCTTGTATAATCCATCAGATATCTGAAACATATAAGTCTGAGATATGTTGTCTTTTCTCATAACTCTTTATAAAAAGAAATGAGTTGGAAGCACCTTATTCTGTAGTTGGTGACTTTAATTAGTACCTGATGTGTGCAACCTGATTCTTGGATTTGATCTGTGATCTTACTATTTTTGTCATATGATATAAAGCTTGTCTGGGCTATCCTATAAATCTTTCAGCCTTATAATGGCTTCCATACATTGTTAGCACTTTCTATTCATAAGCCTCTTTAATTGCCTCACAAATTATTCCAGGGAATTTCTCCACCTGTTTCTGAATGAACCTGCTCTGCCAGTAGGAGACTTATTTAAAATGTTCTTGCCCAGAGACTTTGTAGTGGTTTAAGATAGGTATTGTATGCAAACAAGATGGCAGGCAGAACTTGATGGAAGAGAAGTGAGAAAGATCGCTTACTCCTCAAGCTACTGTTGGATGCTGTGACTACATATTTTACATATATACAGTTTCTATATAATGTCTTATCTTGTTTCTTATATAATTAAGCAAATATTTCCAACAGCAGGAATACAACCTCCTGTCCTCCCTTCTAAAGATCCACCCCAACCACCTCCAGATACTTGTGATCTCTCTTATGACCACGGTTTTCATTTCATTAAAAATGTTTATCCTGGTTTGTAAAACAATGAGTGACTAGCTGGTAGTGTTTGGAGAACTGAGTAGTTAGTGCTGGCTGGTTTGGCAGGTTTACGGTTAGTTTTCAGCAGTTAATATTTGGGTGCCAGGCAAACATGGCAGCATGGTTTTGTAAATGCCAAAGCTTCTAAAAATAAATGTCTTGCAGCAGTGAGGTGTTGTTACTCAATCAGTCCACGAGTTGCATGAGACCTGTGTGCCTAAACAGGTAGGGGGTCTTCTGTGTTGGGGTTATTCAAAAAATTTTAGATAACACCAGTCTAAATGCAGCGTGACAATAGCTTCACAAATGAGTTCATTTTTTCTTTGGGTTGTTTTTGTGTTTGTTTTTTGTTTTTGGTTTTTTTTTATTTCTTCCATTTTATTCCCCTTCTCCATTTCTCCCAACCCCACACGTGCAGGTTTAAGAGGAGTCAAATTCATTAATCCACTAATGACACTTCGGCTCTGTTGTTACTGAGAGGGGAAACTGTGGTTTTCCTCTTCTGGGGGTGGGGCAGTGAGGAAAGATATGCTAAGTGTCCAAAATGGTGTCTGGTTGCTCTGTATGCTACCTGTAATAGTGGCCATGGCTGCAAAAGATGATCATAAGGAGTTTTTGGAAGGGATCGTAGTGGGATGTCGTGATAATGTTCCTTCTGAAGTGTCAAGGCATAAGGGTTTCTATTTTTTAAAACTTTCACTGCATTTTCTATAGCTATGAATCAGTATCTGGTTTTTGGTAGAAAATTAATAAGGCTGAGTCTTAATATAGACCATTTGAAACTGGACCTGGGAGAAGGAATGTGGTGGTGTATTGTTCGTTTCTTCAAATGCAACATTTCTGTGATGTCCTTCCAAGCAGCTTAGCTGAGCTGTTAAAGCACCAAGAGTTTAAGCTTCCTTCGCCTCCAAAGGAGCTGTTGTGCAGGTCACTAGCACTGGCTTAACCATGTTTCCCAGTGTTTTGACCCCATTTTTTTTTTCTTATTTCTTTACATTTTCTTATTGGTGATAACCATGCTAACTAATTCTTCTGTTACGACAGACCGTCTCCCAAGGTGGACAGCCTAGTATGCTCTCTAAACCTAATTTCTATATCTTATTTGCCTTTGTGCGTTTCCGAATTCTGCCATGTAGCTACTTGTATGATACCCCGAATGCAGAGAAAGGGATGGAGCTTTCTACCTCTGATGTTGTAGAGAGCCTAATCTGATCTATAGCAAATTGCTATTCTTTCTAGTGTCTAGCAAATATTGATGTTTAATTTCGCATCTCACACACCCAGTCATTTTAAATTACAATTACTGCCTCTTGGGTTTCTCCTGCCAACGCAAAGTTTACTCTTTCTAATTATTTTCACCCATATATGTTAGCTTTCACATGAGTCTTGCTGTTTGTGTCCAATCTGCCTCTCACTTGTTCCCAATGTAAGTTGTCTTCAAGCTTTGTTAATGTGCTATTAATGATACTGTCATCAAATATCAAATAATACCTAATCTAATACACTCCTTGCAGCATTCCACTGGCTGCTTCTGCATAGCTGATATATTACTGTTTGTATTAAGACTAAATGTTTAGTTTTGAATCTGCACAAGCACATCTATCAAGTAGAGATTAATTTTTAAATAAGCCTTTATGAGAGCATTGAAGTCCCAATATACTGCACCTACTGTATTCCCATACCACTTATTCTGCAGCCCTGTAAAAAATGCAGACAAGTCTTTCTGAAAAGATTTCTTATATATTTTATATAGATATTTATATTTTTTTAAGACTATGGTCCTTATTTCTCAGGGGCCACCATTCTCAAGGATGAAGTTTGCTTTACTTAGAGCTTGAGTGCTTGAGCTATGGGAGGGTGAAATGTGTCGGACAGGCTTGTCCTTGAACCTGAGGCTGGGCCAGCCCCTCTTGTTCCCAGTCTGATTTAAGCCTTTGCTGTCTGTGCAGAGGCAGTGAGGTGGTATCAGTTACAGTTTTTGTCAAAGCCACTTCTGCATGACTTCGGTGAGCCAGAGAGGTTCCCGTGGTGGATCTAGCCCTGTAGTCTTTCCTTCTTCCCTTTGTTCTGAATGTATTTGCCAGGTTCATTCTCTTTGGTACTAAATCATGGCTATGAAAAAAGAGGGAAGATGCTTGTGTAGATTTGTTTGTTATTTCTTGGAATATTCCTACCTCTGTCTTTGGGAACTATGACAATTTTACCTCTATGTGTGGGGGGGGAGTTGTTTGTTACCTGTGGAAATGTCTTTTTTTAAGAAAAAAAGTATTGTGCTTTTCTATTTTCAAGTGCTGTGCATAGCAGAGCTAGCATAAGCAGAAAATGTGTGCTTCCCACCTTCCTTATTTTATTACAAAAGCTAGACACATAAATAAAACACCAGTTGGAATATGAGCCTACTTGAAGGGATGCAGTTCCTGAGATTAGCTTGGTTGTGCTGAGTGGTTTCATTTTGTTTGTAGATTTGATTGGCACATAGTGGTTGATACATATTTAAAAAAAATAATTAAATTTAAATATATTGAAGATATTAAGTATTTTAGGTTGCTCCTTATAGTGTTTTTCCTGCATTACACAGTGCACTACTCTCATTCTCCGAAAACTGTTGTAAGTGCAGGCATGAATGCCTTGTCGTTTGTGCATCCTTTGGTTTTTAGGCAAGCTAGCTTGGAACCTGCTGACTTGTTTGTGTATTGCTGCTGGTATATTTATAGTGTAAGTCAGCAGCCACAATATTAATTTTCAACTAAAACAGAATCCACTTCAGTAAATAAATTGCACAACTATGAAACTGTGGCACAAATGTAAATTTGGTGTTCTAGTTCCTAGGAAAATACTGAAATGTAAGTGCATGCTGCTGTATGCTTAACAGCTCATGTGGTATAAGAGCTATTGTATGTTGCAGTCGGGTTTAATTATGCTACTATTTTTTTCCTTCCTTGCTGGAGCAGCTTACCTGATGGGCATATAAACCACAGGTCTTTTTCCAGGATGGTAAAACAGTGATAAATTGAGGGGAACCTGAAGAGTACATATTTTTTTTGTCACCCCCCTCGGCATAATGGTGGCCTATTTAAAACTAAATGCAATTTTAGCATTTTATAAAATGGAGATATCTCCTTTCTGTTTGCTTTATTTTGGCATAACTGTGAGGATTATAGTTAACTAATCTTAAGGGTATATAAATCATAACTGTGCCTGTATGTGTTTCTGACTAGAAATGTTTCTTGGCAACAACTGTCAAATTAAGCTGCAGGCATAAGTCTGTTCTTTGAGAGTACTGTTGTCGTAAAATTAGAGGTTTACGATTCATGTATGAGACTTTACAACTCATTCTACTATAGTCTGGGAAACTTTTCCCATGGTTTTGGAAAATACAGTAACTGCCTTAATTTCTTAGGGAAGGAAAAACCCTGATGTTTTCTTTCACAGTCCTTCATCGTGGAGACACTTTGCAGCTTTTTTTGGAGTATTTTGCCTTTTACAGCTTTAACTTGCATAATTAACAGGATACTTGCTAATGAACACAAAACATACTAATAATTTTTTTTTTACAAGAAAGCTGCCTAGAGATGTTTTAGATCAGTTGTGTATCAGTGTGGATGTGATTTCATATATTTACTTTGGCATTCATTTAAAAAAACCTGGTTGGATGGAGGTTGGGTAGCTCAAAGCCAGAGATGGTGGATCCTGACTGCAGAAAAAAGCAAGCTTTTGAAATGCAGGAGTATTGCGGTTGAATGTGTGTGGTGTGGGCAGGTGTGGGCAGGGCCGGTTGCAAGACTGGCCTTAGGCGCTTGGTTACGTTCCATCTATTGGCTGTGGTTGGAATGAAGAGAATAAAATACACTAAATAAATAAACTAACCTTTTCAGTGGGCATTTCCTGCAAAAGCTATTGAAGTCAGGATGGGACAGTCTGTGATATTCTGAAAGAGGAGTAGGGTCTGAGGTAGCTGATGCCTGGCAAAGAGGAGAGACTGCGCTTTTACTGCCTTACGCATCCTCTATCAGCTTCTTCCTGATGAATCTGACGGTGCAGCGCTGGTCTCCAAGAGCAGCTCTCTTCAGAACTTGGCTGTTGGTAGCAGATTTGTGTGACTTCCAGCTTGTTGAGCCAGTGTGACCTGTGTGTACCTGGAATGCTTTGATCTCAGTGATGAATAAATACAATTCTTCACAGGCATCATTTCAAGCATCTATACTGATTATCTAATTGTTAAGTTGGCTGAAATGTGAAGATTCAGATGAAGTTAGATTTAATCTAAATAATGTGTATTATTTAGCAAAGGTTTTGGAGTAGCTCATCCTGATTGGCTCAGAATCAGTACTTGCACTGTTCTTGATGATCAATTTTGTCTCTTTATAACTAGGAGAAATGGAAGAAGAGATGGAAAATCCAGAAATGGTTGATTTACCAGAGAAACAGAAGCATCAGCTACGACATCGCGAGTTGTTTCTCTCACGACAGCTGGAATCTCTGCCAGCCACACACATTAGGTAATGACTATTTTCTTCCAGTGCTTTTTATTCAAAAAACAAATGGCAATATTATTATTCAAGTATTCTTCAATGTAAGATAAAATTCTGTGTACAACTTCAGTAATACCATCTCATGAATCACATGAGCATTTAAGATGTTTTTTCATAAAACGTGTTTTTCTTTTTTTAGAGGCAAATGCAGCGTTACTCTGTTAAATGAGACAGAATCCCTTAAATCGTATCTGGAACGCGAGGTATGAACCATTTTGTGAATTGTCAAGCTTGAACAGTTTATTCTGGCACGATTTAGGATTGGTGGTTTTTTGCAAGTTTTCTAAGATGAAGGTGGTTCTTTCATTTCTACACGTGCTGGGCATTAACATTGGGAAGCTTTAGGCTCCATACAGTTTTCATTCTGATATAAAACTTTGTAGCTCTAGATGCCAGACCTGTTGTTTACATCCTTGTGACAGTAAGCTGCCTCTCCTTAGGTAGAGAGAGCCCTACTTGCTCATCAACCAGGCAGTCCGAAAGTTCAAACCTGGAGGCTCATGCCCCAGACAAGACAAGGTGGGAGATGCAGTAACTGTAGAAGAGGGAGCATGCTGTATTTCTATATATCTGCTTTATCCTGAAATCTTACAGATTTATGTTAATATGGTTTAAGCTTGATCTTGCCTCAGATTTCTGAGGAGCTTAGTGCCCTATTTTTTGAGTTCACTGTTCAAAATATTTACCTGTAGTCCTTCATATGCCACCACAGACACTTAGATCCTTGAAAAACTGCTTGTCAGTTAACTTCTGAGTCCTGCAGAAATTTACCCAATATGGCTCTTTAAAGGTACCTCAAACCAAACAATTGAAACGGAATTGTCTTGCACTGTTCATCATTGTTTAGAATATAAATCCTGGGTTTTACTTTTTCAGGTATTTTGGGATTTTTAAAATTATTACTGTAATTCTTTCAAATATATTTATACACCTTTAATTGTAGCTAGACCTCTGGCTGCCAGCTGTGTGAGACAGTCTTGGAATTTGACAATCTGGGAGCTTTACTTTGGGAGATTAGCAAAGAATTTCTGTATATTATTATTTGAATACATCTGCAAGCGTTACATTTGCATTTGAAAAGATTAAAATGTTATACGAGAGAGGAAATCTTGTAATTAAAAACAGTAGGGTAATGGTCATTACCAGCCTTTAAGAAACAAGGAGAAAGCAGGTCATTTTTTGCAGGGAGCATACTGTAGTCTGTCTCATACTTGGACTTTCTTTTTAAATGCTTTTTTTAGCTTTCTTTTTTATTTATTTAAACATAAGATTAATTTTAATTCGATACTCTAGTTTAAGAGAATTTTAAGTAAAGCACGGGAATTAAATAGTTAGGTTTCTCTTTGGAATGTGAAACCAAAAACATGTTGAGTCTGCTCAGGGGTGCCAAATGGCAGTGCATCAAACAATGGCCCTTGTATTCAGAAATGCTTGTAACCAGCTAGCAACCTAGGATATGCCAATTTGAAAGCAAAAGTTAATCAAACTGTAATTATTTTAGATTTACTAGTACCCAACTTCAAGTAGTGTTCATTCTCAATTGCTCCCAACACATTTTTATTATCACTAATGTTACAGGTAGGTATGTTGAGACAGAGAAGGGAGCTGGCTTCCTTTAATCATGCAACTGCTCAGTTGCAGATGTAGGAATAGAGAGAGAGATTTCTTTCTTTCATCCTTTTGAACTCTCAAAATGCAAGATGAGTGATGCAAGTTATTTTTAAAACTGAGCAGGCACTTAGAGATTTCACAGAATGAGAGAGTTCCCTGAATGTGTCCTGTCACTTAGCATTTTGCTGTGGTGCAAAATAACTTGGACAGATGGTAAAGAAATTAAGCTCAGGAACACAAATGTGCTGGGGTGGAGGGTAAAGAGATTAAGAAAAGGAGATAGTTGTTGCCTTGTGAATTCCTAGCACTGGATGGTATTGTTTTGAACTGTTTCTTCTTCCCCACACCCCAGTCTTAATCTGTTCTTTGCTTTCAAAATGTTTTGGGGTTTTCTTAACATGGCTTCTGTCAATAAAACCTAAGTAGTTCTAGGGAATCTGTCATTTGATTTCTTATGTTGTGACCGCTAAAAGTAGTATTTCAGCCCGAGGCTGTCTGCCTCAAAGGAAGTTAAACATACAGACAAAATTTTAGGGAGATAGTAAGCATAGCAAAATTACATTTGTGTTATCTCTGTTTTCCTCCTTCTACCCTCTCTCTGTCATCTTCCTCAGGAAGATTGCTCTGTTACATTCGGAGAACAAGCTGAAGGGGGACCAGCACTGACTTTTTTTTACTGTGCCTGGCAAAATTGGGTTTGTAGCAGGAGTGAGGAATAGGAAGAAAAAGAAAAAAAGCAACTGGAAAACCTGAATTTCCTGTAGGTACTGAATTCCCATGGAGATCAAGAGAAGGGCATAGCCAGTTATAGCAAAAGCATTAGATTACCCTATTCTGCAGGAAACTATTTTATATATACCATCCATTTTACTGCTCTGCTAGGATACATCCAGAGGCATGTGTGAATTTTGCCTGTTGGGCAGATGTCTGGCATTTCTGTTCCTTTTGGTACCACTCCTAAAAATAAAATGCTCTTTACTTAAAATAAATTCCCCCCCCTCATCCAAACTAACTCATGAAAGTAAGTTTGCAAGCTGTAAGGAACTAGCCACTATTTCTGTACTGTACTTCCCCTTTGAGCCTGTTTTCTTTTTCCAGTTCTGCAGTTTCTTAGTGGCTTTGCTTCTTGGCTATAGCTACAGGTAGCTTAGGGGCTTGGGCAGGGAAGCTCTGAGCATATGTGTCTGTCTAACACTTTGGAGACGTAGAAAGTCATAGTTTAATTTTAACTCTTGGCAGGTCATTTTAATTTTTCCAAACATGTTGGGTGTTCTCTGGGATCTGAAATTAAAAGAGAAAAGCCTCCTTTTTCTTCACTGCTGCAAACTCAACATACACAGTTTTGACAGCTAAAATCAGCATGGAGGATTTTGAAGAGCCATGTTATTTTGTTGTGAACATCACTCTTCTTGTGAAACCCTTCTGAAAAATTGTCCTTATCATGTAGTGGTGATCAAGAGTTCACACACACTTCAGAGTATACAAGGATCTGCTTTGTTCCTTAGACTATAGTTTGCATTGGCACTAAGCTGACATTTATTAATGTTTTCAGAAATCTCACTCAGTTTGCATGAGCTAAATTTCACGCTTCTATGGGGGAAGATCGTAGTGGTAATTCATTACCTTTGAGGATTAGTCTGTCTTGTATTCACACTTGAGCCTCTAAACTTCTGTGTTTTCTCTGTTGAGGAGGCTCTGACTGGGGAGAAGAGCCCAGAGGCTTTTAATTCTTTCATTGAACCTGCTTGATTTGAGACAAAACTGGACAAGATATAAAAAGATGACCTGAGACTGTTAGAAAAGGATAGGGTTTATTTTGTGGAGAAAATTCATAGTGATAATCAATAGAAGAGAAGCAATAGAGCATCTAACAGTCAAATACCATGGGTGAAACCCCCTCCACAATGAATGACTTTCCCTTGCCAAGAAAGACGGTGTAAAGAAATTGCCTATAGAATTGGCCTTCCTTGGGGCCCACTGTGTTGTTATACTACAGTGTTTGGTTTGTGTATTTGCTGGGCAATGTGCCTGAAAAGCATTAAAGTTGCACTGCATACTTTGTCCTATAGTTAGGTATTTTGGAGCTGGGACAAATAAAACACTATATTTATAACATGGAAGCTTGGAGACAAAAGCTTTCCCTATGTTTTATTTATGCAACAATACATTCTCAAAATATTACAGTATCTTGATCTTTGTGTATGTCATGGAGCAAGAGACCCAGATTTTTTTTTACACAGCTATAATATAAATGAGTTTTCATATACTCTGAAGCTCCCTTCTGTCAGTAGGTTGACATAATTTGACTCTGGTGCCTGTGGGAATAGGAATCAATTCTGTCAAAAATGTCATTCATTTAGGATGCAACCAAATCCCCCCACCCCAAACCCAATCACAGACCACCCTTCCAGTTGACTTGGCTGGGTGTTGGAACAGCATTTTGCCAACTGTTAGCTATGACTTTTATGCTGTTACCATGACATAACATGAGATTGTTCTTCCCTTGGAGTTCATGCTTTCATGGTAGGGAAATGGCATGTTTTCTGCTGGAGGAGATTGGTGTGAATTCCTGTCTTGGCTCTTGTGCTGGGCTGCATAGGTGATACTTCCTTGTGCAGTAGCTTTCTTAGGTAGCAAAGTAGGTTTGGCTGGCTTGCTTGGGTCTTTTCTGGCTTTTTTTTGTCCCTTCCATAGATCTTGATCTCTTCCCAGAAAAATGCTGATTTTTATTAAAATTGGAGCAGAAAATATAGATTTACCATGTTTAACATTCCTAAATTCTGTAATTGGATGCTGGATGCACTATACAGGTAAAGAAAACACAGGAGAGCTTACCTCTATGGCATCAGGCTTAGATTAATACATGTAATGTGCAGGGCTGGAGAACAGAACTAGTATGTATCTCTGAAGCCTGAGCCCACAGAATTTTTGTCATGTTACTGGGGAAACTCACAGTGATTCTTCCTTTTTTGGGCTTTGTACGACAGATTGGGAGACTCTCTTTTTCCTTGCCACCTCTTCATGAAGATGAACAGGTCTTGAAACTGATGCTGGTTTTGTCCTAATTTTTGTTGCATGCTGTTGACACATACAAATATAGGGAAAGGGAAAATGAGGTGAGCATGAAATGATATGTATTTAAAGAGGGTCCCTGCTATTGACACATGTCCTGGTTTCAGCTGGGATAGAGTTAATTGTCTTCCTGGTAGCTGGTACAGTGCTGTGTTTTGAGTTCAGTATGC
>JAVJGG010000090.1:36149361-36164669 GCA_035590195.1 Aviceda cuculoides
CCCCCCCCCCCCCCCCCCCCCCCCCCCCCCCCCCCCCCCCCCCCCCCCCCCCCCCCCCCCCCCCCCCCCCCCCCAAACGAGGTCATACTCTCCAAATTCTGTGTCTTTTAGGTAAGTTTGTAGGACTGTGTGGGAGCAAAGTGCTTTAAGTAGGTGGATAGTTGGACCTTTTGATGGTTTTAGTCAGTGGAGCAAGTTATCATTGGATATGGTTAGGAAAGGGGTGTGTAAAGTTACAAGCTGCTAGTAGTATCTGGTTTGCTAGTCTTAAGAGTTCTGCTCCTTGGTCATGGTATCTCATAGTCATGGACCCTGACTCACAGAGCTGCCTGCTTCAGCCAAGGGCTTTAGCCCTGGAAAGCAGAATTAAGCCCATATTTCAGATACTTTGTTAAATTGGGCCCTGGTTCTGTCAGCCTTTTGGTTCTTGTTTTTCCCTCTCTTGAGTTATCATGCTTTGAATTTCCTCCTGAACTTCCTGAGCGTGGCATTGCAGTGCCTGTTGTGGAGTAAGTTCATGGGATGCTCGCCAGAGAGGCAATGCTAGAGTTTGTGTGAAAGAATCTGCCTGGATAGGGCCCTCCAGTTCTGATTGAAGCTGCTGGATGATGCAAGGAAGGGTGCGTTTTTATCAAACAGCAGTAAATGTGTTCAACATGCTGAATGATACAAGCTCAGGGAAATACGGCGCGGGGAGGGTGGGAAGAATTGACGTAAGTGAAGGAGATGGTGAAATGCAATGTTTTAAGTACTCAAGATGAGAAGTGTGTATGCTCCCAAATCAATTTTTCTATGTGCTTTGAAGATAAAACTTGCCATTGTTATGAACTTTGGGCAAAATTTTAAAAAATGGCTAACCTGAATTGCGGCGCTTAAAAACCTTTGCACGGCCCATGCTTGGGCCTCGTGTGCGAGTCCAGTAACAGGGAGCCAAGAGTAAAACTAGGTTGGTTAAAATGAAAAAAAAATGTTAACTGCAGTGCAGATTGAAGAAAATCTCATAGTTCGGAATCCATTAATACATTTTTTGCCTTTGGTTAAACATGTGCTTTTTGTTGTATAGACTTTTTTAAGGTTCATAAAGTTCATAGTGTTCTGGCTACACTGAAGAATCACCATAAAATTTAGGCTCTTGGAAGTTTCACTGTGCTGCTTATATGATATATTGCCATTTCCCTTGACCTGTGCCAACAGTAAGGTCAAACTAGCTGAACTAAGTGATTTATGTGCAACAGATTAATTCTACTTGATCAGATGGACATAGGGAAATGGATGAAAGTGGGGAGAGGATAATCTCCACCAGCGATGTGGAACAAAGAAAGGAAGGAGCGATGGCGAGAGCTGGGATATGTCCAGCAAAGGGTATTCCTGCTTCTCAAGGGACCCTTCTTGACAAGGCTGCAGTTTCACAGTTGCTTCTAATTGAGTGAAGTACAGGACACGATTGAAAAAGCTAAGAACTTCGTTTTATGGGTTAATTTTCAGCAGGATTGATTCAAATTGCCACTCAGCCACACAGTGCTCTGGTGTTTGTGTCGGGAAGACCCAGAAGGAAGCGAGAGGGTAGAAGTGCCCTGGCAGATGGGGGTTTTCATGTGGGTTGGTTTAGAGTGACCGTAGAGCTGCTTTGGGACGGGGGTTTCCACCTTGTGTGGCGAAGTTCGCTACTACACACACGCACACAGAAACTTGGGGGTGGGTGAGTCTGTTTTGGATTTGGGCCAGAATTAGGTATTTCATGACAACTACTGCTTAAGCATTTACCTTTTGTCGTACTGCACTGCTTGGCACTAGTTTGTTCCTCTGTGCTCTCAACTACTTTGGGGAAGTGATCTGAGTGGAGAGAAAAAAAACCAAAACACACCACCTTTTTTTGTTGTTGTAGTTGCTCAGAGGAGTTCAGCTCCAGTTCACTGTGCTGGAGCACAAGGGTTTAACCCATATGGTGTAGCAAGCAGTGAGGGGAGTAGGAATTGCTGGAACCGATGTTCCTGTTAGAAGTTTCTCTGACTAATTTCTTTCGGAATAGAATGAGGAGCATGGGGATTTTGGCCTCAGATGCAAGAATGGCTGGCACTGGGAAGTATTCGAGAATTGCTGTATTTTTATGCAGGCTATATAATATATATGTATTATACAATATTAAGTTGTAAAATAAAAGTTGTTCTTAATTTTACTGAAACGTTTAGAAAAATACTTGTGTTACTGCATTTTCTTCTGTCTGGTCTTGGCATCTGTCTCTGTACTTTGGACAATGCAGCATGACTCTTGCCATTGTGGAAGAGACTTTTACCATTCGTAAAGCTTGCTTGTGCTCAGTTTCTGTTTAAGTCTGTTGAGAGACAAGGGATAAGAGAGTAGTTCAAAACTCCCCATTTGTGATCCTTGAGTCTTTCACTGTTTCCCCTCCTATGCCTAAGCCTCTTTGGTCATATGAACTAAGCAGAGTAAAGCGTTCATAATAACAAACCACATCTGTAGAGAATGGTCTCTGGGTCGGAACTAGTGCCAAACCATGTAATCTTGTTACTGAGAAATGGAGTCTGCTGATCTCAAAGTGTTGGTTGGGTGTTTATATTTATGCTTGTTTTGCATGCAAAGTTAATGCTCTGTTTAATTTCTTTCAGGTCTGTTGGTACGTTTGCCCGAGCACTAGATTGCAGTAGTTCTGTCAGACAGCCAAGTTTGCACATGAGTGCTGCAGCAGCCTCTAGGGACATCACGCTGGTAAGATTTTTAAGGGGACCTTAAGTTTTTGAGAGATGCAGAATATTCACCTCAGCAATAACAGTTGGCAAAGAAAGAGGGGCAGATGGGTTGTAATTGTGGCCTGCTGTGAAGCAGATCCTGCCTTTGTAAAGGAACCCTTTATTTACATATGAAGTAACTTTTTCTGGCATTGTGCCTCCTATGATCCATCACGGATAATTCTATGAGATAATGTTTTTTGTTTTGTTTTATTAAAATCTTTTGATGACATGCTTCACAGCCCATCTCTTGCATGGGCTTAATAGCTGTCTTGAGAAGAATGCAAATGATTATCTGCATGTCTGCAATATTATAATGCTAGAATGCCACTCCTCATCACTTCCCCAACACCAGACTGTCACTGGCATCCTTGGGCAATGTCTTCTGGGGCAAAAGTCTGTGGTCAGATAAGAAATTTCAGTCGATCCAGTTCTTCTCTTTGATGAGCACCATTTTAGAGTACCTGAGGAGTGGTGACTTTGTTAATATTTTATAATCATGAATGATTCTGAGTAGATAGAGGACAGGGAAAACTTGAACTTCTTTGCTAGAGAAAGTTTAATGAAAATTTGAATAAAACTTATGAATTCTCCAGAGAACTGTTATCAAAGCCTCACCTCATAACTGGAATAATGTGAAATCATATATAGAACAAATTCTGGGATAGAACACTGTAGAATAATTATGCACGTGCACAAAACGTATGATGAAAGGCAAATAACGTCCTGATTAAAACTACAGAAATCAGGAAACAAAGCCAAGCTTTCATTTACTAATACCACTTCCTCCTTCGCAACTTGTTCTCAGCCCTTGTAAATCACAAGTTGCAGACAGTCATAACTCAGCTTTCTGAGGAGTAATTGCTGCTGGGAGTAATTCTTTTTTCCTACTCAGCTATGATGTGTGACTTGACTTGAATCGTTTTGGGGGTTTCTCGCCTTTGGGGTGGCAGCGTGCATGTGTTGCTGCTCTTAAATGTTTTTTCTTATATGCAATTTTTGTGGATTGTTTGACACAAAGAAAGTGCCTGGCTAAGCTTATTAGAAAATATACCCTTGGACCTCTGTCTTCGTGCCCCATCTGTGGAGGGTACCTAACAGGGCTGCTCAGTCCTGGGGTGAGTGGGTCTCTATCCTGTGCATTTTCTTAACAGTAGTACTACAGTGGTGGTGCTGGTGAGTAGCTAAGTAGGAATTATTCATATGGAGGGGCTCACATTCCACAAACCTTACTATTGTTAATGAATGTTACACTTGTACACTGACAATTACAGTGAGTCTGAGGTTGGAACAAGTTTTTACTGACTTTGTGTTAGGTATAGAATACTGCATCCTCAAATCTTGGTGCAGAATTTTTGTTATCGGTGTTTCACTGTTAAGCATTTTTTCCCCCTAGATGCTTGTCCTTACATTTGTCTTTCTCTTTACAATGATGTAGTTCCATGCTATGGACACTTTGCACAAAAATGTCTATGACATTTCCAAGGCAATCTCTGCGCTTGTGCCACAAGGTGGGCCAGTCCTGTGCAGAGATGAGATGGAGGAGTGGTCTGCTTCAGAGGCAAACCTCTTTGAGGAAGCACTAGAAAAATACGGAAAAGATTTCACTGACATTCAGCAAGATTTTGTAAGTATATAAAATGAGGGTCCACATGGTGACCAGTTCTGATCAGTGACAGAGCTGGTTTACAGCTTGTCTGAGCTGTGGTGTTTTTCTTCATGTTGAAGAGAAGGGCTTTGAACTGGAGCATGTGTCTTGCTGTAAATTGGGGAAAGGCAGACCTCATACTGATGACAGCCTGTTGTACAGTCAGAATTTCAAATCACAGATGATAGCTTTTCCTTTAGAGACATTTATTTAAAATCATCTGCTCCACTACAGCTGAGGGAGTATTTAGGAGAGTGTTGTGACAGCCTAACTGCAGTAGATTAATTTGTGTTTGAAGGAGAATAAGTACTGGGCCTTCTGAAACATGAAAATGTAGTCACTTTTACAATGTGATTTCAGAAAGGGCCTTTTGAAAGTTTGAAAAAGGAATCTTGGGCATCCAAGGGAAGTGTCCTGTAGTTTGGCCAAAGCTCCACCCTAGGTGCTCAGCCTGCAGATTGAATGGAGCACTGTAAAGAGAGCCAAGTTTCACTGTATCGCTGTTCGAGTCCTTGGGAACAAAACAAGTAGTTTGTGTTGCTTGTCCCATGCTCTGTTCTTTCAGACAGAGGGTCTTGGAAACAGCACAACACTCTCTGTGGTCCCGCAGAAATCCTCGTGCTTCTCACGCAGAGAAAAGAGCTGGCAGGGCACAATTCTGTTAGTAGATATTACTTTTCTTTTTTTTAATGGGCCAGCTCCATAGAAGCCAAGCAAATCAGAACTGTGCTACTGTAGTTGTGGCTCTTGCTCGAGTCTTTGCTGCTCAAGCAGAGAGTCTGAGCCAACGGGCTCCCTTCCGCATTGTGCCTCTCTTGAATGGTTTACTGTGGAGCCAATGCAGCATGAAGATTTACCTGTAACCTGCTCTACTTCTACACTGAAAGCACCATTTTTTTGAAAGGGCATTTAATTTAACATGGGTCCCATGTGCATCTAATGCCCTTAGGAGATTTAGACACTGATTGCCTTTTTTTGTTACGAGGGTTAGTAGTCACAAGACTCTGTTATAAACTGTCTGTCAAAGGAATCCTGTGAATTTCATAGAGGCTGTGTGCCAGCTCCCTGGAATGACTGCTGCTTTTCCTTTATGTCCCTAGCTCCCATGGAAGTCCTTAACAAGCATAATAGAATATTACTATATGTGGAAAACTACAGACAGATACGTTCAGCAGGTAAGAGTCAGAACCACCTCTTTCCTTCTAACAGAAGATGTTTTTCTTGCCTTGGAAACCAAGCATTGTTGCTTTATTCTACCCCTTGGGGCTGAGCCTTTCCAATAGATGGGTTCTGTTATGATCTGAAGCACTGAACAATCTCTTGTCACTAAACTCATCAGCCGTTCCGTAGATACAAACATGTAGCATTGGCATTTTGCTTTCTTCTATGTTTGCTGCTACTTTATTTATCTGGAGCTTTCAAATGTCTGTTTTGGAATTTAGCAGTTTGAGGAAGGGAATATGGTTAATTTCTGCCTGTAGAATTCAAGGTCAGGATTAACTTCAGTGTTGACTTTTTATTGGAGGGGTGGGCAGTTGCTGTACAACAGGCACCCATGCTAATTCTCCACCTCCGCCTGCCCATGACTTTTGATTGCAGGTGCATGGAGGATCCCCCATCCTCCCCATGTGAGTAAAGTATTTGTCTGGGAAGCGTTGATGGCTCAAATTCCCAGACTTGTTATACTTGAGAATCAACTTTGACTAGTGTTTGCAATAATTTTTTATCTCTTTATCTTTTATCATTTATTTTATTTTAATAATTAATAAATTATTATTTTTTATCTTGTTTAAATACTAAGGATGCTTGGTCCCTTAAAGAAAGCACAATGCAAGCAGCATACAAAATGTTGCAGAGTATCAGTTGCTGAAAACTACTTATAATATTTAATGGGAAATTAATTAAAGAAGGGAGAGATATGTAATGGATTTTTTGTTATAATTATCAGCATTTATGTTTAGGCACCTATTTGAAGTATTAGAAAAAGTGAAGTTATAAAAATGTCCTGCCTTAACTTGCTTCATTGGAAATTCAGCCTGGGATAAAGACTAGTTGCCTGAGGCATTGACCAATACTTGGCATGTGCTATATTTGGGCACCTTGGTCTGTAATGTGATTTTTACCATATTCTTTCTGGTTGGAACACTGTTTAAATTACAGCAGGATCTTCAGGACAAATGAGAACTTTTTTGCATCAATTCTGTATTACTTTTTAAAAAAATACTAACTACGTCCTCATTGCAATATTTCCCCAAGTTCATTCTTTGTTTGAAACTTTTCTTTCTGGTAAGGAAATGGGTGGTAGGAAGGTGGGATGATGATGGAAGCTGGCATGGGGGGGAAAAAGGGTGCTGGAGAAATGAGGTCATGGTCTTTCCTTCCCCATTGTGAACTGTGTATATCATTGATATAGTGAGTGCTGCTATACTGTCTGAGTTCAGCCGTTCAGGAGATGATAGCTGAGTGCACTCAGCCTGTACTACACTCAATATTTGCGCTCAGAGGAATCCATTTATCTTCTTCCCTGCATCTTCTATCTCACCTCACTTCTTTTAGTGATAAAAATCCATCTAGCAAGATGGTAGGTATCAGAAAAAGCGAGGAAAGTTCTTTTATGAGTCAGTGAAAACTAGAATCTTAGGCTGTTGCATGAAAATGTCACCCCTGTGCAGTCAGACCAGCAAACAATAGTAGGAATTCTTGGGAAAGGTTAAACCAAAAAGCATCTCCATACTGCTCAGAAAGTCCACCATACATTTACAATGATGAAGTTCTGTTTCTGCCCATCTTGAGGTATGTAACAATGGTGGTGGTGGGAATAAGGGGTAGGGAGCAGGTTCTTTGGTGTTCACTCTTGGATACTGTAGGAGGCAGATTGGAATAGTGTCCCAGGTGTTTGCTTCCAGACCTATGTGCTGGGAAGGCAAAACATCTGGAGAAACTGTGCCTTGATTAGGAAATGGTTAAATTCTTTTGCTTTTTCCACTTTATTGAACTTTCTTATTACATAGACAAAATTGCAGAGGGGATAGTTGCATGAAAGATTTTGAGTATTTGTTTTTGCAGCAATTAAAAAACCCAGCAAACCTACAGTTTCTCATACTGTTTTGCTATATTCCTATGCAGTGGGTTTTCTGTCATGGTTATACTGTACCTTACATGTGCTGCCCAGCAGTGTACCAGGGAGTGGGATTTGGGGAAAACTTCTAATTAGAGGCTCTGCACTTAGGAGATAGTATGAGTATAAGCCGGACAGGTAGAAATTGCAGTACAGAGATATTACATCAATTAAGTCTGAACTGAGCTGAAGACCTCATCTCAAGTTCCTAGCTTGTACAAGCAAATAATACTATTAAACATTTATAAAAAACCTGGGAGAGCTATCTGTATATCACCACAAAGAAAGTATAGGAAGTTGTAGTTGAAATAATGGTGTGTTAAATTTATATTTTACTTGATGTGTGCAAAGTCTTTGGCAAAGTACATCCCTCACCACTTTTTCCATCTGTTTCTTAATAGTGTTTTGTCTGTGTAGATTCTTTCCTTAGTCTAATACCGCAAAACGGTTCTGGGCCTAACGGTATTTTTGTACATAAGATACTGAAAATGTGTTAAGTAAGGATATGAAAAGTGTGCATCCTGAGCTGTTTAACTTTCACTTGCCCTCCTTGTAAGAGGATGATTAAATTATATTCCAAGGCTGCATGTTATTGTCTTTAAAAAAAATACTGATAACTTGCTCATTCTTGTAGAATCTGTGGCTGAATGAACATAAAAACATCCATTTAAACTGTCTATTTCTGTGAGTTAAAAAACATAGTAATGAAGTTTTTTGTCATCAGCCAATTGCCTGCTTTGATGAAAACGTTAGCTGGGAACTGTTTACATCCTTCTGTGTTTCCTTTGAGACTTTCTTGGAGCAAGAATGCACTGTCATAATCCTGAAGCAGAAATCCATCTGTTTCTTGCCATTGAGGAAGCTAAATTGTGAGTTGGCTTCAACAGAAGTCCCTTTCGCAGAACTGAACAATAAGATATACTTACGCTTGGTATACCAGAGATCAAAAGTGCTTAATACAGCACTTCCTTGCCTTGTGAGTAGGACACTGTGATTGAGATACATGCAAATTGATTTGCTTTGGAGCATACACTTGGTTCTTTTATTCAGTAATTTTTATTTGGCTTCAGCTATACTGTGCTTTTGAAGGTTACCAGCATAATTAGGAGTTCAATCATTTCAAGAGGAGGACTGACCCTCCAAGAACAGAACTGCTAGAAGGAGAAATTCTACTGCAATGTCAACGCAGAATTTGTGGTCTGATGTAGGCTCCTGAATGTCTGTCCAAAGTGATCCCAAGAGTTGTCCTGTCAAAGTCACCCTTTCAGAGTTGTCCTGACGAAAAGGAGGGAGATGCATTCCAAATTCAGTATCCCGTGTGTTCTTTGAATGCATCCTTTTCTTGAGACAGATTTCCTGTGTCAATTCACAAGGGCATATATTTCTGATTCAGAAAGGTTTGAAATGGCATCCACTGAGTAACTGCTGTTTGGTGGCTTCCCCCAGCTATTTGAAAACCCTTCAAGAGTTGATGCAATGTTTGGATATGCCTACGTTTTCATTAAAAGTAAAGGTTGCATTGTTACGTAGTTGTGAATTCCAGGGTGATCCCCCCACCCAAGATCTTTAAATGTTTCTACTGGTTTGCATATTATGAGGGGAAGTCCTGAAAACTTTAAAATACAACACTTTCCAACTGTTGAGATGCAGTTGAGAAGAACTCGGGACATGGCAGTAGCAGATGACTGAATTAGTCATATGCTTTCTGAGAGTTGAAGGCTTTAATTTACTTTTTGCATTTTTATTTGTGCTTGAGGAGCATGTAACTCCAAGAAGATGATCAAATATTATCAATTTCTACTGTTCTGTTTCTTATATGGAACTGCCACTAGAAAAGTGTAGGAGGAATAGACAGTGAAAAACAGTTTTAATGTATGTGTAGTGCTGAAGATACTGGAGAAAGTGGAAGTGCCCTTACAGTTGACTGCATGAGGTAGGGAGCTTAAAGGAGGGAGCTCTGGGTAAATAGTGATGTGGATAGAAAACGTCTTTATTAAGCCTTTTTTGTACCTAGCCAAGAGCTGCGAGTGACATCTTAATGTACTAGCCTTCATAAAGTACTGTGTTGCTAGCAAAGTAGAAATAACATCACAGAAATGTTTTTCCACATACGTAGGACGTTTTATCCCCAAACACCTCCTGTTAAGCCTACAGTAACATGGAACTATGGCGGTTTTGGCAAGCAAGTGACAGGGACTGTAGGTACCACACATCACTGCTGAGATGTGTTGCTGGAGCACAAGCAGCTGGAAACACTTCTCCCAAATGCATCACGGACTAATTACCTTTTCTGTCCCATCACCCCTGCTTCCCAGCAGCACTTGTATGTTCAGAGGTTTGAAAAAGAATAAACAGTGGGAAAGTTCTCTAAATCCAGAAAATGCCATTTACCTTCCCTATCATCAACTAATAAAGGCTTAATATTTGAGGATGTTTGAGGCGTCCCCATGCTGTCTACTAACCCAATTCTTGCGTTGTAGACCTTGAAATATTCCCTGTGTTCCTGGATTTCTTCTGTAACTTCCTTAAGTGTTCACTCTTTAGAAAATTACAATAAATATTTGCTCTGATACATCACATATTGTAAAACTCTTTCAGGCTCAGTGGGTAGAATGGAAGATATCAAATCTAGGGAGAGGATATGTAAAGGACAGATGTTTGTACCTACTTGAATGTACAGTGCTTAGGATTTTAATCCCTTGGTCCTTGTTGGATAGACAAGTTGGTAATATCTCCCTTTCATAGGTGGGGAAAATATGATGAGGTAAATATGAGGATATACTTAAGTTGTGCATATATAAATAACTCAAAGACAAAAGATTTCATTTAGGCCAAACTACTAGAAAAAGTTAGAAATGTTCAGGGTGTTGGGTTTTTTGGGGGGGTTTGGGGTTTTTTTTTTGTGGATGAGGACATTCATAACTACATCAGACAACATAAAAAATTTATAGTGTAAATACGCTTCAGGCACAAATCAATAACTGGCAAAGGACCTAGCAAAGCACTTTCTCTGTGAAGGGATTATTCTGAAATTGTGCATGACTACATTTCAGGCACCTTTCTTTTGTACCTTCTGGTATCAGTCACTGTTGGAAAACAGGAAACTCATCATATCTGGTCTATTGATTGCCCACAGCCACAAGTACTTAGTGCAGACCTCTTCTTATCCAGTACATTGTGATACCTTCTAAAAACCATTTTCCTGGTATACTAGTTCGTAATAAAGGCGTATGCCGTATGTCATGCTCTGCGCTGATCCCCAGGCAGCTGTAGGAGAGGAGGGTATCGCTAGGTCCAGGTGACTTATGGCAGTTGTTAGCTCAGAGCTCACACCATGGTCATCAGTCACACAGAAGATCTGTGGTGTAAGGTTAACATTCATCACCAGTTTACTAAAATGTTGCTTAATACCCTAAATTAACCATGTCTCCAAGGCAAATGACTTTATATTGTGGATAGTAGAATATTTCAGCTGCTGGTAATGCTTTGTACTTGCATGAAGCTTTTGCATTCATAGATTTCCAAAACTGTCATAACATAATGACTCTAGATAGTCCCCTTGGGAGCTTTTGTCAAGAAAACTGCAGCTTTTTTCCCCCCACAATCTAGAAATCTAGTGGAAATTAAAAAACAAAGCAAAACAAAAAAAACCACTGAACAGTTCTCTACCACTGGAAGTTCCCTGAATTTCCTGCTTAGGTCTCAAGGAAATAAGGTTCTGGCACAAGGTTCATCAAGCAGTATTTTAAGCTGTTAAACAGTATCTGATGTTGGACTTCCTTGTAATTCCTGGGGAGAGTATGAGCTCCGTGGCTGTTGATCTGCTGATGTAACTGCCCATGGTAGTCCGTGCCTGGGGAAGGAAGACCCAGTTTTCAGTCCAGGTTGTGGGTGGAACAGCCTCCAGTTCATGAGCAGAAAGGCACATGAGCGTGCATTTTGTGGAAGGATGATTTTTTTGGGTAGTGTCTTTCTGGAAGGTAGAGGAGGATTTCTGATGCTGTTTGGAGAACCATTGTCACAGCACTTTTTGAGGCCCATCATTGGATGCTTTGGTTTCTTAAATAAAAAGGCTTGGGTAGGGTGGTTTGAAAATGTTCAACTTCGAATTTGTGGTTTGTATTTAGAGGGAGACCCTCTTTAGTTCCATCACCAGTTGCTAGCAAAATGTGTGTTATTGATTCCTCCAAGTCTGTAGGATTGATAAGGGTTGTCTCCACAAAGTCTTCATTTGGGTTTTCTTGAGGATAGTTTTCAGGTAGCTGTTCTTGTTCTAGATGAGATTTAACAGACGCAGTCTGGGAAACTTGTCTACACCAGCAGAAAGAAGTCAGCTTTTGGATGCAGCTCTCTGAAGGTGTACCCGTAGTCTCAGGATAACTTCCAGAAGTTCTATTTTCTCAGTCCTTGTTCCCTTGCCTGACAACTCCATTCTTTGATTACTAAGATAGCTTGACTTCTATTTGCAGGAAAAGGGAAGAGGGGAATTCTTTAGGAGTCTAGAGAGCTTTGGCGAGGAAAGACTGTCAAATGGAAAACTGTTGCTTAAGACTGTCCCTCTGATCAAAGCAAGCTTTATGCTTACACGAAACTTTTACTTTGTTGTTTCTGTGTGTGTCCATTGTGTCCCTGTAAAAAGGATTTTTATGTTTGTCCAGTTCCTTAGTGACACAGTCTTCAATTTTATTCCATTTTTGGTGCTTCCTGTTTCTATGAAGATACTGACTAGCTTTACAATTATTTTCCTAGACTGTGCCTTGAGGCTGCTGCATAGAAAACATTAAGCTAATCTGTTTGTCTAGAGTATCACCATGCTGTTGGTTTGTCTGGAAAACATTGTCGTGGCTTTATGCAGACCACTGTTACCAGCATGGATGTTGAAGAGCGTGGGCCCAGCTTTGAGCAGCAGGTTGGACTAGAAGCTCCAGAAGTTCACGCTAAATTAATTTAGCTTATGCAATAAGGAGAAAACTTGAACCTCAGAATGTTTCTTTTACTTCTGCAACAGTTTTGAGTTGAGCTCTTGGCCTTTTTAACTTTTAATGAAAATCTCCTGTGTCACTCAGTCTTCAAAAGTGAGGACTATCAACAAAAAAAATCCTCCTTCAAACTCTTTGAAGTTCAGCTGTAAGGAAGCTGTTGAGGAAGTATGACAGAGAAGGCGCATTGCTATATCTGTTATTGTCCAGTTGGTGAATATTATTGTGGAGAAGAAACACAAGCTGGTATGTCAGATCTTCCTCTGCAGGGGGGGGCGGGGGGGTTAAGAAGAGTTTTGGAAGGAACAATGCATGAATTTGCATTTACGTGAATGGGGATGAAAATTTTGTCCTTATAAATAGTAGATTGTCATCTCTTTGACTTTTTTGAAAAGCTGTCTACATAGTCGTTTGATGCCCGCAGTTGTTTTCAGGGGATATTTTCCTGTTGGAAACGGATTTTGTGGTAGCTGCTCAGTGAAAGGAAAACTTCCTTCTTTGTAAATAAGTGCTAAAGTTTTTACAGCTATACTTGACTCCTAAGTAAAATAGTCCTTATTTTCTTCTTATTCTAACTTTTTTTTTTTCTTTTTAAAGAAACGATTGAAAGCAGCAGAAGCGGAAAGCAAGCTAAAACAAGTGTATATACCCAACTAGTAAGTATTCTTTTGTATTGTTTTGTTTTCTATTTCATTGTAGGGAGTCTGGTGTAGCAGTTCCCATGGTCTGCCAGTATTATGTATTTGTTTTAATTACGTAATGAGAGACATAGTTAAACAAACACATCAGAGTACTATTAAATTAGGTTACCAATATAACGAACCTTCTGCTGATGCTTGAATAGGCTTGAGTTCCTTTGTATTTTAGCTGAGTTAATGCTAACCACCCTGATGCTAACAAACAACTAGGAGCCCTGTGGAAGAAAACAGAAGATAGCTGTAGTAGTTCAAAGCTGGCTAGAACAAAGCAGCAGTCCTCCCAGTATGCTTATGCCGCTGCTTATGAGTGTGTAAAAGACGAAGCCGTCCCCACACGCTGACCTTCCACTTGTGGAACACAGGGTGTTTCCTCCGTGGGCAGCCGAGGGCTTTCCCTTCGGGGCTTTCCTGCTTAGGATGCTGTGCTGTCATGTTGCTCGTTTCTTTACTGCTGTATAATGTTCTCATCCTGAAGCAAACGTTACTTATCGTCTAATTTTATTTTTGTATGGACTGGGAGTTGGGGACTTGATAGCAGGTCAGCATGGTTGTGAACAAAAGGGTAGCTATTTAACTGCTCAATAATATACCTCTTTCTCTTAATTTTTGTCATCAGTGGATCACCAATGCGTGGTTGTTTCCTAATGTCATTTATATAAAAATATTTTTTATATATATAAAAATATATATTAAAACTAACATTGTATAGGATATATAAAAATAATGTATAGATAAATATATAAAAAATCTTAGTAAAACATGTTTCTTCTATTGCATTTCCTCTGCATAACCTAAGCAACAGCTGTTATAATGTGGAACTTGAATTACCCCTGTCCTTCCTCCTTTCAACTTTCACTCCCAGATAAATTCCCATGTGTATTATCCCCAATAACTCCTTTACTCTTTTAATGCTATCTCCTTTCACATATTTATGAATTTCTACCATGTGTTCTGTTACTTAAGGTAAGACTAAGTTTTACATATTTAGCTTGCAAGACAGTCCCTTACTTCTTGGAAAAACAGAGGATCCTTGATTTCTTTTTTTCTTTGAAATATGTCGATAACTCTGAAGTGAATTTACTAAAAATTAGGTGTAATATTCAGAGTGAAGGCAAATATATTTCTTGTCATGCAATTTTTCAACAGTATTGCTTTTTGTGGATGGTGTTACTCTGCAGGGGGACACTGGACATCAAATTAAGCATGAATTCGCAATGTGATAAGCTTGTAAAGCAACAGCCAGTGTAATTTAGACTACAGATGCAAAAGAATATTGCAGACGAGAGCCTGGTAGTCTTGCTGTTGCTCTTGGATTATAATGTATGTAGGTAGGGCCTTGTATTTGAAAGGTTGTGGTGCTCATTTGATAATGACTGTCTGGAGTGGTATCTTAACCCTCAACACTGTATCTCAGCAAGATAATACTTCTTGCTATCTAGAGAATGTAATCAAATCAGCAACTTACCTCTCTACTTCAGGAAAAGACTTCTGTCTCTCTGCCTGTGTAGTTGCTATTCTTGTCTCTGGCTTTGATTTCCAGTCACAGTTGGTTTTTGTGAGTGTTATACCTTAACTTACATATTAATTGATAAAATGGGTGTCAAATTTTTCTCTTCCTTAAATATCCATCTGTGTCAGGAAAAGTAGCAATTGCGCACATGACTTATTTAATCCTGCATGAATGCTTCTGCTGCTTTTTTGCTATTAATACCTCCAAATGCGGCAACAATTAAGTATTTCTAAGATTTTTTTTATTATTTCTACTGAAGTTTCAGTACAAGGTCTGGCACATAGGGAGTGTATTGCATCTACATTATCTTTTGACCCAGAAGAAGATTATATTCTTGGCTTGTAATAGCAATACATGGCGTAGGGATCTAAATATCGATGTTATTGATTTGTCCTTATCGTGTTACTGAGCCCATTCCTGTTTCGAGGCTTGAACCATAATGATCCACTTGTCACCTCGAAAATAAATTACTTGATGTAGGCTGTCACAAGACCTACACAGAAGTGTATCAGCTGACTGAGTGAAACCTATTCTAACAATAACTGGTGTAAAATTGTTTGCAAGGAGAGACCCCAGAGGATATCAGACTCAAACAATTTTATCCTGGC
>JAVJGG010000090.1:36164769-36206648 GCA_035590195.1 Aviceda cuculoides
CCCCCCCCCCCCCCCCCCTTTTTTTTTTCCTTCTGGATGTCTTCCACTGACAGGACTCTCGTTTGTTCCTGCGATGTTAATAGGAAAATCTAGGGAGTGGGGAGGAAAATATTAAGAAAAACAGTAGAAGTTGTCTTCAAAGGTTATTTCTCATGTCACATACATACTATACAGTGAAAAATAACAGCTCTATGTGAAGATTTAGAGTTGGTATTTTTTAACGTGAGACTGTGCCCCAAATTTATAATCTTGGTAACTGAAGCATGGAGAGTCATACAGGTGATTGATGTGAGGTTATCAGGTCCTAAACCAATGTCTTAGATACTGGAAAAACATTTCTGTCCCAGATATTAGACAAACATTTCTGTGTTCTTCCAAGAACAACCCTGGTTTTGGGACAGACATCTGTAGGTGATGTGACCGAACCCAATGTTTGTGTGCATGGCTTTGTTATGTATCCCTTAAGTTGAAAAGCACAAATGTGCTTTCCTGGCGAAAGGAAAAAGTATAAAATCAGTTGAGTTCTGCATTCAGGAAATACAGAAAAAAAAAAAAAAAATCTTGTTTTCTGTAGCAATTTCTCCGTCAGTGGGGAATAGTGTTAAAGCAGCAGCAGAAGCCTGAGTGCACAGAGATTCCATGTTCTCACATGCTTCATCCTGTCATCCACAAGCCTCAATGCAGGGCTCAGAGACCTTTCTTGTTGCAGATGTAGTCTCACAGTCTCTTTCTTCTTTTGGTGTGTACCCAAAGATATTCTTCCAGCTGTTGTGGAAGTCATATTCTGGTTTTACTTATCTTATGGGCATCATATGTGCTAGTTACTTGCTTCTTTGTGATGACGATCTGGTTGTGTAGCTGGTGCTTCTTGGGATTAGGACATCTGCAAATCATGAAGGCTGGGACATACAATTTTGTGTGGCTTTTCTCTCTTTTGCTTTCATCTAAGTGATACCAGAAGGGCTAAGAACAGAAAGGGAAGAAGAAAGTGCTCCATACAATCCCCAGTCTCCAAAATGTATTGATGTAAAATGTAAATTTTAAATGTACATCTGTAAATGTAAATGAATGCATTCTACTTACAGTATTTTATCTGAGAATCTCAAAGTGCTTTTACAAGCTGCAAATACTGCCTTGCAAACATTTGTAAAGTAGGGGAATAATATTCTCCCTACCCTGCTTCTTTTTTTAAGTGAATAGGGAAACCGGAGGAATAGGTCAAAGCTTTGAATGACTACGAGGGGCAACTGCTTAACAAGCTGAAGATAATTCTATTGTCTGTTTCTTGGTTGTCCTCTGCCTGAGGAACAAGACTTTTTTCCTTCCCTGTTTAGTTGTGCAGAGGTACATTGCAGCATGGAAAGCTTTCACTTTTTTGTAGCTGTGCTAGTTAAAATGGTGATCTTCAACATTTTGTTGGAGAAAGCTTCTCATTTTCAAAAAGCATTGTTTAGCAGTCATTAGACCTGTTCTTAGAAGTGGGTATTTACAGTAGCCTGGAGAGTTGTGATGAGAGCTCACTTCTCTTTTGTCTGGATAAGGAATCCAGACACTTGCATTAGATGCCTAGAGGTAGATGGCACAAGCCTTCCTTATGAAGGGTTTTAAATTGTTTTTATTTCTGAGGCTTTATTTCTTAATTGTTCTGTTGCATCTGGCACCACTATGGTTTTTTCAATAACAGGAAACATTCACTGATGGTTTTAAGTTTATAGTTATTTTTAACAACTAAAATTTTATCACTGCGCTGTGGGTCAAGTGCTAGTCTGTCATATAGCGAACAGATTTCAGTGTTCTGCGTGGCTCAGGATTATATTCAGGTCGGGTTTTTTGGGGCGGGGGCCTTGGTCCATGATGGCTGGCTTCCAGTACCTCCTTTCTGCATGTGCTTTATCACCTTAATCTCTTCAGCTGAGACTGATCTCCTGCAGAATGCAGCCCAGAAATCTGCACTTCGTGATCCATGTTCTAGCATAATTGACTGCTCCACTGCAGTTGAAACCCATTTAAAAGATTTCCATTCTTGATATAAGAACTGGAAATGATAGTTTACTGCACCATCAGTATTCTCACTACCTTATTTGCATCTTTCACTTCAGCTTCATTAATTGCTTAATGATTCATCCAGTTAGTCATCTAATTCTTTTGTTAATAGCTGTAGCAGGCTTTGGTAATATCAAACAAGTTTAATTAACATGTCAACAATTAAGAGCTTTTTGCTTCTTATATGATGAAAACATTAGCTGCCTAAATTTTATTGTTACTGCCACTGTGAAACTTGACCTTACCTTTGGAGTAGGACACTTTCTGGTGCTTGTTGCAGCTACATTAATTGCAGTGTTCCAAAATCCTGAAGTGAAGTTATTGCCCCAACTACAGCATGTTACTCCTGGTGATCAGTGTGATTTGGCGATCAGCTTTCACCCATGCATCCCTTTCACTCGTGTTTGAAATGCAAGTTTGATAAGGGTTGTAGAGAGGACAAGGGAGTCAGGCCATCGCCCTCTTTTCTGCACAGGATCTTAGTGCTTTGGATGCGCACGCCAATGCATGCGGTCTTGTTCTCAACTTACTGTTTACAACCAGACACGTCAGGGTTTACCCGTATGCTGCTCAAAAAAACCCAAAACCTTTTTGTGTGCTTTACTGATGGATTTCAGACTTCTTTACCACCTTTTTCGGAGGATAAATCAATGTATAGAAGGGAAGCAATGTGCCTGGTGTTGAGCTGTAAGACCTTAGTTTTCTTTACTTCAGTCTTTTGCTCTGTCTGTTGAGCAACGCTGCTTGTAACAGTGTGCATCTGTGAAGACTGTTTGTTTTGCAGCATCTTGGTAATGTTTGCTCTTGGGGTTTGCTAGTGACTCATTGGCAAAAGTTCTTTTGCAGCAGGTTACTATAGTGACATCCCAGAGCAAAATGCTGGGTAGCGTGAATGTACCCTCTTTCAACTTTCCCTTTGTTAAATGTGTCTGCAGATCTCCTGCCATCTGTGGTGTCAGAACTTTGTGCCATTCTAATAAGCACCCCGAAACACTTTAATCTTTGTAAGAGCTGGGCAAATTAATAAGCAAAAGGAGATGAAAACCTAATCAGGCTTGTTAATCTAAATGCCTTTATGGGTTTTTTCTCTTCTCTTTCGGGCTTTGTATGGGCTGCTCAGTGTACTGAAGGAACAAACTATTTACAGTGTTTCTGTGCCATTTAGCCTCCTAAGCTTTCTCTTCTGCAGAAAGGCCCTAAACTTTACAGCAAGGAGCACCATCAGAATGCTATCGGAAGTTTTTCCTGGACTGGGCAAATACTCTCTTACCTCCTTATGCAACATATATGTGGTTCTTGTGGGTCGTTCACAGGAGAATCTATTTTATCTGTATAGAAATGGAGCTTCACTGAGCTCTGTATCTCAGTGCCTGATTGGACGTTTTCAGATGAGGAGAAGGATGACCTGGCTCCTAGGGCAGCGTAAGCTTTCCAGTGGTGTTTGGGTTTGTTCTGGAGCTGGGAGGGACAGTTGTCTTCAGAATTCAGTCATTTGGAACTCCTTTGCTTTCAGGGGTCATTGCTGAGAACATGAAACTTGATATTGATGTCCCATTAGAAAGAAATTAATTTGGCCATACTCCCACAGTGCTGTTTTTGCAGCACTAGCCAGGGTGAAAAGTACTAAGTATTCTGGGTCACTGAAAACGCTGACTCCTGTGTCAGTGTGCAACTGATGTGTAAGAAAATGTGTTTTCAGAAAGCCATTTAAAGATAACTTCTTGAATGAATGGATTCCAAATCATGGGTTTATAGTTGGAAGCAAAAGCAATATGCCCACTCCCTTTGATCTTCAGGTAAGAGAATATGAGGGAAATGTAATCAGCACTACAGTTTGGGCTTATGTTCAAAAGTTGGCACTGAAGGCTGCCTGCTTTTTGTTGCTTCTATAAGCTGAGCTCCTAACAGCACCTGGGAGTTCTTGCGTGTTTTATAAGCTCCTTGTGTATTCCTGTGTGAAACTTCTTGTGTGACTTCTCCCATCTTCCTCCACTCCCCAGAAGTCCTGTCCCTGCAATATCGATTCCCTGTCCTTCTTGTTCCCTCCTATGCCAAGGATTTTTTGAATGCCTCATTTTCCCCCTCAGACACCTCTTCCTCCGCGGAGATTTTGTACTATTCCATACTGCTCTCTATGCCAAGGTTTTGTTTGCCCTTTCATTCTCAGCTCCTGCCAGTAGCTTTTTTTTTTTTCTTTTTTTCCCCTTGAGTCAACATTTTTAAGAGAGTATAGGGATGAGCTGAGGTAATTCAAATGTTGTTATATTAGAATGTATTAGTGACAGCCATCAATGCATTTCTTGCTGTATGGATGTTAGGCTTTCAGACTTCTTCCATTTAGTAGAAACCTAAGTGCTTTCTTTTAGAAGCACAGACCATTGTTTAAGACTCACCAGAAGGCTCATATTTATGAAAATCTCTGTGTGTATGCTATGTCCAAAGATTTTGTTCAATGTGTGTGTTGGGTATGCTTGTTCAAATTGTGGCTACATGATGCAAACCTTTGCAGTAAGACAACATGGAAATATTTGTGACTGCAGTCTAGGGTTATATTTCCCTCAATAAGGCAGGGCTTGCCCCTTTCTCTGCCTACCTCTCCTGCTCTGTCCCCCAACCTTCTTTTTGGAGTTTTAAGTAAAATATCCCTCATGTTGAAGACTGAGAGAGATCTATAGGTGAGATCTTTTTGTCACCTAGATTAGAATGTTGAAGATTCTATGGCAGATAGATAGTCTTCATGTTGAAGACTGAGAGAGATCTATAGGTGAGATCTTTTTGTCACCTAGATTAGAATGTCTGGGATAGTAAGATACCTACCTGCCTCACTGGTTTATTGTTCTTAAATGGTTTTGGACTCTTGAAAATGGCATCTAACTATTATAGTTATTTTTATTATTGGTGTTACTTAAATATTACCGAAGACAGGGTGTTCATGGAAGTCAGATTGCTGGTAAGTACAGCTTGTTCTGGAAGCCAGATGATGAATGAAATTTAAATCTTCAAATGTTTTGGGCCATACTTTTGAAAGTCAAGTAGGAAATTGCATGCCTCAATTAATGTTTGTCCTCCTCTTTGCTTTGTGTTTTAAGTAACAAGCCAAACCCCAACCAGATCAATGTAAATAATGTCAAACCAGGAGTGGTAAATGGTACTGGAGTACAGGCACAGAACACGGGAGCAGGACGGGCCTGTGAAAGCTGTTATAGTAAGTGACACGCCAGTATGGCAGTTGTGCATAGAGAGTGCGAGTGCGGTGTTGCAAGGAACAGGAAAGTCAAAGCTGTGTTGTGGTGGGGGGTGTGAGACAAGGCTTTGGAAGGGTGCGGGGATGGAATTTGACATAGCAGCATTTAAGCAAAGCTTTTCCTTTTTTTCCTTTTTTTTTTTTTAGTTACTGGTGTTACATTTGTAAATAGAATTATGAAGTATTAAAGGGAGAGTTAGTAAATGTCTTACGTAATTGGAGGTAGCTATTGAGTAAAGACTTAAATCGCCAAGGTGTGAATTTGACAATTTTTTCATAATTTTTTAGTAGATATCAAAATACATTATGTCATTGTATTTGGTTTGCTGCCTGATATTAATATACTGAGTTCTAATGATTGTGCTTCTTTATGGGGAGCCTTTAGAGATACTGGAATGTAGGACTGTATGAGAAGTCAAGTCACAGATTTCGTACATTCTTTAGTCATAAAATTAATGTATGGGGAGTTCTTGAAGACAATCTTCCCTCTCTCCCATGCTCTGCAGAAATTGTTGTCTACCACTCTTGCAAAACGAAAGCTTTCAGTTTCATTGGCAGGAAATTTTCCCACCCTACTAGTTGTTTTTTTCTGTTCATGTTTTAAAAGGGGTTTATATGTGTAATTAATTCTGCTGAAATCACAAGTATGTTTAACAGTGGTGATAACAGTGAAGCATCATCAGTTTTTTAAGGTTTGTTTGAGCTTTGCACTGTCTTTGTGTGGGTTTTCTTTTGTGATGATTTTGAAGAGAATAAGCTCTGAAAAGTGATCCTGTTAAAGGATATATATAATTTCCACCTTTGTTATCTCTAGCCACACAGTCTTACCAGTGGTATTCTTGGGGTCCCCCTAACATGCAGTGTCGCCTCTGTGCATCCTGTTGGACGTACTGGAAGAAATACGGTGGCTTGAAAATGCCAACACGGTTAGATGGGGAGAGGCCAGGACCAAACCGCAATAATTTGGTAGGTATCTGCAAAGCAGACTGCTTGGTGCTCTTGTCTGGAAAGCTAGGTGCCATGATATCTAGCTAGTTCTTCACTGTTCTTAAATATTTAACAAAAAAAGAATGCCTTCAGCCTCCATTGTTGTCCTTGGGTTTGGTATTTCATGTCTTGCAAAAGTTGCATGCTAACTTTGGCTATAAGTAATATGTTGCTAAGTAGTGCCCTGAGGAAAAAAACATCATTTGTTTAGCAAACTAGCCATCAAATGCATGCGTTAACTTAATGAAGATGGAAAAAACTGAAATGCTAGCCAGTGTTTCTGGTATTCAGTTTCCATGATTTTTGCTGTAGGGGGGAGAACTTTTTTTTTCCCATAGAGGAATTCATTATTTTGTGAAACCTGTTCCCTTTCCCAAGGCACATTCAGAATTAGATACCCCAAATAGTTAGTGGCTTTTTAGAGATCCCCCCCCCCCCTTTTTTTTTTTTTTTTAATTAAACCTCCTTCATTTTGGATAGGTTTGAGTAAGCATTGTATAGGCTTCTTCTGTTCAATTTTTCCTCTTTTATTTAAAAACCAAAATTCTCAGAATTTTCATTAATTTGGTGGAAGTTTGATCTGGAAGCATCATACATTGAGCTGATTGGAAAAAGCAGCTGTATCCCATAGACGGAAGGAAGGATAGTGCACGTTGAACTTTGGTCTTAGATTCCTATTTCTTTCCTCTCTCCTAGTCCTTGCTATCATACCCTTTCTATTGTATTTCTTTAATTTAACCTCTGTCCTTTCCAGGTGTTTGTTTGCCCTCTGAAGCTACCTAATTGCTGAGATAACTGCCAGGTTTTATCAGCCTTATACCTCTTTCTTGTTAATTAAAAAGTATGTAAATAGTTAGAGAGGGGAAAGCCTTGTTCTCCCCAAACTTGCATTATTTTATTGGTTGACTTAGTTGCTTTTAATGAAGAAGATACTGCTTTGGCTCTGTAGTCAATAAATGTCTTTCAGTAGTATTCTTTATTACATGCAGTGAATATTTGACAACTCTGTAAATGCATTCATTGAGTTCCAAGTAAGAATTAAAACAAATTCTTGCAACTTTGAGACAAAAGCATTCTTTTGAATACTGTAAGTTTACTTTGGGAAATGAGTTTGTGAGGTATATTTTAGCCATACAGTTACTTTCTGATTTTCCTCTCCCTCTTACAAATGATTTGTTATGAGGAGTTTGCACTGTATGTCCAGAGGAAGTATAAGCACCCAAAGGTGGAGAGTCTTTGTTGACTCTATAAGTACTAAATCATGTGATAGTATCAGGTAAGTCCTTCAGGTCTGCCTTTTGGATCCCTCCTTTAAAACTTCGGACAGCACAGAAGTAAATACTTCTCTGTGGAGAAAAAATGTTTACCTTTGTTTTATCCTTTGATATTTTGGAAGAAAATTCCAAATATGGATGGGTAAGATTTGGGAAATGGGGAATAGCTGGGCTGAAAATATTTTCATCTGTAATACTGTTTCTGTTCTTAGGCCTGTGAATCAGTAGTTGAAAGTGATTTTTATATGATATTATTTCTCTTCTTTAAAACCATACTTTCTAATAATAATTTTTTAGAAACTGTATTTATTTTTCTTTCTGTTTAGAGTCCTCATGGTGTGCCAGTACGAAACAGTGGGAGTCCCAAGTTTGCTATGAAGACACGACAGGCTTTCTATCTCCATACAACAAAACTGACAAGAATTGCCAGACGTTTATGTCGAGATATCTTGCGCCCTTGGCATGCTGCAAGACATCCCTATCTGCCTATTAACAGCGCAGCAATCAAAGCAGAATGTGAGTGCTGATGCAGCTGGGACCTACTCTGGGACCTACTTGCAAAGGAACCCTTTGAGATTCCTTTCCTATAAAGTTTGAGTTGCAACTTCTTGAGATGTTCTTTTGCATGTAGCTACTGGTTTCCCAAATCTAGCTCTACTTGCAGAGCATTCCAACTGAATGTAGGCTAGACAAATAACTTTGAAAATTCATGAGTTGTTTGTTCTAAAATATTCATGTTTGCTATTACATTTAGCTTTCTCCTGCATTTGTGTCCTGTTGCCAAGATATGCTTGCAAACTGTAAAATTTCTTTTAATTTGAAAGCTCTTTCAGGACACTTTAGTTATTCACTTAGTTTTGCTATATCTAAATGTTTTTACCCTCTAACCATTTTTCTTTGTTTTACAGGCACAGCACGTTTACCTGAGGCATCAGAAAACCCATTGCTATTAAAGCAAGTGGTTCGAAAGCCTTTAGAAGCAGTACTCCGGTATTTAGGTATTAAAACCAAACAACACCAAACACAAAAAACCCCAACCAAACAAAAAACCCTACTAGCTAATTCTGCTAACCGTTTCTTTTTCCATTTGGTTCTGGATTTAGATGCTGGTTCTGGATTAAAAAAGAGAACATGAAAACCTCCCCGTGAACTTGTCCTTTTTACTACTTAATTTGACAGACCTAGTGGCTCAGCAGTCCACTCTGGGCCTATGGAGCTGTATCAGAAATTTCAAGTGAAGGGTGGAATGTGTTTGCTGTGGCTTCTGATGTATGTGGGGATAAGTTACCATCTGCTAATGGAGGCATAAACATAATGTTTTGGGAACAATTGGTCAGTCCACTGTTGCAATTTTTGCACTGTCTGGAGGCAGTTCCTACAGTTGGGTCCTCCAAGAAGCCTCTTGGGTTTAGGATAGCACTGTGTCCCACAGCTTGTGAATCAGCTGCTGGCTGTTCTGTGCTGGAGCTAGACAAGGGGACAATACTTCCATTCTTTACTTTCTTCTCAGTTTGGGGGGGTTGTGGTGGTGTGTCCTTGTTTGTTTGGGGGTGGGGGTGGTGTTTGTTTTCTTGAGGACTTGGGCCTCATCAGCTGATCTGTGGGGGCATGCTGAGTAGCTCCCTCTGGGACCTTGGTGTAAGTTTTAGGTGCTGGAAGCATCTGAAGTGATGCTACGTGACATGCCAGCTCTGACTGCAAATGGACGCAAAATCATTTTCCCTGTTGTTGCTGGAGATACCCTGAAGACATGTCTCAGGTTGTTACAGTAGTCTAATGTGAGTCTAACCAAAGAAAGCTAGCTTGGACAGTGGTACTTTGAAGGCTTCCAGATTAAAAAGGAAATTGATTGCCTTTTTACTTTGATAAGAAACACTGGAGTTGATTTTATGTCTCTTTGAACATTTTTGTTGATGAAATATTGTAAGGCTCAAGGCTTATTAAATATTTACTGCTTCTCTGTTGAGTGTTGTACTTCTGCTGTATACTGATGAGCTACACAGATTGAGAAACCTTTGGATACCTATAGTGCAATGAAAGAAAGCCAGTAAAGGGAGAAGTTTTGCTGTTGGATAAAATCTTGCTTAAAATAGTTGTACAGAACGTAGCAATAGATTTTGAGATTTCATTAGTGCTTTGTCAGGGTCTCCATTTGACTGTTGAGCTGGGAGAAGGGAGTGAAAGAAATAGAGGGAGGCTGATGGACTGGCGAGAACATATTCTTGGAGGCTTCGTGCTCAGTGTGCTTTAAGTTACATGTTACTCAGCTGTTGGGGCTGCGAGAGAAAAACTCGGTTGAAGCTCCCGTTTGCTGTTGCTTGTAACTTTCTCAAAATCTTTTCGGTCGAACAGCGTGTGCTTGATCTCTGCCTTGGCCACAAGTTTGAATTCAGACCGTGTGTTCTTTATGGTGGTTGTTTGAATCCTCAACTTGTTTGGTCAGTTTAGAAATCATATTTTTTTACAAACCTTGCAAAACTGGCAAGGTTGTAATTTCCCCAGAGTTCAGGGGTGTTGCCTGACTGCCTAAAGATGGCTTTTAATATAGACCACCCCCAAAATGATCCCAAATTGTTGGAGAACAGTGTTTTGGAAATAGATTCAAAATTCTTTTCTTATCGGTTCTTATTTTAGGATAATATTATGACATTGGTGGTAACATCTTCAGTAGAGGTGAATTCCTAAGTATACTTAAAATGCTTTATATGAATAGCAATCTCCAGTCAAAATTATTGACTGAGATAGTTTGTATATGAGGGGTATATACTTGGTCACCTTGGAAGCTTGCAGGTTGTTTTCAGATTTATAATTCCAGTATCTTCATTAATTAAAACCACCCCACCTTTCTGTTTTACAACAGAGTCTCATCCGTGTCCTCCGAAACCAGATCCTGCAAAGAGCTTGTCCAGTTCTCTCAACAATCTGACTCCTGCTAAGTTTACGCCTGTCATTAATAATGGGTCCCCAACTATCCTGGGAAAAAGAAGTTATGAACAACACAATGGAATGGATGGTAAATATTTTTCTGCAGAATGAATATTGTCTATATAAGCTTTTTCTTCTGTCCTTTCGGTATACAAGGAGATTATTTAAAACTATAGTCCTTCATATAAATTCCAAGTTTCTTATTCTTGAGGCAGGTTATTTTTTTACTTTTTTAAAAGTCACTCGTCCCATTTCTCATTCTGGGTGAGATGTGTGATGTGTGGTGGTGCATGCACGTAAAGCTACTGTGCTAGTGGAGCTCTGCCTAGCTTGACCAACCTTGCAGATGGGATAATGAAGGAGAAACTTCCCTTCAATTTTTAAATGAGTAGTATGAAGAAAACCTTAATAGCTTTTTTCAGTGATGTTTCCTTTTTCTTTTGAGGTTTACAGCTTTTTAACCTGTAGGTAGTAGCAGTGCAGTTCCCAGGTGGCTTTGTAATGTGTGGATCACCTGGCTTTCAGCAAAGCTGCCAGAGGCTGCATGCCATTGAGAAAGGCAGGCTGCTGTTTAGCTGAGGGAAGCAGACATGCCAGATCTGGTGTGGCATAAACCTGCTCCTGCCTTGCACAGAACCAGAGCATTTGGTTTTGCTGGCCCTGTCACTGAGCACCTCTGTGCACTGGAGTTTGGGCTTCATCTCCTCAAGAATAAAAGGCATGGGGAAGGTGTTTGAAGTGGGAGTTAGATGCAGGATGTTCCTGGCATAGACTCCAGGGCTCTGTTCTGAAGAGTTGCTCTTGCCTGAGAGTGTCAGGGAAGAGAAAGTGCAGCCTTTTTTTCAGATGAGGATAAAAGGGTCTGTTCAAACGGTCTTAACGGGAGTGAGAACATGGAGGGCAGCTCTCCTTAACAGGGAAAAGGAACAGTTGTTTTAATGGTGACTCTGAGCAGGGAGAGAGATACAGAGGATCTTTCTCATTTTTTCCCTTTAATGTCAACTTTATATGTGGTTTATCTGAAATATAATTACAAAAATTTGATACCTTATTGTTTGTGTTTTAACATTAAGAACATTTTAAACTGCTGCTGTTCAGGTTGCTGATGTGATGTTTTTCTCTTTTCTGTTCACTTGTGCTCTATCAGGCAACATGAAGAAGCGCCTGTTGATGCCTAGCAGGGGTAAGACCTTGAAGCTGCGCTCAGCTTATGCTAGGAGAGTGATTTTTAGTTTCATCTGCTGGCTTGTCTGTGCTTTGTGGCTAATGAGTCTGTGTGCACCTTCTGTGTTGATGTCTAAGTGTTCCTTGGGTAACCATTTCCACCCATGGTTATGCTGCTCACCTTCCAGGCTTTTCACATGCAGACGACAAGTTGTATGACCGTGCTGAAGACATGAAGTACTATGTTCAGAATTCATTACTAATTCCTCAAGTTGACAGAACAGTTTTCTAGCAGTTTTGTGAAACTGCTGAAAGCTGTGATGGTTGGTTTGAAACTAGATGTTGTTTCACTGTTTGACTTTTAATAAGTCAGTTTCATGCGTCCAGAACTACTTTAAATTCACTTTGACCAAAAGAAATACAAGACTATTCACATCGAGTCCTAAGTTCAAGTCTATTTTCCATTGTGAGTGGACAGTCCCACTGGTGAGAGACTGTCTGTGCATTCTCTACTTGCAGTAGAAAAGGTTTTCAAAATTTCCACAGGTTAAAAATTAATCTGTTCTGACTACTGAATAGACCTCAGAAGCTTTAGTTTGTGATAATGCAAGAAACGTACATATGATGTCACTTAACCAAATTCAACAGAACAGACCAATTTTGAGTAGTTAAGATATCCAAATGTCATCGTGAAACAGGCAAAAATAAAAACTTCAGCTTATGTGTTACCATGAAATGGCCGCCACTGCATGCCCTGATGTTAAGCTTTGTGTTTAATGGCTGAGACAGTAGATGACTGTTACCAATATTTACATGCATGCATATATAAGTGCATGTGGAGAATACAGTAAGAATGAGGACAATTATCATTCTACTGTCTTGCCGTCTTTGGGGAATTTATACCTTGGTATTGTGTTGCTGAGTTTTTAATGTGCTTTTTAACTTCCGTGTTTTGGGAAGAATAACAAAACCCTGCCGCCTTGGTCAGTTTGGCTTCCTTGGAAGCTTTGTCCAGTAATGAGGGATGTAGATGCAGAGTAGCTCACAGCTCCTAGTGACTACCTGCTTATGGGCATGCCTGCTGCTCCCTGCTAAATGTCTTCATCAGCAAGGGGGCTGCTGAGTCACTCAGCAGATGACACACTTCGGAAGCTTTGAGATGTTGTGGCCCGAAGGAGGGAAGTAGAAGAACAACTGATCCTTCCCTCAGGAAGGTGCTCTCTGCGTAGAGCACTGGATTTGATAACCTGAAACCATTTACTTACTGGAAATGGAGGATTCTTGTTTTAGCATTTTAAAATGCCTGTCTGCTGGTACACATATTTGGTTAGATACATTTCAGTCATAACTGTTGCTGGAGCAGTTGGCAAAAAGATTTGGGTGAAGTACCTGTTCGGGCTCCTCAGAACATGTGTTTCTCTGATGCGTATGTGGGTAGTTGTGCCGGGGCTGGCTCTCACCGAGTGCCAGCTGCTTTATCTACTCGGTCTGTTCTCAGCCAGCCACTGAAATACTTGGAGCAGTATTTGTTCCTATAACCGCTAGGTAACAGAGTGCAATTCAGTCACAGAATCTGTTTACCTGCTGGGGTAGTGAGTGTTAACTAGATATTTTTCTGAGCTGTTCAGCTTAAAATTGTTGGTTGAGATTTATTTGTGAATGGAAAACGTTTGCCACACTGCAATTTCGACATCTGGAATATTTTCTGACCCTGGGTTGCTGGAAGCTTTGCCGACACAGAGAGGGAAGGGAACCACCTGCAAGGAAACAAGGTTTAAAGAGCTTGGATCGAGATCTGCTGGGCACAGGGAAACAGATGGTGGAAATTTGGTGGATCTATTTCTGGCCTGGAGACAGTTTGTGTGCCAGTGCCAATTAGCATTGGTTCCCAGTTGCCTTGCATGTGAGCTGGTAAGCTTTGCTGGCTCTGGGCATGGCTAACGCCGGTTTTCTGTGGCGTGCCAGAACTGGGAATGTGGTGCTGAGACTACTCCTTGGGTTTGGATGGAGTCATACAGGCTTACTGGTTTGGGGGGACTGCTGGTGAGAAGGGAGAGGAGGTGTTCAACGGAGAGGAAGAGCACAAGTTGGAACTGTTGTGAAGAAGAGGTGAATGGCAGCGAGAGTGATGAAGCCTTGTGACCAGAATTTAGGAGCCAATGATTTAGTATAAAAGGACTGAAACAAAACCCATCTATCCAGAATGACTGATTTTTTTATTATAGCTGGCCTAAAATAGAAGAAAAAGATGAATGAGAGTAAAACTGAATTGTTATAATCAGTCAGATTCTTCATTTACATAGCTCCTATAGATACTATGGGAAATTGTGGGGGTTCTTTGTTGGTTTTATGTTTTTCCTCTCCCCTTAATGATACGTGGTGGCATACTGGCTGCTTTAGGTCATAGTAGGAGTGTACCGCAAAGAAAAACTGGTGTTAAGACGACTGCTGAAAATACTCTTTCTGCACAAATTTAGGTGCAGGAAGACACTTCGTCCACCTAATGTCTCCTTGAAATAGTTTTGAAGGAGATGTTAACCTACTGCAATGTTGTATTAATTAGCCAGGGTTTTTTCTGCATCCTGCTGGTGTGCTGTGTTGGTGGCACCTGGAAGATACCTTACGGTTTGGACAGGTTACCATGTCAAAGTCTCTGACATGACAGTGGACAGCTATCATGGTGGGCTTTAGCTGAAGTCTCTTTGCTGGTGATAAAAGCCTTTTGGTGCTGGGCTGTTACTTCCAAACTCATGGGAGATGTATACTGTAAATTATGGCTGGTTGCTGAGCTAATTTCATGTGATGAGTTAGTAAGGCTTTCCTCATGCCCAGATCATAAAGCAATGTAAAATCAAGAGATTGCTTTGCATGGAATGAGCCAAGTAGCAGCTTGTGTTTTTGCTTAATGTAAAGCATTAATATCCATGTTTGTATGTATATAGTGATGTGGTAAGGTTTCTAAGGCATTTAAATTCCCATGGCACCTGCTGCCTTTATTTAGAATTAAGCTGTTTAACATTGCTGAAAATGGAACTGTTCATGTAGGTTTTGGGGTGTTCCTTCAGGCAACACTGCTGGAAGATACCATCTGAGCCTCTACCACCCCTTGGTGTTTAGGAGGATGGGTGGTTGGTAGTTGGAATTCAGCCCTCAGAAAAGTTAATCAGTGAAGTGCCTAGATGAACGTTCCTGCATAAACGGAAACGCTGTTCCTAAATATGCCCAAACCATGACTGAGGGTGGAGGGGTTGGCAATGGAAGACCACCTAGTCTATGGGCAGATGCAGGTTGGTCAGACTGAACTCTGTGTGAAGCGAGGTAGTAATGGGAATTAAGGAAAGGCTGGGAAAAGGGGAACCTTGGCGGTGAGAGATCAAGGAGGAAAACAAAAGGAAACTTGTTAGTGGGCTGCAGCCAGAACTAGTTAAAACTAATTATGGAAAAATTGGAAATTGCTGAACTTAAGAGCGTACTTCAGATTTTTCCTTTGGAATATTGCTGTTTGTTTGTTTGTTTTTTTCTCTTACTATGTAACTCCAGCTAAGTGTCTTTAACTTTTTTTTTTCCTCACTCATCCCTGCTTAATCCTTGAGAGAGTTGAACTTTTTCAAGCTTTGAATGTTATTTGTCTGGCCAGGCATCTAGCATTTTGACTGGTGCTTGAATTCCAAGAACGGGAAAGTGTTCTTAATCTCATCTTGCCTCACTACCTCTGCTCTATTTTATAAGAAGGGTGTAGTCCTTTGATCTATTTTGTTTCCCTCTTTAAATCACATTGGAAGTATCATCAGGCATCCAATGCCCTTCCCAGCTCTCGTTCAACATTAGATTAGCATGGACAAATTGCTGCAGAATCCTATTTTTGGAGCATGAAAAGTACATGGAGTCTCATAAGCTGTCAAATACAGTGAGGTGTTAAGACATTATAGTTTATTGCTTTTTCATTAGTGTTCTGGAGCTTGACTGACAATATTTGCCATGAAACCTCCTCTAGAGAGATAGAGAGGATGTCTTATGTTCTGGACCCTGTTTACTTTTTTCCTCACAGCTATCCAGTTATGGGGTCCGTGTGATACTTGTTTATGCAAATTTCTACTGGGGGAAGGGAGGGAGCATTGTTAGATTTTTTTTATTTTTTTCCCCTCTCTTTTACACTACGTTAGCTTTCATCTAATCAAATCTGTTTTTCAGGGTCATCACATGCACTCTAAAATTGGCAGAAAGAGAGAGAACATGAATGAGTAGCTGAAATAAAGGGAAGGCTTTTCCCAGCAACAAACTTGCATAGATAAAATGGTAGCAGATCGAATGCTGAAAATTGGAGAGGGTTTATAGAAGAGTCGTGAAAACGGTGAAGGGACTGGAAAACACACTGTATAATGGAGAATGCTTTTATCAAAGTGGAAGTTGTAGATGTTTGTCTCTGCTGACAGGAGCAGCAGAAGTGTAATAATAGAGGGCTTTTTAGTCTAGCTGGGAATGGAATAATGAGCTGCAGTAGCCAGAAGGTACAGTAGAAAAACTTTGGCTGGAAACAAGCTGCAAATTTTTGAGTGAGGTTAATTAACTGTTGGAATATCTTGCTTCTGCTACTGAGGATTTCTAAACCAAAATGGAATGTCAGTCTCATTTAATGTTCTGGTTCGTTGTTTTTCACCTCCTTTTGGAGAAATGTGAATGAACTCCTAGAACTGGAAGCATTCATCGGCCTAGCATGGCATTAGTTTAATTATCAAGAGATGAGCATGGAAGTGGAAATACTGTTCTTGATCAAAAACAGCTATCGAGGTGGGAATATAAGGAAGTTCTCTAGCATCAGCTCTGTAGGTGACCAGACTTATCTCAAAGTTTTTTTTGTGGCTGACTTAGACCTTGCAGAAAGCATGGACTTACCTATATGCACAAGTTGCATTAAATTTCAGCCTTTATCAGCAGTGGTCCTGGCTGCCCTTCCTTTGGCCCAGCCGAAGGAAATCAGCCCATGCAGGAATGACTGTAAACAGCAGGGAGCATTGGTCCTTCAATGAATAATGTGATACATGGGGTACTGGAGAAAAGTCCTGGCTTTAGCTGTTGGTATCTGGACCAGAATAATGCTGACTGGTGTCAGGAGAGAAAATGTTCAGTGCTTCTTAAAAGAATGACTGTTTCTTGCCAGCAGCAGCACAGCTGGGAAGAATGACAAGTTGCTTGAAGTGCTTTTTGGAGACCCCAAGAACTGTGCCTGTGCAGCTTCCTTACTTTACATTTTATACCAAAAGTACAGATTATTTTTGAGAATTGTACATAGGATTTTGTATTCAGATGTTAAGTGAAACTTTTTTGACTTGCCTTCAGCTTAGCTGTGATACTGTGATACGTTTCTTTTGGTGTTATGGAGAAAGATATGGAAATGAAATCAGGTGATGGGCATCATGCTCTATGGATCAACTAGTGAAAACCATTTCATTTATGAGGGATGGTATGGAGTAAGATGCAAATGTTAGTTGAGAGAGAGTGCATATCCCAAGGCAATGGTAGGGAGCAGGTGTAATTACGATGAGAGGAGATGAATGTGTAACAATGCAAGGGCAGAACTGCAAATGCCCCGGATAGTACAAAGCCTGGATTTGTAATTAAGTGGAATCTACATGTGAGATACATATCACACATAAATATATTACACACACATGCACACACATAAATATACGTATATGATGTGTAATACTCCTAATTCTAAGAACAGTGAATAATTCAGTGGTTTCTGCAAATCCTAAAGCAGTGAGGTGCATGGTTTTGTTGCCTCTTTTTTTTTTAACCACTTAGTGTGTTACAGGCAGACAGTGATGCTCTTTTAGGAATGAAGGTGGATAGTATTGATTGACTTGACACCAAGATAGATAGCAGCTCTCCATTCTCAACATACTTGTCCAAGGGTAGCTACTGACTCGTTGTAGTTGGATGTCACTGACCAGAAAGTATTAGGGTCCTTGAAGTACTCTTAGAAGGTACAGCTTTGTGTAACAAACACATCATCTGAGAGGTACTGTGAAGCAAATTAATGTGAACTGTTAGACCAAGCATTTCAGGAAGTACTGTCAAAATCCAACAATGTTAATGTGCAGGGGTTAACGGAAGGAGGTGGCTAGTGATCCACTACTTACTCATCCAAAATTAAAGCTCTTCTTTGTGGAATCTCTCATTCAGAGATACTGTTTGTTTAATGTTGTCTTGAGTTTATCTGTCCCAACAGGGAACTGCAATCACTTCTGTGTTTCTTTACAACCAAAACAGTCTGTATTTCTGTATTTGTTGCATGGGGCTGGGCTACTGTATTCTGAACTATGTGAATCTTTCCTTTTTTTTAACCTTAAATCTTTTTTTTCCTTTTCCTTTGCCAATCTTGGTAGGAACTTATTTAGGTAAGTAAATTGCAATTTTAACATTGTTTTTATGTACAACAGAATTTAAAAAAAAAAAGTTAGTCTAGGTGGTGTTTGGTACAATTTATGCTCTGTTCTGCTTGTTGCACTTGCATTCCTGAAAGTTTATAGCCTTTGATTGTTAGAATGTGGACACTCAATCTGCTCACAGCAGTAACACGCTTTTGGCAGTGTAAGAAAGAGAGGGGTACTAAAGCATTCTTATAAGCTTGCAAAAACTGATGTGTGTATATGTCAACACACAGAGACTACTTCAAGTGAACCAGTAACTTGGAAGTGAAATCCTTGTTCATCAAGCCTCATTCATGCATGAATTTTTATTTTTTTTTTCCTAGCTTGCTCACAAATGTGGTACTGTTGATGTTTTTGTTACTGTTGGGAAGGATGGAGTCCCCGGAGGGGGATTACTTTTGGAAAAGAAAAATGCATATGAAGAGTGTATGGATTTTTGAAAGCAGTGTATTTTAGTATAGTAGACTTGTTGGTTGTGAAAGTGTATGTTAAATTCTCCACAGTCATTGTGACCGAAGATGTGCTTTTGAATGTTACTGCATATTGCATGTTCTGCATGATACTTCTCTTCGGTAAACAGACGTTAAAAACAAAATGCCATCTGTGACTAATTGCTTGATGTCCTGATTGGTTTAAAAAAAAGAAAATATTAATTTTGTTAACATGAGATGAAGGACCCATATTTTTGTGTGTGGTGGATATGCTAAAGATTGGAGTTAGTACGCTTCAATAAATGTAAATGTAACAACTCCAAGTGATGTCCAGAGGCTAGAAGCTGGGCTACTCTTCCTCCTTGGTACTAGCAGCTCTGTACAGACTTCTTGGGCCAAACTATGAAACGGTCGGTAAATATACAGACAGTGGTGTGTATGTTTAGGCATGGAAAAGCACTGGAAGGTTTCTACCAAAGTAGAAAAGTGGCCATGGTTGGTGCTTATTTTGCAGCTTCGTGATGCTTGCTGTAGTAACTTAATGGAAGACCCTGCACTCCGGTCTGAGCTGGGCATGCTGCTGAGGGTTTAAGGCTCTCCTTCTTCTCGAAATGGCAGTTGTTTATTTTGTGGAGTTGGCAAAAAAGCAGGCTGAATGTGAGCAGTGGGAGTAATTTTTGAATGCTGCCATTCAGATGCTGAGGTCCTCTTGCTGGACTCACAGGGAATGGGACTGGATCAGCAAAGAGCATGCATGTCTACTCTCAGGCGTCCAGTGGGACCAGATGTACTGGTATGCTTCCCATAGGGAAATTACGTTCCCCCAGTCCACTCTGTGTTGTCAGGTGCCAACTATTACCTATTCCTGCAGCATGCTCTTGGGGTGGTGCTCTAGTTGCTCCTGGAAGTGTAGATATTCTCTCTCTCTCTTTTTTTTTTTTTTTTAAACAAATCTGAAACCATTAGATTCAAATGATACGAGATTGTAGGAAAAGAAACAGGTTGATTGACTGAGAGGTGGTTCCCCTGTCCCTAAAAGTTAAAACAAAGCTGCAAAGTAACAGTAGTAAGAGTTTGTGATAGTCCTTCCCCACCTGTGTTTCTCTGGGTGAAAGTCTATTCATCTGCAGCTTTGATACTTCAAGAATGAAAGGATTATTAGGCCACAGTAACCTGCTGTGACTGGTTTTGAGCCAAAATCTCTGTAATTGTGCTTATGCTAGAGGAACAGTTCTAAGGTCTTTGTCACTAAGCTGTGGGGAGTAGAGGCATGCTCTGAGGGTGTCAGTTAATCTCTGTACTGTGATTAGGTGTTTTATTGCCATTTCAGTAACAATGTGGAATCATCTGTGGCGAAGGACACTTATGCTTATCTGCAGATATACCTTCAATTTACCTTCATTTTATCCTCTGGGACTTCCTCTTTATTTCAGTGTATAGAGGAGACTGGCAGGAGATTTTCTAGGGCTTTAGTTTTTTTTCAGTGCTATGGGAAAAAAACACATTTAATCTTGAGTTTTCAGAGTATATTTCAATTTCTTTGGCTGCAAAAGAGTGGAAGACCTGCTTAGATTCATCATTGTAGACCTTTACACTTTGTGATTTTAAAGGTTTGGTCAATCCTGAAAAAAACTCCTTTTTTTTGTTTGGGTTTGTTTTTTGGTTTTTGTTTGTTTTTGTGGGGTTTTTTATTTATTTATTTTTAAAATCTCATTTGGAGGCTGTTAGTGTTGTTTCTGATGTGGAGCTATGTAAATTCAAGCAGTTAGACCTTAGATATCATCGAAAGGAATGTTCATACTTTCTACCCTGTGGCTTCTCTAGACATCCCTCCATAGAATAGTTAAAGACAGGTTTTTTTCCTGGAGAGGAGCTGCCAGAACCCTGTTGTATTTTGCTTCTGGTTTATGTTCATATGCTGTGTTGTATTTTTAACCTGCTTGTTGGATGCATGTGTGTGAGAAGTCTCTCTCAAACCTTGATCTGTGAAAATGGAGCAATCACCTCGGGGAGGACTGTTTCATATGGTGAGTTACCTGTCTGTACCACTCCTTAACCCAGAGACGGAGGATTGGTTTAGTTCTTAGAGGTGCCTGTCTCGCAGACCTCATCTCTCACACAGAAGCCACCAAAAACTTTTGGCTGAGAATCCATTGTTTCCAGTACAAATGCATCCTGTTGACTTGACAGCTGTTCTGCAATGGGTTACAGATGTTATGCTGTCTCTCTGCGGCTCTTTGGTGACCATTGCGGGTAAAAGTTGCTCATTTAATAGCAGTGCTTCATCTGCATAAGATTTTAGTGTGGTGGGGTTTTTGTTTTTTGTTTTTTTTTTAATTGGAAACCGAAGCTAGTCTTTTTGGTGTCTGTTTTCAGTCTTTCAAACTCCAGTTATCGAAGTGTGACTAAAGGGAAAATTCACAGATAGCTAAGATTAATGTGGTAATTGATACCTTATTACTGTGGTAGCAAGAGTATAAGTTGTATTGAAACTGTAACTTTGTTTTGTGTCCTATTTTACTGGAGCAAAAAGTTGTCATGGGCAGCTTTATCCTAGAAATTATAGTTTAGGGGATGAGGTGTGTCCCTGTTGTTCACACTGCTTCTTTGCTGTTTGAGGGCTCTGAAGCTTTGGGGCTCAGAGTAACTAGCAGTTCTGCTCAGCGTTCGCTCAGTTTGTATCAGTGTCAACATCTCTTCTCACCATGGAATATTCTGGGTTAATTCTCCTTCTCGGGAATAGCACTGTTCACTGTCAGTTGTACGACCAGCAATAGTCATCGCAGCAGCCACGTATCAGCTGCTCCTGTAGGCTAGTCTTTTCTGGCATCAAGAATGTTCTCAGTACAAGAAAGGAGCTGATCTGGAGTGTGTTTAAAATGAAATGTGTGGCTTCAGTCCAGGGACTAGCATCAGTTGTTTTACATCTCTTGGAGCTCCTGTGAATGGAGAAAATGGTATCCTTCTGTTATGGAGAGGGGAAGAAAAAACAAGTGCTAGAGCTTAGCTCTGAAGCCAACAGATTCAGGTTGCATCCTGCTGGCTGTGCTGTTTCCCAGCATCTGTGGGGCTCTTTGTCCATCCATCTCAAACGGCTGCTCACAGCTGCGTTTTGGATGCGATTGCTGCTCCCATGTAAAAAGGAATGGTTAACTGGCGCCTACGTTGCCTTTGTCAACATCTGAAGGTTGTTACTGGTGGTCTTATTTGGCAGCTATTTCTTCATCTCTGTGGATACTTAGGCACAAAAATGCTGCAAAAATTGAAACTGTGTGTCTTGATGTTCGAAGTAGTTAACAGCATACATCTACACTGAATGGAAAATACACTTGATATAAACTGTTGGTTTTAATGTGATGTCGTGATACAAAATGCTCAGAAAATGTCCCATGTTCCGCCTTTCTCCCTCCTGATACATTGCTGTGCCATGTGTTTCCTAGCATACTTGCTGTGAGTAGATGGTGTTTGTTTTTACCAAGGAGAACCTCAAGGAATCTGTTGGAGTACAGACCATGAACTGTAGAAGTTAATTTTTGCTGGATTCTTTAAAAAGCTTTGCTTTTTCATCACATCTTAACTCGCTAGCAATGGGAAGTTTCAAAAGTCAAGCTGGGAAGTTTGCTATAGATGTGAAAGCATAATTCATTGTGGCCAGCGACAGCATTTGCTGATGCCTGTCCTGTAGTACCTGCTGGATTTGATGTACTGGCATTTTGGTTCTCAGCGAGAAGGGGCTGAGAAAGATGGTTTGGTGCACTGAAGTTAATGAAATGGTGTTTTCTGTGAGCATGCATCTTAGAAAACTAAAGAGTGCTAATGAAAAGGTTTATTAGGTCTCCCAGTCCATTCCATGCCATACCCTGCTGCCTTATAGCAACAAGTCATTCTCTTACATCCCAAGACCTTGGTGTGTCCTACAAGGTCTATATGTAAAGTACAGTTCAGTACATATGCTATGGCAGCATGATAGGGTATCTGAGAGTATAGCAAATAAGCTAGTAAAATCAAGCCATCGTGCTTGGTGCTTTATGGTGCTGTTCGTGTTACTGGGCAAGGGCTTTGTGTGATAGCTGGAGTCGCTGTGTTCTGTGACTGATGGAGCTATGCCCATGAAAGTATTTACTTGTGGTAGGTTCAGCAGATACAGTCTGTTTGCTAACAGCTTGTAGCTAATGTCTGAGCTGAAGAGTTCCCTGGGGATCTAAGGATGATAGGAAGGATTTTATTTGTTGCTGTCTTGACAGTGTATAATACCTTCCACTTTCTCCTTCTTGATGTCAGTAAATTCCTCCAAAACTAAAACAGAACACGCGATTTTTTTGCAACACTTGAGGATAACCTCAGATCTGAAAGAGGAGGTGTACTTTTAGCAGTAGTTTGAAGAAAGTTGTGAGTAAATGGAGAAAAGACTGGGCGAATGGAACGTGTTTTTAACTTGGGACCTCTGCTTTTCAAAACATGTTCTTAAGGAAGCTCTTTTCTCAGTTACCATTCTAGGAGGGGAGAAGGTAGTTTGGCAGACAACTCTTGCTTTAGCAAAACAACACAGTTGCAATCATAGCTGCGTGTGTTTTGATTTTGTACTTTTTTCTGTCTTGGAAAAGCAATGGTCTTACCAGCTCTATTCTCTTTCCTGTTTGTTAGGTCTGCCTAACCACGGACAAACCAGACAAATGGTAAGAGAATGTTCATTTAACCAAAACAGGGAAAAGAAGAATTACTAACCCATGCTAGATAGAACACCCCATTAAACTGTAGCGTTTCACTTCCGTCTTTGCTGTTTGCAGCTGGTCATACTTCCCAATTAATTGAAAAGTATTAAAAAAAAAAAAATTATTTTGGGGCACATGAAACATCCAAGTGGTTAAATACAATTTAAACCTCAAATCTATCTATCTATGTATATATAAATGAAATTCTGTTTTGAATGGAACATTTTGTTTCTGCTCATACAGAAACTGAGTGGCTGTTTATAGCAAAGCTCTGGGATGTGTTTCTAGGTGGAATGTGTTTCCCTGAAGGAGGAAGGTTTAAATGATGGAAGGGTTTGTTTGGAAAACAGTTTCTTTTTTGTTTGTTTGTTTGTTGTTTTTTTTTTTTTAGGAAGTTGGTGTGCAAGTTGTCTGCTGAGAATGCTTGTTTTTTATGTTCTTTTTTTTTTTTGAGTAAAAATTATTCCTAGCCTTTCATCCATTATGCTGAGTTTTATCAAAAGACAGAAGCAAATAGCCAGTCTGATTGACGCGTCTCTGGCAAAATGCTTTCTCATGAAATTCACCTCGGTGTGAAGGGGCCAGTGCAAAGCCTGTGCATCACTTTTCCCCACCTTACACATGGCTTGTGGAAGACTCATGGGAAAGAACTTCAAGCATAAATTTTTTTTCCCCCTCAAATGATCTTCTGGTGTTCATAAAGTGGAGCTTGCCTCATTAGGTGAACTGCCACAATGTGTTAGCGTCAGTAGAGTCGCTCTGACATGGGTCAGTCAGCAGCAGGTGTGACTGATGGTCACTGAACAGTGATCACAAGCATTAATAAATCTGATAATGTTCTTGGATAGTGTGCAGTATTATGAGGGTAGGTTATGACTTGAGCATGCTAGTCTGCTTGTAATAATGAAGCATTCATTTGGTTTGTTACTTGAGCATCTGATCTGAAGTGGTAAATTGTATTCTTCCATGAATTCAGCTTCATTTCTTGTCACTGAGGAGACTGGCTACTTGTTTGTGTCTGCTGAATAAACCAGCTCAGTGCAGTGGGAGAAATCCGTGATGACCTAACACTTTTTAGGTGTTTTAGGGTGAAACTCCTGAACTACCTTGATATCTGGTTGCTTGATGAAGTGTGCTACTGAACAGAACATTAAAGGTCCACATTTGAGTCTGTACTATTTGAAACAGATTGCTCTGTGCAGGTAGAGAAAAGGCAACCTGGAAACACAGGGGTGCTCCTTCTAGGTATTTCCAAGAACTTTCTCCAGAGTTGTTCTCCTCTGTAGGTAGCACGTGTGGAGAAAATATCATTTGCAACACAAATGAAAGGATTTTCTTGGAGAAATCTAGAGGGGGTAAAAAGAAAAAAACCAACAACAGAAAAGCTTTTTATTTGAAACCTTTTCTTTAATAAATCTCAAATATAAAAGCAATTCTTGAAGTATTTCAGTGGTCTGCTGTGGTGCCGAAGTTGTCTTGTATAACATGGAGCTGGGCAACTAAGAAATGAAACTGTCACTGCAATTTTAAAGAGATTAGGATTTTTAAAGGTGGGATTTTGTTTTTTTAGCTCTAAAGCCCTAATTTTCTACAGGACGTAGATCTTGCTAGCACAGTTGATTAAGGCTGGTCAAAAAAACAAAATCATCTATCCTTTTTTTTGTTTTCTCCTCAGATAAAAATGAGATAGACATAGGGTTTTGTTGGGTTTTTTCCCTTGGTTGACAGATTGAAGTTTTCCCTTTCTAAGGCAAAGTGTTAAAATTTGGTTGAACTTTTGGCATAACCTGACACTGAAGGACTTGAATAACTCATGTCCCCACCTTTCCTTTTGAGGTGGATCTCCCAGGCCAGACATCCCTCATGTACACGCTCAGTTTCCCATTTTGTAGGCAGAAGGGAAAGCCTTGGTGCATCTGGGGAGATGGTCTGATCTTGGACAATGGCCTGTGAAATACCAGAATTAAATTCCTACTGGGGCGTTTTCTGACCAGCTTTTATTTATGCATATCGAATTTTCTGGGCCCTTATTTTGCATCTTCCCCAACTGTCCAGTGTTACTGATTTCAGTGGGATTTCTCAATGCGCTAATCAGCAGGAAGAGGGGCAGCAGAACTGGACTTCAAATGATCAAGGACAGATGCATTTGAGAAGCTTAATACTTTGCTCCCTTTCATCTGCACCTCTTTTAATAACAGCTCGTGTTTTTCCAGTTGAGTGGAAGGGGGCTACTGTGGGTTTGGAAAGTGATACCTGTGTTGATTCGCAAAGCAAATGTGTTATATATGGGAAATCTGTGGTGTTAAATGCTAAAAGGATTTTATGATGAGAGCTGCTGAGCTTTGTAGTAGTAGATTTGTTTTCAACAACATATTTAATTATATACTATCCTCATTAAATATTAACCTCCCTAGAACAAAATGGATATGGGTAAGTTTGGTACACCAGAATAACTGTAAATTCTGATTTTTATGTTTGATATGCTGCGTAGCTAGATTTCCTTCCCTGAAATCAATAGAGTTGCTCTAGATTTATGGTAGTAGCTGAAATCTAAGTCTTACGCTCAATCTTTCAAACTTCATGTCATCTTTCAGACACAAGCAACAGATTATTGGTAATGCCTTCCATTTATTATTTGTCCTGTCGCTGGAATATTGCTGTCCTGTTGTATATTGAAGGTGCCTAACTTCTACTGCTTGTGGACAGTTGCTTTTATGTGAATTCTGTGTTCAGTCATGGGCAAGAGGGGAAATATTTACCGTAAACTCTCAACAACGGATATGAAAACTTTAATTTGCTTTTCCTTCGAGTGCTTATCACATGCTACTGCAGGTTTGTTGCAGTCCATAATTGTACTTTTTTATGTATCACGTTAGGGACCAAGCCGAAACTTGCTGCTCAATGGGAAATCATACCCAACAAAAGTCCGATTAATTCGTGGTGGATCCATGCCTCCAGTGAAAAGGAGGAGGATGAACTGGATTGATGCACCAGATGATGTTTTTTACATGGCCACTGAAGAAACCAGGTAGGAAGCTTGGCCTTTCAGAGGATTTAAGGGGGGAGGTCTTTTGGTTTGTGGTCCTTGTGGGTGCTGCAGCTGATTTTGTGGTTAGACAGGGGTCTCTTCACCAGACCCGTTGCTCAGACTGAATGCAGAGATCACTGCCTGTGTGTGTGGAGGTGGTCAAGGCTTTGATATACCTGATCATGTCTGATGTGCCTAATCATGCACTTGCATTCCAAAGAGAGTAGGTTCTTCTTCTTCCAGAGCAGTTCCTGTAAGAGATGGGCAATAAGGGGAGGAAGAGTGAGGTGGGAAGTTCACCTGGTTCAGGCCTATAAATGCCTTTGGAGGTCCTACCGCATTGTCTCAGTAACAGGATAGGGGCCTTCTGGCGCACGGGTGCTGAGGAACAGAGCCTGCTATACGTAGAGCTCTGAATGCCCTCTTGCATGCTGATGCCTCTTGTATTACCTCTCGGAACATCTTGTCGTGTGCCTGAGTACTGAAACGTACAAATGATGCAGGGTTTCTGGGGGCTGAGTTGCCTCGTTTCTTTAGTGGTTGATATTTGTCACCAATAGTGGTGAGATTTAGCCCTGCAGTGTCCATCTTCTTCCTCTGGTGGTACTGCTTCTGCTAGTCCTTCTTGTTACTCTGCCCACAGGATAAAATTAGTAAAAGAAACCTTCCTTGCGTGACTTTCACTTTAAGCTCTGTTTACAGGCTGCTGACAGAGCAGTAGAAGCTGTGTGACCTGATCCCTAAAGCAAAGCTTTTGTGTGCGTGTTCCCAGTACCGTGTTATTCCTAGGAAGGGAGGACTGCTCCTGGGAGTGGTGAGAAAGGTAGAGATGTAGACGTGTGTGTTTTCCTCCCAAGAACTTGATACCTCTCTCCTGGGTGACCTCGAAGAAGGTCAGAGCAAAGCTGCAGCCCTGCCTTTCAGCCCCCTCTGCAAGCAGAGGTGCTCTCTGGCTTTTGTCTGTGTCCAAAGCCTGGAGTTATCAACGCTTTCAGTATCAGTGCCCTAACAGGCAGAGAAGCACTTACCTTTCCCTCCAGTACCTAGCAGAGATGGACATGGGAATTACTGGATGTCTGAGCCCTCAAAGGTGACCAAGGAGGTCAGGATTTCCGAGTACTTCGTCTCTTCTGGTACTACTAAATTTGGTGCTACTCTGAGTATTCGTTTGTTCAGCATGAAGTGCATAGAGTCCTGACATCCTCAACCTCCTCCTTAGCCTGCAAAGCATTTCAAGTGACTATTCTGTGGGCCTAGTATCAAAGATTGGCTTCATGGACAAGCTGAGACTGGTAATGTTCAAGTTACTAACCACTGACCTATTGGATCCTCAGATTTCGGTACAGGAAGCCCCCTCATTAGAACTCAGAAGAAACATGAAATTAATTTCCTTGTCAGACTTGTTCCTATGGACACCTTTAATGCAACTGTGCGTTTCACACCAGCTCATATCTTTACCTTGTCTTTCCCTTCTTTTCTGTTTCTGTGAGATGCTGAGAAAGTGAGCAGTGGGATCCCATATATAATTGAAACTAAAGTGAGAGAAGTAATTAGTTTTCAGGGGAAGCAGTTTCCTTATTCCTGTTGTCATCTTGCTCTGGTAAAGAGGTGCTAGGATCCTGTTACAGACCTGCAGCTCTGGCAAATTCACGCGTCGTTGTGGATGCAGGGTATACAGTCTCTAATTCAGTCTGTAGATACTCAAGGCTTATTTCATAATCCTGCATCTACAAAACACTTCTTGACATCTTTACCGTCCAACCCACGAGAAATACTGCAGGTCTGGGGTAGTAATGTCTCAGTACTACTACAAGGTTTTGCCCTTTGATCTATACAGAACAATGAGAATATTCATCAAGTGTGATGTTGGTCGTGAGAACAATTTACTGTAAAGGCACAGAATCATCTGCTCACACAGAACCACTGACAGGCAGGAAAGATCGGTCCCACAGCAACCAGCACATCTCTAATGCAGAAATCGTAATGCAGTGATAAACATCAGCTCAGTAAGACCTTATCTCTTCCATTTAAAAGAAAAAAAAAGAAAGAACGGGCTTCTTTGTCTGACAGCCTTGCTGCTTAGCTGACTGATGAGTGCTGAAAGGAGATGTTTGGCAGCCTGTTGAAAAGCAGGGAAGCCTGAGCGATGTAGCGTTGTAAGCGTTGTAAGCGGCACGGGTTTTCTGTCAGGCATTTCACCTCTAACTTTTTCCTGAACCATCTGCTGCATTCCAGTGTCAAGAATGTAAGACTTGTTTGTGAGCTCTGAAACAATTTGAGCTTTGTGTTGGCTCCATAGCAATCAATCTAGCAGCCATATCTGCATATCATCCTCTAGTTGAGGGTCAGGCTGTGTTTTCAGTCACAGAAAGTAGGTTTTCCTAAAGTTTTACACCCCTCCTCCTCCCCTTTTTGTGTAGCACTGTTGAGAATGGTGCTAGAAAACTGGATAGCTTTGAGAGAGGAGTTTGAAAAGTTGGTTGATTGAAAGGAATAAGCTTTTGAATTCAAGCCTCACAGTAAGGAATTCGGCATTTATAATTTATGCAAGCGGAGGCAGTGGGTGACCTGATCAGAATCTAGAACTGCTACGAGACGTGTTTCTGACGGCAGCGTGTCTAATTGAGCACACGCGGATACTGTAAGAAGCTGCGCTGGCTAAAAGATCAACTCCAGCTAAATGAGTCTTGGAAAAATCATCACATCAAGATTTTATTTTTTTTTCTGCCCACCACCACTTTTTCCACCCTGTTCTCTCCTCTCTCCGCCCTGTGGCCTTTCAACTTTAGAAGGCACTGGAGAAATGGGGACACTGAGCAAACAAAAGACGTGTCTCTGTGTAAGTGCGATGTAGCAGACTTGTTCTGCTCAGTGGGCAGAAAAAGCGAGTGAAGAGATGACAAAATCTGACCAGAGCTGATTCAAAATCTTCAGCTGAAGTTGTTGATTTGTCAGTGCTGGTGGTGGTAAGGGTAAATATTAGGGGGAAATGTATTTTGAGCAGTTTCTTCAGCAACCAGCACATCTCAAATTTAGAAATAGCACAGTGATAGACATCAGCTCAGTAAGACTGTATCTCTTCCATTTAAAAAAACAAAACAAAACAGTAAAACCCCAACACGTCTAAAAAAAGGGTTTTCTTGACCCCAGCAATGTTGACTAGCCAAAAATGTAAAAGTTACCTTTGGGGTCATAGATGGTTGAGTTGTTGACTGTAAAGCCATGTGGCTGCCCTTCCTCTAGTGCAGTATCATGTCTGTCACAGTAAGTAAAAAAATTGCTCAGGTAGGAGAGTATAAGGCTAGGCAGTGCTGCCTTATCAGACCCTCCTTGTTGCCCCGGTTCCTGAAATGAAGGCTGTGTATAGTGGGTACTGGGGGACTACTCTTGTGAATATTTATTGCTGTCCTTTCTAATCTCTAAATGCCTTTGACCACCGCAACACTTGCCTCACTTGAATTACATAGTACATTTTTCATTGTTGCTGGTTTTTGGGGTTGTGTGTGGGGTTTGGGTTTTTTTTGTTGTTGTTGGGTTGGTTTGTTTTGTTTTGTTTTTTATTTGGGGTTTTTGGTTGGTTTTTTAAGGATACTTCCTTTAGCTCTAAGCCTTATATTGACAAAAAGAAACAAGTAATCATTCTGTCTTGTCTCTTTCAACCTCACTTTGCTAATTTTAAAATGTCGGTGTCCCCTCTTTTCTCTCTCTTTTACTTTCTCTCTATATGGAAAACTGCTTCATGTGTCTGAGAAGACTTGTTGCTAGTCTTGTAACATACAGGGAAACTCTTAACAAATGCAAGATGTGAATATTACCCATTTCTGGGTTGGGCACACGCAGCGTAGGAGAAATGAGAGGGGGAGACACCCTGTTAGTGTTCCCTGCGGGGGGGAAAAGGCTCCAGTATTGGTTCACTGGTTGGTGGCCGTCATGGAGCTCCCTGCAGCAGCTCAGCCTTTAGGTGTAGCTCCATGGGAGACCAAATGTTGCTGGCTTGTGCTGTGACGGGTTTCTTTTGAAGAGGCAGCTGTGTGCACCTGCTTGTGGCTGGGGAATGTCGGAGAGCTCCGTGAGAGATGGATTAGCAGAGGAAGGGACCAACATTGCCAGAAGAGGCTTGGTTGTAACTTGGCTTTGTAAATTCCCACAAAGCTGCCTGCAGCATGTCCAACTGATGTGTCTGTGTGCATCAAAATAAATTAGTGATATGGAAACTGGCTGTCATAACTATTTCATGTGTTACATGTACAGCAGTGGACCCTGGTTCTACGAGGCTGGACCAGAATGCCTTCTGCTCTGCAGGGGAAGGATTCTGGAACAGGGAAAGCAATTCTGTCTTCACTGGTGGGTTTATAAATCAGAAAACAAAAGTTCCCTGGGGAAGACATTGCTGAAATAAATAGCATCAGCCCATCCCGTTAGTTAGCAGCCTCTGCATGTGCAGGCCTGGTTTCACTTAGAGAAATCGAGAAACCTACCTTAGTGTCCGGTCTCTGTAATTGGTTCCTTTCTTCCTTACTGTCTGCAGGAAAATCCGCAAGCTGCTTTCCTCCTCTGAAGCCAAGCGAGCCGCCAGACGCCCTTACAAGCCTATTATCCTCCGGCCCATCCAGGCAGTGCAGCTACGCCAGCCCATGAACGATGAACCCATAATCATTGAGGATTAACACACGCTGAGCAGCTCTCCAGATGATGGTGGATCTGCCTGAAAGAATCTCTCCTCCAATATATACTTGAGTTTCTATGGCTACAGCATTGAACTAACTGTTGAAGAGAGGGAACTTTTGAGGAACTGTTTTGCATCTTTTAAACCCTTAAAAGGAACTCAGCCCTGCTCTGAGCCTCTGACCACAGACTGCTCTCTCTCTCTCGTGCGCTCTCTCCTTCTCTCTCCTTTCTTTTTTTCTTTTTTTTCCTTTTTTTTTCTTTTTCTTTTTTTTTTTATTTTTGGTAGCCTCTTTTCCCCTTTGCTTCTACCCCTTTTGTAGACAGGGGGAGGGAAAGTAAGTTTAACTTATTAAGAGAATGTGGACTAGTACTTTTTAGCTTTGTTTCCTCTTCTGATGTACGAAGAGCTAGAACCCTTCATTTTGTGACTGAGCTCTCGTTGCAAAGCCATTTTTACAAGGCTGTGTTGTAAGATTTTTCCTTTTTTTTTTTTTTTTAAATTTTTATTTTGTGGACGGTGCCATTTTTTATTTCATTTATATTATTTCTTTTGTAGATAAATTTCCAACCTTTAACTGATATTTGGAAACAGGAGCTGAAAGCCAGCCCCAGGTTCAGCCAGTTTTCTTTGGTCCTGTCCCTTATGTTTTTTGGATCATTTTGCACGGCCAGTTGTGCTCATGCACAAGACAGAAACAACTCAGGCTGAGAAAGGAGTGAGCTAAGAACTGAAGAACCTTGCAGAACATTACACTAATGTGTGCAGTGGAGGCCAGGCTACCAGAATTAGGTGTCCTTACTCTAGTCAATCCCTGGGAGATGTGGCCCGTGGCATTTCTCCCAGTAACCAGCAGTTTGCGTGCTGCCTTCTCTCTGACATCTGGAATCCTACGTGCTGTTATACCACCAAGACCCAGCAGTAGGCCCAGCAGTCCAGCAAGTGTAATGAATTGCTTTGCTCTGGCTCCAAGAGTCAAGTACACCAATGCCCAGGGACATTTTGCTTAGAACTCTGAACCTGTTTGTGCATCAGTGTTTTCGGACACATCTCTCCCAGGATGAGACCTGGTTTCTCTTTAATTGCATTACTGTACGTTTCCCACTTTGAAGGGAATTTAAATTACAGCTGGGTTTTCATTTGAACACGTTGTGTCTGAAATTAAGTGTTCTTTTTCCCCCCTTGACATTTCTTGTGTTTGAGGTTTCTTGCATCTCTTGAACTTCTTATGTATTTGCAAGTCTGTATAATTTCTTTTTCATATGTCTTCTCATTGCAGTGCATTTGCTGAATGCCCTGCTCTGTTTTGAAAGGATGTAAACTATCATTTGCAACTTGTGCTGATCTGTACATGTACCTGCCTCAAGCAGACACAGCATGTAATAACCCCCAAGTCATTCCATATGTGTCAGCGGTAAGATGAGCCAAAGTTGTATTTGGGTTATCACAGTCCAACCGTGATTCTGTGCAACTCTGCTAACCCACCGGGTTAGACGGAAAGGAATCCCCACAAAATGAAAACAATTCAGTTAACTTTACTTAATAAACCTGGAAAGTGAGCTTTTGTGAAACATCTGCTTTTTGTCTCTTCTGAAATAGCTGCCAAGACCCTTGCTCAGGGTGCCATCTGGCTGGTGCGCACGCCTCTGCTCTCCTTCCTTCACATCCCAGAGTTACGTTCTGCTCTCAAGTGTTTGCATAATTGCGGTGCGTCCTTGTGCTGCCAGCGCCGATACGTTGTGCAGGGCAAGAGTCATTCATAGTTTGATTTCCCCTCACACGCAGTTTAAACATTTCTAGCACTTCAGACTGCGACTCCCTCCCTCCTCCTTTTAAACGTGGCAGCAGATGCAACGCCGGAGCTTTGAATGAGCCTTTTGTCCGGGGTGGCTCATGTGTCTTGCTGATCAGGGGCATGACTCTGGCATGTGGCAGAGTGAAATCCCTGGGGGTTAGCAACTGAACCCACTGACATTTAAGTACTGCTTCATTTCTACATTCGCTCCTTACTGGGATAAGCAAAGCAGGCTCAATGTTTGGTCTCATTTGCTGCTCGGGAGTGGTAAGATTTACTCTGTGGCTGTGAGTAGCTGTGCAACTTAGCAGATGTTGTAAGTGTATCCTATACTGCTGGTCATGTTTTCCTATCCATAACTTAAAAGCGGGAGGGGACAGCCATTCCTGAAGGACATGCTACGGAGGAAGGGCGCCAAGCTTACTAGAAAGAAAGCCTCCAGGCTGCGTGCAACGGTGCAGGGCTGCACCAAAGACCATTGGCAGTTTCACTTTGCCTCCATCAACCTGTAGGATTAACCTATGTACATAAGAAATAATTGCCGATTGCAGGAAGGCTTTGTAACACTCGCTTTTTCTGTGTGAGGGAAAGGTCTTGTAGGGATTCTTTCCTGTTGTAAAATGAAATCTGAAGAGATCACTTTGAAAAATCTGTGTCTGAATTGTCTTCAGCCCCTCTGCAGTGGGAGTCGGAGCCGATGCCTCGGCCGTAGCAGAGGGCCACACTCTGCCTTGGTGTTGGGGGAGCTCTGAAATCCCTCCCTGCTGGGGACAACGCACCTTGGTTATCAGTGGATGAACTATTGATGAGACTTGAGAGAAGCTGTTGAGGCTGCACCAAGAGCTCGGAGTAACCACTTGGGGGTGCCAGCCTTGCAGTTTCCAGCAACTTAAAAGCTTTCTTGGAGCAGCTCCAGAGAGAATTCTGGGAACGAGTCCAGGCAAGTAGAGAGAATATCCTGTGCTGCCCTGCCTTTGAAGGATCCCTCGTGTGTCCTTTAATATGGATGCTGGTTTTTGGCATGCAGTAGCAGACATCACTCCCTTGTGTTTCACTGGCTTATGTTTGTACCGGCTTGGGAGGAGGGGCTGAAAGATGCCTTTAGCAACCAAAGGAAAATGCTGGCTCTTGGGAAGCGTGGAATGAATGCTAGGTCCCACCGCTGACCTACCCAAGCCCGAGCTGTCACTCTCGTAAGCCGGCTGCTGTCAGTAAGCCTCTACTGTACCAACCTCTCTTCTGAATTCACATTCATACGCTGATGTGCTGTTGCTGCAGGAATTGCCTCTGATTATTCACCCTCCTGCTCTAGAGCCTTGTAAAACTAAAAAAAAAAGGTTCATACAGCTGGGGCAGTGTCCCTTCCACCCCCTGCTTCCACCTCCTAAAGAGCCCTTGAGATTGTAGGGGACAAATTGTGACAGGAATTGCAGTGAAACGCTGGAACAGCATTCAGGAACATTAGTTTTGTGGTGCAGAGCCTGGCGTTTGTAAGTGCTTGCCCTCCCAGAGCAGGTTATTTCTACCACGTGCGTCTCCAGTCCGTAGTAAGTTTTGCCACACACATTTGGATATTTTTCCTTAGCTGTGTGTCCCTGGCATCCCTGCCCTTCGCTTGTTCCTCTGCCTGGCAGATGTGGGAGCAGACATGTCACAGGCTCAGCTCCAATCCCTTGGAGAAGGCTGTGCTTCATGCTCATGTGGATGGAGCCCGCTGCCCTCCAGACTTGCTACGATCCTTACGATTTTACAGGCTTAAAAGTAGCAGGGAGCTGGTCAGAAGAATCTTTTTAAAACAAAACAAAAATCCAAACATTCCTACAATACTTTTATGACAAAGTGTTTTTGTTACAGGTTTGGGGGTTTTTTTTTAGTGAACTTTGGAATTTTTTTTTTTTTTTTTTTTTGCATTTTACCAGCTTGTCAATAGCAGCTCCCAGTGTTCTCTCCTTTTGATGCTGTAACATGAAAGCAACGCACTGTCTGTAACAGCACTGTTGAAATAGCGTGAAAAAAAGCAAAGCGTGACCAAAACTAACAATTCTGAACCTGGCATTCCTGCTATAGGGGGTGGGTTGTAACCGGGACACTACTGGAGAGTTGTAAAGCAAAATACACGCTGAAATTTCTTTTGAAATTGAAATTCGGAGCCCGTGCCAGCTCTGCTGCAGGCTCTGGCTCTCGGTGCAAGTGTTACACAAGACAGAGCTTGGGAAGCCTGAGAGTCTCTTTCGGATAGTCAGTTTGTGTCATGGTGCAGCTGCTTTCCACCCCTGCGGAGGAGGAGGAGGGGGCAGTTAACCTGCTCAAATGATGGCATGGGCACATGACGGTGGGCACAGTAGTGGTATGGGAGGTGTGCAAGCCTGGGGGATTTCTGGGAAGACCAAGAATAAAATCTTCTAGCAGATTTTGTCTGGGAGGAGGAGGAAGAGGAAGGGTTTTGATACAGTTCTAGAAACTGGACCCTGCGTCTCTTCTGTTTTTCTTAATCCATCAAGAGGGCACAGGCTTAAAAAGACCTTTAACTTAAAATAAGCATTGGCAGCAGTGTTAGAGGGAGAAAGGAGAGATCACTGCAGAAAGGCAAGCCCTGGCCTGACAGTCCTCCCTAGCTGGCAAGCGTTTGGTTGGCTGTTTTTTTTCTTGTAAGAGTGCTTTTTCTAGGAGAGCCTGCAAGAGCCAACAGTGATGGGATCTGCCATGATCCCCATCTTCAGGATGCGAACGTGTCTTGAGTGTCTGTGGTCTTTACTGCCTTCCCTGAGGGAGGAGGCTGGCGTGCCCCATGTCCCTGTGTCCCTGCTGCCCTGCCTTCCCTTCCTGGGGACTGAACAGAAGGGTTTTGTCCTCCTCAGCCAGCTTTGAAACCCGGTGAAAGCCTCGGCCTGATGATCACGTTTCATCCTTGCAGGCTCTCAGGAGGGGGAAAGCTGTTGCAAGAAAAGGCACACGGTAAATTCAGACGGACTGTGGGGCTGGGGGCGAGTCCCCATCTCTTCAGCCTGGAAGAAAGTCAGGCAAGGTCACGGCTGAAGCACACTTGATTCCTGCCCTGGGTTTTGTGAGTTCATTCACCATGTTCCTGGAACGAGTGTGAATAACATAAATTCAGCATCTTTCTGCAGACAGCTTCCTCCCCTCCTGCCTGCGAGGGGACTCTCCACCTGGATCCAGTGCTCCACGGGATGCTGGCAGCATCACAGCGAGCAGATTTACAGATCCTCGCCGGAGGGTTTCAGCCAAGTCGCGCTCGTTCAGAGATTTTCCATCTGAGGGGGAGCGAGTTTGTTCCCTGCTGCCTGCGTCTTGGCTGCCCCCGTGCAGGACATGCGAGAGGGGAGCGTGCAGACGTGGAGCCGAGCCGGGTATGTTTGCACACTCATTTCCCTGCATCCCGGTAAGATGCCTGTAATATCTGGTGGGGACCGGGGCAAATGCATCCTAATGGGTAGGTCTTCTGCCTTGTGCTGCCGAAGAAGATGGTGCCGTGGGGAGGTCGCAGCACCCACGAGGTGCTGTGTCCAGCCCTGTCCCTGCCCCAGGAGCTCACGGAGAGCTGTGGCCTGGAGGTCGTGTGCATGTGGGGCACAGGCAATGAAAACTGGGCAGCTGCTCTACGCACTTGTCCTGCTGCCCTGCCGGCCCCTGAAACTGTGTTGCACCATGGCCCGCCGGACCTCTGGCCCCAGGGTGTTGGAGAGGGGCCACGGGATGGGGAGAGTTTAATGGCAAACCACCCCGTGCTGCCTCGCACGGCCAGGAGCTGAACTTTGCCACCAAAGCCTGGCTCTGAGCACAGCCTGTCCCCTGGGACACCCTTTCCTTACCCTGGAAAAGCCGGGAGAGAGCTACTGGTGCCAGCCGCCCCTGCGCCTGGCCACCCTCCGCACAGCCTCCCTGCTGCAACTGGGGCTGGATTCGGCTCCGCCAGGGGTTTGAGAGCCACGCTCAGGTCTCTCCAGCTGGTTTGCTGCCTTTTTTTGGTTAGGGCACTGCTCTTCGGGTGCCTGCATCCCACCTCACGGAGGCGTCACGCCTGCTCGATGGAGGTTCACGTGCTCTACACCGAGTATCTGCATCCTCGGCATCCACCTGTGGCCTGCTGGGACGCTCACCGGCCCTGGCAGCTACAGTCCCTTGGGACGCGGACGCAGGGACAATGAGGACATCCTTTCCCACTTGCAAGGACAAGCGAGATGTCTGTAAACCTGTTTATTGCAGGCGTGACAATTGCTATCTGCCCTGCCTGATAACGGCAGGGACTCGGATGCCTTTTAAAGGAGAAAAGCGACAAGTGGATGGTTGGAGCTCCAGATAGCGGGTGCTGGGGCCAGGCAGTGACGTGCCAAACCCCGGCCAGTGGCATGTGCTGCCTGACAAGACCCAGCTCCTGCCAGCCTCTCGGCATACTCTTGCTCCCATCCTCCATCTTCCCATCTCTTGCTAATCCTTTCTAAGCCCCTGGCCTCCAATTTCCGAGCTGTGTACTTATCCCACAGCCACCCTTTGGCAGTAAGGCTGGGGACCCGGCATGTATGGGCCGTGTCCCCCCTGCATGTGGCTGCCTCTCCATCTCAGCTCGCCCTGGGGTCCTCGGGTTGGGGAGCAGGTTTCCCCCACTGCAGACAGGGTGCTGCCCTGCTCACCCTCCCATGTAGCCAAGCCTCGGGACACAGGATGGCCAGATCTGGGCTGGCAGGTGCTGCACATCCAGGAGGACCGTGCAGAAAAAATAAAACAAAAAATAAAGGTTTTGCCTGGTTTTGTGAAAGGCTTCACTGTCGCATCCCTGAGCACCCACTGGGAAACACTCCCAGGCCATGGATGGGAGCCTGTTTTTGCCATGAAGCTCCCAGGCCATGGATGGGAACCAGTTTTGCCATGGAGCTCCTGCCAAATGGTGAGGATGGAGGCAAAACACTGGCAGAGCTGGGACAGCTGGCGGTCAGCGGCCATCGCTCACCACAGCCTGTGGCAGCAGCTGGGTGCTCTGCCATTTGTCACCGTGAGCACCTGGCCGCGGGTTGTGTCCGGGGGTGTGGGAGCTTTAGGGGTGACAAAGCTGCAGCGTGTCACCCTGGGGGGACCCTCCTACGGGGGGCAGAGGGGTCTGGGCGTGTGGGTGCACACAACGCACCAGCTGAGGGTCTGTGGGCCACACACAGACAACTGTTATCTGGGCAAGCCCAGCCAGCAGCAGGGTTCTTAACCTTTTTTACTGGATATTTTTGCCCCTAGTTTCTTCTTGCCCTGTAACAAATCCAGCTGATCCTAGGTGCCAGAAAAGGCGAGACACACAAGCAGAGGCGAGCAGAGGAAGGCTTTCCAGCCTCAGCTCCCCATACGAGCAGCCCTGGCTGCATGCGTGAGTTTTTGTGGTATTTGCATCTGAAGGAAGAAGAAAGAGCTGAGGGGAGTCAGCACGGGGAGGGGGAGAGGTGAGCCAAAGGAGAGGCAGCCTGGGGGGAGTTACTCCTTATTTATTCCTTATTTTCCCTTAATCTCCCTGCAAAGCTCTCTGGTTGACCTGCCCTAGGCAGAGGTCCCAAACAGCCTCATGCCTTTTGAGGGCTCCCGATGGAGGCAATCCCTGCTTCAGGGCCAGACCAGCACCGTCAGCAAAACACCCCCACCACATCTCGCAGCCCCCCTTGCTGCTGCCCAGGGGATGGATGGCCATGTGTGCTGGCACCGGCTTTAGGATCTCAGTCCCACCCGGGAAGGGGGATGCTGCAGGGACGAGGCTCCTGCTCCGCTCCGTGCAGCATCCCTGCGGGAAGGGGCCGGGTTACAAAACCCTGACCGCGCGGTCCCCGCTTTATCAGGGAGGGGGTTGCTGGGCTGCCAGGCGCTCCGTGGAGGAAAGCCGCGCCATGCCAGCATGTCCCCTACGTGGGTAATTATGAACACGGCCAGACCAGTGAAGATCGAACATCAGTGCCCCGCGATGCGATGTGTGCTGGGTCGGGTGAGCCAGCTGGCCGCAGCGGCTTAGGAAACCCTGAGGCTGAGCGGGGCTGGGTGCCATTGGAGGAAAATGGGTCACCCACCATCAGGGGAGGGCGAGGGCTGGAGGGGATGGTCCCCTCGGCGGGGATGTCCCCAGGCATTGCTGCAGGGTGCGTTGCTGCCCTCTCCCCTGGCTGCTGCAAGGTGGCTTTGGCACCCGCTGCCAGGAAAACCCCAGTTCAGCCCTCGGGGAGGGATGGAACCCCCCCAAATTTCTGATGTAAAAGGCACCGTTTTCCAAAGGTGACACCAGTGACAGCACCATAGGCCGGTCCCCAGCCTTCTCCTCCTGGCCTCGGCATGGTGACGGATGTGTCCCCAGCCTGGGTATTAATACGGCTGCCTGGGGACACGGCAGGGTCAGGGGTGTGCCCCCCGGAGAAGCCGTGCCAGGTGTGCTGTCTCTGGAAAAGCTGTGCCATCCCCGCTCACTCAGCCGGTGCCACCTGAGTCACCCATCCCGCTGTCCCCATCGCCCTGGGACAGCCCTGCCCTCGGCGCGGGAGCACGCCAAGCCTAAACCAGAGCAGATTAAGACAGGACTGGTTAAAGCCACTTTGCTCCTGAAAGAGCATATCCGCTTGGGATTTAGCGCATTTGCAGGCAGGGATTCACACCTTTAGGTGATTTGTCTTAATTACCCCCAGCCTCTATGTGTCAAAAGCCCTTGGCAGGCGAGAGCCCGGCTGGGTGCTGGTTCTGCACCAAGGCCGAGCCCGGGGTTTCACCTGCGGCTGCCCCACATGTGCTGGCAGGTGGGTGCAGCCTTCCTCCTCCTCCTCCTCCTCCTCCTCCTCCTCCTCCTCCTGCCTCCCCAGCCCTGTGGGCTGGGACACAAGCTGAGATTTCCTATAGATCTGCAGGATTTAGACAGCAGACCCTTTTTGGGATGTCCCTCACAGCACAGGAGAGGGACGATGCTGCCGGTGCCGTGCTGGCACCTGCCTGCTGCCGAGGGGTGCTTTAGGGCAGCGGGCACACCGGGTGCTGCGGAGGGACCCACACGAGTGCCCGTGGGGCTGTGCCGGCGCAGGCAGCTGGCCTCCCAGAAATCAACAGCTTCCCAAATCCCCAGCTTCTGCCTTACGCTGGCGGCTGCCGGCTCGCCGGCTCCATGGTGGGGCCCGGGGGGCTCAGCCCCCCCTCCCTGGGCCCGTGCAGGGCCGGGGCGTCCTGGGGCCACCGCCACCACCTGCCCCTGTGCGGGGACACCGCAGGCCACAAAGGCCCACATTGTTGTGACAGCAGCTGGGCACGGAGTGACGGGGACGCCTGGGTCCTTCTGACCCGGTGGGGTGCGCGGCCGATGGAGAAACCCACTGTCATCATCCCTGTCCCCTCCGCCCCCCTGCACCCACGGGCCGGGGTCACCCCGTCCCGTGCCGGAGCCCTGGGTTCCCTTCCCAGGGCTGTCTCTGCGCCGGGGGCCGAGCGGGCGCTTGGCAGCCGCACCAGCTGCCGGCGGAGAAAGGAGGAATTAGATGACAATGGCGGCAGAGCAGAGCCAGGCTGTCGGCTGATGAATAATGCAACGGCTTCGCTTTCGGGAGCAGCAGATTTCTTGTTTACCGACACCCGGCCCGAGCCCGTGGGGCGACAGGGCAGGGGTGCGACCCGCGGAGCACCCCAGCCGAGGGCCCTGCCACCCCACTGTCCTCCCCCGAATCCCCCCATCCCGCACACCCGCTGCCCGCAGCAGCCCCGCGGTGCAGGATCCAGCCATCCGAGCACAGAGGAGCTTCCCCTGGTGCAGGGGGTCTGCACCCCACCACAGGGGCACGTTTTAGGGTGGGCGAAGAAGCCGGGCGGATCCCGCCTCAGCATCGTTTCATGGCTCCCTGAGCATCCCTTTGCAGCAGCCGGAGGGATTTTTGACATGGGCGTTTCCATGGCAACGGAGCAAAATGGCGCTGGGAACCTGGGAGCTGCTGGGCGCTGTGGCAAGGCCGGGTTATGGTGGGGAAGGGCCAGAGCTGCCTCTGCTCACCCTGCGGATGGGATGGGAAATGCCCGAGCCCCTCGGCCGAGGCTGCCCCAGAGCCAGTACCCTCAACTCATACCCCGGGTCCGCAACGTGCCCGTGATGGGCAGCGCTGCCCCGTGGTTCCATGCCATGCCATGCCGTGCCATGCCGTGCCAGCAAGGCTGCTGGGAGACGAGCCTTCCTCCCTCCCCTTGCCCGCCTGCCGTCACTGCTATCGCTGCTCCCCCAGGGCCTCTCGCCCTCGTCCCCCCACCAAGGTCTCCCGTATCAGGCCTGTCGTCCCGGCTACTTAATCTGGGTTTCTCGGTTACCCCATCCGGAAAAAATGTGCCTAAGAATATCCAGCACAGGCACAGCGCTTCCCAGGGTGGGGGGCTGCTGCCTGCCCCCCCCCCCCAAAGTGTGCTGCCAGCCCCTGGGCCCTCCACCTCCCCTGGGCACCGTCCCACCAAACCAGCTCCTGCACAGCCGAGGCTGTGAGCGCTCTGGCGCTGGGGCTGGCCGCTCTCGGGGCGGCTGCCGTCAGGATGCAGCCGGTGGTCTCTCGGCCGGTGCAGTTGGCGTTGGGCTTCCTCAGACACCGGTGTGCCACCCCGAAGGACCACAGCAACCGGCCGCACACCCCTCTGCAGCCGCACAGTCCGACTCTTTGACCAGCCTAACTGCGTGCACACAGTTTGAAAGCATCCCCCCAGGTGCTGCCCTGTCCCTAAAGGAGGGGGCTGACTGTCCCTTAGCTGTCCCTAAAAGAGAGGGCAAGCCGGTTCCTGTGCTCGCTCCATTTCTCGCACGGGCCCCGGGGCTGGGGGTCGTGGCAATGGGATCTGCTGGTCCCGCGGGTCAGTGCCAGGCGGCAGGGATGCAGGACCCACCCGGGGACAGGCGAGGTGCCACCGCTGCTCGGCCGTGCACTGGAGGGGACCGGGCACAGAGCTGGTAAACCCCCACAAGTCACATTGCTTAATTGCAACCTTTCAAATTTTATTTATTTATTTCCCCCAGGCAAGGGGAACCGTGAGCGCTCGCATCCTTCGGGCTTTCGGAGATGGGGGACAAGGCGGGGGAGGTTTGACCCGGGCGGGGGCTCTGCCGGCCGGGCCCGTGCACCTGCCGTGCTCGGGGCCCTGCTGAGCCGGGCCGGGTGGTGCCCGGCCGTGCCGAGCCGAGCCGAGCCGGGCCG
>JAVJGG010000090.1:36206903-36231064 GCA_035590195.1 Aviceda cuculoides
GGGACCCCCGCTCTGTCCCCGGTTCTGCGGCCCGGAGCCGGCGCTCATCCCTGCCTCCCCCGTCCCCAAACCCCGCTGTATCCCCGGGTGCGTTTCTCCTGCCCGGAGCCGGGGTGTGTCCCCGGCTCCGCCGTCCCCAAACCCGGCGCATCCTCGGGTCCGTCCCCCCCCCGGCTCGGCCGCGGCTCCCCAGCGGGGCGCACCCAGCACCCTGCCCGGCAGCAGCTGCTTCTCCCCCCGGGGCCCCCCCTCGCAGCGGCCACGGCCCTTTTGCTCTTCCCCCCCCCCGCGCGCCCCTGGACCCCCATCCCCGGGCTGTGCTGGGGAATGCTGCTGGCTGGCCCCGCGGGGGGAGTGGGTGGCGGGGGGGGCGGCCCGGGGCACCCTCCCCTGCTGCCCGGGCTGAGGGGGTGAAGCAGGGGGAGAGGAGCCTTGGTTGGGGTGTGTGCCCGCAGCCTGTTTTGGTGCTGGGGGGGTTCACGTCCCCGTGTAGCCGCTGGCTTGGGTCATAGGGGAACCCAGGCCATCTGACATGGTCGGGGTGCTGGGCAAGGGGCTCCCGTGAGCGGGGGGGTCTCTTGGTGCTGAGGAGCAGGCGGTGGCAGGTGCAAACAAAACCTTCTCCCGGCCAATTTGTTCCCATTCCCTGCAAACCTCGCTCCAGCTGTGCCGTTCACCCCTCCCCATCTCGCTTCTCACCCAGCCCTCTGCGGGCTCTTCCCGGGTGGGAGAGCTAATTAATGAATGGTTTGGGGTTTCTACGGGACTTTTTCAAAGGCAGCTTCTGGGCTCAAAGGTCCATCTCGGCGTGCCCGGGCTGGGTTTGGGCAGCAGCGAGTCTCTGCAGGTCTCCGAGGGCCCTGCTTGGGGTTGCGGCTGGTCAGGATCTCTGGGAACCGGAGCTGGGGTGTCTCCCGTCGGGCATCCCGGGGTGAGCACCGCCGCCCAGGTTGCCGAAAACGCCGGGGGCGGAGGTGGGAGCGAGGGCAGATCCCCTGCCTTGGTGCCTCACCGCCGCTCCCTGAGGAGCCTGTCCCAGCCCGCTTCCCCCCGGCACGGCGATGCCCAGCCGGGACCCTCCCGGGGAGCGACCTGACCCCTCCGTCCCCAGGGTGGGCATCCCCCAGGTGGGCATCCCCCGGGTGGGCATCCTCAGGGCTGCACTGAAGGCTCAGGGTGGCTCTGGGGACGGATCCAGCGCTCCAGCCTGAGCTGCCTCCTGGGACCTGCTGGCCACGGGGTCCAGCTGGCCTGGCCCAGTGCTGCCCGCCTGCAGCCCTCCCTGCCCGTCTCCCTCCAGTGCTCCAGGGTCCAGCCCCTGCTGCTTCAGCATGTTTGTTTGGTGGAGAAAGACCAAAGGGTCATGATGGTGCCTGAGCATTTGAGGCAATGGTGCTTTCATTCCTTTCTGGCCATCTCCAAGTAAACACAGAGAAATAGGAATTTGCTGTCTTCCTCCCTTAAATAAACCTATTTGTGTGGGGGTGGGAAGGGCTCGGCCCCTTGGATGTCTTTCCTTGTGTGAATCTTTTCCTTTTTAAGCAGAAAATAGCGGTCTGTCCAGCCAGCTGGGCACTGGCCCGGGGTCAGCGTCGCTCTTCTCGCTCTGGGGACGAGCCTGTCGTGCGTGGGGGGGGCCGGGGCCGGGCTCAGGGACCCCCGCCTCGCTGCCAGAGGAGGCCAGGCTGTGCCAGGAGGTGAAGCACCAGCCCCCAGCAGCGCCCGCGCTCTTTGTCTCTCCCCATGTGCTGGGGGACCTGTGGGTCTCTTGGGGATGTGGTCTGGGGAGGGAACAGCGCTGTACCCCATGCCCCCAGCTGCGTGCCGGCTTTCTCTCTCCCCGGATGGGTTTCTGTAGGTGTAGTGGTCTGTGTCCAGGTCTCTGCTACTCCTTGGCTTTCCCTGTTCCTGCCTCCCTGGGGGATGCCTTGTCCTGCAGGCAGGGAGGAGGCAGGTGCCCGGCAGCCCCCATCACACACCTCCCCGCAGGGGCTGCGCGGCCCCCGCTGCCCCTAAGAGAGACCAGGCGGGTGATTCGAAATGGGAGCGAGCCAAAAACTTCCCTGTGCTTGGAGCTGCGATAGGCTGGAGCATGTCCTTGCTGACGCCTTGAGCTTTTCCTTGAGGAACCACCCAGGCTCCAGCAGAATAAACCCAGGTCTGTTTATTTAATGCATAGAAACTGGATGCAACCTCTGAGCCGTCTTTCCAGGACATGGCTCCTGGGGTTTCCTCCCGATGGACCGCGTGGTTCGGTGGGAAGGCGATGGGAGCGCTGTGCCCGGGGTTTGGTAACGCTTGTGAATTCCTTGGCTGGCCCGAAGCTTAACAGGGAGGTGATTCATAAAGCCCCGCTTGTTGGGAGCGCTCCTCGCCTGTACTGAATGAACGCTGGCAACTATAACTTCTCGAATGCCTGGGATTGCAGCCGTGGGTCATGTGTGAGAAATGCCACCGCGTCCTGTTCCCGGCCCCGCGCAGTGCCTGAGCGACTGACCAACACCGACAATCATGGGTACCGGTGGAAAACTCATTTCCAGCCTGCCTGTTGCTTCATGCTCCCTGGAAAAATCCAGTGGGCTCCTCCCTGCGCAGTCAGGAGGATGTGGGCGTTTCCTGAGCTACAGAATGAGCTTTTTTCCTTTAAAAAGCACAGGGAAATATAAAAATAGTTTTCTGGCTTTTATTCTTTTTTTTTTTTTTTTAAAGCAGGCTGAGGTCTGTGACATTGTTTCCAGGAGCGGCTGGGGCTAACTTTCCTGCTTTGGGGAGGTTGGAGGGATGAGGTGAATGTTTAACCAGAGGAGCAGCGCTGCCGGTGGCTGCCGGGGCCGGTTCCCATCCCACGCTGGCAGGTGGCGTCGGGTTGGGATTGGGGTTGGGGTTGGGTTATCTCTTCTGGCAGGAAGCGCCGGAGGGACCTGAGTCGCCTGGAGCCAAACAGCCGCACATTTCCCCAGCGCCCTTTTGCATGGCTAGCCTTAAATGAGTTTTGCAGGGTCGCCGGGAGCCCTGGCCAAGCCTTTCTGCCTCCCGTCCTCTCTTCCCAGGGAACTGCGGGGGATCGCGGCGGCGGGGGGTTTCCTGTTTTCCCATCCCAAGCGCGAGGCAGGCGAAAGCCACAGGGATGCGGCAAGCACACGTGCAGCGGGGTCCGCCGGTGGGCGGCTTTCGGGGAGCTCTCTGCATGTGCTGGGGTGTCTGAGGGCTGGCGGGAGGCTGCTGCGCTGTTTGTTCGGGAAGGGGCATCCTGTTCGGGAAGGGGCATCCTAAAAGCACGTGGGAATTAGCCGGTAGCCCCGGGGCTTGTCCTGGCCGTGTCTGCAGCCGGAGCAGCAAAGCTGCTCTCTGGGGACAGTTTGCTGGTGGGGTGCCAGGGGGGACTAAGGCCATGGACACATCCAGCTGGGAAGCAAGGAGGGTCCAAGCCTGGTGTGCTCAGAGGGGCCTGCAGCAGACGCCTGACCCCGCCGTCACGCTGATGTCCCAAGCGTACCGGAGAAGAGGGGTGCAGCAAGACACGGGGTGCAGCGAGGTGTGGGGTGCTCTCCCTGCAGAGCACCACGCCGGCGGGTCAGCCCTGCAGAAATTCAAGCTGCAGAAGCCGCTCTGCAATTAATAAATAACTGTTGTCCTTGGCTCCGGGCACTGGCTGTTGGGAGACTGTGGCCCACCACTGCCTGGGCAGGAGGAGCAGGAGGGCTTTATTTCAGTTACAGCCGTCCCTAACGAAGGAAGCGGCTCTTCACGCGGAGCAGTCGGCACGTCGGCACCAGCACGGCCCCTGCCTTGCCAGCGCGAAGGCTGGCTGGGCTCCTGGGGTAGCTGCCTGCTGCCATGTCTCAGGGCGGCTGCTCTCGGAGCGTGCGTGGACCTTGCAGGATGGTAACTAAGGATGCACCAGTTCCCTGCTCCCTGAGCAGGGCCCTGCCAGAGGGAGATGCCTCTGTGGGAAGCTGAAGGATGGGCTGATTAGCATTAGCTTTTCCCTCGGGAAAATAGCGCGAGCTATAGAAAATTATCTGTGGGAGGGCGGGACGGGACGGTGTGAGGTCTCGGCCTCCTTGCTCTCGCGCGCCGTGAAGTGCATGTTTTGACGGAGCTGCTGAGGCTCCTGCACGGTGCGGTGCCGGCATCTCTCGTGTGTGTTCGTGGGCAGTTGCTCACCTTGCAGGGAGCTGGGGCTCAGCTGCTGTGGGACACGGGGATCCACGTGGATGTGCCCACAGGGGTTGTGGCAGGGGTTTGTGCTGGCCGGCCCGGGTGCCCTGCTCTCCCTGCACTGCCATCCCACGGGGAGCGGTGCTGCTCCCGGGGCCGCGGGTGCCGGAGGCCTGGGGCTGGCTGGCAGCTCTCTGCAAGCCTGGCTGGTCCCCAGGGCCTCCGTTTGGTGCCTGGTTTGTGGAGCTTGGCACACGCGTCTCGGGTCCCAGGCAGGTCTCGGGCAGAGCTCCTTGTGTTCCTGTCCTTCCCTGTCCCTGGCAGAGGCACAGGGATGGGGAGAGGTGAGGTTATGGGACTGGAAAGGAAAGAGAAGGAAAGGTGGAGCAGGAACGCCCAAGCAAGAGGTAGTGGAAAATGTGTTGCGGCAATGTTGCAATCAAATACGGAGCTCGGAGTGTGTGCCATGGTACCACTTTTGGCTGGGGGGCTGGGGTGGTGCCCATCACTCCTGCCAGTGAGGCCCTGAAGCAACCAAGGAGGTGATGGTGGGGTCCTGGCACATGGGTGGGGAGAGCTCTCCCACCAGCCTGCCGCGCACTTGCCGGCGGGGAGTGCCGGTGCTGCGGCCCCCGGGAGGTCCCGAGCGTCCTCTCCCATCGCCATCCCTGTTCGTACTGCATTGCCCACAGCCCTGGGCCAAACCCTGCTTGGAGCTGGTTGTGCCCGCGGCTGCGGGGAGCCAGCAGGGTGGGGAGGTGAGGAGCCGTGGGGCTGGAGGGGGACTCAGACAGGCTTGGCTGCTCCAGCGTGTCTCTGCGTCCTGCTCTCGCCGACACGGGCCAGGAAACTGTCTCATCCTCCCGGCGCTGCCCGCCAAAGATGGTATCTCAGTGTGCAGGAGGAACAGAGTGCTCCAGACCTGCAACTACCCAGAGAAGGGTTTTGCTTCTGTGCCTGCCCGTGCCCCAGCTCTCCGCTGGCCGCTCTGCCCCTCGCCCTGCGGCGGGGCGAGAGGAGGGCTGCAGGCGGTCCGGATTCCTGCCGCTGCAACGCCTTGCCGGTGGGTCCGCGCCGCAGCAAGAAAGCAGCTGGTTGCTTGGGCTCAGCCCTGGCTGAAGCCAATGCCTGGCAAGAACCGCTGCTGATCCTCTCCCAGCACAGCCACGGTTGAGCTGGCTGACCTCGGAGCCGGAGGGATGCATCCTGTGCGGACGCTGCTTGATGGAGTACAGCAGCCCTGTGGAAAACGGAGAGGGGCTTGCTGGAGGCTGTCCTGGCCCCGTGAACCAGAGCGGGAGGTTGAAGGCTCACGGCCAGGAAAATGCTTGCACTAGGTGAGGTTTTGTCAGCAGAGAGCGGCGGGGTGGACGGGACCCTTGCCGTGCATTAGGGCTGCGGACGGAAATCAAACAACCCTTGCTCATGCCCAAGTGGCCATGGGCTCAGCTCCTGGGGAGGACCTCGCCTCCGCTCGGCTGGAAGCGAGGCCCTGGCAAGCAGGACCCCCCGTGTGGGGTATTCCTCGTTCCCCCCTCCCGGCTGTGCTCCCCGGCGAGCCCATCCTGAGCTGGCTTTGTTGCGCGCTTGGAAGGAGCCCAGCAAGTGAGTGGCTCGGGGCCGGAGGGGTTGCCTCGCCTTGCTGCGGGGGAGCTAAATATATACGTCTTGGCCACAAAATCACAGTGCGGCGTAACCGACAGCACCAGCTGTCTGACGGGGGGGGGGAACTGCCGGGCCATGGCTGAGGAGGGCAGGAGGGGATGGGGTGGGGGATGTGGGAAGGCAGCACAGACCCTTGACGGGGGGAAAGGTGGGGCACCACGGCTGGCGGCACGGCATGGCACGGCATGGCAGGAAATCCTCCCTCTGCCTTTTCCATCTCCTGGCCACACTGCAAGGGGCTGGGGAGAGGACGAGGCAGCCGGCCGCCTGGGCTTTCGGCTTTGTTTCCAGCCATTTACCAGGCTCCTTTCCCTGCGCTCATCTCTCTTCTTCATTCCTTTGTGCCTGCAACTGCTTTGAAGCGCATCTGCAGTGGAGCTGACAGCATCCCTCTCCTCCAAGGATGCCTGTCACTGGGTGACCGTGGAGATTTGGCATCTTTATCGCCGGACTGGGCTTTGTCAGCCCTTCCCCGTGTCCTTCCAGGGCTGCGGCGGGATGAATGGGGCACGGCCCAGCCCTTCGCAGAGACGCAGCTGCAGCTACGGTTGTTTTGCTGAATAAGCCTCCGGCTGGAAGCAGCGCTGACGTCAGGCTGTGGAAATACCTGTGCGAGGGCACGGAGCCGGCTTGGTGAGGCTGGGAGGAGGGATGCTCCCTTCCCACTCTGAAAAGATGCATCCACATCTGGCGCACGCCAGCTGCCTTGCCTGGGCATGGCGGATAATTAAGGGATGAGCCGCGTTGTCTCTGGGGTGGGGCTGCCGCAGAGCCGTGGGGAGCAGACTGCCTCGGCAGAGCCATGAGGAACAGACTGCCTCGGCAGAGCCGTGGGGAGCAGGCTGCCTCGGCAGCCCCCTGGGGCTCTTTCCCACTCCTGGCCTCCAATTTCCCCCCAGCTCCAGTTCTGGTTCTGGTGGTGCCCCCCGTCGGCGTGGGCTGCACCCCCTGCACGGCGCAAACGCACCCCGCAGTTGGCCACGTACCCAGCCGTGCCTCCACCTCCCCTCCGCGGGGGCATTTCCCCTAGGGGAGAGGTTTATTATCAATGGGCACCCGGTGCCCACCCATGGCGAGGCGGGTAACCCAGGGCAGGCAAACCCCGAGTCACGCACGTTTGGCAGAGGCCAAATTCCTGCAGGCGAGTGCCCTTAATCTGCCCTTCCCGGGGGGTGCTGCACAGCGGGTTTAAATTTGGTGGGCTTGAGGGGAGCGTCTTGCCGCAGGCTGAGCGTGTAGGTGTGGGATCCAGCAAGCGGGGCAGGACGTGCGTGCGCTCGGTGTGACGCTGAGACGTGGGCACTGGCCCGTCCCTTCCCAGCGTGGCGGGGCACGGCGTTCGGTGGTGGAGGCCGAGTGCGGTGCGACGTCTGGCCGAACGAAGCCTGCGCCGGAGCCCTGTGCCATCCTGCACTCCCTGCGCAGAGCGGGACGGATCCCGGGTGCTGCTTTGCCCCCAGGCTGCTCTTGCAGTGCTGATGGTGGGGTGCCCCCCTGGAGTGGGGGGTGTGGAGCGGGGGTCCCCCCAGCAGCTGCCCGGGGGTCTCTGCCACAGCAGGAGGACGTGGCCAGAGGCTTCTCCTTTGGAGCTGATGCAAGAGTGGAGCTGGTGTGGCGGGGTGACAGGAAATCTGGGCGCTGGTGCTTTCCCTCCGCAGGGATTTATGCGGCAGCGTGGCCACAGGCGGGACGCCGCTGCCCTGGAAATGGGCTGGGGTGGCTCCAAGCTGCTTCCGCCGCTCGGTGCGAACAATGCTGCCTGGAAAGCCGTCCCGGCTGTGCCGGCCCCAGTCTTGGCCCCCGGGAGCCCTTGTTTGCAGCCAGAGGATGTTTGCCCAACCTCCGTGTGACATTTCCACCGGCGGGCAAGGGGCAGCCCCTGCAGTTCCCGGGCTGTCCCCGTGCCCCGGGAGCAGGACGGTGCACTGGGCCACCTCCTCCCTCCTGCCCTGTCCCCTGCCAGGGGCTGCGGGTGCCAGCCAGGTCCCTCTTGCTCTGCGTGGCTCGGGGATGCCTTGGCGGGGGGAGTGCATTTGTCAGGAAGCAGCGGGGATTTACAGCCGTCTGAAATATTATGGGGGGAGGACACACTTGGGGCGGCATCTCATCTCGCAGGGACAGGAAGGAGCTGGTGTGGGCTGTGGCCAGCTGTAATCGCAATGGCCTCCGGAAAACATCCGCCGGGAGTTTCCTCCTGGCTTTGTACCTGGGGCTGCGACAGTGCTGGGCCGGGGCGGCGGGAAGAGCTGGGGGTGACGCAGCCGAAGCGCAGCCTGGCCTGGCTGTGTGTCCGCTGTGACGAAGCCGAGCGGCTCTTTGGCCCCAAGCCCCTGGCTCAGCTTTCAGCCCATCGCGCTCCATTTTCCTCCCCGGTCGCCCCAGGGAGGCACCCGTTCCTGCTGGGGAGGGCTGGGGGGATGCGGGGTTCCTGCAACAGCCCCAAGGCAGCAGCGTGCTGGGACCTCCACGTCCCTCTCCTTTGCTTTTGGGGAGTGCTTGGGGGGCTGGGGGCTGTGTGCCCTGGGGCTGGTCCTCTGCCCCCAGGGGCAGCTGAGGTCTGCAGAGGAGTGGGAGGGCAGGGTCCGGCCCTGGCCCATTCCCCGTGTGCTGCCTGCTGCGAGGGGCTGGGGGAGCACGAGCCCTCCTGAGCCCCTGGGCTTGGGCACCAGCAGGGATTTGCCCTGGCAGCGTTGAGTGGGCAGGCACAGACCCCCGGCTGCAGCGGGGCATCCCTTCACCCCGCCGTCCGCTCCCGCCTGGGGTTTGGTCCGGCAGCCTGGACTCGTGCGTGGCATCACCGGGATGTCAGTCCGGAGCTGCTTCCAGCTGATGCTGGTCCCCCAAGCCTGTCCTCCACATCCTTGCTTGGGGATGCTCTCGGGGTTGTCCCCTGCACACCAGTGCGATGGCTCCGGCTCTGCCCCCTTGTGCTGCCCTCCTCTGCCACTGGCCACACTGCTTTGCACCAGAGCTGATTTTTTGGGGAGTGATGGCAGTTATTTTGACTTATCTTGGCCCTGTGGTGTGCCCCAGATGCAGCTGTTTGCCTTGGGAGGAGGGTGGCTCTGGAAGCCAGGACCTGCCTTCAGGGAGCTCTTGACCCCCATCTTGACCTGATGCAGACGGGTGACATTTGCTGAGGTCCTCAGTGGAAAAAGGGCTGGGAAACCCGCCGTTGCGGAGGAGGTCTTCTTGTAGAGCAGGGCTGGGCTCCGGTTGCACTTTTATTTGCTTGTTAAATATTTTATTTGGCTCTTTTGATTTAGTTTTACGGTGGCTTTAACAGGATCATGCTGTGTTCCAGCTGTCTCTGCACATGTGCAGGGGAGAGGGAGGGCGAACGGCAATCGGCGGGGGGCACGGGGCAGTGCCTGGCCCCCCAGGAGCTGGGAGGGTGGAGGGATGGTGCGAGGCTGGGGATGCAGGACGAGGACTGGTGGCCCGTGCTACCTCCCAGGGTGCTCCTGGAGACCTACAGCTGGGGGCCAGCTGGAGGAGGTGCATTCACGCAACCGCTCTTAAAGCCTTTTCCTTCCCTGAATTTGCCCACTGATGCTTTGAAACTGTTTTTGGTGCCGGCAGCGAGTTGTTCCACAGGTTCGTGGCACTCCGGGGCAATACAGGGATGGTGCTTGCGTACCTGTCTGCACGTCGCGCCTGCACCCGGGCTGAGGGCGAGGGGGAAACACGCCCCAGAGATAGTTGTTTTCCAGGGCCAAGCGTCCATCCTTGGTGACACTGGAGGCTGCCCGTCGTCCCGTCCTCCCGGCTGGAGGCGGGCGGGTGTCCTGGGAGCCGCACCGAAGCAGCTCCGGCCGAGGGCTGGAACTGCGGCCGAGGCTCCCTGGGGAGCCCAAGCAGCTGGGTGTGCGTGGGGGAAGGCATGACTGAACGGGTGGGGTGGGCATGGTAACACCAAATATTTGAATGGGAGCAGGGTCATTCTGGGTAATGTGGCGGGTAAAAATAGATGCAGGGAGCAGAAAGGAAAATACTACCCTTGCTGGACTGGCGCGTGGGAAAGGGCGTCTGTGCCATGGCAGAGCCGGTGCTGGCGGGGTCAGAGGCTGGGGGGGCCCTTGCCCGTGGCCTGAACGGCCTCAGGGACCCTGTGGGCTCCAGCAGAGTGGTCCCTGCAGCGTGGCTGACTTGGGCTGCTCATTGGCATGCTGTGCCCCTTGAGTGCAGCCCCCCACGGTGCCCAGAGCCTGGCTTCCCCAGGGGCTTTAGCAGGTGCTGGGCAGTCGCTCACCCCTCTCTCATGTTCCCTGCAGCCGAGAAGGTGTCCTCCCTGGGCAAGGACTGGCACAAGTTCTGCCTGAAGTGTGAGCGCTGCAACAAGACCCTGACCCCGGGGGGGCACGCCGAGGTAAGAGCTGCTGGGGCGGAGGGGGTGGGGGAGCACCCTTCCAGGGGTGGCCTGGTGGGCTCTCCAGGGCTCTCCAGCACCCCAGGGACAGGGAGTCCCGGGAATCGGGCTGGGGCGAGTCCCCGATGCCACGCGGGTGGGCACGCAAGCCCAGGAGCATGCACTGTGGCTTCAAATGCTGCTGCTGCGACCTGTGGTGCTCAAGAGCTCTCGTGCACAGTCCTGGGCGAGCCACAGACTGGTGCTGGCACCACATGTGGTACCTCAGCTGTGCCACCCCAGTGTGGGCTCCCAGGCGGCCCGTGGCAGGGCTTGGCATGCCCCAGCAAGCACTTGGGGCAGCTCTGTGCGCCGGGCAGGCTTGTCTGGGCATCGCGGTGGCTTTGAAGGTGTGCGGGTGCCTAGAGCCTGCACCAGAGTATGGTTAAAAACACCCCAAATTGGGGATGCACGGGTTGCCACGGCGATGCTAGCTCAGCACTGGTGCTTTCGGTGCCCTGGGGTTTGTGCTGGAGCGTGATGCCACCGCGGCTGCCGAGCGCTTGGGAGCGCGAGGGTCCTGTGCTGGTGGTGGCAGGTGCTCGGGCCTGGGAGCAACTGTGTTTTTCTTGTGCAATGCCCCGGCGTGACAGCCGGTGCCCTGGGTTTTGCGCGGTGCCTGTCATGCCAGAGTGTCACCAGCTCTTTAGCACGGTTTTAGCACGCGGCACAGCTGGGGAGCGGGTGGCGGGGACAGCCATGCTGGTTGCCACCAGCCCAAAGGGGAGTGGGGCCGGTCCTGCTGGGGAGGATGGGGCTGTGCGGGTAGATTTGCTGCTTCTCCATATAAGGCCAGATTCTGCTCCCATGGGGGACGGCAGCCGAGCCCCCACCGACTGTGCCCACAGCAGAATTTGGCCCTTCCCTGCTTTTTCTCCCTCCTTTCGAGCCAGTGTGGCCGGCTGGCTTGGAAAGGTGTCGCGGGGAGACCAGCTAAATGTTTACCCTCTCCTCCGGCATGGTAATGCCGCGAGCACGCCGGTATTTATGCCTTGCGATATTTTGCAGCTGCTTGCTGCCAGCCAGCTGCCTGCTCGCTCCCCCAGCCTTGCCCCCGGCTGCTCCCAGCCCTCGCCTTCAGCATGGCACCGCTCGGGGAGAGAGGGAAGGGACATCGCTTCTGCTCACCCACCACCCTGCCCGCTTCGGGCAAGGCATCCTTGCCTTGCAGCAGAGGGGATGGAGGGCGGGAGCACGGGGCACGAAGCAGGGCTGAGATGCTGAACGGAGCCGAGCAGGCGATGGGGTGGGCTCATGCCTGAGGACGGGGTCCCAGTGGGTTTTCTACACGGGGCGGCATACATGGCAGCCCCGCTGGCCCCCTGCCCCAGCCACAAACGCTCTTTCTTTTCTCTTGGACTCGGTTTCCGCTGGCCCGTGAGAAATGACTGCGGGGAGTTCTGGGGCTTATCGCCCGCTCCGTGCCTTCCTGCGATAATCGCCCCCAGCCGATAGCAGCTGGGCCGGGACCAGCAACCACGCGGGGCCTCTGATCTCAGGCCAAGGCGAGGGGGGAGGCAAAGCTCGGTGGAAGCCACGGTGTTCCGTGTGCCTAAGAATGGCCTGATGGCACGCGGGATGCTTACGGGGCAAAGGGGTGCCTTACTGGGTCCCGGTGGCACACCGCCGGGTTGGGGCTCTCAGCTGAACTGCCGCAGGGTGCCAGCGCTTCAGCGACAGGGCATGTGCAGAGCAGCTGGAGCGTTTCAAGCGGGCGCAATCCTGGCGTGCTTGGGTCGGGTTAGGCTGTCGCTGGCAGACCCGCAGGCTGAGGGTGTCCAGTGGGTGCGTTTCGGGGTGTAGGCATGGCCACGGCGGTCTCTGAACATCGGTGGGGATGGAAGCGATCCCAAGGGAAGCAGGTCGCCGCTCGGCATCCTAACACTCCCCTCTCTCCCCAGCATGACGGGAAACCCTTCTGCCACAAGCCCTGCTACGCCACGCTGTTCGGCCCCAAAGGTACGTCCGTGCTCCTCCCATGCCTGTGCGGCTGCGCCCAGGGCTGCAGGAGGGGCCAGGTCCCCCCAGCCCCGCTGGCAGGGAGCTGTGGCCCCAAAAGCACCCCAGGAGCCAGGCTAGCACGGGCTGAGCCTCAAGCCAGCACTTTGCAGTCCCAACCCTGCCGTCCCCTTGTGCAGAGGGAAAGGAGAGCTGCTGGAGGGAGGGATCTGTCCTGACAGCTGTCCTTTTTTTTTTTTTTTTTTTTTTTTAATATATTTAAAAAACAAATTCCCATTCAAACAGAAGGTGGAGTTGTTCTCCTATCCCAGACGTGGTTGGAGAAAGCCTGGGTCAGGAGAAAGCAAGCCGGGGCGGAGGTGCAGCGGTCTCTGCAGCGGCCCTGTGGCTCAGCAGGGCTGGGGGAGGTGGGACAGGGGCTGGGGGGAGGATGGAGACCCCAAGCGCTCCCAGGCCACCACAGCCTCTCTCTGTCCCACCGCAGGGGTGAACATTGGCGGCGCCGGGTCCTACATCTATGACAAGCCGCAGATTGAGGGGCAGACTGCCCCGGGACCCATCGAGCACCCGGTGAAGGTGGAGGAGAGGAAGGTGAACGCTGCGCCTCCCAAGGGACCCAGCAAAGGTGAGGGGCAGGGCAGGATTGGCAGCCTGGCCCTCCGTCGTGGCGTTCAGCCGGTCCAGAGCCACCACGTTTGGTGACGGTGTGGGGTGCAGCACGTGTGGGGGGAGTCCTCCACACCCATGTGTCCTGGCTGAGATGTTCCTCCATTTTCCACGCCCGTGCCCTCTCTCCTTCCAGCCTCCAGCGTCACCACCTTCACTGGGGAGCCCAACATGTGCCCACGCTGTGGCAAGAGAGTCTACTTTGGTAAGGTGGCGAGCGGGCAGTGGGTGCACGCCCCAGGGTGGCACGGCACCACGGTGCTGGGGCTGCGCGCAGGACCCCCGGGGCACGCAGAGGGGCTGGGAGGGGGCTTTGGCTCCGAGATGGGGTTGGGGACACAGAGGGATGTGCCCAAGGAGCCTGCAGGGATGGGTCCTCTTGGAGGAGCTCCTGGGCGCAGGGCTTCATCTGCATCGTGTCCGCTGCTGTCACCTCCCAGGTGGGTGGCGTGGGCTTAATAGTTGTCCTCGGCCAACCTCTGTCACCTGCGAGGCAGCAGAGGGGTGGGAGAGACGCGGGAGGCTGGGGTGCACAGGGCTGTCTTGGGAGGTGACGTCCCCACGGGGCGTGCTGCCCCTCGGCACGCGCGCGGGGCGGCTGGCGTCACCCTCCCTCCTTGTCCCCGCTCTAGCTGAGAAGGTGACTTCGCTGGGGAAGGACTGGCACCGTCCCTGCCTACGCTGCGAGCGCTGCAGCAAGACGCTGACCCCGGGGGGCCACGCTGAGGTAAGGGTGTCCCGGCCCCGAAACCCCCAGGCAGCGCGCGTGGGGGATGCCAGCGGGCCGTGGCTGGGCTGTGCCGCGCCGGTTGGGCAGCCCCTGCCTTTGCAGGAGGGCAGGGCAGGGCTGGCAGGAGCAGCCCGGGGGGAGCGCTGGGGGTGCTGGGGTGCGGGTGGCTTCAGGGGACGAGCAGAGCGGGAGAGGTGCCCTGTCAGGGGGGAGGTGTCCCGGGGACTGGCGTTTGCCTGGCCCCCCGCCCCACTGACACGCTTCTCTCTCTGCCCTGCGCAGCACGACGGACAGCCGTACTGCCACAAGCCCTGCTACGGGATCCTCTTCGGGCCAAAGGGTGAGTGCCTGCAGGTGCCTGGGGTGGGCAGCCGCTCCGGGGGGACGCACCCCGCCTGGGCTGCTGCTCTCGATGCTCACGCCATCGCCCAGAGGGGACATCTCCCTGGAGCGTCCCACCTTCCCGCCCGGGTCCTCACCCTCCTGCCTCTCCCCCCGTGCAGGAGTCAACACCGGAGCTGTGGGAAGCTACATCTACGACAAAGACCCTGAGGCGAAGAACCAGCCCTAGACGGCGTCCCCCTGCCCGCTCGCCCGCTCTGTGCCCCCGTACTAACCTCCTGCTCGCAGCCGGAGCAGACCCTCACCAGGCTGGCCACGGAGCTGTGCTCTCTCTGCTGTCTCTACTCCGGGCAGGACGGCCCTGCCCTCCGGGTTATATATCATAGTCTCTAATATAAGCTTCAGTGTTTAAAGGCAAAGGTAGAAGGTGTCTCTGGTGGTTCCCAATGCGCTCTGCCCTCCCACCAGCCCCCCCCCCCCCAAGTGCAGGAGGCAGTGGGGCAGGTGTGGGGATGTCAGCGTGTGCAGGGGACAGCAGGTGGCACCCAGGGGCTGAGAGCAGGGTTGGGGGGGGGGGAAGGTGGTGGTAAGAGTCCCACCATGGAAGGGTGCTCCCTGCTGTCACCCGCACGGAGGGTGAGGGAGCTGGGTGGGCGCCGGGGCTGGTGGTCAGGGCACCCAGCCCTGTTCCTCGCCAGCCGCTGGGGACGTGCGGGTCCCCTGAGGACTCGGGCCCACCTGGCAGCGCTGCCCTTCTCCTGGCCCTTCCTGGGCTCCATGCCCTGGCTCTCGCTCTCCCCAGGGCCTGCGGCCGACCCCAGCTGCCGTTGGGGTTGCAGGGTCTGGCACTTCCCCGCATCCCCATCCTTGCACCCCCAGGGCATCCCAGTACGTGCACTCAGGCAGGTGCCCGACCTGCTCTGCTGGCTGGTTTGGGTTGGTGGCCACCCCTGCAGCCTTGTCCCCCGCGGTGGCAGAGCCCGTGCCGGGGGCAGGGGGGGCACCCGGTGGCTGCAGCCCTGGGAGAGAGGGCTGCTCCCTGCCTTCGGAGGGCCGAGCGCATTGGGCTGGCGGCTCGGCAGCGGGATGCCTGCCTGCTTCCCAGAGCCGGAGGTTTCTCATTGTTGTCGTTTATTTATAAGCAGTTGTAAATGTGCCCCTCGCTTTGGAGAATGACACGTGCCCCTCGGTCTCACCCGTCCCCCCCCCATGCACGCCCAGCCCTGCTGCTGCCCAGGGGGCCGGGGAGGGGGCTGGTGCAGGGGACCCGCCGGGGCGGCGAGCCCTGGGGTGCCAGCACCCTGCTCTCTCCAGGCTCCCTTCGCCGCTGCGGGGCTGACTTTTGTTATTTGCTGACAATAAAGGTTTTGAGAGATGCGTTGTGCGCCTCAGCTCTGGGGAGGGGCAGGGGAAGCCGTGTGTGCCATGCAGCGTCCCTCCGGTCCTGGGACAGCGCGGCCACCCTGCCGCTACTGTCCTGCCCCACCTGGCTGCTCCTGGGGCAAGACAGAGCAGCCTTAGCCCCCGCCGAGCCTGAGCTGCCCAGGCCGGAGCTGCTCTTGGTGCAGGACAAGCCATGGCTGCTCCCCGGGCTGTGAGCAGGGCAGGCTCGTAGGAGGCTGGGATGGGATGGGATGGGATCCGATCCTCCATGGCTTTGCAGGGTGGAAAACAAATGGAGGGATGTTATGTAGCAGGTGACACCATTCTCCCCCAGCCTGGGCTTGCTGAGCCAGGCTGCCGGTGGGAAAGCCCAGCCTGGCAGCAGCAGGGCAGGAATGCAGTGCGGGGGCATGGGCCACCCCCAACCCCTGGGAGCTGCCATGTCTCCAGCCAGATACCAGCCCCACTGCCAGGCCTGGTTTTAGACATCCAGCTATTCCCCCTAGGAGCTCGGCGTCTGGAAAGCAAGACGTGGAGGCTGGGGCTGCCAAGGCAAACACCGGCTCTGGGAACTGCTGCTTTGGCTCGTCCCCTCCGGCAGGTTCTTGCAAGAGCCCTCTTGGGCTGGCTGTGTCCCCCCCCGGGGTTGCAGGCACCCCCCCGGCCCCATTTTCTGGGGAAAACAGGGACCTGGTGCTCCCTGCAATGTCTTGCATCCTTGTAGCAGCCTCGGCTCTAGAGCTGCTCCTTCGCTGTGCAGGAGGGGAGGGTGGGCACCAGCCACAGCCCCCGGCCTTGCTCCTCGCCCGGGCACGGCTGGGAAATGCAGTGGGCACTGCAGAACAGGACCCTGGCTCTGCCAGTGCATCGCACCTGCGGGCAGCGTTCGGCCACAGTGGCATCCCCGGGGCTCAGGCAGGCAGCAGAGCAGTGGGTGCGGGAGCCACTGGTTTTCCCTCTCCCGGCAGCAATCCCAGCGGCACACGGCCTTTTCTCAGGCACAGAGGGCTTGGTAGCGCAGTTCCTGGGCCAGGGAATGGTCTGTGTTTGTGTTTTGGCCGGGTTTCTATTGAGACTTGACCCCTCTGATGCTTTAGGGGACAAGGCTGCTGCGTAAATCAGAGCAGTGTCGCTCTGCCAGCTTCTTCCCTGACCCGCAGCAGAGAGCCGGGCCCTTGCAGCCAAACTTTGCCAAGTTTGCCCCGTGTAGCAGCAGCAGTGCTGGGGCAGAGGGTCCCCATCATTTGTCCAGGACCTGGTGCAGGGGCTGGTGAAGCCCTTGGCACGAATCCAGCTCTTGTTGCAACCCTTATTTACCATCATTAATTAACGAGCTTCATATGCTAGCCTTTTTGCTAGCCCGTAGCAATCCCCCCCAGCAGGGAGTTTCCCCGATGGACTGCACGGGCTGATTTTTCCTTCCCACTGCCCTGCCTGCATCTCACTGGGGGTATCGCTCTCCCCAGCACCTACCTGGTCCCAGGCTGTGCACCCAGACTGGCCCAGCAGCCCTAACAGCATCCTTGCCGTAGGCACCGGCCCTGGCCCCTCCATGGGGGGCCAAGCAGCAGGGTCCCTCCCCAGCGTCTCCGGGCAGGACGATTGCTGCAGGGGGGAGCCTGGCACCCCTGGGGCATCACCTGAGACCGAGAGCGTGGCCAGGGTGGGATGGGAAGGAGCCGATGCAGGGCTGCTGGGACTGGTGGTTTTGGGAGAGGGAGGGAGGCAGTTTGGGGTGGTGGGATGGGAGGGGATGACCCTACGACTGGTCCCTGGGTTAGTTTTGGGTGTGAAGGGATATGGGGCAGGTACAGCATCCTGGCTGCTGCCCGCTCCCAGGCGGCAGCCATCAAATGCAGGATTTTATTTTGGCTTGGGGCTGGCTTTTTTTTTTTTTTTTTCCCTCCTTTCTTTTTTTGCTTACATTTTCTTTTGCCCTTGAGAATTTTACTGGGAGAATGCAATGAAATTAAAAATAGAAAAAATTCAGCTCTGCTGCGCGAGGGGGTGCCAGGAAGCCTGCATCCATCACAGCCTCCTGCTACCCCAAGGGGGACAACCCAGCTGCTCAGGCTCCAGGTGGGTGACATCTCTTCATGTCCCCCCACCCTGCTGTGGCGGAGGGGCTGGGCACCCCTCGTGGCAGAAGGTGGCCCCCAGGTACAGTGGGTACTCACAGGGTGGGTGTTAAGACCAGGAAGCTGAAGGATGTAGTGGGACTTTGGGATCCCACGTGGGATTATCTGTGTGCATGCCGAGGGGTTGGGGCTGTCCCTGCGCTGCCAGGTCGGTGTGGGGACCGGGGCAGTGACACAGCAGAGTGGCACTTTGCTCTAGCAGAGAAGGCCTCTAATCCTTGGTGCATTTTTGTATTTATTTTTGGGAGGCCTATGTGAGCTGAAAGTGCTCCTTTACTTGAGAATTGGAAAATATGCTTCCCCTCGGGGATGTCAAATATTTTATTTTTTTTCAGCTCGGACTTGCTAGTGGGATAAAAAAGTCGAAGGGCTCTGGTGATTACAGACATGCTCTCCAGGGTACGGAGGAAAACAGAGAGCAAAGTGGATGCAGCTTTGCTTGGAAATCGCCCAAGCCCTGTGAACTTGTCCTGGGCAATTACCCTTGCTGGGTCCCAGCTTTCCTGGGAGCCAGCGGAACTCAGCAGGGAGCCGTGCCTTGCAGCTTCTTGCTGGGCGCAGGGCAGGGATCCCACCAGCTGCCACGATGCACTAGTGGTCAACCTGTTTTGACCAGTGAAGAGGGACTGGTGAGTGTACAAAGGCTGGTCCCAGAAGGGCACGGCAGGCTGCACAAAGAAAAAAACAGGGGGGGACTTGGTGGGGGGTAGGAATGATGAGGGCAGCCCTGTGCTACAACAACTGAGCTAGTCGGTGCAGGGAAGGGAGGTGCAGCCATCGCGGTGTTGAGGGGCCCCTGAAATGCAGGGAGATGGCAGGACAGTACGGCTGTGGCTGGCAGCAGGGCTCTGACGTGCCGGGGGCCGGAGCAGCGCAGCTGGGCAACGAAGCAAGACAGATTTAAGGCATTTGCTGGGAAGTCAATAAATAGGAGCCAAAAGGGATGAAGTGCTGGAAGGTGTGATTTAAGATGGGATATTAAAAGCGACCCAGTAAGCACAGCTTGCTTCCATGAGGGCTGAGAACCAGCTTCGATACTCCCTGAAGTCAGTGGTGTGGCTCTCCCTGGCTTGGCTGGGCTTTGGCTTGGCCCCAGGGGGAGGTTAAAGTACTGGGTGTAAATACTGGAGAGGGTATAGGAGAGCAGGCAGGGATGAAGGAGGAGGAATGACGTGCAACCAAGCAGAGGAGGATTCGGGCTGTAAATCCCCCTGCTGGTGCGGCGCACTGGGCTGTCATGCAGGGAGCTGCTGGTGCAGGCTATGGCACTGGCGAGGAAGGTGCTGGCTCCAACCCACAGTGATTCCCTGGCTTGTTGCTGCCTGGGAGCATCCGTGAGAGAATTTTCCCCCAGGATGCAGGCTGGGCTCTGCAGCAGCCTTCATATCACCAGTCAGTTTCCAGGTGGGATGAGCAGCTGGGGGACCGGCTTGGGGGGGCTCCTGGAGTGCCCTGGGGCTGCTTGCCGGGGGAATAATACCTGTGCCGGTGGGACGGAGGTGTGCACGCTGCTAACGGGTGTGCAAACCTGCGAATCTTCCTCTCGCTCTGTCCTGACCCTCCGTCTTGCTTGGGTAAGGCAGAGCAGAGCAGCTATATCCCTCTCCCCTCCCTGCGCCACCACCACGACTCGACCACGCCGAGCACCGTGCTGACAGAGAGCAACCACCTCTGCACCCCTTCCCCATCGCCTCGCCTCCGGTGAATTTTTAACCAGGAATAAAAGGTGTGGCGTCAACAGCCGACACCCAGCCCAGGGCAAAGAGTGCCGCTGGGCGAGCAGCCTGTGCCAGGGCAGGGCTGAAGAGGTGGTCCATGGAACTGGTCCCCGGCACTGGTCCCCTGCGAGCAGCCCCTGAGCGGTGTCCACACTCCCTGCCAGCCCCCAGTACGGATGCACATCTCGCCGGCAGGCAGAGGCGATGCCTCATGGATGCTGGGCAGCTTCCCAAAGCAGCAGGCGTTGCTTCCTCCACGATCCTGGCTGGATTCGATAGCCACAACAGAAACAGCCAGGGCCGTGCCAGGAAAATGCACCAAACCCTCCCCCGGCAGGATTTAGCCAGGAGGTTTCCTTGGGCTGCCGCTAATGGAAAGCTCGCAGAGAAGAGCAGATGGTACCAGAGACTTGGGCCAGACCGTATGCGGGGAGACGGAGGGAGCGGTGCCTGCATGAAATCAGAGATTTTCCATGTAGCTGGGACTCGGAGGGGTTGGAGAGGCGAGTGAAGGCTACTGTGCTCTTCTGTCCCATGGATGGAAATCCCAGATGCATCCCTGGCGTGGCCCCGCATGGGCAGCCCCACACTTTCCTGGCAGCAGGGCTCACCCTGTCCCCACCAAGTCCCCGTGCCGCACACCAGTGCCTCGCTGGGCCGGGAGCTGGCTCCGGGGCTCCCGTGTTTGTTTTTGCTCGCACAGTGTAATATTAACCGCGTGATAATAATTCACGCCCTGGCTCTAGAGGTTGAGAGCTGACTTGACAAGTGACTGCTGCGGGCAGCCAGCTGCCCTAACTGGGCTGGAAATGTTTTTACAGTTTCCGCTAGAAACAGCCATGTGATTGCCCATGCCCACAGCGGGACAGATTCTGCACCGCATCCAGGAGGGCAGCGAGCACAGGTTTTGGCATGGCAGGGAGTATGTTACACAGGCTCAAACCAATCAGAGTTTTACAGCACCAGTGGCAGCGTGTTGGCGGGTGTGCTGGGCTCCCCTGCCAGCATCCCCCAGGGTGGCCCTTGCCGAGCCCCTTCCCCAAGCCCCCCGCTCCCGCATCGGCTTTCCCGCTGCTGTCCTGTTCCCAATTACTCCCAGCCGCCGGCTGCCTGTCAGCTTTATGAAGACGTACCCCAGAATTTTTCCTTGGGGTGTAATTTGCCCTGACAGCTGCCTTCGTGCTGTTGTTTTCCCAACCGGCCGGTAATGGGATTAGCCGTGTGCAAATCCGGAGATGATGGAAGGCAAGTGGGAGGGGGGGGCATGCCGGCCCCCCCGCTGCGGGGTACCCCGTGCCGCTTTGCAGCGCCGCGGCGCCGGCGTCTCGCGGGCCTTTTGATGGGATCACACGTCTGGCAGCTCCCCCCAGCTTCTGCTGGGCTTTTTTAAAGCCACCCTATAATTTTCTTGTCAAATTAGAGTCCCTTGCTGAGCTGGGTAGGGCATATTTTACAACAAATCATCTTGGCTGAGCGGGCCCTTGACTTGCACGAGTGCGGGCTGAAATATGGCCGGGGAGGGAGTTTTTGCAGGACTCGTGGTTGTGGGAGTGCTGGGAAAATGCTGGACCTGGGTGCCACCAGCCCCTGGGGTCGTGCCTTCACCGGTGCATCGTCTCCCTGCTGTGCAAGTGTGGGGGGGGGCCGTGACATGAGAAGTGTGGGAGCCCCTGCCCCACTCTAGCGACCGGGGGGGGCAGGAGGGGAGCCGGGAGCTGCTGCCCTGGCAGATGGGCTGGTTCGCTACGCGGAAATAGCTGGTTTTTTTCTTGCTGTGTTAGCAAAACAAACCCAAATCGGCTTATGTTACCCGCCCTGCCTGCTAAAATGCCGGTGACTTTTCCAGTCATTAACCACCAGGGGCCAAGTTGCTCGAGGGGGATATTTGGGCCGGCAGCGGGTGCCCACGGCTCTGGCGTGCCCAGGAGCTCTCACCTTGCAGCCCCGCCGCAAGAGCTCAGGAAACTTTTGGGGGGTCCCTGGGGGCTCTGAGGACCTTGTACAAAGTATGCCACAGACAGACCTCGGGAGCTGATTCTGGGTCTTGCCTGCGCTCGCTAAGGGACTGGGGAGGGGACCCCTGCCATAACAACGCCACCCAAACAAACAAACGGGACAGCCCAGGTTTTTCCAAGGACGGTTGCTATGCCATTGGGGAGCACGGGCGCCTGATGCTCTGGGATGGAGCCTCACCCACAGATTCCTAACAGAGGGCACAGCTGAGGCGTGCTCTGCTCTGATGGTTAAATTAGCTGGAACAAGGTCTCCAGATAAGATAATGCTGTGGTTTGCTGAGGAGGCTGTTCTCTGTTGATGTTGGCTGGGTTGTTTCCCTGGCAGGCTATGAACCTTGCTTTGAAGCAGTGCTTGGGCTGGGATCTGGCTTTGCTGAAAACACCACTCCTGCCCCTCTCCTGCTGCTCCCTGGAGCCGTCTCTGCCCAGCACCAGAGCTCGCCCACTGCCTGCTCTTGCCCATCTCTGTGGGCACGGTGCCGTCGGCAGCGTCCCACTGCAGAGGGACAAGCTGGCTGCTGCTCGCTGCTGCTCCAAAACAGCTCGCAGACAGTCACGGCATGGTTTTGGCTCCCGGGGAGGACCCTGAACAGGAGAAGGAGCGGTGACCCCAAATGTCGGGCTGCTGCAATGTTTCCAGCCAGCTCCCTCCAACATGGGCCAGCAAGGGCTCGGTTTATTGCCCCGCTATGACTCGCTGATGGGTTTCACACACCAGCATTAGGAGTGTTTATGGACTTGCTCCCTGTAAAACGAGCAAGAGGCCACATCCCACGGGCTCCCAAGGTGTTGCTGTGCTCCGGGAGCGCCTGCAGCCCTTCCTCCCTCCCTGCCAGGGGCCCTCTGCCAGATGGCTTTGCTGTGCTGCCCTGCTGCCGTGCGTGCCCACTGATGGATGGGATGAGAGCGGGGCAGTGGCGATGAGCAGGATGCATGCACAGCCACGGCGGGGCATAGAAACTGGGGTACTGACCCACGGCAACCTTCACCCCGAGACTGGCTCGCCCTAATTGCCGTGGGTTTGCATGGCACACCACGCGCTGACTCTGCGCTTCGGCTCACCCCTTTGGAAAACAGGCTGGGGGTAGCCCAAGGCGTGCACACCCCCGTGGCAGGGCTGGCCAGGCTAAATCAGGGGGCTGGGGAGATGTCCCCTGGGTGTAAAGCCCCATGCGGGCAGGGCTGGCAGAGAGCAGCATGCGGCTTGGTGGTACCGGCTTCGTGAGAGCTGCCGCCGGTTTTGTGCCCGCTTTGTTGTATGAACAGTCTCCAGCAAGTGCATGGGGGAACCGAGGGGAGGGGGCTGCTGGGCTCTGCTTCACCTGGGTCAGGCGGCGTGTGGTGCCGTGCGGGGGCACGGGCTGCCCTGGCCGGGACAGTTGTGTTCCTGCTGCAGGCTGAGCGGTCCGTGGGGAATGGCCGCAGGGCTGGGCCAGCTGGAGGAGACCTGCGAGAGGCCAGTTTTCAGCTACCCGCTGGCATAAAACCTGCCTTAAAAGGGAGCGCAGCTGAAGACAGCTGTCCTAGCCGGGCAGTGGCCTCAAAGCAGCCTGGCAGCGTGTGGGAGGGGAAGCAGGGCCACTAGAGAGGGTAGAGGACATGCCCTGTTCCCCATATTTCTTCAGGGTGCCAGCTGCACCCCACGTGGTGCAGAGAGGGGGTCCTGGCCCAGGCAACGCAGCCGGCCACTCATGGGGTGCTGCGGCTCGGTGCGGGGGGACGTGGCGTGGCTGAAATATGGTGTTCGCATCCGTGTGGTGTCTCGGGGTGGGAAGGACGGGGAGCAGGCAGGGTGGAGGCAGCAGCCCTTGCAGGACACGGCTCTCCTCCCATGCCATCAGACACTGTCTCGGCGTGACTCATGCCTTAGCCAGCAGCGGGGCTTCCCAGCGATGTCCCCGCCAGTGCGGGCTGCTGACCACGCTGCTGAGCCCAGCAATGGCCTTGCAGCAGCGTGCCAGAGGGGCTCCCCAGCCTGCGGTGGGGCTGCCGGCCGGCGGGGTGAGCCCAGGCCCACGGGCAGCAGCGGGGAGCATCGGCGGGACGAGGGCCCTGGCTGCGAAGGGAGGCTGGAGCCAGGCTGGGTCGTAAAACGATCCCAGCTGAACCATGAACTGTGCCTCCAGGCACAGCTTGCCGCCTCTCCCTCTGCACCCACGGGTGGGCTCCAGTGTCAACAGGGCCCTCTTTGTCCCGGCGGGGGGGCGAGGGGTGCCCTGCGTTTTGGAAGGCAGACACTAGGCGTCCTGGCGCTGGGTTTCACAAGCCTTCATGACCTTTGCAGCACAGCAACATGCCCTGGGGAGGATTGTTTCATACAAAACAGACCTTTGGATAGGCTTTTCATTTCCTTCGCAGCCAAGCCCAAAGGAACAGCAAGTCCTCGCTCCTAATAAAATGACAACAGTCAGAAATGCAGATGGGCTGGCTCTCTGTGGTGAGCAGAGCCCTGTCCTGCACCCACACCATTCCCGAGGCGCTGCAAGAGGGGGTTACAGCTCCATCCCGCTTCATCTCGTACCCCAAACTTCCCCGCAGGTGGGAGATGCTGCCCGAGGGTTGACTTTTACACTGCCTCGGGAGAAACAGATCTGTGCTGGGAGGGGGTGAGCCCTGGCGGTCAGCACCCCGTGAATCTTGATCTGGGAGCCTGGTTAATCGAGAGATGCCGATCACACCTCCAGCCTCGCTCGGAGCGGGGCTCTCGGCCACCCGCCCAGCAGAAGCGCGGGCAGGGAGCCAGGGTGCAGCGACTAGGGGTGCAGAGGGGGCAGGGCTGCAGAGCGAGGGGTGCGCAGTGGACGTAGGGGTGCAAGGGTGCAACCGGTGCAGGGCTGCAACTGGTGTAGGGCTGCAGGATGCAAAGGGCACGGGGGTGCAAAAGGTGAAAGGGCTGCCGGGGGCAGGGGGTGAAGGGATGCGAGGGGTGCGGGGTCCCGTCCTGGGACCCCCGTTAGGGCTGTGCCCCGGGCGGCT
>JAVJGG010000090.1:36231078-36244006 GCA_035590195.1 Aviceda cuculoides
GGTGGGGCGGGGCGGGGCGGGGCGGGGCGGGGCGGCGGCGCAGTGACTCCGGCGGGGCGGGCGCGGAGCATCCCATAGCCGGTGCGAGCGGCGAGCCGAGCCGAGCCGAGACCATGCCCAAGTGCCCCCGCTGCCAGAAGGAGGTCTACTTCGGTAAGGGCTTCCTGCCCCCTGCCCGGCCCCCCAGCCCGCGGGGACCGCAGGGCTGTGGGGCTGCTTAAGCCGGGGTGCCCCGGTGCGGCACCCTGCCGAACTTCGGGTCCCCGCGGCACCCCGGTGCTTACAGGTCCCTCTGCACCCCAGCGCCGCGGGCCCTGGGTGTCCCCGTGTTGCGTGCCCCAGCAATGCAAATTCTTGGGGCGCCCCAAAGTTTGCACACTCCTGCGCTGTGGGTCCCCGGGGTTCCCTGGGTGGGTGGTCCTATAAATCCACCCGAGGAGGTGCCTCGCTGCAGGGTGCGGGCTGCGGTGGGTACCCCTGGCCTGCAGACGTGGGAGCTCAGCCCTCTTTCCTTCCCAGCATCGCCCGCAGTCCCCTGCCAGTTTGGAGCCCAAAGGCCTGGCTGGTGCAACCCGCTGCTCTGAAAGCCTGGGTGGGCAAACAAGCACCTTCCCAAGGGCAAATCCTGCCCTGGGGCATGTTCCTGGGTCAGTGGGTTGCCCGCGTGTTGTCCTGTGTGGTTCGGCACAGCAAGATGACAGCCCTGGGATGTTATTTTTAAGCCGCCATTGCAGGCTAGCCACAAGCCTTGTTGGGCTGCTGTCTGCTGCTGGGCTTCAGGCAGATGTCCTCTCTCTGAGCCGGGGTGCTGAAGCTTCAGGTTCCTGCCTTTTCTGGTGCCGTAGTCCTGCTGTCCTGCCTGAGGATATTTGGGGGGGTTTGAGCCTCTCACCTGGCTGGCAGCAGCTGCTGGAGCAGGCAGGTTCCAGCTGCCAGACCTCCCCACTTCCCTGGTTTAGCTGACGTTTGAGGGGGTTTGCTGGGAGCAGCTTATACACACTCCCCACTTTTTAATTTACTGTGGGTGAGGGATCTGAGGCCTGAGTGCTGTCCCTGACTTCTGTGCTCGATCCCTTATTTCTGCTCTGCCTGTGTGTGCGCCCCAACTTCTACTTCTGCTCTGCCCAAGAAATCGGAGGCTCAAACACAGGGGCTGCTCCCCCTGCCAAACAGCCGTGTCCATTTTAGTGATGCCCACCCTGGGGAGGTGTGCTAGGGCTGGCACGGGTGCTGTCTGGAGGGCTGCTGGCTGGGGATGTGGTTCCAGCTATTGGGGAACATCTCTGCCTAAGCTTGAACTCACTGCTTCCAGCTGGGCTTTGAGGTGGGGTTTTGGCACAGTACAGTTTGTTGCTCCCCACTGCAGCCAAGGGTCCTGGGGCACCTCATTTACCCATGTGGCTTGATACCAGGAGCTACCAAGGGGCTGGTGTCATTGTCTGCCTTTCCTGTGTCCCTGCGGATCTGCTCTGATCCCAGTTGGGGTGAGCTGGGTTTGCTGTGCTTGCAGGTGTGGCTGCAGAGGCGCTGGGATGGGGCCATTTGATCAAGGAGGGGTTTGGCCCTGTGCTTATCAGGCTGCTCTTATGAAACCATCTCTGTTGATGCAGAGGCTGAGGAAGATTGAAAAGCTGCTGGAGGACGGAGCTCACTGCTTGATTTCTATCCTTGGAGATAAGGAGTGCTGAGGCAGAGCAAGCGCTGCTCCAGGGCACCCTGGGCTCTCAGAGCCTGGCGGTCCTGCTCAGGAGTGCCTTGGCCTGCTTTTGGCCAAATCCTGTTTGTAGAGAGCAGGGGTGAGGAGGAGGTGATGCCAAGAGGGATCACGGGGATGATGGGGTTTGCAGGGCCACCACCAGCTTTCCAGGGAAATCTCACCTGTGTGGCTGAGAGCCAGGGGGGCCCTGCTGCAGCGAGCCTTGGCAGAGCTCCTGCCCAAGCGTTGGTGCAAATGTTTGTGCAAGAGGTGGGGAGGCTGAGCTCTTTCCAGAAACCCTGTGATGGGAGGGCACAGCCGCAGGCCAGGCTTGGGCTCCTGGGGCTGCCCCGAGGGTGGACGCTGTGGCCCCCGCCAGGCTGCGGGCACAGGAGGCTCTTTGTGCCACTGGGGGATGGCATCGGTGCTGCCTCGTGACATTTGGGCGCTGCCACCTCTGCAGCCGCCGGCTCGCTCCTTGCGTAAGCTGTTGTGGGCATATTTGGACTCTGAAGAAGAGGCACTGCGGGCTGCTGAAGGCCCCCCCCCAGGGCACGCGCTGCCAGCAGTGGCTCAGTCCCATTGCTCGACCTCCTTTTGCAGACATGGGGAGAGTGCTCAGACCTGGCTCTGGCGGAGTTCCTGTGGAAAGCTCTGCTTTATCACTTAAATCCCCAGGAGTGCAGCTGCCAATATGAGGAGCACATGTGTCTGCAGAAAATGCCCTCCTCCCCCGCTGTGCCGCAACTAAAAGCCAGCCTGTGTTCCCCCCTCTCTCTGTAAACATGACCTGGCTCCAGCAAACAGCGTGTTGTTGCCCCCGCAGCCACCTGAAACTCAGCCAAGCTCCAGCCCCGCTCTGGTTTGCCATGGTGCATGCAGAATTGGAGCTGTGGCCAGAGTGCTGGTGGCTGGAGGGGACTGATTTGTGTTGGCAGGGCGTGACGATGGCTTTGCCGCTCTGGTCCTCGCCAGCATCCCCCCTTTGCCCCTGCCAACTCTAGTGATTGCTTGGGCTCTAGCTGGCTGGGGAGAAATTAATCCCCTTATAGGCTGATGTTGGAAGGGGGGCGATCCCCAGATCTTTGGAAGTTGGACAGAAGTCAGTCCATCTGCATGGATGCAGCTATGTTCACTCTGGGCATGGCACTTCTGTTTCTGATCCGGGCGCCTGGAGGTGCATGGCAATGTGTGCGCACAGCGAGCACTTGGGTTTGAAACACAGTGCCCTGTGATTTGAGAAAATGCCCCAAACTGTCCTTCACAGGTTTGATGACAGGGAGGCCAACCTGTCAAAACCGACTTGTTGCGCCTGTTCAGCGCCTTAACTAATCCATCTCCTTTCCGTGGCAGCCGAGAAGGTGACTTCTCTCGGGAAGGACTGGCACCGGCCCTGCTTGAGATGTGAGAAGTGTAACAAGACCCTGACGTCTGGAGGCCATGCAGAGGTGAGGTTTGCTGCCCAAGAGGTCCCTGTGGGATGGGCAGAGATGGAGCTGAAGGGTGGTCAGGGCTGATGCTCTTCCTCTCTCCTTGCAGCATGATGGCAAGCCGTACTGCAACCACCCCTGCTATGCTGCCTTGTTTGGGCCCAAAGGTAGGGCTGCTATGGCTGGGGTAATGGGAGGGAGAGGAAGGGGGCTCGGGGCTCCCATTTCTCAGTGAGGTGCGTCCCTCAGTGCGCTCACCGTCCCTGACAATGCTCACCCTGCTCTGTCTCTCTTCCAGGGTTCGGCCGAGGAGGAGCCGAGAGCCACACGTTCAAGTAAACCTCAGGTTGGTGCCTCCCCTCGGAGCTTCCCTCCTGCCTCCAGCTCCATGGGCTGGCTGGGGCTGTCCCCCCCCAGGGAAGCGGGGAAGGCAGGCGCACCGTGGCATCCCTCCGGGTGGCTGTGACTCCCAACCCTCGCGCCGGTGCTCGGGAGCAACCTGCTGGGTGCCAGCTCCTCCTCTCCACCAGCCCCAAGCGACCGTCAGCACCCGCTTAGCTCCGGCAGCGGACACCAAAGGCTTTTGCTTTGTGGCCTGTCGGCAAAGACAGGCTCTGTCCCGGAGCACTGTTGTCCCTGGGATGTCTCTGCTCCCAGCCCAGCCTGACTTCATCCACCCCTCTCTTCCATCCCTCTCCAGGTCTGACGGCCAGGGTTCCCAGCACGGCCCGAAGACAGCACAAACGCACTGCGACAGACACGCATTTTTGTTCTTAATTCACTCTGTACTAGACTAGCACGTTAAAAGCAATAGGTAACCAAGGCTGGGGCTGGTGCGGAGAGGGACTCTGCTCCAGATGGAGTGCTGCCAGGGTGGGGGCGTTGGAACGCCCTGCCGGATAGGAAATTTGGCCGGTATTGCTGAAGGCTGCCTGGAGAGGAGACCGCACCCTTCCAGCTAAAACCCAGCTCTGCTTCTAGCACCCAGCTCTCGTGGCTGGGCCCACAGTTGTATTTTCAGTCTTTAATAAACCCAGACCGAAAGATGCTTCCCCCATGTAGCAGCTGTACTCTCTGTACCAGGGGTCCCGTGGGACTTGCTTGCAAAGTGATTCCCACTTGTTTAAGGACCTCACGTGGCCTCTGGATCGAGTCCCACCCCCTGTGATGGCTCCATGTGCTTTTGGTCCCGGTGTGCAGGGGGTCCTGCCTTTGGCTGCCCACCCCAGGGGCTGCCTGAGTCCTCGGGGGTGAGAGCAGCCCCTGGGTGCTGTGGGCACCGGGGCTGAGCGTGCCCCGAGGGCAGGGGTGGTGGGTGTTGTGCCGGTGCTTGTCCAGGGTCGGGGTTTCCCTGGGCTCAAGGGGAAGGTCTTATCTCACCCACGGCTTCACTGGGTTCGTGTCGTGACATTTGCAGGAGCCTAGAGCGTGGTGGCTCCCGCCGTGAGCCACCTCTTGTTGCTTGCGACTGTCACAGGATTAAAGCAGAGGCACGCAGCGCTGCTGGACAAGGGTCTGAGACCGCTGACCTGAGGTGTCTGCGGCACTCAACAGCTTCCCGGCCATGTCCCAGCCCTTGGCAGTGCCTGCTGGAAATCCGTGCCTGCTGGAAATCCATGCCTGTGGGCAGCCCCCAGCTCTTTGCTCTTGGATCTGAGATGGCACTTTGCAGCCCTCGATTGGGGCAGAGAGGTGTCTTGCTGGGAGGCGGCTGACTGTCATATCAGGAAAACCTCGTCTTTGCCGCTTTTGCTCTGAGCAGCCATATGAAAAGGCCAAATAAAGGCAGAGGTTATGGGCAAGGCAGAGCCAGCCTCCCTTGGTAGGGAAAGCAAAGGTGCAGTGTTACAAAGTGAGAGTTGGCTTGCAAGCGCTTTGCTCTTTGGTGTTTCAACCTCTTTGCCCTGCTGGAAGAACGGCACTGACAGATGTAAAAGATGTCGACTTGAGGGATGTTTCTAAAATGGTTTCTTAACCACTTCTTTCTCTAACCTGAACCACGCCATTTACATATTCAGAGATACTTCGTAACACACTGGGATATTTTTGTCTACATTTTATGCATGCATTTCCTTAGAGACTGCTCTGCTTCTTACTGTCACACCAGCCTTCCTGGGACTTGGCCAAAACCCTCAGGGGTCAGAGGTACACATCCAATGCCAAAATCTTTGGTGTCAAAAGCAGCCTGATCTGGTAAGCATCTTAAAACTTCCCCTGTGCTTGATGCCAAAAGGCTCTGCACCCACTAGGTGTGCTTCGGTGGGACAAACTTGACCGGCGGGCACTGCCTCGCCTCCCACCCAGTTAGCACAACAAACACAGGCATCTGCGTCAAAGGCAAACCCTGGCTATTGCTGTTCAGCCACTACCACGCCTCCCAGCCAGCCAGGGCTTATAGGCCTCCCCTTGCCCTCCCACTCCCACCGCTGCCCTTGCCAGCAGCCTTCTGGGGATGCCAGCACCCACAGCTCCCGGTCAATGAGACATGGTCCTGCTCTGCACCACCGCTGGCACCCAGCCCACCCCTGGGGCACTGGGATGTGGCTGTCCTCTGTGAATGGTGCTTCAAAGCAACCTAGTGATATAATCTCGGCAGCCTTGAGTGTGCCAGTGAGATAGTGTTTACCCTCAGGATTAAAAATAACGGCAAACACAAGCCACGTCATCCTCTGGGCTTGCGTAAGTGAGTCCAGCTGGGAAAGGGACCCATGAATTGGGCTCCTGGTCTTTCCCAACAGGGACCTGCACCAAAACTTTTCAGGAGCAGCTTATCCCAGGTGCAAGGGGCCAGGCTAGAAGGGATGAGCAGGGAACCAGTGAGAGGTGTGGAAAAACAAGTGCTGCCTGGGGAGAGACTGGGGTGATCCAGCCCTCCAGCTGAAAGCCCTTTCCGTGGGCAGCGGCCGCAGCTGGGGCAGCAGGCAGCATGTTGCTGTTCGCAGTGTGCTGCCTGGGGCTGCTGTTTGCTTCGGTCCCTGCCACCGATTTGCGGTGTAGGTGTGGTGGCTGGGGATGGCTCTCCCTGCCCTGGGTGCATGGAGGGATGCAGGAACTGTGCAAGGTCTGCGCAGCCTCAGGAAACCTGCAAAGAAGCTAAACCTGATCCCGCAGCTGCCTCACTCTGTGCTGCGCGTGGTGGGGTTTAAAAACTGGGGGTCCCTCAAGCAAGCTCTGGGGACAAGCCCTTGGATATTGATTCCCAAATAGCTCCGAGCGTCCTATTTCTCTGCATGCCCTGCAATAGGCATTCCCACTGAGATGGCGTTTAGCCTCAGAACTTGCTGTCAGGATACTCCTCTCTGAGTGCTGTGCTTGTTTGTACGAGTCAAGCTCTCCGCCTGCTCCAGCCTTGATGCCGTAAGGTTGGGCAGTTCAAGAGCAGGTCACATCCTCAAGGAGCCTTGGTCAAAGAAAATACATGATGAATTGATTTTTTTAAAACTCGCTTCGGTCTTTGGAGAGGAAGCAGAAACAGCTGTATTGCATTTGAATAGGAAATCCATGCCCGAGCCAGGCTCTCCCCTCTGATGCGCAGTGAGGCTCAGCAGCGGCCGGCGCGCCGGGGAGGTGGGCTGTCAGCAGACACAATCCTTTCTCCATTTAATGGTAAATCTGCGTGGCCTGGAGCATGATCTGCGCAGACAGGCAGCAGTGTGGCTTCCAGCGCAATTTGTCTGTGGTGCTCTCAGCTCTGAGCCCCAGCAGGACCTGGGGATGGGCAGAGATGGTCCCTTCCCTCCCAGTGCAGTGATGCCCTGGCTGTGCTACTCCTCCAACAGAGAAGATGGTGAGAGCAGGATGCTCAGGGCAAATCCCAGCTTTTGGGGAGAGCAGCCAAGGGATGCTGGCTCAGCGTGCGCCACCAGCTGCTCCCACCACTCTTGAGGCAGAGAGGAGACCCTTGGGAGGTGGCTGGCAGCTCCCACGTCCCGCCTGGTCACCAGCCAACAGCCACAGGGATATCACTGCCATCGCAGGTGGGGTCAGGGCACGGAGCCCCGAGGTGCCCATCTGGGACAGCAAAAGTTGTTGGGTGATCTCCAGCCTGATGATGCCCAGCACGAAGGTCCCCTGCTTTGGTGACCTGAAACACCACCGTTGCTGACTCCGGAAGGAGCTGTGCTTCCTCTGCCATTATTTTGGAAGCTTGGTCTGAGATCAGTGAACTTTGTGGATTATGTGGTGATGGTTGCTATAAACACTATATCACTGTGACAAAAAAACAAACAACATCACCCATTCCTCTAGCAGCTGGGTGTGGGTGAGCCCCAACACCCTGGGTAGGGAAGCAGAAGAGGTTTTGGCAAGGGACAGGAAACAGGATGGGTTCAGAAACTAAACTGTTGCTGTTCCCCACCCCGGCTCTGCGGCTTTCTGTACAGAAGAAAAAAGGAGAGGGAGGCAGAAAGGGGGCTGGGGGGTCCTTTAGCTGATCTGTAAGAGGTGGGGGTGTTGCTTCAGCCCCCAGCAAAGGCAGCATGCAGGCAGGTGGGGCTGGTGTGGGTCGCCTGTCCCTGTGTCTTCCCCCCAGCACAGATGGGACAGACCTTAATCCGAAGCAGGGGACAGATGTGTCCCTGAGCCCGCAGGTGACAAGGGGGACAGCTTAGGCTGAAAGCCTTACAGCAGAGTGCTGCCCTCAGCATCGCTCCCTAGGGCTGTCCTTAGTGGAAGAAGCAGCCTGGGGACAGGGCTGTGTCCTGCCAGTGTGGCTGCGGGAGCCAGCTGCAGCTCGCATCTGGGCTAACATATGCTGGGGAGCTGGGGGGTCTGGTTCAATGCTGCCTCACCGACACACCAGTGGGGCCACTGACCCTCCCCAGCCAGTTCTGATGGGAACACTGATGCAACACCTCTGGAGCGGTGATTTTACGTCTCATCCATGCAGGCTCCAGCCCCCTGGGGCCACAGCAGCCCTTGCTGCGCAGGTGAGGCCAGGCACCTGCTGTGGGGCGGCCAGCGGTTTATTTCCCTGCCAGTGTGTTTCTGCAAATAAAGTTGTGTCCCCTTCAGGGACAGGCAGGGTGCAGGCAGGTCCGGGGGAGCGTGGCACAGAGGCTGTGGCTGCAGGATTCCTGCTCTTTGCTTCATGGGGCTCAAGGGGATGAAGCCAGCCTGTAACTGGGCGGTACCCAGCTCACCACCACTTCAGATACTTTTAAGGCTGATCTGTGTTAAGCTCAAAGAACTCTCATATCTTTTAGGTCAAGAAAGTGTCTGTCCATCTCCTAACACCTCAGAAATCTGCCTTCTTATCCAGGCAATGGTAAGAGGGACCATGCAGCTGATGTCAGGCAGCAGGAGCTCTGCAAGCTTGTGCGGCGAGCTGAGACTTCCTGGCCCAGCTCTGCAAAGCAGCGGGTTGGGGAAGCCCCATCCCACCAGCGGAAACAGCTTTGCAGAGGTGGCAAAGAGGGGGTCAAACCTCATTCCTGATGGGGAACAACATCCCCAGCAAATACTGAAGCAGCTGAAGAGACCGAAGGCAGAGGGGCTCTGAATAAGGGAGATGGCCAGGGACATAATGAGAAGCAGACAAGACCATGAATCATGGTACTGGAGACGGAGGTCTAATCAGGGAGCAAAGAGAGGAGAGGACGGGCTGTTCCACCATCACCCCACCCCTGGTGCTGACGATCCAGTGTCGGAGAGGAGCTGGGTGCAAAGAGCCCTGGCAACACTTGCCAAGTCCAGGGTGGCTTATCCCAGCAATGAGCCCGAGAAGAAATGTTGGCATCAGGCACTAGAGCTGCATTTTACTGTCACGCCTCTTGTGTTATTTTCAAGGAAAGAGGGAGAGTTTCCAAGAGGGAAGGTATAAGAGCTTCACACCAAAGCCTCTGTCTTTCTTTGGTGAGTCTTGGGTTAAAGGCCCAGGGAGGGAGAGGGCAGAGGGAGTTTCCCTCAGTGCAGAGGAACGTCAGCTTGGCTATTTAAGTAAAAAGGAAAGGGTGAAGCTCCTGAGAACAGAGAACTGCAAGATCTCAGATCTTTTTTTTTCCAATCCTTCCCAATTCACTTATTCTACTGAAAGTGGAGACCCTGCATCAGAGGGCCAAGTCCACCAACGCCTGTCTTAAGCATCCAACCGCTGGGAGCTGACCTTGAATAATTCACTGTGTCCAGGAAAACCTGCACTAGACTATTTGTGTAGCCATTACAGTCCCTCTTGGGGACCCAGTGATCTGTAACTGTTACGTGATGCAACTCAGTGTGTTAAGTGTGTGCTGGCCATGCCAGTAATATCAGCACCCCTTGCAGCCACCAGTGAGGAGGGTGCCAGGGGGCAGCTCATTGCTCTCTGGCAAGGAGATGCCTGCTTGCAACCTGACATAGCTGCTCTGAGTTTGCTGATGGCTGGACTACAACAGCAGAGATCCTAGGATGGCTGGTCTGGAAGGCACCATCCTCTCCCTGCCCAGGAAGGGCTGCTCGGCTGATGGGGATATGAGTGCAGAAGTGATCATCATCATCAGATGCTGGGGCTGCTCCATGCCCAGTGGGAGCTGTGATCCCTGAGCCTTCCCCAGGCGGTGTTGGGTCGAGTATGGCTGCAGGCCTGCCCTGCTACACAGGCGTTCTGTGTTCACAGCCCCTGTGCGACTCTGCTCCTTCCTGCTGGCATGATGTTCACCCTGCTGCCGGACTGTGCCTTTTCCTGCTTGGGTTCACCTGGTGTCCCAGTGAGGGAGAGAGTGCGTGTATAAAAGAGCCAGGAGGGCTTTGGGAAGGAACTGGAATCATTTGCAATAGGAAACAGTGCAGCCTGCCTGATCTGCTCAGGGTGTGAAATGCTACGACCACCCAAAGCCTCCCTTGCACAGGCAGGGAGAGCAGCTGCTCTCTGCTCTGACGTCTGCTCAGCAGCCACGGCTGCCGCGGGGAGGACAGGAGTGTGGAGAGGAGCTCTGCCTGCCCCGAGCTGGCGGAGAGTGTGGGAAGCACCGATGCACGACCCTGGGGCCTGGCCTGGAGACAGGCTGGCTCCTGCCTGCACCTTTATGGGGATAAAAGCATTAAAAAAAAAAAAAAAAAAAAAAGCACAAAGGAGTTGTTTTCCTAGGAGGAGAGCTCACACTTTCCCCTTGGCAGGGCTGGGCCGAGGTGGCATCAGGAAGCCGTGCTGCTGCTGGAGCGAGCAGAGATTGCCGTTATCGCATACAATCTGCATGAGGCAATGGGATGCAGTCATCATCTCTGGCAACGGCCGCAAACAGTGGGGCCGTCTGCGGTGGCAGGTTGCCATGGCACAGGCGCAAACAGGCACCCTCGGCCCCGCCTGAGTCACCCGGGACGGAAATGACCCCAGCTGACACATCGCGCCAAAAATGGGTGGCTGCGCGACATCGCGCGAGCCCTGGGAACTGAGAGAGGGTGAAGCCCAGTGACCTCTCCCCAGGAGGAGCATCCCTGGCCTCTCAGTACCCGCCCAGACCTTCTCTTCCCATTGTGGTCCCCACTGCCGCGCTCGCTGCTGGGGCAACCTGCAGCTTGGCACTTCCCGAAACTGCCTCGGTGCCAGGGCAGAGCTGGGGGGCCTGGAGGAGCAGCCAGGCGGGTCGAGCCAAGCTCTTGAAGGCTTCTGCTGGTCTCCTGCAACCTCACAGATGCATGCTCTGACATCAGAGTGATGTGCTGATGTCAGCCGGTCATTACTCATTTGCATCTGTCAGTCCCTATGGGGCTGGGGGTCCAGACAGGGGAGGTGATGGTGGCCGGGATGCAGTGGGGCAGGGGCTCTGCTCCTGTGGGGTGGCATTGCCATCCCTGCTGGGACAGCACGCCAGGTCCATCACACCATCACCTCCTTCGTCTGTCCACAGCACAAGGTCCATCTCTGCGGCAGGAAACCATCGCCTTCCCATCGGCTTCTCCCACCCTGGGAAAACCGCCCAGGCAGCCGGCAGAGCAGATAAGTGGGGCCTCGCATGCTGGGACTGAGCCCCCGCCGCGTCGTGCCGCGCCGGAGAGGCTGGGATTTGCTGCCTGGCGTCCGACTTGCCCGTGGCCAGGGGCCAACCCTCCGCAGCGCCAGGCATCTTGTGTCAGCTGCGCCCACGGGGCTGCATGCCGGCGGAGCTGCGGGGCCGGGGGACCAAGGGATGCTGGGCGGGAGGGCGGCCAGCCCGGCTCTGGGGCGCCATGGGGCTGGTCTGGCCAGCAGAATGGAGAAGTGGCACGGGGGCTCTTGATGTGCTGGGATGGCGTGCATCCCAGCTGCTGCTCCCATGCCAGGTGATGATGCTCCCTGGCTGGGGTCTGGCACCTCGGCCAGGGGACAGAAGCCTAGAGCGGGGGTGATGGGCAGGACCACCCACTGGTGCGTGCACAGTGCTGCTGGAGAGCCCTTGTCTCGGCAGCGGTAAAGCAGGCAGCTGCCCTGGGGAGGAAAGGCCTAGACGGAGGAATGTGTGTGGGGACAGGGATGGCTTTGAGCAGGGTTTATGGAGTGGTCAAGAAAACACAGGAAATTGGCTCCAGCTGAAGGTCCTCCTGCCTGGAGACTGCAGCAGGGATGGGAAAACAGACAAGCGATGTGTCACGGAGGGACCAGACAGCGCCCGATAGCAGCAAGGTATGAAAAGCCAAAAAGGATGCCAAAGACAGCAGAGGATTATCCAGGTCTGATAAAGCTCTGGGAAATAAAAAAAGACTTTATGCGCTGTTGGGACCCAAAGGCAAGGAACCATATGGAGATGCCAAACCTGTTAGGAAGGAGAGCAAAGAAGCGGATAGAGATTGCTGAGCTAGAGCTGGACGAGGGATAAGGAAAAATGGTTTCCAGGCCATTAGGAAAGAAGGAGGATGTGAGACAACAGCTGCTAGAGAAGATATTTTAAAAATCCTTAAGCCTGGATAACTCACACCCAGGGGTCCTTTCAGGGCTGGCTGGAGCAGCAGCCAGGATCCGTGGGGCTGGGAGATCACTAGTGCAGCGCTCGGTGTCGGAAAGGGCCGCGCTCCCCAGCACAGGGGTGGGAGGCAGGAGAGACAGCAACCAGAGGGGAAGAGTGCAAATGCAGTTCACGTTAGCAATCGGGGCTTTGCTGAAGGTCTCGTTGGACCAGGGCGATTTCTCTCCTCATTGTGAGCAGCCGTTTGGCTGCAAGAGGCCGTTCCGTAGCTGGAAGGAATTTCACGTGTTGTTTCATGGTGTTCAGATATTGGGAAAAAAAAAGGGAAAAGCATCATGCTAGATCCATAGATAGCACATTAAATGGGTTATGAACCTGGTAATTGGCCAAGAAACCATCAGTGGAGTTTTCGGGCAGGTCTTATGTACAGGGGGATCCCTGCTGTGCTGGTGGAGCAGACCAGTCTCCTTGTGGTCCCACTGTACCGCCCGCAGTGGGAATCCCTCTCAGGGCCAGGTTTCGGCCATGTAGACCCCAGCCGAGAGGTGGACTTTTTCTCTCCACGACTCAGGCTACCTCCCAAATGGCAGAACCGTTTCTCCCCCGCCACACCCCCCCAAGGATTAACCTCCGGGATTGCCTCAATTAAGAGTTTATACGCCTGGGGACCCCACTGAGCTGAGAGGAAAGCGGGAAGCCGGGGACGGGAGCCGATCGATCCCCTGCTGCCAAACCCGCGCGTCCTCCTTGGTCTGACAGCAGCAGAGCCGTCTGTTCTGAAAGGCCTAAGCGGGGTTTTGCCCGCAGCCGGGGAGAAAGGCTCCCTGGGGAGGCCCAGCCGGGCGGCGCCCCACGCGCAGCTCTGAGGCGGCGCCCCACGCGTGTCGCCCCCAGGCGGCGCAGGGGCCGGCGCTGCAGCGCTCCCTCCCAGCGGCCAGGGGGCGCCG
>JAVJGG010000090.1:36244215-36333440 GCA_035590195.1 Aviceda cuculoides
CCGGCCCGCCCCCGACACCCTCCGCCGCGCCAGGTTCGACCGGCCGCAGGCGGTGAGCGCGGGCCGCCCCGGGATACCCTTCGCCGGCGCCCACCGCTGTTGACTAACGACCCCCCCCCGTTCATTCGCGTCCCCCGGGGCGGGGAAAGGGGGGCACAGGGACAGGGGCAGCCGCTCGGGGCGGGCCCGGGCGGGGGGACGTCTCTGTGGGCGGGCAGGGATCCCCGTGCGGGGCCGTGTCTCGGGTGGGGAGGGACGGGGACACCTGTGTGGGGCCAGGGCCTGGGGGCGGGCGACAGGAGTTCTATGTGGGCGCCAGCTGGCTTGTGTTACGTGGCTCTCGACAAACTCACTGCTCTTGAAAGGGTTTTATTTTGTGGTGGTTTTCACTTAAAGCACAACATGTCACTGTGGTCTGCAGCTCCTTTCTAGTGTCACCTGAGGTTTGCTTCCCTCTACACTGCCTTGGGTCTTTCTGCTTCAGGGCTTTGCAGGGCAATGCTTGTGAGGCTTCCCGCTCACACACAGGGTGCTCCACTTGTTCAGTTAGCTGTTTTAAGCATTTTACAAGTGTTGACTGAAATGCCAGCTGTAAAAATCGCTGTCTCAGTTTGTCAGTGTGCTGTCCTTGTGTGGCCAAGTAACGCTTTCCAGTTCCAGCTCATTGTGTGCTGCCTCTTGTTTGTGAGGTTTTGGTACTATCACGGTCAGATTTTTCAGTGTCTTCAGGTGCTCGTTTGACTACAGGTGAGTTGTGCCATATATGGTTATATCAGAGCAGATGTTTTGGAAGCTGTGCGCCTGTATGCATGTGCCTCAAAGTAGAAGTGCTGAGTCTTGCTGTACAACCAGCATTAGTGGCCCTTCTCTTTCTGAGCACACATTACTGTAGGTAGTGTTCGTGAGACAGCTAATACATGAACCTGCCTATCCTCACATTGGCAGGATGCAGGTGTGCTCTTCCATGTAACAACTGATGCTCAGATATGGGTTTAATTGCCTAATTTTAAGACTAAAAATATGGCAGATATTTTGTCTGCTGATTTCCACCCCCCCCCCCCCCTTTCTTTTGCAGAGCCTGGATTTCTGGAGGCTGCTCTACGCTCTTCTGAAACAAATCCACGGAGGCAAATGGACAGAGTCTGACGCCATAGGTAACCTAGTCAGCCTGGCTGACTGTATGATTTCCATCTGTCCTAGGGAAGTAGTGGGACTGATTTTGTAGCACCTTTTCTTTGGCTGCTTGTTCTCTGTCAGGAATGCCCTATTTTGAATACCTGTGCCACCAAGTTACTATTGCATCACAGCTGTGCGGGCAGGTTTACTCCTCTTTTGCTTGCTGGGATGTTCTTGTGTCTGCTAGGGGCTCTTGCTTCCCTTTGACATTTTACTGCAGGTAAATCTCTGCAATGATCTTATGCGTTCCCAACATCTGCAGAGATAATTACAGAAATAGACTTGTTTTTCCTTTGATTACTACTTTCCCCATTCCACATATGATGCATGATTCTGTCATTCTGACGCATAATTTTCTATCAAGTCCTACATCAGGGCCGTGAATTGTAGCATATAAACCATAAAGGCAGTGTTTTGGATTGAAGTTCTAGACAAAACAAAAAGTAAAATGTGTGTGATTATTTTAGAGGGACCATGAATATGTCTATGGACAGGGCCCCTACTCCGGAAAGAAGCTGAATGCAGGTTAGCTTCTCACAATGACAGAGCACTATTTACTTTGTAAATGTGTGTTATTCCAAGTACGATACTACTCCCCAGTCTTCTCTCTTGAAAGATGTCTATCTAGAGCCCTTTCATTGTCAGAGGAAGTTTTGGGAATGGGATTGTCTGTGATGGATAAAGGTCTTCTCAGACTAAAACAACTTAAAATCCACTTTTGCCCTTGAAAGCAAAAGAAGCTAAACAACACTGATTAAGCCCCTGAAGAGCTGGGAATCTGATGGCTCTGTAAACTGAGTTAAAAGAGGCTAAGCATTGTGGAATATGGAGCAAAACTAGCATAGCTTTGCTGGTAGTTCAGCATGCAATCAGCATGGTTCTGTGTTACTGACAGGATTGCTATTTTTCATTTGGCTGTTTTTGCTTTTCCAGTCATCCGCAATCTGCTGTGTATGGTAAATCAATTTATTGGCTGTCTTCTACAGCTTTTTGGAGGTGGTCCTGCACAAGTGCAACCTCACTGAATCCTGGCTGCTCCCATACTAATTGCTTGTAGCATTTGGAGACAGGATTTCCTTGTGCACATGGTAGGTTACTGGCTCAAGAGAGAGCAAACCCAGCCACTGCTGGTAGACTGCAAGGTAGGAGTTTGTGGTTCTGCTCAGAACTGCTGAGCTGATTTTTAAGAAACTTGTTAGTCACAACTTTGTGATTAAAACTGAAATTCAGGTTGTAGAGCCATACTGTTTCTCAGATTACACTAATTACCTTTGCTTGGCCAAGTGAATGAGTTTGCTGCGAACACAATCAATATTTGACTGCCTTTCTTCTCTGTCCCTGCTCCTGGAGTGCTTGTGGTCTTTCATGTATTTATTTTATGCAAGTGAAGTGGAAGCCTTGGGCATAGGGACTAAATAACTTTCTCAGGTTTGTACAGGATCCTGTTGCACAACAAAGAATTGAAACAGATTCCTCTAATCAAAGTCTAGTGCTTTAGTCTGTGGATCAGGCTTTTCTTTCTTGCTGTTTTTGTACAACCTCTTAATTATCTTAGCTAAAACAAGGAGAGCAGCAGCTGCCAGATCCCAGAGGAAGGCTGTGAAGACTCCTTTGGTATGAGGGTTACTGTGTGCATAGGAACAGCTTTCTGGCAAAGAGAAGCCAGACTCACATGGTCTTGTACCCTTTCTTTTTCCAAAGGACACATTGAACTTTGGTGTGTAGTCTGTGTGTGGTGTTGGGGTCACAGTGGTTCTCACTGCTCCGTAGAGTGAGACCTACATTTCAAGGACTGCATGCCAGATGTTGGGCCATTTGCAGTTGTGAGACACTAGAAGAAAGCAGTGTGTTGCAAGGACAGCGCTCTTACAGATGAGCATTTTGCCCATGAAATGGACAGATTTTTCCAGAATTTTTTTCCTGGATATGTGTAGTCCTTTTTATCAAGTGACTTTGGAAGTTGCACCCCAGTGTGTATTTCTGGTTCGAGCTAGTAGTTTTCATTAGTCAGTTTTTGATCTAATCTTGTCGTATAGGTGAATCTTAGAGGAGATTAAAATTTGCTTTGAATAGAACAGCTACTAGTCATTCCCTTGTTATGTTTGTGATGTGATATTGTTTAGAAAAACTTTCTGCGTCATGTTTTTAAATGGTTGATGTGCTTTATTGCCTAGCTAGCAGAAAATAAAATATTTGAAAAATCACATTAAAAAAATCCATACAGTTTGATGTTCTAAAATGTAGGAACTATTGCATTCATTGCAAAAAGAAACCAGAAACCCCACTGAAGCCTACCAGTCAGTGGTTATACAATTCTGCAAATGGCTCTTTTGGTTTCTCATTCTGGAAGAATTTTCTCTTCACACAGTAAAACACTTACTGTCAACTTTGGTGGGAAGCCATTAATACACGCCAGCCCCTTAAACATGTCAGAACAATGGATCTCTTCTCAGTGGAGTACGAGTCAAAGTAAGCTGTGGCATAGAACTCGGGGCATAACCTCACTGATGAAGTCATGATTAGTAGTTTCATGCTGCTCTTTCTTCACAGAGGCTGAGAGCTAGCTGATAGACTTGGTTAACAACCTAACAACCACACCGGGTAGCAGTGCAATATGCATTTAGGTAGTTGGAAGAAATGTTACTTTCCTGGAGTCGCAATTCATTTTTTATAGTATGGGAAAGAGGTCTGGAGCTGCAATATATTTTTGTTTGTTTGACAAATGAAGTGGAAAATGCTCTTCTGCAGCAGAAGTTTCCCATAATACCACTACCTATGCAGGTGTTTCTTGCCTGAATGCATGAAATAATGTATCTGTGTCTGTTCTTGTACTTGATTTAGTTCCTTTCCATCTTAGCCTGCCAGGCTAATGCATAACCCTTATTTGAATATCATGTTGTAATTCACTGAAAATTTTTTTGCAGGATTCATAAAGCCAAAGAGCACAGCTTGAGTATAGTTTTAAGAGAGCTGAACCCTGAGCTTCATCCACAGCTTGGTCTTTCTTGCTGAATGTACTTTTATAAATAATGTGCATGCAGAAGGGGATTAGTTGGAAGGACTGTGTGGGTCTTTCTCTATAAATTGCCAAATCCTGATGGAGTGCTGGATGTTGTCAAAGAGGAGGTGTTTGAGTGACTGGTGTTACCTGCTATCTGAGTGATGGTTTTTCCTCTCTCAGTTGCACGTTATGGAGGAATGCATCTTGGTCTTGGGTACTTATATAGCTTCTACTGCCATTTATCTGACCACCATTTCATTGTAAGAAGAGCACTGTAGAGATGAGGAAAACTAAGTGACTTCTCTAAGGTCATGGAAAGGCTATTTGAGCCCCAGTTCTAGATCCATGCTTTGACTGCTCACCCACAATTCCTGCCTGATGCTTACACCAATTGTACCTTCTCATGTGAGGGCAATGTGTTGCAGAGGAAGACATGAAATAGGGGAAGATAAAGGGCCAGAGCAACACAGATTCAGGTGGCGAATTGCCTTGGTGGATCTGGTCCTGAGTGGTATATCAGAGCAGGAAAATGGTGATAAAGGAAAAAAACATCTAGCTTGCTCTCTATTCCTCCTCTTTGATATGTGATTTCTTGGGGAGCTTGCTAAACTGCAGATGGCAGCATGTGATGCTTGTTTGCTTTGAAAAAGGAGGAAAGTAGATACTGGTCTTCCTTCCTTTTGGAGTATTTCTACTTGTACCTGTTATTGGCAGTTCCTTTCTTGACAAATGCACAAAGAAAAGGAAAGAGCAACATGAAAACCTAGCTCGTGTGAGAATGTTCAAGAGTGACCAAAATAAAATCTCTAATATCTGCATGCTCCCCCTGTGCGTGAGGGATTGGAGTGCATATCTACAGGAAGATTTTTAGCAAACCATAGGCATTTCTGCCACCCTAGCATTGTGAAGGGAAGCTGCTTGTTTTTACATTCACGGGTTCTACAAAAAGCAAATGGAGTGATTTAGGTGTTTGGGCTTCCTTTTTGTGTCTTTAATGCAGAAACAAGCTAGGTTTAAAACCATTTGTCCAACTGTCATGTGTCTCTGCAGAAGCTCTGCTATGCAAAACACTCATCCTGCAAAAAATTAGTAGCTCTGCACCATTGTGTCACCTGCTTAATCATGCTCCTGATCTTGTTTTTTATTCTTCAGTCATGGTTAATGTCTTTGTCAGGAATTCATCTGTAGCTTTTACATGGCCAATCATGTATTCCTGCTTCTACTGCTGAATGAAGATGTGTAGTAATCTGTGTAACGGTTTCAGCTGTGCATTTGGACTGAGGAGCACTCTTGGATATAGGCATCTCCTTGGGGATCTGCACTCTTGTTTCCCTAAGCCCTAAAGTTGGTCAAACAGGGCAAACAATATACCTTCCTCTGGTTTGTCAAGGCTCCAAAGGGCTTGGTGGCTCTTTATGACTACCACTTCCTCCCAGCCTCAGCCGAGCTGTAGCAATGTACTGCTGCTATAGGGTTACGAACGTAAGTCAGCTTATAGCTCCTCTCTGTGACTTGGCTTTGTATTACTTTTGGTGGATAAGATTCCTTTAGCGTTTTGCAAATCAAGTTAAATCAACCACTCTTCACTGTGAGAGTCTCTTGTAATTAACAAATTCTTTTTCAGAGCAACGGGGTTTTTTTTCTTGTTTTGTGTTTTGAAGTTGGTCATCATGTGGTTCTTGAGCTTCAGCAGCCATGCCAGACAAAGAAAGATTACTGATATGTGTCAATGCTGAGGGATGTTTTTACCACAAGTGGCAAAGAACAGGCAAATGAGTATGTAATGTGAGGAATTGGTATGTTAATTAAGGACAGCAGTGACAATCTCTGATTGTGCGAGGTTTGTACTTCCTGTTATTTTTGTGTATGTGAGTGTGTACCTTTTTTATGAAACCTTTCAGAGGTACTGAAACATTATACTGGAGAAGGGGAGCAGCTTGCTTCCTTACTTTGTAAGAATGCCTAAACCGGATCAAACTGAAGGTTCTTTTAGCTCTATCCAGCTGTGGCAGCTGTCAAAAGTGGATGCCCAGGGGAAAGGAAAGAGCAAATATAGAAGGATGCTTTCAGGGGAGTATTCTTTGAGCCTCCAGTAATTTACATGTCGGACTTCCCAAACCAGAGAGGATATCTTTGTATTTCATAAGCTTCCATGAACTCCCATTCTGTAAATCCAGTTCCTCCTTGAGCCTGTGTAACTCTCAGTGTCCATAGTGTCCTGTGGCCAGAAATTTCAGAGCTTTGCTGAATTTGTGAAGAACATCACTTTAACTTGTTCTGACTCATATGCTTGCTAACTTTGTTTGGTGGCTCACAGTTCTTGTATTGAATGTCACGCAAACAGATTATTCCCTATTCAGCATTCCCCATTCCACAGCACTCATGATTTTTTTAAAGAGTTTTCTCATATCCATTCTCAGTTGTCTTCTTGGCCTAGGTTGTCAGTTCTTACAATGAAGCTGTTCTGTACTTGTGATCGTACTTGTCCTTTCTCTTTGTTTTTTTCCAAGTCTTCTGTAGGCTTTTTGGGACTTAAGAAATAAAATAATGCTAGCATGTATTTAAATCCCTTAGTGCTCTTGGTCATGTTGCTTTTGAACCTGGCCAGACCAAACTCCTGGACGGCCTGCGAGACACCAAACAGGCTGGATGAGACCCTGTGAATTTGAGATGTGGGGTCACAGTGGATACACACAATATAATGTTGTTCCCTGTATTCTGTTTAGTTTCCTTTCTAGGTTTCTCACATTCAGTTTGCTTTTGGATATGACATATCCAAAATGACATCCATATGACAACCACGTGTGATATTATAATGAAAAATCTTACCATCTAAGATGGTGCTCCTGAGTCCAGTGGTCAGCTCCAAGCCCATTGCTATGTCAGTAAAGTTAGGATTGTTTTTTCCCTTGTGCGCATAATTTTTCATTATTCCTAAAAAGAATTTAATCTGTCATCTTAAAGCTTGGGCTCATTAAGTTCTGCAATCCTTCACAATCTGCCTGCATTCCTTACTACTGAGTGGTATCACATCAGCACCAAATTTTCTGTCACTATCACGTTGTCTGTGTGTCATTTTGAGTTGGTTCAACAGCAACTATTTAGCACAGAGCCCTCATGTGAAACTACCATTTGTTCCTACCCTCTGGTTCTCATCTGCTAGGCACTTGTCACTGATTCAAGCACCTTTCCTCTCCTTCCACACAGTGACTTAGTTTCTTTGCGCTAGTTGAATCCCACTGGGAAGTCTGAATGTCCTGCATTGGTTGAATCTTCTGTTACCACTTGCTTGTTGTTGCCTTTGGAGAACTCCAGTAGCTTTTTAAGCAGGACTTCCTTTTACAACAACTGTTGGTTCTTCCCCAGTATGTATTGTTTGTCATTGTGCCCCCTAATTATGTTCTTTATTATAGTTTTGACTTGGTACAGAGCTGAGGCTTACTGGTCAGAACCTTTTTTAATAATAGTTTTCTCTTTGTTTCCTCAGTATTTTACAGTTCTGTAATGCTTGTCTTGTAGCTGTCAGGTACCATTTGCTGGTGTGAAGGAATATGGATCAGAGCATTCCTGAGAATTAAATAGTCCATGTGGTCTGGTATGCAGTGCGGTGTGCTGCATTATCTCTGCCTGTTCGCTGGTGCTCAGAGATTTGCAGCAGGCCATGAAAATCCTATCTCTAAATTCCAGTTTCATTCAGGAGTAAAGTGACTCAGAGTGTTTACTAATTCATAGCATGCTTGGTGGCTCATAAAAAATGAATAGGTGAATTGGACTCTTGTTATAGTGGAGATGGCTACTTACCTTTTTTGCCTTTGTTAATCTCCAAGAGGCCATTACTGGCCTTGATCTCAACTTTGAATTTCTTCTTTTCCCTTAGAGGTAGTTCCTGTAGATCAGAATGGGGCAGCATAAGGAAGACTTTTACCCCTTACCTCCTGTCCTTTATCAGTTTTTGATAAAGACTGTAGTTTCCACTGTCTTCCACTAATCTTAGGCTTGAATAAAAATCTTGCTCTCAGAGGAGGCAGCAGTTTCTGGAACTGAATGGGTAAATGCATTGAGTAGTGCAGTGTGTTATTCTTAATTGTTTTCTTCTTTTCAGATAACCAAATTAGGTTTGTAAAATCAGCGTTGTGGTACCACGGCTATGGCAGGCCAGAACTGTATCGGCTCCCCTCTGACGGCTCAGCGGGTAGTCGGGAGCTGCTGCTGGCATTTTCCTGGCTGCTGCACAGACTCAGCCTCTTGGAGCAGCTTTTGGCTCGGAACAGAGTAAAGACAGGGGATGAAACCTCTGTGTGCACGGTGAGCATGTTTGTGTCCTTCCACCTTATCTGTCCTTAAATAATGTTCTGTGACAACAGTTGTGTTATCACTAGTGTGTAATGTGTAGTATCTTGGTACCTTTACAAATAAATGCTGTACTTCAGGGTTAGAAATACTTAAAGGGGCCAGCACCTGGAACCTGTTTTCTTTCCCTTCTCTAAACTTTCTGTGTGCAGGTGATCTGGGTTCCTTCTCTTTCTCAAACTGCCACCCCTGCCTGAATTTCCTGATTTGTATTTCCAGTATAGGTGAGACCACTGTGGAAGAGTGCAAGTAAGTGAATGTCTTTGATCTTTGTGCTTCTGAGTTTTGTGCTTCCAGACTGTAGCATGGGTTGTTGAACAGTGTAGGCAAACAGGTGTGCTGTTGAGTGCTGGGTATGTTGGCATTGGGTAGAGCAAATAATCCTAAGGAAAATAGTACTTTTCAAAAACTTCAAGATCTCACATGGCAGCTACTGGTCTTGGGGTAACTAATGACCTTGTAGCCTCCTTGAGAGAACAATGGGGTATGTTGTTGTGTTTCCATTAATAAAAAGATGTTAGCACGTAGAAAGCCTGCTCTGAAGTAAGCTAAGGATAGCTGTTTGTCTGCTTTAGCTGCAATATATATATATATACGTGATTTAAAAAAAAAAAAAGGCAAAAATCCCCACTAAAACACAGTCTAGTAATGTTTGGTAATACTGCTTTTAAAATCTGTTCCTTGCATTTAAGACTGCATGCACATATTACTGTATGGACAGTTGCTCTGGAGCACAGACTGAGAAGCTCAGGAGAGAAGGTGATGTTTTTCCGTGTTTATATGTTGTTTGTTGCAAAGAAACTGTCTCTGCTCTTAACATAACAGATAACATCGGGTGAATTTAAACTGATCAGTGCAATGTGTCAGTGTAGCCAAGGCCTTTCTAGATGGTTGTGAGTTTGTTCTAAGTCATCTTCATCTGGTCAGACATTAATTACTGGTCAGCCTGGTGCCAAATGACAGGCTCACAGAATTGTCTCATTTTTTGGACATTGTAGGTCAGAAACCCTACCTACCTGCTGATATCTCATAATGTCTAAGACTTTGTGGTCTTCATGGTCATGTATTTGTGCTTTCCTAGACTGTAGGCTGCCTGGTTTTCTGGAATCTTTTTAGGGGACAGCAAAGCAGGAAAAGCAAGAGTTTGGAAAGCTATGATATGGATACAGTGTCTTCAGAAGGATAACACTTGTACAAATGGAAAACAGTTCAAAAGGAAGAGTCACCTTTGTAACACTATTAACTATTTTGAGAAAAGGAACCGCTCTTACTACACTACAGTTGTTTGCTGCACAGAATAGAGAGCACAAGAGACGGTGCTTGGTGCGCTGGGTGTGAGTGGTGGTGCCCTCCAGTGATGCGAAGGGTGCCTTGAGACTTTAGGAAATACATGCTTCTGGGGAATTTTTACTTTAAACTTCTCTTACTTTTTTCTTGTTTTTCTTGTTTGGTAACAGATTATTTTTTGTGTCCTTAATTTCTATTACAAGAGAGCGATAAGTGAAGTGTAGCAGTGACATGAATTCAGGAAATGGGGCAGTGCCTGTGTTACTTTCTCTGAAGGTCTTACGTTTTGTATTTTCCAAAAAGAGATGAAAGAACTGTGGTAATACAATGTTATCTCTTATGACTACACAGAAGCACACTGAGAAATTTATTGCTGTGCCTTTCACTGCAATTCTAACCTACTCTACCTCTGTTTCTTAAAAAGCCTGGAATACGTATTTCATGTTTTTATCCAATAACTGTCCGAAACAGTGTTTGGAAAGGTTTACAGGTCTGGAAAATTTTTTTCAATACGCCAGACAAAAATTTTGTAGACTGGGAGTTGGAGTTAGCATGTGTATATAAAGCTCATTGTATTAATGGCAACATTTCTTGTATGGTGTTCATCTAGCAAGTTTTCATGCTCCAATAAAAACAGATGTTCATGGGGAAAAAATGATAGAATGTAGTTACAGCGTAACTAGTGTGTTTTGTGATTCTACATCACAAGAAAGTTAAACAGAATTTCGAGGGAGAGGTCTTGTCTTTTACTTGATCAGCTAGGCATTACAAAACCAATATAGTCATCCAGTAAGACCCAAACAAATTAAGATCTAGGAATGCACGGTTAAAGATGTATGGAGGTAATGGTGAGTGAGAAGAAGATAGGTGGGTCACACACCTCATTTTGGTTAGTAAGTCAGTTCCTTGTAAACCACTCATGAAAGCCTGTTGTTTGTTGCATAGAAGTGTGGTAGTTATTGTTATATATTGTTATTTGATAATTGTTATTTTATGGGATACCTTCATGTGGCAAAGTCTACTCATCAGTAAGACAGCATTCAACAATATAGCCCTTAAAATCGTAGTAAGAAAGGAGGAAAGTGAGGTTGTCAGTTTGATACCTGACATCTTGTGAGTTAAAGTACAGCTTGAACAATTGGAAGTACTAGAATTTTCACTCTGGGAATGTTAAATACCAGGCACTTGTGATACTTAAGCTGGAGTGTTCAAAGATGTGTAACAGTGTAAAGGCATTGCTAAACATGCCAGAGGTGTGTAGTCTCTGCAGTTGTAACTCTCTTCTATTTAACTAAATTAAAGGAAAAAGGTAAAAGGAAGAAGTAAAAAGCTTCACTAGAGAAAGATCTCTCAAAAAAAAAAAAAAAAAAAAAATAACTAGGAGGAAATGCTCTTTAAAACAACTGAAATTCTCAGCTGAGAAAGAGCTTGAAAAATATTCCACCACATGGAGTCTTTTTTTTTTTTTAAATGATTACAAACAATTGATTTTTTTTTTTTCCCTGAAATGAAAATGTTGCAACACAAAAATCCATGAAATAGTATTTGGTTCTGTGCGTTGCTGAGATCTGCCAAAATCAGCAAAGTGTGAAAGCCAGTACTTACTGGCAAAGCACATCTGTTGGTCTACTAGTGAGAACAAATGTGAAGAAAATCCTTACCCTTTGTCGTCATCTAAAAAAAAGGGACTCTCAAGAACTGTAGGCATAGCTGTAGTTCAAACTAATATTCATGTGCTTTGCTGTTAAAATTTTGTCTGAAATCCACAAAAGTGGACAGGGTCTGTTGTGTGAAGAAGAGAGAATACAGCTAATCCCTAAATTAATGGTGCAATCATGTTCTGACTATTCTTTCAACCTAAGTTTGAAACAAAGCCTACGGCCTGCTAAATTGCTGATAATATGCCAAATACCCAACATATCAAGGGCCAATTAAATTAATTCCTTTCGTTTCATTTCAGAATACCATTCTCTGGCCTTTTTTTCTTTGCAGTTCCTTAGCAACACAGTTTTCTTCCCCTGCAAATTGAACGCTTCCATCGGCTCTAAAGGATTTCAGGCCCGTTATTTATAGAGGGACAAGGGCATTCATGACAGATGATGGACATGGAACTCAGCTGCTGCATGGAATTCATAATCTCAAGATCCTGAGCTGGAGAAGGCTTCCACAAGCTTTTACATGCACTTACATCTTCAGAATCCTAAAATTATAAACTGAACAGTGGTGAAAGCATGATGGAAGGGTTAAGGTGGTAGGAGGTAGTGTTTAATGTGGCTAATGTGATTAAAAACATAATCTTGAGGTAGTTGTTGGTAAGGACAGGTAAGGTTAGTAGCCTAGGATGGTTATATGGGTCGACTGCTTTTGTGCGTTAGGTAAGAAAATCCTGCAGGGCACCTTATCTCATGTGGCCTCCAGCTAATTTTTTTTTTTTTTTGGAAGGGCAGTGCTGCAGTCTCTCCTGAGCCAGGGTACTGCGTGTCTGCTGCAGGATGCCCCAAAGAGCAGGACTGAAGGAGCCACTGCTCTCTCTAGCCTTCCACTCATGGATCTTTTCCAGTATGTGAAGTTTATAAACTGAGGGGGGAGACAGTTAAAATGCAGACTGGAACCTGTGTTGCTGTGCAGGAGGAACAGGAGAGGGAAGAGGGGATTGATGGTGCATGTCAAACTCTAGTACCTGGCTGTTGTAGCGCAAGTCCCTTCTCTGAATTTACTGTGCTGATCTGTCAGCGGGTTGGTGACTCCAGAGGCAGTAAGTGAAATTCAAACCTTGCATTGGTCAACTGTTTAAAAAGAAAGTAATCACTAATTCTATTAGATCTATAAAGACTGAAGTGTCATCTGAATTGGAGGTTCATGTTGATTTACTGAAGTGTCCCCTTGGGAATTCTCACCTGCTGTTATTGCCTTAAAGCACTAGGTGATTAATTGATGGACATTGTCTTCAAAGGCTTTTTACACTCCTTGTGGATCTCTGTCTCAAATATGCACTGCCGTGATGTCAGTCTTAACATCTTTTGTTGCTTTGGTGATCATGTACAGGCAGATTATTCTCAAGTGCCATTCATTGATTCGTATTTACACATGAAAATCCTAGAGTACAAAACATGTCTGAAGACCTGTAGGTGAAATGCTGTCCTTCACTGAACTCATAAGGCAGACCTGGGGAGTTATCGTATTCTCTCTCTCTCTCTCTCTCTCTTTTTGAGAAGCAGATAACTGCTTGATATGAACCTGCCTTTTTAGCACACTCACTATTTGACTAAATTTTTTTTGCCTTGCTTTTTAAATTTTAGTGATATCATCACAGCTTTCTCCAAATCTGTGATGGTTTGTGCAGATAATAGCAGTACTCTGTGAGCATCTAGTCTTTCTGTTTCCAGGGAGGAATAGTGCCTGTACTGGTATTATTTCTACAGCTGAAATTAATCTATGTGTGCCCCGTAATTTAATTATGTGTGGAGGCTGTTGAGTTTTTTAGATGGGGGTAGTGATGTTATATCCCTCATTATCACCAGGCTATGTTGTACATTGGTTCTACTAATTCCCTCTGCCTGCTTTTTGCCCTCTGAGTGAAATTGGACCCCCCTCCCCTTTTGTGAATTTATCGTAATTAACAAATAGAGCTATTATGGCTATTGTAGTTGGAATTCCTGTGTATCTCTAGCATGCCAAAGCGAACTCAGTTTAATTGCTTCTGGTGGGGAAAAGTGAAACAAAACATGCCTTCTGACTCTTAGGGTTGCAATTTGATTAATCTTTTGTTTGTCACGGTCTAGTTTGGCTCACTGGCTATTTCCAATATAGGATAAGGCTTATGCTTGGTCTAATCTTGTTGCTGAAATGCCTTTCTCTTATAGAAATCTTGACTGTCACTACTGTTCCATAAACCATGTTATTAGAGGAAAGTGTTAACATAGCAGCCAAGCTTGATGTTCTCCCCAACAGAAAACCAGGAAACCTTTGGCACTAGTGTCAATAAATATAAATTTTCTGGGTTTTTTTTCCCCTCTTCACCTATTCCAGTGGAGGCGGAGGAGGGAATTTTATTAACCTATTGATTCTGACTCAGAAGCATAATTACTTTCCAGATCTTTATGGGCTATATTAGTCTGTCAGCCTTCATTTTTTGTTTTTGCTCCTTTATTCCCTGTGCTTACACTTCTATTCTCTTTGTCCTCCTGTCTTCCTAATAACACTCAGCATTTATCTGGGGCTACCATTGTTGCTGTATTCAGTAGCTGCTAAGGAACACTTTTTAAAAAGCTATCCCTGAAACCTGAACAAAGGGCACAGGATCCCTAAAGTTTCTCCTGCAGAATTTCCCTCACCTCATTTTTGCCAACGAGCAGTGCTGCTTTGCCCGTGGCAGCCCTGTGTGTTTGGTGTGTGCTTCACCCCTCTCCACGCCGCCTCTGTGGGGCCAGCACCAGGGCCGGACCTTTGCAGCTTGCTGGGCTCCTGTGTGGCTCTAAGTCTATTGCAGCAGTCTCGTTGCACTGCTGCCCAACCTTCTAAAGGCTTCTACCAGAAACTAAGGGAGAAAAATGCTTGAATTTTGCTTTTCTGCCTTCTGTACTTTTTTAAGTCACCTCCTGAATAGGTAACTATTGAACCCGGAAGTGTTAATTTTTGTCTTCAGTTACTGATGTTGCCTGTAGGCTTAAACATATTTTGTGGTCAGAGGTGATTAAATTAGGAATATGTTTTGCCATACAAGAACTAGAGCATGTTTCAGTTTGGATTCTTGAAATGCATTTTGTGTGCATGTGTGTTAAAGGATGTTACAGGTGATAGCTGAAATTGTCTCCCTGTCATTCTGCATGTGCATGTGTACATGCTATTCCTTCTGATCTTTTGTGGTTTTTTTTTTAATTCCATTGGACTTTTCATAGAAAACAATTTCCTGTGGTGCACTGGAAAATGTGTGGTAACAACATTTATTTTTGCTTAACACAGCAAATACACTTTTAAGAGTGGTGGTTTTTTTTTTCTTTTTTTTTTGTTAGACAGCATGTCACAGTAAAATGCTCTAAAAGAGCAGTCTGAAATGATCAGAAAGGCTTATAATTTATTGAATCTGCTGTTTCTCTGGTAACGTCTGAATTCCAAGTAAACGCAAAATTTCTTGACCCTGACATTACCGCTGGTGTGTTCTGGATGGGGTTCTACCAATAGGCACTGGAGTCACTTGAGCTTTCATGTGAGGAGAAGATGATGAGGAGTGGCGTGCCAACAGGAAGGCTCAGCATGGTCATACTGGTACTCTGTACTTTGCTGAAATCCTATGTAGGGGGCTCCTTCCTTGTCTGTTGGGGAAACAGAGTGATTTTAAGATGTTCTAGTGCCTCTCCTGCCCTCAAGTGGTGGGGAGCAGCCAGTACCTTTGGTACCTTCTGATTGTCTTTGCTCTATGGCCTTTTGATTTAAATGAGAACATCCTCTGCTTTTGGTGTCCCACTTTAAGTGATCAGGGTCTAACTCTCATTGGAGGATCTTTTGAAATTAACCACTTTTTCCCCAGGAGGACAAAAGGAGTGTGCAAAGAAGGGCATGGCAGGCCTTCTACATATGGCAGAGCTCTGCCTCTCCTCTCCTGGAGGGCAGTTACTGTTTCTTCTCCTGTTGGCCTCTTGCTTCAGATTTGCTGCTGTAGCATGCTGCATCTTTCTCTCTTCACTGGTTACCCCCCTGTTCAGCACCTTGCCACAGTGGAGCAAAATGTATGTGGGCAAGCAGGGCTGTAGCTGCAGGCAGAGGAAATGCAGTGCAAGGCATTATCTTGAGCCCTGCAAAATGTGGTGCTCTGTGAGTTAAGGTCTACCCTGCCATGTGTTTGTTTTAGTATATTTGGTTTCCATGTTTGTCTGAATACATGATGCAGTGAGCTTTGGGATTTAAATGTTATTTTAAAACCTTGCAGCTCCAAAGATTAGGCAATGCTGCTGTGCTCTTTTAAAGGCATAGTGCTTTTGCTCTATTGCAGAGCTCTTAAGTAGCCTCCTGATTGAGTGAGTAGAGATGGGATAAGGGACTGACTTGCTCTGGTGCCTCAGGCCTGTGGCTACTGCCAGACAGGTTTGTTTGAACAAGGCAGGAATGGATAGGAGCTGTGTTCATGTTTTCTGTCTTCCCTCAGCACCTTCTCTTTTTCACTCTTTGCCAAGAGTGAGCTTTTGGGAGTGCTGTTGTGAGTAGTAATTTTTACAAAAGGCATTGAAATTTAAAAGCTAAAAGGCCTTGCAGAAACACAGGTTTTTACTTTTTTTTTTTTTTTTTTTTAATTGCTGAATATGCTTCGAGCATAACTTCTGTGATGTGAACACTTATGTTTGTGGAAAACATTCTTCTGTGCAAATATCTGAATATTTAATTGGTATGTGCATCATGTGGGAGTGGGTTCTTACACCATCTATCTTTCCATGCATACGTCTAATCTGGATCCTGCCTTGTCTAGGAGGAAATCCAATTAGTGTTGTTGATGGTGCTGCTAATGAAAATAGTGTTGTCCCTTTTGCATTCATCTGTTCAAATTGTTCTCTTTCACATTTTCCCCTCCTGCACATAGATATATGGCTGTATTAATTAAGAAAGCATGTCTGATGCTGTTATTTCTGGCTATGGTGTTTAATTTAAAAAAAAATTATGCTCCATTTAAAGATCTGTAATTACACAGCTTAACATATGTTATGTCACATCAAAACCATTGTCTGAATTATGGGCGGTTCAGAATGAGTGCTCAGTAAAAGCTGCAGAAGCACTTTATTGGCTTGATTTATGTGATTGCTTTGCCGTTCCTGAGTCCTGCAGTGAGGGATACTAGATATGCTCCTTATCACCTTTGTGATACCAGGCTGTGTGCTTAGTGTAGTTAAGATTTGAGTAGTACCTGAGAATAAATAGTTTCTGTCTGTACCTAGATTAACTCAGGTGCAAGTGAGTAGTGGGCTGGGGTGGGCATTGGAGGTTTCAACTGGCAGTTGCTTTATCTTGCTCTGCTCAAGGATTGATGTCAGGGAGTTGACTTAATGCACCTATCCATGGGTTAAACGTGTTATCCATGTTCCAGTAGGGTTGCTTCTCCATGGGAAGAGCAGCAAGCTGTTTGCTGAATGTCCAAATATGGAAGCAGAGAGCCGATCCTTGGTGGGATTTGGAAGATGTCCGGGGAAAAGCCGCAGCACGCCGGGGATGAGCCGGCGGTGGCTGGGGTCTGTCCTTTACCGACAGGTGGCAGCTTGTAGTCAGAAAAGAGCATCTCCTGGGGAACTAGCCCTGCCATAGCCTTGTTTTTACAGCAATGCAGGCAGCATAGGCCTCTTCATTTCCATTCTGCGTTCAGGGCATAGTCAATTTATTAAGGTAAGAATTTATAAGCATTAAGATAGCTATATGAATTGGAAAAGTACAGAAAGTGTGGAAGTGTGATGAAGTTGCACAACAAAGGGTTTTCTTTGTAGTACTGCTTGTGGCATATTGGAAGATCTCCACTGAATCTGCAAGGAATTTTGCTCTAAAACAATTTTTGGAGTTTGTTGAATTCAAAGTGTATGAACAGAGCAAGGTCTACAGCATACCAGGTCACTAAAATCCGTGAATGGAGGCAGTAGTGCAAAAAATGCTCCCTTCTCACATGTCTACAAACACATTGATGCTTATGTTGTTCTTTGATAAACTATTTACATGGTTAAGTACTTGTTTAATTATCTTCATCCACTGTTGGTAGAACTGCTCTCCGATTTCCAATAACATGGGATTGCTTTGTATTTCAAACCAAAAGAAAAGCTTTATTTCTGCTATAAAAGTTGAAACTTCTTAATCTTTAATTTCTGTTTAAACACATTGCATGCAAGTTGTTTGCTCAGATGTATGGTATGTGAATGAAGATTGATATATCACCATGTCTTTTTTCACACCCTCCTTTCTCCCACCCCTTATTCTTCTCTTCTAAGTACTTTTATATCTGATGGCTTTTTTCAGTTCACTGTGTTTCATGAATCTGACTTGTCTGCTCAGAGCACTTCTGCCACAAGGACTGTGTTGGCTTTTTTTGCACTTGCTTCATTGTCTAGCCACAAGTCCATTTACACGTTTTGAGAATGATCTGGCATCTTTTTTCATAACAATTGGACTTGAAATAGCCTGGGGAGGAATGTTTAAGGAAAAACTGGTGTGGTGTTGGAGACTGAATTCTAGGCTGCCTTGCAAAAATTTTAAATCTATGCTCTTAGGACATAAGCTGTGTTTAGCTCTGACGAAGCTAGAGTTGTATTTATGAGCTTGGGGTAGCTTTTGTAGTTTGTGAGCTACCTTAGTTGGGATGGTGATGCGTGGTGTCCTGGAACATGTATTTGTTATGGGGCTTAGCTGGTTATTTGCTTGGATCTTTTCCCACAGGAGAGCTGGGTTTAACTTCTGCTTAAGTGTGGGCAGGATGATAGTTCAGGAACTGGCTTGAAGAGAGTTTATGTGAATATATGCATGTCACCTTCATCAGGCTTATGCTTGCTTTTTTGAGTCTTGCCAAAAAATGGATATAGAGATCTTCTAACAGTGGTACTTGGAGCTTTTAGGACAGAAAAGTTTGTTTGGGGTGAGTTAGAGTGGAAGTGGAATTGAGGGGCTTCACTCTAGCTTCTGCTTAAGTTAAGCTACTCACAGGTGCTCTGGCCAGTCCACATCATCCAGTTTGACAAGACTAGCTCTCATACCGCCAGTGTAATGGGAAAAGACTCTGAAACTTCAATGAGGGTATCGGTACATGTTGATGTGGCTTTTGTACTGCAAGCCTGTGACACCATTCTTTAGCTGGAGTCCATGCGCCTCCCTTCTCTGAAACAGAATCAAAAAGAAGTGTTAATTGCAGCAAAGAGTTTACAAGTAAAAAGCTTTTCTGGTAAGTGGCTATGAAATGATCTCTTCCAGAGCTGGTGTGGAGCATTCCAAGTGCAGGGAGGCCATTGGGAGCCCTGGGTAGTTGCCTTGGCTGCTCCCTCTATGACTTTGACTAAATAATATGTACTTCTGTATCTCAGAAGTGAATGTAGGTGTGTACCCATATTGCTGCATAGATTAGATAAATTCACAGTGATATTTGGAGCAAAGGGTCTAGCTTGGGCTGGTATTTTAGTGATTTTTCTCCCACTGGGAGAGCAGTAAATAGTATTAGATTGTAAAGATGGGACTAGAAATTGAGGTCACAGTATAATATGCAAGACCTTTTTTTTTTTTTTTTTTTACCCTGTTTACTTTATGCCAGGCTAAGTATTTCATAGCAAAAGTAAATTTTTTTGTGCAGTTTGTGAAATAAATAATAGAGAGATCCTGTTAAAAAATGCATTGCCTGGCTTCCTTATTTTAATATTAATGAGGCAGGTTGCTACAATAAAATTAGCTCTGCATGGTGTTTGTCACTGTACTGCCAAAGCAATCAAGTCTAATGCCGTTCCTTCCTGAAATGAATCCCTAGGACAGCAGTATTTGTGCTGTTCTGAAACCTCTAACCAGGGAAGCTGGAGTTGAACTGTAAATTATGGAAAACGCAGATTTTAATCTGGGAATCCCAAGTCTGTCTTTGGCCTTGCGGCTTTCTGGCTGCTTGTGTGAAGTGTTTTAATGTTGTTTACACATGCATTTTCTCTGCTGTAGTGACTAATAAGCAATTGCTTGGCTCATCATGCTTATTGACAACTTGGTAATCATATCTGTATGGTTTCGTAGTCCAGAAACCTCTCCTGGTGGGGGTAAGACAATCTGAACCATGAAGGTACTTAGCTAGGACTGCAGCACCCTAGGACACAGTGACTTTTGATTTAGGGGCACGGGGCTGAAGGCATCTGAGGAAAAAGAGTGACATTGCAGTTGTTGCAAAGGAGATACTGTCATCTTTTTTTTTTTTTTTTTTTTTTTTTTTTAAGATGAATCTATGCCTTTAAAAGGAAAAGCCCTTTACCAGCCCTGTGCCCCTGTGATTTACAGCATGCATTTATCTGAGCCACAGAGCAAAGGGAAAAAAAACCTGTAATTTTGATACATTTTGTTATGTGACCAGGACAGCATTTTTGTGCTTATAAATAATATGAACACTCATCGTATTAGGGGCACTGTCAACTGAGGTGATATTTAGGTTAAAACAAGCATTAGGGAGTTATTTTATCGTGGTTATAGATATTCTTCTGCTGAAATCTGCATTTAAGGCAAGATTAAACTCTTCATTTTACAGTTTGCATTTTTAGTTTAGGATCCAAATTGGAATTACATTCAAGCTTTGCTTGCCAACTGAATCTTTATAAGATTTTTATTGAACATGAAAGTGTGTGAAGCAGGGAAGCACATATGTTTAAATACCATCAAGGTCTATGGGTCCAAATATGTGCTTAAGTGTTTTCTTGAAAACAGTCATGTTTCAAGTAGGCTTTTTAAATTTCCACTATAAAGAAATGTCTTGAGAGTCCAACAACTGGGAGACACTTTCTTAGCCAGTGAACACCCATTCTGAATAATCAGGTCTTTGCAGTTCTGTGTTATTTCTACTTCCTAAGATATGCTGTAGTAAAAAATTTGGAATTACAGATTCTGTTTATTGTATGTACTTTCTATAGACTGGATGAAGTTGACAACTCAGCCTTACTTATTGGCATCAGAAGTAAAACAACCCATGTCTTCCTCCCCTTTTAATTTGCAATCTGCAGGAGTCTTAGCTGAAAACGGAGAGAGAGATCTGTTTGTAAACGTGAATGATCTCTTTGTGCAAGAGGCTGGGGGAGGTGGAATTCCTCCATGTTCCTTGGAAAAGAGATACGACAGAAATGTCTTGCTTTATGCCATTGGCCAAGCAGAAATTTCTTCCAGAAGATGGAGGTGGTTGTTGGTTGTTTTGTTTTTTTTTTTTTTTTTCTGCAGCAGAGGGAAAGTGGGACAAGATGAACAAAAGGAAACTCTTTGCTTCTCCCTTCTTCCTTCCAAGTTATTCTAGAGAAAGGCAAAACAAGGCAAGACAGGTGGTGCATCTGTAGTTGGGAGTGCCTCTGGACTCCTGGCCAATGTCAGCTGGATGATTGTTTCTTTTCCTCTATCCTGCAAGAGGGGAAATGCTGGATGGAAAAAAGAAAATATCTGGGTAAGCACAGGCCCACAATTTTGTCCCTATATAAGGCATTGATTTACAGAACAGGGTCACCGAATACAGCCTGCAGCACTTTTGGGAAGACACTGGAGGAGCTAAATCTGTTTTTTATGTTCTTTGACTTATTAGAATGTAGTCAAAATATGATTTTTCCCATCTGGGTAAAGAACATGCTTGCTGTCTCAGGCACACTGTGTCTTCCTGGGTATGGAAAATGAAAGACAGGAGAGGAGACAGTTCACCACGTCATAGCTGAGAAGCTGGTATTTATTCCAGACTTCAGTACTTGTTTAGACTGTTCCTAATCCTGTATTCTAAAAGATTACAATTTCTCTCTACTGCTGGGACTTGCTTCTTTTTGGAGGATTTTTTTCCTCTTTGGCCTGTTTGCCTTGTATGTTCTTCACTACTGAATTAATTGAAAGTGTTGAAGCTAACTTACAACATTTTGGTATTCTCTTCTGCTTTTAGTGTGAAGATGATCTGCGTAACAGCCAGACAGGTACAACTGAAGTAGCACCTGAATATGGGCTTGAAGACAGAGTAGATGTTCGATATCTTCAGTGGTTAAACGGGAGGCTGAGGTTCCAGTGGCGGAGTTTGCATGCTCAGCACCAAGAGCAATGCAAACTTTTGCACAAGGTAAACGATTCTTCTAACTCACTATGGCATTGTTGATTATTTAAAAGCCTTGTCAGCTACTGCTAAATGTACAAATTATTCTTGTTCGCTAGTTCTGCATTTTCCATAGATAAGAGTGAATTACTCTGAGTATAAATACCCCAGCTTTCAGGGGCAGAACCATGAGAAAATAAGTATGTACTTAATTTGAAAATGTTCATAAGGTTATAATTGTTGTATAAAAGTCTCTCTTGTAGGTTGGCACATTAGTCACTTCTGCAACCAGAGGCTGTCTCCATTTTTCTCAGAAAACGCCTGGTAGAAGCAAGGCAGAGCATTCTGGTCCCATAGTCCAGAAGTAGTGATTCAGAACTATAAGTTCCACTAAAATGTGGATTCAAAATACTAAGCCTGAATGTTGAAAGTAATAGCAGCAAGATAAAATGCAGTTTCCCTTTCTGAAGTATTGGGAACATCTGAGCAGAACCTTCAAAGCAGAACCCAATCTGCTTTTAAATCAGGTATCAACAGTGGTCTCTACATTGCTAAGATTCCAGTTCCGTTCCCATTTATGAATGGTGTTTATATGCCTGTCTGAAAATCACAGACATCTGGGAGCATCATGTCTGCTTAGGACAGAAACAGCCTGCAGTCCCAAAGTGGAGAGTGATGGTGACTGCAGAGACAAAGTTAAAGAAATGGTTCTAAAGATAGTCTAGAAGTTACTCAGTAATGTTTTCCCTAGGCCCCCTTTCTCCATATCTCTTCAGGTAACTTATATGGAGCCACTTGATACTGTACCCAGAACCTTCACAGAAAACCTTTTTGAGAATAACAGTTTTGAGAAATTTCTCCTCAAAGTATAACAGTTATCAGAAAGTTGTCAGAATCGGAACAAGAAGGTTTTGAATGAAGATGCCTTCTTGGTTTCAATCCTGCGTCTGACAGAGCAATGCTGAAAACTATAATGAGGTTACATTTTGTTCTTTACATGAATTGATTACTAGGGAAGATGTCTGATTGACAGCCTGAGGGAAAGATCAGATGCTGTGTGTGCAGCATCTAAAATAACCTTTTGCTTCTCATTGCCCACTGTGAATGTGCTTTCCTGATCTGGGAACGAAGATAGCAATTCAACGTAAGTGCAGGTGCAGTCCTTGGCTTTGGCACTGAGATTACAGACAGTGATGCTATTGGGAGAGGTGGCTTAGTGATATAAAACTCAAATGAAATGATTGGCATCTTCTTCCCTTGATAAGCTACCTCTATTTAAGATATGCTGATTATTATAGTAGGCGAGGCAAATACCTCCATAACTCATCATCAGTGCTCTGATTTATGTAGTACTTGGCAGTGACAAATCATTAGGCAGCTTCAATACCTCAGCTTGCAGTTAACGAGGCCAAGGAAGAATTAAGAGCAGTTTGAACTTGGGACCTCGAGTACAAACAGAGATACTCTCAGTGGTCCAGATCAGGCACTGAAATGATGTTCTGATTGGGCAACATGGTAAACTTGTTGACAGGGGAGATGATGACCTCCTATGGGCATTGTACTTTGAAATAAACTTGCACTTTTTTCTCCCCTGTGGCTATCCACAGAAAAATGTTTGCTAAAGTTAGGACTGTCACAGTCAGGCAAATATAAGAGGTTAGTTATTCTGCAGTTCCCTGGACCACAATTTCTAGAATTTGGAAGAATAAGGAGGGAGAATATTTCTCTGTATGTCCAGTTTCCCAAAAGCTGCCATTACTGCCTTCTCCAAGAGTCATCACTGGACTTAACTGAAAGCAGTAAGCAGTGCTGGTGATGATTCTTGCTATCAGACTATGTTCTGCAGTGTATGCAGAGGGCTGCCATCATGGATGCATACATAGGACGATAGATTGGAGCCCAGCTCCTCCGTGTGTGATCACACACTGATATTATGCATGCTCAAATACATATGTGCAACTGTGGGAGTTCTGTTCAGAGCTGTAATAAAGTGCAGTGCTCTGATTTATATTTTAGTCTGAATTAAAAGCAGGAAAATTGAAAGGTAAAAGTGACTTTGGAAGGGACTTCATTACAGTGCCACATTAATGTTAACATTTATGGTAGCACAAAATATGATGTACTTACACAATTTAACAGCTGCATAAACAATAATTGATATTTCCTGACTCTCTATAGAGAAATTGTGCACAAATGCCTGTGCATTAATTTTAAAACTTTTAAACTAGTCTGTGTTAGAAGACTGAGCTGACCCAATATGACCTCTATATGAGCTGCTGCTTTTCTCATATAAACCACAAAAACAGTATACAAAATACTAATGAGTGTTATGTTTTTTAATTATCCTGACAGATTTACAGAGGGCTTTCTCTACAAAATGATAATTATGGCTTTTACTTGCTCTGTTTAATAACTTAACAGGTTATGTATCTCAACTGTGGAACAGTCTTATTTACTGCTGATCACGAGCTATAATTTTTGCCAAGTAGTGGCGACACTTCCACAGATTTCATTTTGTGACTCACACAGGCTCTAAAATACCATATTCTCTATTTGGGGCTTTCTGAGAAAAACACATCACACTTGGAAAGTATGTTCTTATTCAGGAGATGACTGCTTTTCCACTCTGTATTTTTTTTAGTATGGATATTGCTACTGGAAGTAAGAATTGTACATAGAGGATCCAGCAAGAGGCTACCAAGATAGTCAAGGACTAGCTGAGTTGGGCATGACCTCCAAGAAGAGGTTGAGGGAGTTGGGCTTGTTTGCTTTCGTGGAGAGGAGGCTGAGGGAGAGGTCACCTAATAGCTGCCTTCAGCTATTTGATGGGTAGTTACAAGGATGGTAGTCACAAAGAGTGGTCCCTGGTGTTCTCAGCAGTGCCAAAAGACAAAGGGGAAAGGGCCACTGGTTATAGCTCAGCAGGTTCGGACAGATTAGAAAAAGCTTCTCTGGGATGATGGGCAGCATTGGAACAGGTCACCAGAGACGCTGAATGGCCTCCATCCTCAGAGGTTTCCGAGACTCACGTGCAAAAAGCCACAAACTGATGTTAGCGATAGGACTAAAGAGCTCCAAAGGTCTTTTCTGTTTCTATGATTTTGTGAAAAATTCTGAATTGCTTAGGTGATCAGGGACATGTACTTTCAGATTAGAAGTGATGACTCATGTCTTAATGAAATAATACTCCACTGCCTGAAGAAAGGGTAAGGGAGCAATAGGAGGGAAATTTGAGGGGGAAACAAGCAAAAATAAATGCCTGTTCTTTCTCTAAAGTACACACAGGATAACTGAAACTGATTGCTGGGGCCTCTATCTGCTCTGTCTTGCCTGCAGCCACTTAAGGTTGATGGTATGAAGTTCTGCAGTAACCAGTGTAGGTTACTGAAGAGGGAAGCCTCCCTGGAGCTACAGCCAGTCTTGTGTTAGGAACTGCTTGATAGGTGGTCTTGACTGGCCATTCCTCCTTGCTAGTTCTTCTGGTGAGCTGCTTTTCAGTGACTTCAGCTCCCAGAAGGCATGTTGAAGCTTACAGACACACACATGTCCTGCTGTAGGAGGAAGACTTCCTCAGGCTCTGGTGCTGAGGAATTTTGCAGCCTGAGGCTATGAGCTGTTGAATAACGTTATGATGCCTTCTCAACATGGACTGGTTGGCCTGCTTTGAAAGTATAATATAGTAATACTATTATAAAATTCCCTCGAAATTCTCAGTGGTACATATTTACCTGATATACCTTCAAATATATGGAAATGTGAAGGATAAATTACCGTGTTAAGGCACACCTCTTGGTTCCTTCTGTTCTGTTTCTTCCTCCTTCTGTCAAGTGCCAGAGGAATATCTAGCTGCCTGGTTTTTGATCCCTCTTGAATTCATAGGGGAGAGCAGCTGTTTTTAGTTGGGCTTTGAATTACCACTTTGCCTTAAAAAATGTGAATGAGAAACCTTGCATAGTTTCAGAAAAACAGGTAGGAACCTGTGTAGTTTAAAACTGGTGTTGTATTTTGGGTCTGTTAAATGCACTGTGCCACAATCAGCATGTGTAAAGAAATAGCAGAACAAGTGAGTTTCTGCAAAACTGATGGATTTCCTGTGGGTATTTTCAGCTATCCTCTATCCACTAAAAGACTAGGACAGAGGGACAAGGACAAAGTTTTGATCTCTGAATAATGGAGAGCGTGGTGCTGGGTGATTACCTCATTGTCAGTAATTTATGGGTGAGCTAAACTGCAGTTGTTAGATGCGTCTGTATCTTGGTATGAAGAATCTACCATGTTACTCTGTAAATTACTACATTGGTTAATTGTATCTTTTTTTGTCTTGAGATATTTGGTTTGAAAATCTTTAGGTTTTTTCCCTAAAGTGAATTTGCCATTAGATCTCAATAGCATATTCTTTAATGCAGTAGAAGTTTTTCCTCTTTTGCAAGTGCGTGTGAACTATGAACAAGCCTCCTTTTCATCTTCTCTTAGGAGAATTAGACAAGCTGATCTCCCTGAAGGGTGTCTAAGCTCAAGGGCATTTAGGAATAGGTACTGGAAACTCCCCCAAAGTGGTGTGCAGTGGGGGGGGGGCTGTGCCTGTACTCTCATGCAAAGGTTAGTGTAAGGTTAAATCAGACCTGCCTCAACCTCAGTCAATTCCTGTCAGTGCCATGAAGCAACAGCTGTATGTGCTCTGTCTCTCACCTGCTGCTTTTACCTTGGTACTGTTTCCCTTTTTAAGCCTTCTTTCATCTTCAGTGTGTCATTGTTATCAGTAACAGATTGTAAAAATATAAATACTGGATTATTCCAGTATCCATCTAGTCTAGTCTCAGGGGAACACCTTATTCCTCTGTTGTTACAGCTTTAGAGTATTTGTTTTGGGCTTTAGCCAGTGATGCTGCTGCAACATGCTTTTGAAGAGGGGCTGAAATTCATTCCTGGTGCTGGAGGCCCAAAGGTTTGGCAGCCAGAGTTACACAAGAATGCAGCAGGGAGAGGAGTGGCAAGTAGAAAGGAAGAACATTGTGTGGGGAGGTGCTCTTTTATTTTTAAACTCACATAGCTCTGCACATGTGACAGATGGTTGTCACCAGAAGTGAGTTTTGGGAAAGGCATGCTAAAATATTCTGAAGTTTCAAGGAAGGGTTGATAATTACCCAGTGCCTGTCAACTTTAAAATAGTTGTCAATACCCAAGTGTATGATAAAGTTCATATTAGAATAAAGGAAGAAAAGCAGGAAACATTCTCTGTCTTCTGGCAGAAATATTAATGAAATATGAGCAATTGTCTGACAAATGTGCACTGCTATCTTGTTTGGCAGCTGCAGTTATTACAGTAACAAAGGGATCAGCTCTGAATAGGAGGAATTGCTTTTTATTGTTCCCTTGACTAACTTGGGAAGCTTCTTCATCAAGTAATTGATGATACCATCACCAGCGCAGCTGGGACAATGTCCCAGTTAGCGAAAGCCAACAATATATAGCAGCAAAAGAGTAACTTACTGTAACTAGGTAGCATTTTCTGCTTTAAAGGAAGAAATCAAAAATTATTCTGAGGGTTTCCTTTACCTCTGTTAAGACTTCTGCTATCTGTGTAAATGGTTTCTCCTTTCATGCTATGCACAAGAGCACGTGTAGTGTAAGGAAAAAGACTTTAAGACAGGAAGAAAGAGAAATCTTTCAGTTTTACTGTGGCAGCAGCAGTAGCAATTCCTGCATGTGGTTCTGGTAACAATACCAGATGGACCATTTTATAACATGATTGTGGTGCATGATCATAATTTCCTGCAGGCTGTTCTGAAAAGTTCTCTTGTATTGGTGGTAGTAGTTACATTTGTACTTGTCCATTTGGAATGGGCTTGTAACCACTGGTTCACATCACCATTCCAATCCATGCAGCTGTTAGATGGTAGCTAATGATGTTGTTAATGATCTGGTCCTTGTACTTACAAATATCTTTTAAATTAATCTATTGCAGATCCATTTATTCACTAGTGGCTCCCATATGGACCAGACCCTTGGACATTTTTCTGTCACAGAAACAGATCTTGTTAGACAACCGGAGAACTACAAGCAGGTAATGCTTCTTCTGTAATTCTTGGATGCTTAGTATGCTTTACACAAACATTGTTCAGCAGAAGACTGCACTCCTTGTCTTTAACTTGGTTTCCAACAGAAATAAGGGCTTATATATTGAATTGTCAGTTTCCTCAATTACAGCTTGTATTCACCAAATAGTTTCTTCCAGTTTGATAGAACATAGACACAAAAGTATTAGGCTAAGTTTTGTAAAAACTGGTAGACGGAGTGGGGAGAGACCTGACTGAATGTGCCACTGAAGAAAAGGCTTGTAGAATGAATCATTCTAGATCAGTTGGCTGACTGCTGTTGTAGATTACCAGTAACCACATCTGGGCCTGCCTGTGACCTTGCCTGAGTGGGTTGTCAGTGAGAACAAGGAGCGATCTGATTTATCTCTCCAGGAGAGCCAAAGCACATCTGATCCTAGCATTCATTAGTTCCAGAAATTATACAAGTTGACTACCTTTTTGGTTAGTAGTAAGGGGCTTTATTTTGAGAAATATTTTAGAAGCAGAGAATGGTTGAGGTTGGAAGGGACCCATGGAGGTCACCTGGTCCAACCCTCTTGTTCAAGCAGAGTCACCTAGAGCAAGGCCGCCCATGACCATGTCCAGATGGCTTTTGAATATCTCCAAGGATGGAGACTCCACAGCTTCTCTGGGTGACCTTCTCCATGCTCAGTCAGCCTCACAGTAAAAAAGTGTTTCCTTATGTGTTCAGACAGAACCTCCTACAACAACATCAGTTTTCCTAGTGTACTGTTTTACCCTTAAGTATATATCTCTGTTGCTCTGAAATACTCAACTATCGTAGATGTTTCAGTTTATTATTTGAAGTAGTACAATTCACTTGTTTTAATACAATATAATACATTTGTTTTACAAATCAGTTTGTAAAAGTTCATTCTATGTGAAACTGAAACAAGATCGAAATTTTAAGCTCAGCCCTAACAAAATCAGTATTTGGCAAATTTCTGCAGTCTATCCAAATCTGTTTAGTCGAAGAAGATATTCCTTCTGATGCTACCTTAAGAACAGAAGTGGGCATTGTAAATACCGCGCACAAAGAAATTCAGAAAAGTAAATTTGAAGATGGGAGATAGTCTTATGTTCAAACCCCGTAAAGTGCAGATTAATCTTTCATTAGTGAGCATTCCTTGGATGAATGGTTCACATCCAGCCTCTTGATAAGGTTCAGCTGTTTAGAACATTTTCCTGGAAAACTGTTGTTTTTCTAGATCAAATGTCTAAGTCAGCTTGAGATTTCTTTTTCATTCCTGCTTCACAGTCCCCCTCCTATGGTTTGCTCAGCAGCTCAGAACACACAGCAGCACAGTCCTCAGAAGCCTATACTTCATAGTCTTCCAGAGCTTAGCAAATGTTCAGAAAGGTCTGGTGGGCTGGTACTAGAAACTTCCAGGCTACATAGAAGGACTTTGCAACTATCTTTTTCCAAAGCCTTACCCTGAATATGTCACTGACCTGTTACAGTACAGCATAACAATACTCTAATAAAGCCTATTTGGTTTTGACTGCACTGACAATGAATCATTCCAGGAGTTTTCTTTCTTGCGCGCTGCTTCCTTTCCTGGATGTCTGCTTCAGGTGTGCTGTTCAGTGGAGGCTCAGGATAAAATGGAAAGAATCTTTTCGTATTTTAAATATTGCATTTAGGTAAAGGGCTATAGTCAAGAAGGTTTAGTGGGCAGCTATGTTGCTTAGTTAAAATCTGTGAAGTCTTCATTCCACCTTTCCCAGGCTTAAACAACAAATATATGAAACAAGGCCACCCCTTCAAAACAAGGGTGATCACTGAGAGTGACAGAGGCAGGATGGCAGAAGATGTTTTCTTCAAATAAACTATGAGTGGCCACAGTCTCCATCTCCAGCTCCTAGGCTCTAACAGATGCAGTCCCAAACAGGTTCCAGCGCCAGTGCATGTGTGTTGGAAATTCTTTTCTTATGTCACTTGCTGTTTGGACTGGTCCAAAATTGGAATTGTTTGTCAACCTAATCAGCTGTGAAATTCTTAATCTCTTGAAGCTCTCAAACCTATTCAAGAAAAGGGGTTCCTCTAAGCTGTTCTCTTGTGCCCAATTCTAAAATAAACAGGAAAAATTGCAGGAAGTCATCACAACACTTCAGTATACATATTTTCGAAAGACTTAAAATTCTCATTGTCATCATTTGAGCAGTCTTTGTAGTTTTTGTTTCCCCTTACCCTTATTTCCCAGAAGCAGCTTCCAGAAGTCGTATGCTCATTATGTATAAAGAGCCCAATATAACAAGGTGGTGTAGACTTGAAAATGCAAGGCTGTTTCAAGCATCAGTTTTCCAGATGGACATAATACTCGATATGCAAAGTGATGCTTCTTTGGAAAATGTAATAAAAAGCCTCTAATTTTCAAATATCTTGATAAGATTAAGTAAATTATGCATATTTGAATAGCTTGGTTTTCAAATATTGGTGCAGATGGCAGCACTCTGCCAAATGTTTTTTCCAAAAACTGTGAAATAATTTTTTCTCTTTAAGTAATGTGACATTTCTGTTAATGTTACCTCAAATAACAACCTGCTGCATGGATCAATAAAAAGAGCAAGCATGTCAATATGTTTTACTGTAATGCGCCCCTGTTGGTGGATGGTGTTATGAATTCCTTCACGTGTTAGACATCCTTCAAAGGATAGAAATGCAAAGTGGATTGAAGTGTCAAAAATTAGCTATCACAGAAAGGACATTGGGCTGTTTTTATTGAAGCCTGGAGTTCATTTTCATCAAAAATATCCCACGAGATAAGTTGCTCTGACCTGTAATAAAACAAGAGACGTTTAGTCTGACAGGAGAAGTGTGACAGGATACAGATAGCTGTAAAGTTAAAATTCAGTTTATGAAATGCAAAAGTCATGCTACTGCTTTTCTAGAAAAGTTGCACATTAACTTGTTTAAAATGTTCTTCCCTTGGATTTCTGACTATAAAACTTTTAGTGCTTTTATGTACAGGGATTTTACTGGACATTATTATTCTTTTATCATCATAAATGTCTTTGTCAGATTCATAGAGCTGGAAGCTTTCCAAGCGTAATAGTTTTAATTACGTTTTTCTCTGGTGAGGCATGATCAAAATTCCAACTTTTCCTGCGGTTTGGCTTGGCTGTGGTTATATATATGTGTGTGGCTGTGAGTTGCAGGTCACTGCTTTGTTTAGCTCCTGAGCCGCCCAGGGGCATTGGTGAATGGGAGGTGATGTTATTTCAGCTGGTGTTCAATTTCCAGTTGAAGTACGTGTGCATGCTCATGTTAGCTCTTGACCTCTACATGTATGTCCCTTCTTTCCCAATAGGCTGTCATGTCTTTTTGAGCACTCCCTAGCTTGCAAAGTGTTGTGTGAGAAATATGCTGGTAGTCATTTTCTCAGCAGAAGCACCTCAGTCAGTGGTAATGGTTGTGGAACCATTTGCCTGCGAGGCCATACTAGAGCATGCAAATCGGGGACAATTACAGCACGGCAGCATGCAACAGCCTGTACATTGCTAGGGACCTTGGATGTTCATTGCGCGTATCACTTAAGGTGTGCTAGAACATAGTCTAGAGCATCTTGAATGTCTTGTGTTTTGGTACATTTTCCAAGCTGTATTGGTACTGCTCGTTTTTAAATCGTTCCCCATGACAAGTCTTATGGGGCTGGGCAGCTGCTGATATTTTCAGCCTGAAATATCTCAGGGCAGAAATGGAGTTCTTGGTCTCTGGCACTGTGGTTAAAATAGTTTGGAAGCATACTGGGGAGAACATGCAGAAGATGTGGCTTGGGGTAAGCAACATCTGCCCCAGACTTTCCAGGTTAGTATGGTCTATCTGAGGATGCAGTCACATTCCTCTTGCGATTGTGAGGACAGTGGTTGTGATGTGTGACCATTTGGGTAGGTTTCATCATCGTGAGCATAATATAATCCCATTCTTGTCTATGAAGCCCATTTACCTTAATTCTACATTGCAGTGTCACTGGTTCTGATATTTTACCTTGAGCTTGAAAAAATGTATGTTGCACTTGAGTCATTAAATTAACTTTCTCATCAAATTGTTACCATATAGAGATCAGTGAACTTTGAAGCAAAGAAGCCTAGCCCTTCAGTTTCTTCTGTCTCTTGATATACTGCTTTATAAGTGGAATTCAATCTTGCAGGTTTTGTGATTAGCAGAGATTAAAAGTTGTAGCCAGGACTCAGGTCATTGGTACAATGCTGGTAGTGCTGGAGTGATCATTGAAATTGTAATGAGTAAAGATGACACCTTTAAATGCCAGTAGATCAATTTACTTAGTGTCACAGCAAATAAATAATGCAGTTGTCTGCCAGATGGACATGCAAAGAAATTCACGGAACTTGGATGTGAATAGCTAATAATTTTGTTTTAGAATTTTATGGAAAATATTTATACTTGTTGATCACTAACACATTTTAAAGGGAATTTATTTGGCTTAAGGAACTAGGGTCCTTGGTAGCAAGTAAATAGGAGAAAACAAGTAGTCTGTCTGACTTTGCATGCATAATGTATGGTCAATTCCATGCCCGTAAAAAATTCAGGTGAGCTTTAGCTCTCCAAGCAGCAGGGATTGGGTGGGATGGGATAGGATGATACGGACATGGGATTGATCTGCTTTCTCGACTGTTTGTGTATCGGGCAAGGTAGCCCATGTACAGTAAATGTATTGCTTCCTTCAGTCAGTTGGGACTCCATAATTTCTTATTGGGACATTCAAGGAGTAAACGATCAGGTTGCAAGATAAGTTGATTGTGGACCCTAAATCTCGTAGCAGTTTCCATTTAAAACATCTGTCCCAGCTGGCTGTTACGGATGGGTGACAACAGGTTTATTCTCTGTGAGTAATAGCCCATAGTTTGAATTCATGCAAAGCACTGAAGAGCTTCTGTTCTTTTCAGAACAAGTACATTCAGATTGGGAGCATTAGGAACTGATAGGCTTTGAATTTTCAAAAATGTTGAACATGCATTTAGTAGTTACTTTGCATGAAATTTGAGTCTTCAGTTTGCCTCGTGTCCGTACGCATGTGGGCTTTTGCACTACTTGCATAAAGTCCTCCTGATCTGCTGAAGTATTTTATCTGCATAGGCATGTTAAATGGTAAGATTGGCCAGTATATTCAGCGCACAAATACTGTGTGAGAGTTTTTGGACCATTTCTGTCCGAGTGACAGCACCACCTCCTGGAATGTATGTGAAGGCAGAGCAGCAAAAGTGAAGTCTGTTATCTAATACAAGTTACTCAGCTGGTTACTGAATAATTACTATGGTACTGCATTATCTCCAGAAATGGATCCTAAGTTACTGACTGTCTTGGATGAAAATGGAATAACTATGGCAGGATAATTCCAGCTGCTGTGTGCCAGGCTATATTTGGCATCCTTGTGCTGGTTGTCTGAAACTTTGTGGAACCTTCCTGGTGGTGACAGATGCTGCAGGCAGGTGCTAAATGAAAATAAACAGTTAAAACCCTGCTGCTAAGCTTGACACTGTGTCACATTACTGATTTGACAGAGACCTGTGCTAGTATGTAGTATTTCTGTAATCAACCCTGTTGTGGTCTTGTATGGTAGGGGTGAAGGATATGTAACCTTATTTGAATTTCAGAGAGCCTGCTAGGGGACCATCTGATATTTTATGATGTCCTTCCATCTGTTGTACAAGAAGCAGTTGAACCAACACATTTCTCAGAGTGTAGATACCAGTGGAAAAAAATCACATTCATGCTATAGTCCGTGATGCTGCTGTGTAGATTAATTCAGGAAGCAAAGGCTTGTACTGCATGCAAATTCCAGAAAAAAAGATTTGTTCTTTTCTGAAAAAATGACCTTGAGCTTCAAGGACAAGCTGCCTTCATTGGTATAAATTGTCATAGATTCATTATCTTCTGTGATTCTCTGGCAACTAATTCTGTTTGATCTGGCCCTCAGCTGTTTATATGTTCATTGCTTCATTCCCTTGGTAAAAGCCATAGTTGTCATTTCTATCATGGAATAGGGTCAGTATTTCATGTCGTCACTACTGTTCTAATTAAGGGCAGCTTTGCCTATTTGTCATTGTGTTTCAGTTTCTTGAAAGGAAAAAAATACTAGAAATTTCTCAAGTGAACCCTGCATAAAGAATAATACAGCATAAAGTTCAAGAGTAATTGCATTGGGGCTTGTGAGTATTTGTGAAAATGTGGGGGGTTTGGGTTTGGGTTTTTTTTCTGTGCATGTTCTGTCTGAAATCCCTCCTTAGCCTGTCTTGACTCCACAGAAATCTTCATGGAGATTGATTTTACTAGGTATGATGCCAGGCTCTGTGTGAGCTCTTCATAGAAAGAACCAGTTTTCAAGGTGGGGAGAGAGCATGTTGCTGCGAATGAGATCAGAAAGGTGGAGAACAGTCTTCCCCAAATGAATACAAAGGTCTCTGACACAGTTCTTGGAGCAATTGGGCAGAAGAGACAGCCAAGCCCCAAAGGATCTAAACACAATGAGATTTTAGACTACTCTACACACTGCCAGAATAAACTTAGTTTGAATCAGTAGTGATGTCTGACCATTTACTAAATCTGCTTCCAGGGCTTCAGATGACCAGAATCTTTGGATTCTGGCACTGCTGAGTTTTCAGAACAGCAAGTAAGCTGATAGATTCTGTAGCAGAACAATTTTTTTCTTTTTCTTTTACAGAACTTTTTAAAGGTACAGGTTTTTCCTAACACAATGCATCAAAATTTTTACCTGTTTCTAAGCAAGTTTGTTTTTCACTGATGATTGCTGCTGCATGCATCATAAGTTATTTAATGATGAAATGAGAAGAAGTTCTAGAACTGCTGACCTTTATTAAATTTCAGGGTTCAACAATGAATTGTATGTTAGACCCATGGACACACATGTTTTGAAAAGGTCAATTATGACAAGTTTTTTGAATTTGCATAATTATGCTCACCACAGCACTTTGAATAAAAATAGTAAATGCTTTGCCCTTTTAAAGTATTCAGGTTTTCCTCTCTTCCTATCTTTAACTTGCTTTTACTAAACCATTCTAACATTATTCATTGAAGAACATGGGGCACATGGACTGAGTCTGTTAGGAGCTGCAGGCTGGACAGGCAGAGGAAAGGGATAGGACAAAGGAGAAGAAAAGCCTCTTTTCTCTGGCTCTTGTTCAGTGAAGTCAGGAGCTGGAAGAGACCCCTGGACAAGAGGCCTGCATGAGCACATTGGGAGGCAAGGTGTCTCTGATGTCAAAGAATTCAGATTGTCTGGGTGAAAAGAGACTGAGTGAGGCGCTGAAGAGAGGCTGCAGCAGGAGGGGCTGAATATGGACAGTAAGGTCAAGGCTGGAGAGAAGAGTTAGGACAGGGAGCTGTGAACGAGGAAGATGAGTCTGTCTAAAGACATGAATCACTGTCTTGCTTCTTGTGTGATTCTGAGAAATTCCCCACTTGCAGGAAAATGTCATCTCCCTCCAGCAACAGTCCAAGGGGACAATCTACTACTGCTGCTAGTTAAGTCTATTGACCCAAGAATCTGAAGCATATCTAGTATCTCTAGAGGTTATGATCCTGCAGATATGCAATGGATATCTCTGATGCTGCAGGGGGAATTTTCAAAAGTGTCTTTCTAAAACCACCAAAGATATTAACAGTCTAAATTGGAGTACGACGTTGCAGTGTAATGTATGTTTATTAGGATATTTTATCCCAGAACTATTGTATCATCCAGAGAGCAGAGTGCCTTGTTTCTGAGTCAGAGTTGTGGTGAAGAAAGTGGTTCATGATGGTGAAGAAATAATAGTAAGAGTGGAAGAATTGTTGGAAGAGGAAGGAAGCCTTAATAGCTGAGGCAGTAGAACTTTGTCCTGGAGAGCTGCAATACTTCTCTGCTATTGGGTTCTCAAGTTCCCCACGGCAAGTTACCTAAACTAGACTTTCCACGGTGGGCTGCAGATGGGATGTTCACATTTTTTTGTGCCCAATTTGATGCTCAGAGATCTGACTTCTGGAAATGTTGAGTGTTCCTAGCTGCTACTGAACTTGGTGGGACCTCTGCTTGGAGCTCCTCAAGAATTTCAGCAGTGCAGGCAGCATCACCTAGTAATGTCAGATTTAACCCAGATGGTGTAGTAGGTCCTTGCAGCACACTGCTCTCCTGAAGTATTAGGCTGGATCCTAGAGTAGGTAGAGTGGTGTGCTTTAATGCAACCTGGGCCAGCTGCCTGGTTTCTTCCACTGGAGCTGATCTGCCAAGGCAGTGTGCCATGGCCATGTTGGCTCAGGAACTAACTCATTGAAAACTACCTAAAACATCCTTGCAAGTTGTTGAGCTGCTCTGAGTAGATGTATCTATGAAGTGCTTTATAGTAATTTTTAAATTCACTGAAAATCGGGTCTCAGAGGTATCAGTTAAGGCATCCAAAAGAAATGGAAGCATTTTACTTTCATCTCTTTGCTTTTGTTTCCCATTTGTAAAACAACTATAATACTATCATCTCATCTCACATGGGTCATTAGGAAAGATAACTTGTTTATGTGGAAGATAAAAATTCTGTCTTCAGAATAGGATTTGAATGATGTATGGCAAATAAGTCCATGGCTTCCCTCTGAAGAACAGACTGAATAATATGCAATTTAAAAGGAAAAGGAATAGCTTGTGGAGTGAGCACCAGCCATTCTATGCCCTTGGTGAGACAGATTATGAAGGGAAATATTTTGGTCATGTAATTCTACACCTTATACACATGGGATGGTCAAATTAGTCTTGTTTAGGCAGCTTGAATTCTGGCACTTTTTAACTTCAAATGCTTCAGTTTCCAACCTTAGCAGTTGTCTTGCTGGATTGTGCATTAAAAGTGTAAAACATACTTACTGCCATGTGCTCTGGACAACACTGTCAGTCAAAGCCAACGTTTTTTTTTCCACTGTTAAATTACTTAATGTTTTGTATTGTTGTTGCAGCCACAGTTACTTTAGATGTTTTACATGCATGGTAGTCAGATTGGTGAGAACTAACATAGGAGCTGACATTAATATTGCAGAGGAGAGCAGATCTGATAACATATTGAATTATATATGGGGCTCCAGCACCTAAATGCAGGAGGCCTGGAGGCTCACACAAGAAAGCTCGAGGGAGCTGAATGATCCAGAGTACTCGATTTTTGATGGCGGTTTTTCAAATAAGAAGGAGTAGAGGCTGTAAGGATGGATTTAATATGAAGGTCATACAAAGGCCGAACAAAATACAGCCTCTTTGCTGCTGTATGATGAGCAGGGTCTGGAGTGCATCAGTGATACTTGGCTGGCCTGAGCTGGCTTTCTGACCCTGTCTGAGAGTCCTGCCCAGTCCTAGACTACTGCTTTCCCTTTGATGCCCTGATATTGGTAAGCTGAATGGTGGAGCAAGAACTGGCTTTAAACCCTCATGGGCTGTGTTGGTTGAAAGATTTATTTTTTCTCTGTGGATCGCTCTAGTTTGGTCTTTTTGTGGTATAATGTCAGGAGCAGAGTGCCTGCCACAGTGCTGTGCACAATGAAATCTGCTACACTGGGATGGGTAGAGTTTCAGAGCCTGCAGGGAGGATGAGCTGTACTGGGAAACGCACATTTTCCTTATGTGTGAGGATGTTCAGCACAATACATTAAAGTGTTTTGGTCCTCTTAGCGGGACTGCCTAGATCACCTTTAAAATCCAGAATACTTACTACTTATTGTTGTTTTTCTGGGAGAAGGCTCTGTTGGTTTGAAGCTTGGTGCATTGAAGGTTATTGAAATTGGAGAAAGCTGTTGTATTTTGTTTTTTTCTGGCTGTGTACATGGGAACCCCTCCTTATAATTACTGGAGCATCAGTGGATACTGTCTTACAAATGGGGTGATTTGGTTGTTGTTATGTATTTCCTGTAGAGTAGGAGAGTGGCTACTGAGAAAACAATTTAAAAATGAAATCAAAAAACTCTCGGTGATTCAGGTATCATTTGTCCTTCTCACATTTCATCTCAAGGAAAGAATAAGCACTAAGAAAGCAAAGAAACTGTCAGTTGACAGCATGTGCTGCCTACTCCGTGCTGCGTGGCAGGAACAAAGAATTTTATTCCTGCCTTTTTTTTTTTAATGATTCACTCTACAGAAGGAGGGGGTAGACTGCCATATCATTTTCCTTCCGAAATACCGTAGGCAATTAATTTTCAGTTCTTTTGCTGACATTTATCACATAAAACATGGTTTGCTATAGTAGTTATTAAAACCTGTTGGAAACAGTGAATCAGGTACTCATTTGCAAAAATGAGGCAGAGCAGATGCAACCCTTGTCATCTGTGTAAAATCAGGAAGAATTACAGAGGTCAAATGGCTTCAAAGCTGCTTTTAGACAGTGTCTACTTGTAGCTGAGTTCCTGATCCTTCTTAAGAAAGTGAAAGACTCTGGCCAGCTGTGCACTCTACAAGCATGAGGAATCAAATTGTGCAAGATAATGTATATTGGTATTTCTAAGGCAGATTCAAGTCAATTTTAAAAGGGAAGACTTTGAAGAAAAGTTAAATATAAATGACTTGCCTTTGGATGCTTTGCGTGGTCTTCTGTTGGGGCAGACAGCAGACCAGTTGTCTTGGGTGAGGTCTTCCTCTCCTAACTTTCCTGGTTGTCCCTGTTGTGCTGCTGCTGGAGGTTTTACCCCCTTTCCAGAAGCAGTGGGGCTTGGCTTCCAGATCCTGCCTGGAAGATGGACAAGGAATATCCAGAGCCAGGAAGCAGCTGGAGGTCAGGCTGGAAGTTTGGGGTTGATGACAGAAGGGATGAATGGGTACCTGTGGGAGAGTTAATTTAGGGAGGTTGGAGAGGCTAGAAATGTATGGAGTGACTCTTCCTCATACTGTAGAAAGAAAGAAGCAAGCCTCTGCAGGAGCTAAACTGCTTTAAATCTCAAAGAATGAATATGATCAAAACAATCTCCTCTGTTTCTCCTTCCCTGCAACTGTCTGCGGTGTCAGATGGTTTTCTGCTCATCTGATGCCTGCTGTTACTGGCTGGTTCAGTTCTGCCTGCTCTGGGACAGGCACTTTTCACCTTCACAGTCCCCTCAGATCCTGCTGGTGGTTCCCTTTCAAAGGAGTGTGGAGTATCCCATCCCAGAAAGAGGCAGACACATGTAATTAAAGAGCTTTGAGAAAGGCAGGGACAGAAAATGTGCCTGTGTTTATGTATTGCTACAGGAAAATCCTTATATCCTTATAACTGTGTTGGTTAGAGATGGGCTGGATAAGTGAGTGGTAGTGTGAGTGGAAAATTGTTTGGGCCACTGAACTCAAACTGGTGTCTGGTTGTTAGTGGCACTCCTCTGGGATCAGCTTTGGGCCAATACTGTTTAACGTCTTAGTCATGGCTTCAATGATGGGATGAAACACACCACCAGCAAGTGTGTGGGTAACACCAAATTGGGCATAGCAGTGAATACACTGGAGAGCAGCGCTGCTGTTCAAGGGGTCTGAGATGGGCTGGAGAAATGAGCTGAGAGGAGCCTCAGGAAGCTCAGTAAAGGCTAGTGCAAAGGTCTTCATCTGGGATGGAATAACCCCTTGCAGTGTAACAGGCTGGGAGCTGACTGCTTAATAAGCAGCTTTGCAAAAAAACCAAACCAAAAAAACCAAACCCAATACCTGAGGGTCCAGGTGGACAACAAGTTGCCTAGGAGCCAGCAGCGTGCCCAGACAGCAAAGGCTGAGTGCATCCCAGGCTGTGTTAGCAGGAATGCAGCTGGCAGGGCAAAAGGAGGGATCCTGTCCCTCTGCCCAGCGCTCATGAGGCTGGGTGAATGGGTGTCTGGTTTGGGATCCTCAGTACAAGGGCAGTGGCATACAGGAGCAAGTCCAGTAAGGCCACTGAGGTGGTCAGGTATGGAGCATGGACCAGGCTCTTCTCACAGGTGTGCTGGGACAGGAGAAGGGGCAACAGACACAAGTTGGAACATGATAAATTCTGGCCAGATATAAGGGGAACAAATTGCCATGAGGGTGGTCAAACTCTGGAACTAGATCCTGGAGGAGGGGTGACATCTCAGTTGTTGATGTTCAGGACTTGCTGGACAGAGCCCTGAGCACCTTGCTTTCAGCAGGAGATTGGATTAGAGACCTCCAGAGGTCCCTTCCCACCTACGTGGTTCTGCTTGGAAGCTGACGGTGTTAGCATGAGACCAGCTTCTTCAGCTGACAAGCCCTAGCTTGTCACCCAGCCATGAATCATTTAGTTGTTGAACTCTGTACCTGATTTCACTTTCCCAGTGCCCCTTCTTGAGAAGGGTGCTTTATTTTTTTTATTACTCCAGACAGTTTTAGTGCTAAAATGTTTCTTTAGATATTTTTTAAGCAAGGTGGCCTCTGGCTGCAATTAGTGTCCCATTGGAAGAACTGGCAGCATTATATAGCAACACTAAAGCAAATCATTCTACCTCATGGCATTATTACCTTGATCTGAAAGTTTCTTCAGGCTGCAATTTGTCACTAATATTGCCTTCAGCTAAACTTATCCATACAAAAAAAAAGGAGTTAATAGAGCTGCAGTTCTGGAGTTGCCATCACCGTTTTTTGGGGATGACTTATTACTTAGTACATTTTATTGACCAAGCATGTAGAGTTCTTGGTCCTTGAAAAACGATGTAGTGGTTCATCACGGACTCTATAAATTGTTGGACTATGTAGCAGCAATATCTTAGTCTCCTACACCATAAGAAAGGAAGGTATCTCTGAAACACAGTATATATGTACTGCACTGAAGTGGGAACTGCATTATGTGGCTTGACTGATATGAACACTTGGTTGTGATTGCCAATGACAGAAAAACTGATAGGATGGTACCGGGTTTCACTGCTGCTTTTTTGCTTTTGCTTGTTTTATGCTGCACTTAACATAGTTTGAATGCTGTGACAGTGACAATGATAGTGACATACTATAATATAATTCCACCTGAGACAATGCAGCTGGAATTAATTAGCTGGAGAGACAAGGCTGAGGTGCTTTGTCATCAGTTGGCATTGGATAATTTATTTTTGGTGGAAGTGCTAACAACCCAGTGGTGGCAGCAAGCTGCCCCAGCTCAGGTGATGCTTTGGGCCTGCACAGGGAGATCAGGCAGGCTCTGTGGTCCCATACAGTGCTATGGAGAAGGTTGTGCCAGCATCATACCTTGTGGCTGTAAGCTGAAGATGAAATTCCAATTTATCAGCTGGGTCAGCTGAGCTGATGTGCAGGGGCATGTGTGGCGAGAGGTGTGTCTTGTCTCTGGATTCAATTAAAGTACCCTGGTCGTGCTGCTCTTAACCTTCCTTGGTAGGAGACTTCAGCGTGAGAGTTGCTTACTTGCTGCCATTCTTTGGTGGTGGAGTCTGAAAGGGTCTCATTGGTCCAGCCTACTGGATCGTAACTGGGGTATCGGGCCCTGAAGGAACAAATTAAATCTCAGGAAAAAAATGTTAATGAGGAGCTTTAAAACTCATAACCCATCTCTTGAATTGTGCCTTCATGCTAACAGTAGCTACTGGAGAGTGCAGAGCATTTTGCTTTTGGAGTCTTTACTGTTATTATTTTCATCCAAAAGAGAAATTAGTTATCAGCTTCTAGCAGAAAAGGGACTTCAGGCTTGACACTCTTCTCCTGTGCCAAAATACAGCTATTGATGAAGGCTGATCCTGAAGTACTCCAGAGCTACGATGATCTTGTGATCCCTTGCTGGGACCTCTGTCTTGCATCCACTGCATCAAAAAGACACTTAACCCATCCAGAAAGTCAGTCAAAACAGGACCACTGCATTCTGCAGCCTCATGCTAATTGAAGAAGCAAACTACAGTTAAATTCATATATTGCAATGGCTTTAGTCACAAGTGAATTGTTGCTGGAAAGGTGAACTGAACTGAACTCTGGTTTTTAGAGGTGAGAATGCAGCTCAGATTGGGAGGGTACTGGTAGAGCTGTTTTTAAAGCCTTGTAAAATTAAACTTTGTGTGCAATTGGTCCATAATCCATAATGTTAACTTGGCTTTGCTGGCAGGTATTATTGGTTTTTTAGATAGCCAAGGAAATGGAGTTATATAGGAAATCAGCTGTTAGTCATGCTTTGCAAGTGGTTTCAGATTTGTGGTTCTTTTTAAATATGTTTGTCGCTTAATTTAAAGCACTGTGTTAAGAGACTAGGAAGAGAAATGAATTGACATAAGGGAGACTGTAGCAGACTTTAAATTAGTAGTTTCTCTAGTCAATAATGCATATTTTAAAATGTGTGAGAATACCTGCATGCATGATAGGCTATGACGGCTTGTCAAAGAAGAGCTAGGCTGAGAGAAACTGTATTCATACCAAGTTGGCAACCTTAGACTAATCCACATATTGAATAACTTTTAAATTCATTGTTTAACTAACATGAACATCTGTGAGAATTCTGTGTGCTGTTGGGTCTCCAATGGTGGAAGCCATTCTTCTTTACGTTTCTTTTTCTGTCTTTGGGCGAGAGCTAAATTTTATTTAACATTTATATTTGTTAGTGCTTAGAGGTTGGGTTTCTGTTGCTGTGGATGCTGTACAAGCCAGTCCTAGTCATGATGTACATCTGATGGTGCCCTGGGAGTGCAGACGAAGCCATGCAGCTCCATCCCTGATGAACTGTCCCTTGCAGCAGAACTGGGGAAGCCCTGGATGTCACTGCTCATCCAGTCCTAGGTTAAGGACCACCTGGTCCTTACAGGCCAGTAGGCAGAGAAGGTGGCAGGGAGCTGGTAGGCACCCGTGGGAAGGTCTGCACCGGGAAGGCACTTCACTTGTGTCTCTGAGCCCCTGTTCTTGCAGGGAGCAGACAGGGAGGGAAAGGGAGGCTTGGGAGCCTTGCATGGCCTTTGGGACTGGCAGCCTGTGGTGTACTCAGTTGAGACTAGGTGAACCCATATGGAAAAGCCCTCACAGGAGTTTAAGATGTCACTTGCACACAACTTGTGCTACATAGCCCTTTTGAAGAGAAAATACTAAAGCTCAAGGGAAGCAAAAAAGTCAACTCCTTGGCTTAGTAGGTGTTTGCAATACAGATGGACTTTTTTTAAATTTTTTTTTTTTAAAGAAAAAGCATTTCTTTGGCTTTGTATAAGAATAGTGTTTTTGTTTATTCACTGCCAAATGCAGGATAAGGATGTCAAGGAAGGACACAGTAGGTGGATATAATAAGCCGCTGGCAAGGATGGATGGGATAATAAAGGGGGAAGGGTAAAACCTAAAGGGTTAGTTCCCCTGCTGAACTTTAGTCGTAATAGACACACACACAGAGGAAGGGAAATGCTCCTCCTGTAACTAGCTCTTCTTCGTGCTGTAGTAACATCCAGCGTGGAAACATACAGAAACCAGGATATTGGTACTGTTTGGAAGTGTACCATTAATTCTGAATTCAGATGAGTTAAAAAAGCAAATTAGAAATTGCTTGTTCCTGTTGATTTCTATGTCCATTCTTGTGGTCTGTTAAAAATATAGGAAAATGTGCAAGTATATGGGGGGGGGAACTGAGTGTGGATAATGCTTTGTTCTGTGTACAGAAACAGTCTGAATAAAAGCAGATGAATAATGGTCTTTTTTTGACATCAGCTACATGGGGGTTCTGGTTGGCAGTACAATATGAACAGCTGTCAGGCAGTACTGTTATACAGTTTGGTGCTTTCCTTTGAAATCCTCTGGCTGAGATTTCTCTAAAATAAATTGTGATTTTTTTTTGGTACCTACTGGATGTGCTTTAACTAAGCATATATTCAGCTAAAGGTACTTAGTACTGCCTGAAAATTTAGCTCTTCAGGTATGCCAAGTTAGGCACCCAAAATCAGTGGTACCTTTGGGGAAGAAAATGCGTACCTCTTCCATTCTCATACATCTTGATCTTGGCAGTTAAAGTATAAAACTCACACTTCAATCTTCTTTTTTCTGGTCTTTTTTCCCTATTTTAATGTGTGCAATTTCTAGAGGGAAAAATGCAAAATGGTCCATTCACTGACCTGTTCCTCTGCAAATGAATGTCATTGTTAGTACATCCCAGTTCATTGCCTATCAATGTGAAAGCTGTAGTACAATTTTGATGTGCCAAATGCCTCATTTTGTTTGCTTTAAATTCCATTTTCTTTCAGTTTCATTTTAAACAGCTGTTTTCTAAATCCCTCTACAAATAGCAATTATGTTTTATAATGATGATCTTTGTCACTTAAGTTTTTAACTAGTGGTTTGATTCCCTGCTCTCAGCAATGTAAAACTGAGATACACCACCACAGCTCAAACTTCAATTGAGCTAAAACTGGTGTTGGCGAGTAGGAAAAGTCGCATGTTTTTTTAGGTGTTGGAGGTTTTGCATACATCCAAGCATCTGGAATTAAACTCTTCCACCCTAATCTGCTGTGTTTTGTATTTTGTGTATTTTATCTTCTGCAAAAGATCCAAATCCTGTTTTCCCTTACAGTCTGCACCACAAAAAAAGCGCCCCCGAAACCATTACAATTCCAAAAGAGATGATGCTCAGCAGATGCAGAAGTACCTGCTTCTGGAGCCACAGAGGGCCTTTCCCCATCCCTGCTAGTGTTTTGGTCAAGGTCCCTATGGTGTCCATAGCTGGCAGTGGGAGAAGTTCTCTACTTTTCTCATCCAGGAGCTCTTCTGATCCACGTGCCTTGTAGTAGTTAGGCTGCAGTGTTTCTCCTGCTCTCTCAACCCTCAGTGATATTTCGCAAGCAGAGAAATTACTTGATTAGATCTTTATTTGCCTTGTGGCTAGAGGCTGCTTCTTGGTCTGTTGGTTTCTGCTCTTCAGCTGCTTGTACTTCACACTACTCCAGCGTGACTTTCTAGTTTTCAGGCCTATTTATTTTTCCTTCAGCCTTCAAGGAATGTATGGGAATGTCTTAAACCAGCTTTGCTTCTGAAGAAATCACAATGTCGAACTGAATCTTGGAGCACTGAGTGTTGTTTTTTTGTCCCAGCCTGAGATGTTTATGACATCAAGATTTTCCCTGTTTTTTTGGTGAAGGGGTCTCAAAACTTAGCTCTGCTAAAGTGCAATTCGGGCAGTATGTGCCATTTCAAACCAAATGTCATCCACCTAACAGCCTGCCTGCCAAGAGGCTCTCATTTGCTTGTTTTTTTGGTAAGGGAGTTTTGTATTAGTAGCAGAGACGAAGCTGTGTTGTAATTTTGTTTATTTCAACTGATGCTTGGTTAGGTCTCTAAACGCCTTAATCCCGGCGTTTGTAAATGTGTAATGTAAATTGTGTAACTTATTTTTAAGAGTGTTTACACCTTTCTTTGCATTTTCGCAAGGAACTCTCCACTTATCTTTTCTCCTGCATTTGTTAGATATTCAGAACTAGTATTCAGATTACCAAAATTCAAGTTGAATAAAGCCATTTCCTATTAAACAAATAAAAGTATGAAATAATCTCTTGATACTATCCCAACCTAGGCTTTCATACTAAAGCCAACCCTGTCCAACCCTGTCTCAAGCCTTGAGTCATACTTCAGAGATGATGGCATTTGGAGTGAGGTTTGCAGTGATCTGGAGTCCAGTGCAAGTTTTCTATCTACAGTCATACGTGAATAGGTGATGAATCAGCAGTATTTTGTCTCTGAGCCAAGAAACATAATTTATTGCTGAAAGACTGTTTTTGTCTGTCTAACAATAGGATGATTTTCTGAATATTTAGGCAGAGCAATTTTTGATTAAAAATACTCTTGCCAGGGATACGGTAGTTGAATTATGATCTGTGGACATCAAAGATTAAATACTTGTTGCAGGGAGCTCTCTGGAACTCAGCCTATGAAAAGGATGCATTATGCTGCAAATTATTAAATATTGATTTCTGTAACAGTCTACAGGCATCAATGAATTTAGCAATATGCTTGTAAATAATATGAAAAAGATTAATATCTCAACAGAAAAAGTAATTACAGATATGTTTGTTTAATGATTTTGGTGTGAGTTAGATTTGTGGATACCAGAGAGGACTCAACTTTGACCTCTTGTTGAGTATCCAAAACCACCTAGAAAATGTTGTCACCTAGGACTTTTGGAGCTGAAGTTCCCAAAGTTTCCTGAGGTCCTTGAGCTGTGTCGGATGCTGGATGTTTGGCTTTAGAGATCACAGCCACATGTCAAGAGGAAGCGAGGCATGTTCTTTACAGGGTTCGCATTCTGCATCACTCTGAGGTTTTCTGCTCTGAGACAGTTCAGTTAAGCACGGTTTAGCCTCTATAACGAAGATGTTGCTTGTAAGTAGTTTGCACCAGTGATGGTTTCTTTACAAGGGTTTAGAGAAGTTGTTACCACAAAGTGTTTGCTCTCAGCATTCATTATGGAATTACTTCTCCACAGAGATTAGCAATTTGAATTTGTCATTACTGTTTCTCTTAGTGTAAGTATTTTAGAGCAGTAACTTCTTCCAGAAGAATGAAGGAAATGGATTTCGTTGTCTCAATTTTGTGTGGAGGGAAAGACAGTTCTCATGCGTTATCCCTAACCATCACTTAGATATCCATGTGAGGCACATTTTTGACTTGCTGCTTCACTTTGTTCATGAGACAAAATTAATGCTCTTCTGCAGATGTTAGTCTTTAAATTCCATTAGGAGGCATGACAACACCTGGGTCCTTAGGTCACTGAAAATGAGCAGGCAGCTTTAGTTGCAGCTTGCAAATTTGTCTTACATTTTGAGAGGATTATGTAGCAGCAGCAGTGGAACTGCTCATTGCGTATAAAAGCATCTCTGTGTGAACTGTTGTTGGTACTAAATGAACAAGAAAAGGTACTGTGTTTGTGGAAAATGCAGAGGTACACTTTGGGCTTTGGTTTCCACAATTGCAAATACAGCTGAAATACCAGCTGTGACGTGACTGTGATGAGTGACCTAAGAAAATGTACCCCATTGACTTCAAAGTCACAAAATGCGTAGTCTAGTTAACAGTAAATGCACATGAGAAGCTTGAGTAACGGATGAAGTTGGTGGAAAGAAGCTGGCTGATAGAGATAGCTGTTCATTTGCTAAGGGCAGGTATGTCTGAGTGAAAGCCCTTCACTCCGGGGTCATGTGGAAACTGTCCTTATGACCAAATTCATGGCATGCAGACATACAATCTGTTGTTCCATCCCCGCCTTAAATGTTTATCTGGTTTTATGGTTTTTGCTAAGGTATCTCAAGGATACTTGTAGTACATTAGTTTTTATTGTGTTCTGCTTTATTCTCCATGCTACAATAACATCAGAGTCTTGCAAGACCTATCTAAAGGATGGCAGAGGATATTGGCAGCCAGGAACAGTGCCTTCAGTCCCTCGGGGCAGAAACTCAAATGTTGGCTATTGCAGGCTGCCTAACGCTTCACGGCACATTCCAGCTAGGTTGAAAACAGTCCTCCTAGGATGAGCGGTGTAGTCATCCCATTACTGATTTATGGCTGAAACAATCTAGCACATAGTTGCTGGCCTGATATTTCCGAGGGTGGTAATACCTTAGAGAAAGGTGAGGATGCCGTAAGTATTTGAGTCAGATGAATGTTTTTGAATGAGCTGTTCAAGTTTTACATAACTAATGGAGCAGTTTAAAAAAACCCCAAAAAACCCCAAACAAACAAAAAGGCAACAAAAAAAGCCCCAAACACGAAAGATCCTGAAAGACTTGAGATTAGGAGACTGCTCAGAAATCTTTGATTGTTGTTAAGGTCAGTTAACTCCGATAGATCATTTACGGTTTGGTGGTGTTTCAGAACCATATCCTTTCAGTTGTGGTGTGAAAGCAAGTGGCATATGGTTTTTTTAACATTCAGGAGCTTCTCTAGTGAGATGAAAGCTAAAGATGATGACTGTGTTTTTACTAACTTTTTTTTTTTTTTCAAGGCTTAAAATTAAAAGCTCCCCATTCCAACCTTCAGCCCTCTTTAGCTGTCACAAGACATGTTCATACTGCAATCACACGGAGCTCATGACCACATTACAAAGTTACTTTAAAATCAAGTAACTTAGATGTTGCCTGAATATTTAATCAACTTTTTGCCTGGGTTTTATTGCCAGCATCACATCCCATAATGTAAGCCATTTGTGCTGTAGATATGCCTATGAAAAAAAGGAGAAAAGAAAAAAAGAGACAGAAACCCGTTCCTCCATCTTTCATATGCCAGCTGAGCTTGAAACTAGCAGAGTCATTAAGCCTAATGCCAAGTGTCAGTTGTGCGAACAAATGTGTAATAACTGTATTTTGGATCCAGCAGTGTTTTAGAGCAAACTGCTCATAATTTCCAGCAGTTACTCTTGCAAAGTGCATTTCTTTCTTTAATTTCTTTATCTTCAAGTTATATCTGCAGAATAAAATTACAAAGTCAACTCATGCTTTGCAGTTACTTAAGTTTATCTTATGTAGTAAGTAACTAAACCCAACAAAGCTAGCAGAAGATAGTTGTCTATATAAGGTGGGTTTAACAGGTCCTGATCTGGTCCTTGTCATTCTCTTCGAGACCATATACTGTTTGTGTGTCATCTTAAAAAGTTGCCTTTGGTGTCAAGATGGGTGTTAAAATTATTCATTTCAAATATATGGCCAGTGCTGAAATTGTTAAAGCTGGTAAGCTCTGATTTATACCCAATTTGTTCACCTCTCATTCTTTCCAAGAACTTTTGTTTTACTGATATATAAATATTTAGTCTTGGAGTGTCTCTTTCTTCATATATGTGTGTGCATACATGTGTGTTATGTATATATTTATGAAAAATTTATAATTTGTATAGCTAGAACATAACCTCTCTCCTTCAGGTGCTCTCAGGTAAAGGGAGAGATTCCTCATGCAGCAGATCAGATAATTTATGAAACACATTTTTAGAGGGAGTTCTTCCATGCTATTTCAGAGCATCAGAGATCATTTCCATTTGATGAAAGGTTTTGGGAGAGTAGGCAGAGAGGACTGGAGATACTGGAGTTCTGAGTTTTTTACAGGTGAGGGAGCAGCATGGGAAGGAGATACATTGGACTAGTGAAGGTACCTGTATATTGCAGTTGGGGTTATTGCTATTGAATATGAAGAGACCCAGTCAAAGACCACTGTGTAAGTTTTAGTTGAGAGAAGGCTGTACGTGGCCTGGAAGAGAAGGAGGTGTTTAGATCTTACAGCCTTGATAAATGCGAGTGAATGGATAGATGAAAAAAATACTCTCGGCGAAACTGGCTTATTTTGGTAGTCAAGAAGCATAGAAGATTTGAAGATGGTCATGCATCTAGGCCTTAATATATCAGAATTATGGCTCTTTGATCTTTCAAAACAATATGGAAACTCACATTTATGTATATAAAAGCTGATGTTATTTGTACATTTGGGGTGAGGAATAAATCGGTGGTGCTGGGAAAAGTGTTTCACATCATGTTTCTGCAGCTGTTTTTACAGTGTTCATGTAAAGTAACCCAGTGTTGTCCCACGTACCACTGACAGTCTTTTTGTACTTCAGACCAAGCACACATTTCATTTAGTTCACTAGTGACCAAGGTTACCTGATTTTCCTTCCTTTGTCTCCTTTCCTCTAGCTATTACAGCTTCTGGAGTTTGAAACCATGCAACTAGAAGCTTTTCTGGAGTGGAAGCAACTGGAACCAGTTTACTGGCAGTGGATGGTAATGAATCAAACTGATTTTGACGGGTGCAGCTTTCTCGACTCTAACATAGCTGACCACTTCCAAAGGCCCCTTCCCACAAAAATAAATGCTGCAAACCAGCTGTTCAACAGCACTTGAGAAAAAGAAAAAAGCCTATGATAAAGTAAGGGATGTTTTCTTAGTTCTTCTTCATTACTGTTTTCTTCAGTAAGACTCACCCAGCTAAGCTGAGGAATTGCAGGGCAGAGTGGCAGAATTTCATATAGTTAACACAAATGAAAATGTCTGATCTTCATCTCTTTTATTGTTTTTTAAACATAGCAATCGTACATTTTCTTAAAATTAAATGGCTTTTCAGAAGAGGCCCTCTAAGCTTTATTGCAGACGTGCGAACAACTAAATTTGCAAGCAGCTGATACTGAAAACAACTTCATTTTTCCCAGCCAAATAGTGTATTGAAATTGCCAATTTCCCCTTGAACTGTGTTGAATGATCATAAGAAAATCAATAAGCCTTTCTCTGTGCATCTTATGATTTCTCAAGTGAGTGTAAACGGTACCATCCATCTCGCTTCTCTCTACAACTTTTGCCCATTCACAGTTGCTGAAAAGAATTCTTTAAAGCACCGCATTAGCTATATGAATTTACAAAATTCTGAGAATCGGTGAGCTGACTGTTGATTGCCCATATGCCTTGTTCTACACTAAAAGGAAGGCAAAGGAGTGTAAAATTACCTCACCTGTCTTGGAAGAGTACTTCCAACGCAGAGCCATTCAAATTGCCGTTAGTTCTATAATGTTTTTTGCTTTACATGTCTACCATCTTATGGTTATTTGGAAAGCATCAACACTAGCATAAGCCTGGCTCCAAATAGGCAAAATACAACTGCAAGTGTTACGGCACTTCAGTGGAGCCACCAAAACGTTTGCCTCTGATGTGCTGAACAGTGTGGGTAGTATTGTGAGTGTTAGTGTGCTTCTGGGAGTCAAGTCCTAAATAAATACTTGCAACAAACCTGATCAGCACATCTTTTAAAATTGTTCAGAAGGCTGGATGGTGAAATTGCCTTTTTCTTTTGTTTCTCTGATGATGGTGGTTGTTCCCCGATGCTGTAGGATGTATGGGAATGAGATGTGCTTTAAGGATACAGTAGTTTTGTCTTTCCACTTAACCCGTGTCTTGCATTTGCTGATCTGATGGATGGGATGATTCTTGCATAGCTACTGCCAGGTCTTCCTGATGGCTGTGGGCAGGAGCATGACATAACTACAGCAACTGGAGTGACTGCAATAATGTTACTTTAGAATTCTGTCATTTAATGAATTTCAAATTAAAAAAGGCAAAACAAAAAATAAACCCCAAGCCCAACAAAACAAAAAAACCTTTGTTTTATTTCTATGCAGTTTGTTAGCCTGTTGGTGCCCAGAACATGGCTGCGTTGTCATGAGCTGGGCCTTTGGTCAGCATGAGCTGCTGGCCTCAGCACTGCTTTGTGTCAATTTGCAATGCTGATGCTCGCTGAGAAAGGAGATTTTGTAGGGTGTCTTTTGCCATTCTTAGCTATCTTACAAAGTTTTTTCTTGTATGAGCCTAAAAATCTCTTGCTGTGAATTAAGCCAGAGTTTTTAACCTACCTGCAGAGAATAGAGAGAAAGAGGGAGGGAAAAAAAAAAATATTCCCATCCTCTTTATAGAAATCTTTTATGTAAGTGGAGCATGTCACTGCCTTCCCAGTCCCTGTTTCTAGGCTAAACAAAATCGGTTCTCTTAATGTCTCCTTGTAGGCCATTCATTCAAACTTCTGATGGTTGTTGCTGCTCGCATATGGGACTTTCCCTCACATTTGTCTGTGTTTAACTTCAGGTGCCTCACCTGTATGTCAGTGTTAACAGTTAGCATTCTTCTATCATGGAGATTTGTGTTTATACTTTCTAAATGGTACTTGACTTTAACAGTACGACATTGGTGACTTCTGGTTTTCTGATATCTCTTCCAGCAGTGTTGCTGCTGAGCCAGTAATTATGCGTTTGGTTTTTCCTTGCCCGTGTGTAGACTATGCTGCTCAACTACTGAATTTCCTCTCACTGGTTTCAAATTACTTCTCCAATTTCTAAAGATAATTTTGAATACAAATTATGTCCCTAAAAGAGATTATGACCTCTCCTATTTAATGTCGTCTTGATAACAATATGGAAATAAATATTTAATAATCTTTGAGTGAGGCGGTCTGGGTCCTTTAGTTATGCTATGTTACCCTAGCTGGAAAACTGTGTTTCTACATAATCTGTGCACCATGGCGTATAGGTACATGCGTTTCAAAGACTCTGAAGTTATTTGATATTTTTTGAGTATTTCAAATATGGTTGCTATCTCTGAAGGTAGTTGCAGAATTAATTATAGGTGGTCATGGTCAAGCAGAGCTGACAGAACTTCTGACCAGCCTGGAGCAGGGATCTCTTGGGGTTCTGCAACTTGTAGAGTTTTACATAGGCACAAATGATCCCACGGGTGTTACAACTTACTTTGCCACATAGCAGATAGGGCTCTCCTGAACAGTGTAACCATAGAAGTGCATCCAACCTCAGAGTTTGAGGGGAAGGGGCACATCTAGAGCTTCTACAGTACTGATGATCTCCATCTCATGAGTGTTACTTTATGTTTTAGTGCAGTGGAGAGTGGCTCACAGTATGGAGTGCTTTCTAAAATAAGCTAGGTTAGCAACATAAGTTTTCTGTTAACTTAGAAATATGTTATAGTGAACTAAGGAGGTTATCTCTTAAAATAACTCTGAAATTGTGGAGCAACTGTATACTGAGATAGCAGCAGTGAATTCCTAGTTATGAATTACCAGGAAGATCTGTGTGCGGGGAAGCCATTTTAGCTCCTGCTGAAAAGTAACTTTTATTGTTTTTTCCTTTAGGAAACTGTGTTAGATAATATGGCTGAAGAAGGAAATATGTGCGAGTCCCAGGCCACTCATGTAGAGAAGAGCAGGCTGCCAAAGGTGACTTCATGCTGCCCCTGGGCTGTCAGTCTGACTGGGCAAATTGACAGATTATCCAGAGATCTAATGATTCTCCGTGACCAACTGCATAAGCTTGTAACTCACCGAAAGGCTGCATGGTGTGAGAAGGTAAGGCTTTGGGTGGTGCTCTTGATCATTAGTGACTTTTAAGATCCTGTATTTTTCAGTTCTCTCGCTACCACCCGTCCTAGGACAGCCTCCCTGTTGTTGCTTTGTGTCAACCTTGCTGCAATCTCGATGTCAGATCTACAGTTACTTGTCTGTTTATGCCCACAGCATGCCAGGTGCTCTTTCAAACACAAAGTAGGCATCTGTCCCATAGAGGCAGCATGCTGAAACAAAATAAGTGCTCTTTTGGAAGGGAAGGCATCAAAGGATAGGGGTTGCAGAGGAGAGAAAAGAAGAGGAGGAGGAAATCATGGCAGCCCCTGAAGGGTATAGAGGCAGCAGGTTGAAAGCATCAGTAATGGTTATAGTGAGAAAAATGAAGATAGGTATTTGCAGGGAAAGGAGGGTGGGAGAGGCCAGAGCTTGTCATCTTTCACTGAGTTTGTAGTGTTTGAAACATCTGATGGGGGAAGGAATAGGAAGGATTTGAAACCTGTGAAGTGAGAGAAGGAACTAAGCACAAGATTTGGTGGAAGAACAGACTGGCTGTGGGAGGCTGGCTGTGGAGGAAAGCAGGTGATATGAAGGAAGTGTACATGGTATTTGCTGACATAGGGATGGGGAGACACTGGGAAGCACCCAGAGGGGGTGGTAGGGCATAAATAAAGGAGCTGTTAATATAGATGTAGAAGGTGAATCTGAATATTAACATGCTGGCACAAGGAGAAGATACGACGAAGATGCAGGCATAAAAACTAGTCATTTTTTTCAGGCATCAAGAGGAAAGAAGGATACCAGAGAATCTATGAAACCTGTGGATGGAGAAAAAAAGTGAAAGAAACAGTTGGGGCAGACAGAGCAGTAACAAAAGCACTGTATCACTATTTTGTGTCTGTATTAACTTGGGAGAGGGGTTTTTTTGCTTGTGATTTTTTTGTTTTGTTTGGTTGTGGTGTTGGGGTTTTTTTTGTTTTGTTTTTTTTTTAAACATTGAAATTTTGGTAGAAGGATTTATAGATCATCTGACAAAATGAAAAGTGGCGGGTTGTCAGATCAAGAGGTATTTGCCCAAGAGTTCAAAAGGGTCTGGCATGGAAAAAGTGTGTGGAGAGCTAATTGCCCTCTTCCACCATAAGGATAAGGAACTAATCAGGATCAGTTGGATGGGGACAGGCACAAGGAGCTGCTGCTTCACACAGAGTACAGAACTTCACACAAAGTACAGAACTTCTTCCTACAGGGCACTGTTGATATAAGCAGTGTACATAGATTCAAAATCTGTTGGACACATTCTTGGAAGATGAAATCCATCATAGACTGTCAAATATACAGACACGAATACAGAAACTTAGGAATTTGCAGGAGTACAAGTTGTTGCAGGCTGGGAGAATATTCTGGGGAAGTATCTCCATGTATTTGCCTTTGTCTTACAGTCTTTTCGAGGCACTTGCTGTCGATCACTGTCAGTGATGGGGCACTGGACTAGGCAGGTCTCTATCATCAGATTTGGCTTCTTTTATGACATGACTTGCAGGACAACTCAGACTGAATTCTAAAAAGAAAATTTCCAATGCATGATTTCCCAAGTAAGATATGCTCTGACTCCTCTTATATGTAACAATATATATGCTGTTAAATAATCACACTTAATTTTTTTTATGCTTAAATTTGACAATGAAGTCAAGAAAGATTAACTGATTAATTCTTCATTGTACTTTGAAATAGATGCACTGATTGGATTTGAATGATGGTTGGTCAAGTTCCAGTGTTTCTGAGATTCCGTGAATGTCATGAGTTTATGACTGTGTGTAACAAATGGAGTGCATCTTAAGTGTGTTGTTAAAAGTATGGTTTATCACAAATGCTTCCTATTCTACGTGCCCTGGAACAGAATTGTTTTGTAACAACTATACACGACAGCATTTTTTGGAATGCTGGGGGTCAGATGACTCTCCATCAATCCTCTTGATATCAGCCCTTCCTATGAATAGTGTTGCTGCTTATGTGATGCTTTCTGCCCGTAGTCTGCCTTTTTTTCCCCACAATCAGGATGCTGGCTGAATGCAGGCTTCTCTATCAATTGTATGTTTCTGCCCCCTTCAGTCTTTTCCCTGGAGAAATAAGCTTATCAAATCTTTCCTTCTGTATTTTTTTTTTAATCAAACAAAGAGAAGATATAGCAGTAGCTAAAGTGGTCATTATCTCTAACTTTGTATCTTGCGATACTGAGACATCTGGAAATTCTCTTGGCTTTCACAAGCATGCCTGTCTGAGGGATAGTACAGTTTATTATAGCTCTTGTGCCCACTACCTTGTACTACACAAAAAAATGTGCTAATCCACAGAGTAATTATGTCTGTTACCAGTAGGCCTGATGTCTGTGCCAGGCAACTGAGTAGAAACTGTTCTGAAGAACAGAATTGAGGGCACATGATTAAACGTGATATACTGGGGAACAGACAGCGTAGTTTTTGCAGAGAGGAATCATGACTGTAAAATCTGTTGGAGCTCTTTGAAGGGACCAGTGAGCATGTGAGCAAGGGAGGTTGGATCAACGTTGTTTGATTGCATTTAAAAATGGCACTTGATAAAGTCCCTGAAAGATTCTCAACACAAATAAACTGCCCACGTGGCTGTCCTTCCTCTTATCCTTGAGCAAACAGCAGAGCAGGAAGCAGAGCGGAGGCGGCTGTGATCAGTTTGCGGAGGTGGTCACCGGTGGAGCCTCACAGGCCCATGCTGCTCAGCATGTGTATAACTGCTTGGGAAAGGAGGTGCATAGTGAGGTGCCCACGTTGAGAGATGAGACTAAATCCCTGACAGCACGTGAAGGACAACAGCAAAGGATTGTTGAGGGTGCTTGTAGTGAGTAGTGAAGTGGTAAAATGTCAGATAAAATTGGATGGAGATAAATCTGACAAAATGCACCTGAAGGGAGGATCATAATTTTACATGTGTTTTTTCTGATCTGACTGTCATGGCACGTGAACGAGCTCTTGGTGTCATAATGATGGTTCTGTGGAAATGTCAGTGGTCAGAAATAGTACATTGAATCCTAAGAATTGTTAGGAAAGTGGAAGAAAGCAAAACTTAAAATATTCCCATCTGTTCCTGGAATGTCGTGTGGAGTTTTGGTCCCAGTCTTAACTCAAGAAAAAGAAAAAAAAAGTTGTGGTTGAGCTGAAAAAGCACAAGGAGGGGAAGCGATAAGCAATGATGACCCAAGTTGTGAAAGGGTTTCTCTGAGGAAATTTACCTAGGCTAGGGCTCCTTGCACTTGAAGAGGAGAGAATGAAGAGGGGTATCGTGCTGGAGCAAGAGGAAGCATTTTTTTACTGGTCTTCTGATGCTCCTTGGTTTTCATGGTGGGTGAACCTAGAGGGAATTGCTGGACAAATTAATGAAGAAAAAATAATTAAGCAAGAAATATGGAAAGTATTCTCTGGTCGGGGAAGTCCTTCAGCCGCAAACTACTGGAGTTTAGAAGTTGTATTTTCCAGTGAGGTATTGTTACATATTCGTCTAGTCTTAAACTTATTCCCTAGCTATTTCCTATTGGAAACAGTGCTGGGTTAGATGGAGCTTTGATATAATAAGGTACTGTTGCTCGCTCTTTACATCCGGTTTTGAGCATCATGACTCAGGAGAGAAATTGGGAAGACTCCACAAGAGAAAAATGAAAATCATCGTAAGTCTGGAACATAAGGGCTTTGAAGGTCTTTATGTTAAAGATGGAAAGACTAGGATGATGTATATGATTCTTTGAATATGAAGAAGTCTTCTGTGGGGGAAAGTCCCGTCCACCCCCACCTCACGTGTCCTCAGTGAATGGGACAAGAATGTGTGTAAATTGCAACACAGAGATTCTAATTAGGTACTAAGGAAAAAAATTCCTAATGCCTAGGGCAGAGAAATGTTGGAGTAGGTTGTCTGGTGAGCTGTGAATTCTCCATTCCTGGACCCTGCACAAACCAGGTTATGCCAGTATCTGTCAGGGATGTCTGAAGAGAAGTTGAACCTGCTCTAAGGCTGTAGATTGGGCTTGAAAATCTGTTGACGTCTCTTTCACTATGCAAGCCTGTGATTGATCGATTGATTGATTGTGGACTATGTAGAGGTATTTCATGTGTGTTAGTCATTGCTACGCCATGTAGCAATGTCTGGTTTGCACCGCTAAACACAACTGCTTATTATTCAGGATGTGGTTTCAGGGGCAATGTGTCCTATTCGTTGCAAGTTTAATCATTTGCACACTGTGATTCTGGTAGTTAAAACTACTGATCTTAAACCTTTTAAAATTAAAGAACTTATTTTTCTTATTTTCTTTTGTTTCTTGTTTGTTTCCTTATTTTCTTTTGTTTGTTTCTGCATGCCCACAGTTTGCTCTTTGGTTATGTGTTTGGAATACCCTGAAACCATTTCCCCTTTCAGGGACATTCACTAGAAGACATCTGCATGTTGCCATGGGATTTGGGTGATTTGTGAAACCCTGATTAATATGACATTTTAACTGATAACCATCTCTAGGCAGCAATGTGTTCAGTATCTTGGAGGAGAAAAGGCATATGACAGAGGTGTGATGTAAATATGGGGCTTTCTTACTGTTAGCTTTGTTCTTTTCCTTGCAGTACTGGGCAAATAATCATAATTTCTTTGGTGACATTTTGGGGATTTGTAAGTGATCAAAAAGTTAAGTGAAATGGTTAAGCTTTAAAAATGTTTCTCTTCTTAGAAACAAACTTAACTGTAAAAGATGAAATTCCTAATTCCAGAAGATAACTTGTTTGTTTGCTTTTTCCGTTCTGAATATTTCATGTTATCTACTCCTCTATTTGAGAGGGGGATTTGATTTCAGTCTGTGTTTAACACGTGGCATCCACAAGCTGGAATGCAGAGTATTTGACTCCAAATGGTGATCGTTTCCGTTTTCTTCACATAAATGCTCACACCATACTGAGCTTTTGTTGAAACTTGGGCTATTGTATCTTGGGATCCTCTGTGTCCAATAATATTTAAAAGCAAGCCAGACTCCTTTGAAATAGCGATATGATGGGATGGAGCTTGCTCATGCATACAGCTCTGAAGCATGGCCCAGAAAGACTTAGAGCCATTAATCTGAGCTTGAATATGCTTTTTTTACACTAGAGTCCTCTCCAGAAATACTGGGGGCTCTGCTTGCATGCTTGGCTCATGTTGTTCCTGACTACCCAGAGCTGAGCCTTTAAGAGGTTGTAATCCCTGGCCTGCATCAGACCTCCTTAATGACAGTGGAAGAGCACACTGAAACCTGCATTTTGTCTTTTTTCTGTATTTTTCTCCTGATTGGTCACCTCCCCTTCCATTCAGTAACCCCTAACCTTCCCAAACTGTTTCATCCACAGCCTTGATATGATAAATCATGCCTGGCAAATTTGGTGGCCTTTTACAATGGGGTTACGGCGTTGGTGGGTAAGGGAAGAGCAACTGACGTCATCTACCTGGACTTGTGCAAAGCATTTGACACTGCCCTGCATGACATCCTTGTCTCTAAATTGGAGAGACAGGGCTTTGACAGATGGACCACTTGGTGGTTAAGGAATTGGCTGGATGGTCACACCGAAAGAATTGTGGTCAATGGCTCAATGTCCAAGTGGAGACCAGTGATGAGTGGTGTTCCTCAGGGGTCAGCATTGGGACCGGTGCTGTTTAACATCTTCGTCAGTGGCATGGCCAGTGGGATTGAGTGCACCCTTGGCAAATTTGCTGATGACGCCCAGCTGTGTAGTGCAGTCAACATGCTGGAGGGAAGGGATGCCATCCAGAGGAACGTTGACAAGCTTGAGAGGTGGGCCTGTGTGAACCTCATGAAGCACATGGGTCAGGGCAATCCCAAGCACAAATACATGCTGGGCGATGAGTGGCTTGAGAGCAGCTCTGTGGAGAAGGACTTGGTGGTGTTGGTTGACGACAAGCTCAACATGACCTGGCAATGCGTGTTTGCAACCCAGAAAGCCAAACGTGTCCTGGGCTGCATCAAAAGAAGCATAACAGCAGATCAAAGGAGGTGATTCTCCCCTTCTACTCCACTCTTGTGAGACTCCACTGGCAGTACTGTGTTCAGCTTGGGGGGGCCCCCAACATAAGAGGGACATGGACCTGTTGGAGCAGGTCCAGAGGGGGGCCACGAAGATGATCAGAGAGTGGCTGGAGCACCTCTCTTATGAAGACAGGCTGGGAGAGTTGGGGTTGTTCAGCCTGGAGAAGAGAAGGCTCTGGGGAAACCTTATAGCAGCCTTCCAGTACCTAAAGGGGGCCTAGAAGAAAGCTGGAGAGGGACTTTTTACAAGGGCGTGTAGTGATAAGACAAGGGGTAATGGCTTTTTAAGACTGAATGGTTTTTGATGCACTTTCATTTAAGGCTTCACTATTTGAAATAGGGGAGCAGCTCCAGAGGCTGATGCTGAAACATAGTCCTACATCCTGCTGGTTTTGGTTGGGGTTTTTTGTTTTCCTTACTGAGACTGAGTTGAATTTTACCTACTCAAAACAAGTACACTTCCAAAGTTTTTCTATATGCCTCAATGAATTTGAGGGGGGCAGGAGGAGTTGTGGGTACCCTAGTAGCCACTGCTGGTGCTTGGTGGCTGTGCTGTGTGTGGCTAACCTGCATGAAAATAAAGGCATGTGCAGTGTATGTATGTGGGCGAGGGAAATATAAAGTCTCATTATTTTCTCCACTGTGTGAATGGTGAGGAGCACGGGTGGGGGTTGGGCTGGCTCCTGGTGTGCTGCGTTCCCTCCTGCACCCGTGCAGGGCTGGGTTGTGTTTCTGCTGCCTTAAACCCGGGACTTGTGGCAAAGAGACAGCTGAGCTCTTACCGAAGAACTCTCTGAAGGCTTGTCAAGAGCTCTTTTTTTTAAAGCAAGCTGTTCGCATTGCATCATTACTGTTTCTGCTGTTTATTCTGGTTCTCGGGGCTTTCTGCTAATATGAAGATGTTAGTGTAGGGAGTAGTTAATTATCCAGGCTGTCTGGGGTGCAGGAAGTGGAGGAGTGGTAGGGAATGGTTCAGTGCCGGCATATTTCCTCAGTTAGCACATTCCCTTCCCCTGCCCCCTTCCCTGGTCCCAGAGCGTTTCTGTGTTCCACTTTGTATTTGCAAACCTCCATCTGGAGCACTGAGCAGCTGTCAGTGGAGCTTTTCATGCAAAAAGAAATTGAAGAACTAGCAAGGCCACAAGAGCAGCTTTTGGAAATGCATGGTTGGCTGGGCCCAGATGCCTGGGTAGGGGGATGAAACCTAGAGAGATCCACAGAAACATCCATCAAAGGGAGCAATGGAAGACATGGACAGGAGGATGGCAAGGAGGGACAAGGCTAATGGCTTTTCTGTGTATTTCTTTAGGTAAATGTAGGATTGAATTTGCTGCTGATGGAATTGCCATGGTATTTAGCAGATTTAGGTTATTAGAAAGCACAGATCTGCTGTAAACAGTAGGAAGTAAGATCCTAATGTTTGTATTCACTTTTTGCTCATGTATTTTCTTGCATTAGTTTATTTGTCACTCACCAATATTCCTAGCAGGAGATCTGAGCCTGCTTGCTTCTGGTAAGTGCCTGTGGAGACTACAGTGGAGATCGAAGTGATTGTTCCTGGAGAGCAGTGTGCTCTCTCCTGTGTTGGAAAGATGAGAGAAGCCATCTCGGTGCATTGGTTCTTTTCTTAACAGCAGAATGTAACATTTGCGTTAGACCCGAAGCCGCTGGTTAGCTCAGTTTAAGGCTGGCATGCACGTGGGAAGTTACAGCAGATAAACAGAGCCGGGAGATTTTTGAAAGAATCTTGCTTGCTTCTGAGAACCCTGTGCAGGTTGGTCAGACTTGAATAGTCGATGTTAAGCTTGCAGCATACGAAGAGATGGAAAAGATAAGTATTTATTCTTCGTTTGCAGATGCAACTTGCTGTGCAGATTGCTGAATGAGTGCTAAACTGTGTGAGAGACAGACTGTACCAGTTGCTAAATCAGCAAACCGATTTCAAATACACACAAAAACTGTAACTGCAAATAAATTACCCAGGCTGACATTTTTCATGGGACTTATATATTCTAAAAGACTTCAGGTCCTTAGGGAAGAGAAGAAACATTAAAAACTTGAATGCTGTCTCCTGTTTTGTGTGCAGAGCTGGGGTTTGAAGTTAAGTGTGGGTGAAAGTTTTTCTTGCTTCCCAAAAGATGCTGTTTTCCTTTCTTTGCGGAAATGCAGAATGTTTGCTCAGGTGACAGGATCAGTTAAACTATAATCAATAGCCAGTGTTAATATTTTACTCGTATTATTTGCCAAGATGTTGGATACCGACCAAGGCAATCAAACATGTAATAAATGCAGCTGAAGAATTATATTCCAATAAATTTTAGATGAGCTTTATTTAACAATAAACTGTAAAAAACCCCATTCCAATGAGAGAACATGTTTTGTAGCCACTGTAAACGTTTTAGTACATTTTTAAGAAGTAAGTGTAGTACTTACGTTCTCACAGTTAAAAGACACAATAAAACATGGATGAAGACTAGGAACGCCTGTAGGGCTCAGATGCGCAAGGTGTACGTAAGGTTGCAGGTCCTAGCACCGCTTTTATCTTTTGCATGTGAAAAACTTGGAGGCTGATAGGTAGGTGGGATTTGAGGTACCTGTGACCACAAGGTTGCTGGATTTCGAGACTCTCCTGCAAGTGGTGAGCCACTGCAACAAATGTTCTCCTCCACAACGGCAACATCTTGGGGACATAACTAGTTCTGGCTGACAGAGGCTATATTAAACACCATAGTCAGTGGCTGTATTTTAGAGCAGCTCTACCTGAAACATGGTTAGTGTGTTTTACCGAACCTTTCATAGTGGATTTTGGGGACAGTAACTTCCAGGAGGTATCTGGCTTGTTTTACAGCTCCAGGCAGACTGTCAGGAGGGGTTCCTCCTCTGCCAGCAGGAGTTACAAGCATTGCGTACTTTGCAGTACCACTTGGTTTTTAGGCGAGTTGATAGAGGTGCTTTTAGAAGGACTGTTTGCATTCATGCATTCAAAGCTTAACTTTAAGTTTCCTTCTTTCTTAAAACCTTGGCCTTGTTCTCTCAGTCTTCTGCCCTGAAATTGAGGGTGCTTGATCATAAGAGGAAAAAGTATCCAGCTCATGTCTGTTTCTTTGTCCCTTGTGCTTGTAGAAGAGCTGACATAAAAGTAAATCTCTTATTTAATATTGTCACATCTCTTCTTGCCAGCCAGAAATGTATCTAAATAAAGCTTTAGTACACTTCTGAGCTCAGAACTCACTACTTTTAACTCTTCATCTTATCAGCTCTCTCAAAATGCTGAGAGCTGTTTGACTTTTCCCTTTGCAGGCTGTAGAGCCCAGCCTTTGACTGCTGCAAAAGTCACGATGGCCATTCAAGCAGCTTCACATCCACCTACAGCTGCTGCTCGCCACCAAAACTGTGACTTAATAAGAGAAACTGCAGAATGCATTCTAAGAGTAGTGGCTTTAGAAAATGTCTGCTCTTTAACTGAAACTCTGAAAATGTTTTATGTAGACAAATCTCCACCTGGGAGTTCATTTACCTTGTACCATAGGCTGGGTTGCTGGAGTGACCTTTGGTGCTCTGGGTGCACTCACTGCTCCTGCCTCCCCAAAAGCAGAGAGAAGAGCTGCAGTGCTGGTGGAGGTTCTGCAGTGGTCAATGCAAAGCCCCTGGATGGCTCAAGGCAGTATTCTCTAACCGAAAACCAAACCAGTTTAGGCGTAAAGAAACTCCCTAGAAGTCATGGGGGTTTGGTTTTTTGTTTGTTTGGGTTTGGTTTTTTTTCTCCTTGTAATTTTTGCATAAGAAGGACCCTTTTCTGAAAAAGTATGACTAGGTGGTAATACCTTCCTCTCATTTGTGTATTTTAGAAGTGGTTTGTATAAACATTCTTTTTTTTTTTTTTTTTTTTGGCTGTATGTACAGGGACTACGTTGCTTGAATTTGTTTCACATCCTGTTCTTCCAAAGCAGGATAATATAGAGAAGTGCAAGTCACAAGCAGCACTCTATTTCTGAAGTGGCTACTTTCATGTTGCACAGTGATAAAGCTCTGCTTAAAACAAAGTGGGGCCCTCCAAGCCTCTGCAAGTCACTTAGATCTGAGATGATATCTCATATCATCAGTGTTTGTCTCTGCTGCCCAAGATAAAAGTTGGGAAGAACAAATTGAAAAATAAGTGAGCAATTTATTATATGAAGCAATACTTGTCTGTTGCCTTCCTTTGTAATTTGTAGTTGTCAGGGTCTTTTTCAAAGTAGCACTGCAGCCTTTTTGCAAGTGTCTAAATTACTTACACTGACATACTCTGGTTTTCATATCATATATTTTCAGTATGTGCCTATTACCACATTAATTTGTGTGATCTTCTAATTAATTCAAGGATTTTGAAAAGTCTAGAGATAAAACTGTAGTTAAAAAGAAATGCATTATAAAAGGCTGGGCTGTTAGAATGGAATTTTTTTTTTTTCTGTAAAATGCTGAAGATTTATAAATTGGAGAAGGAAACAGGTGTTTATCTCTTATTCTCTGTGGTGTACAATCAGAATTGTGTAGCATATGGGACTTTCACAAGCTTGAACTGTGTCTCCTTGTAGTCAATGGTAAAGAATCTGCAATTCTGATGCTCCTGCCTGGAGCTGTCCCACGCTCCGGAGAGCAGTGGGACTGTACCCAGTGGTGGGCTTGTATATCTTCTTGGGAAGCAGCTGAAGAGGTTTAGATGCGCTCTTGGCTCCAGAGCACAATGATTCTGACCATCTTGTATGCTTGTGCTGATGCTTCATGTCTGCTTTTTTTGTGCTGGCATCACTGGTGTCCTCTTAGCTGGACAGAGTTGATGCAGAAATTGCTGATTTCTTTGAAGATCACTTATTATTTTAAAATTTGTCCCTGGCTGGTTCTGCCCACAGAGTTGCTGCAATAGAATAATCACATCAAATGTTTGACTCCCATCTATTTTTTTTTTCTTTTTTGAGTTCAATTATCCTTATCAAAAGTTAACCACTGGAAAAGCAAATTACTCATGCCAAAAACTCATATAAATACATACAACAAGAAAATATACATACAACAGAAAACTTTTTTGTAGCTATGTGGAAGAGGGATGTATCTCATGAGGCTTTCAGCATAGCTACCTTCGTTCTGGGCTCTTTGCCTCAGGTATGTCCTTTAGCAATCCAACCCAAAGGCTGTCTTTGAAGGAACTGCCTCTGTGTATCTCTTCTCTGGTAGGATCCTGTGCAACTCCGTTGCAGGAGGAGAGCTGGGTGAAGCCCTTATGGTAAGGAAGTCTGCTCACATGGGCTCACTGCACAGCAGTCACGGAGTTTGTGTCACAGTGCTTGTAGGCCTAAGAGGATTAATCTGTCTTTTGCTTTGCCTGAGTGATAGATATTTGTAGACTCAGCAAACAGGCAATGCTTTTATCAGTCATGTGCTTTTGTGTTTCATATTGATATTTGGAGGTAAACTTTGCATTTTTCTAGTAAAGACCCTGAAAAATCTTAATGTTGCTCTTTTCCTGTTTCATTCATCCTATATCCTTTTCATTTATCTTAAGCTAGACTGACTTTTCTGACTCCTGTTAATGTGGTATTTAGATACATAAGTCTAAACACAGACCCATTTGATTATTGTAAAAAAACCCCAACCAACCAAACAAAAAACCACCCAAAGCAAAAAAAACCCAAACAAACCAAACAAAAATACATTATCCATTCAGACAAGATCAGGTCACTCCTCTTTATGAAATTCTCATTCACATGCTTTAATTAACTCCTAACTTTCCATTACTGTGCTTCCTCACTATCTAAAAGCTTTCCATTGGAGAATGGGTGTCGTTCTGAAGGCTTATGAAGGGCTTTGCAGTATTCAATATATAATAAAAGGAAGCACCAAGCATCAGTGCCCTGCCAGACCATGGTAGCTGTTCTTGTCAGATGCAGCTATATGCATTCCTGGTATTAAAACTATATTTTTAGTTTCTCCTCAGAGGACTCCCCTAGTTAAAAGATGGCCTTCTATTCCTGGATAAAATAGGTACATTTCCTCTCTGTGGCTTCCTTGTCAATTTGTTTTGGAATGACTATAGGTGTGCCTGGGAGCTAGCATTTGAATAGTGAATGTCTTGCTTAAAATGCATAAGATGGAGATGCATACATTCCTCTCTAATTGCAGGAAATTGCAAATCCGGGCAAAATTTGGAATGCAGCTGCTTGTATAATTACATCTTCTGTCAGTTGCTATAGCTCAGCTTTACAACCCTTCTAAAATGTCTTCATAGTTTATGGTACAAATAATGCTCCTATTAATATTACTTTGGGATCACCCCTTTCATTTATTTGCCACCAATTCCAAAGGCCTAAGATTTTTCCTCTTCCTGAACTAATAACGAGTGTTAGAAATTAGTAATTATAATAAGGTGAAATTTTGCTTCAGCTGCTACAATTATTGTTAAGCCAAAAGAAATTATTTGTTTCTTACTGTTGCTGGGGTTTGGGTTTAGTAAGAAATACCCATGCATGTACCTCAAACCAGTTTGATCTGCCTACAGCATCAGGTTTTGGATATGTGCAAAACTTTCCATTTTGTAAAACAGAAGGCAATGGCAATGGGTCATGGAAAAGTTGTTAGGTTATTGGCAGCTAAGTGTTGCTATCTGCTACTGGTCATTAAATGACAGATAAGATATAGATCACAATTCGGAACTTAATGAAATGTGTTTGGCCCACTTACACCACCATCACAATTGGAAAATGGTTGAAAGGTTGGAAAGGATTAAAGGAGGGGTAATAAAGGAATTATTTGCTCTGTCTTTTTGACGGGTGAGAAAATTGTAATTTAACCAAGGCAAAGTTATAGCTGGATCATGCTCTGCAAGTTCTTAGGCAGAAGTAGAGTTTTGAGGGTATTAGGCTTTAGATGAAAGATGGTATAAGAAGACCCAGTGGCTGAGGTGGAACTCACTGAAAAAGGGCATATTTTTAACCATAAATGTATTTCACTGCTGAGATAAGGTAGTTTCTTGATCTGCTGGAGCCTGTGTTTAAAAAACCAAAAAGTATATGTTTATAGAAGAGATCCTGTAACTTACCAAAATGTAGTAGAACACTGCAGAAATTACTAGGTGAGATACTGTAGCCTGTGCTTTGTGGTAGGTTAGACTAATCAAACAGTTTATTATGACTTTAAATCTATAAATGCATGAGCATTGGTATTAAATAGGCTATTTCAGAAGAACATCAAGTCTCTTTGTGTACAATCAAGGATCTCACAAGAAGAAAGAAACCTCATTTAGGCAGGACAGTGTGGGAAGTGTTCAGCTATTACAATAGAAAATGATGGTTTCCAGCGTTTTTAACTGGTTACTCTTCATTGTGTAGAAATTGCTGCAGAAAATTAAAAACCTTGAAAGCTTACAGCAAAGAAGCTTGATTCAATAAGACAAGTTTTATAGAACTGCAGTACCAACCCTATAACTTTCTTAGAGGTTTGAAATTACATTTGGGCAAGTTACTATAAGACATGAATTTGAAATTAGAGTAAGGTGTTTTTTTTTATTTATAGTAAAACACCTGCTTACTCAGTGTTGTAGTGTTTCCAGAACAGCTGATTGCAGATACTGCTTTTGCTTTAACTTTTGGGGTTTTTTGTATAAGCAGCAAATGCCTTCAGATGTTTTTCTGAAGGTTGGGGGTCTGATTTTTGTGGAAGGTGCTGTTCAGCAAACATTTGAACTTCATAGGCTCTGTCCCCCCCGCTCCATAATTTTTCCCAGAACCAGGAGCTGCAGGGTTTGATTTTCCATTACTTATGCATTCACAGCATCGCTTGAAATGGTGCCTTTCTCTGCTCCTCTGAGGCTGAATGGGTCACTGTCTATAGCTAAGGAAGGAAAGTGTTTGTTGTACACTTAGCCATGATTGTTCAAAAAAAAAAAAACATTTTTGTTAAAAGTAACTGCCCCCCTTAGCCAAATTATTATTTGTTTATTGTTAAAGAAGTGTAAAGCCCTCACCCTGCTTATGCATGAAAAACATTTTATGCCTTTGGGGACACACAAGCACACAAAACACTTGGGTTATTCATAACTGTTCTGTACAGAAAACAGTGACAAACATAGAGAGCAACGGTGTTGGCTTGTTCAGTGCTTGATACCTCTAATGATGTTTGAGATGAACTCTGCCTGGGCACCTTCTTTCACAGGCAGACCATGGTGCATGTTTTTCAGCACTACTCTGTGTGCAGCAAGGTGCAGAATGTGTATTGTATAGCCAGGAAATTCTTGTATAGGAGCACAAAGAGGTTGTGGGTAGGAATTGTGGAATTCCTGTGACTATTTTTATTGTATTCCACTTTTATTTAATACTTCCAGATCTCTCTGTTATGCTTACAGTGGACTCTGCTCTTCCCCCTTCTATGTTATTGATCCTTTTGCTTATTATTTCCTCTTGCTCTTTTTCCTTTTGTACTTGATGCTGGTTTTTCAGTGCTGACCAGGAGGGCTTTCTTAAAAATAGTCTGCAAATCCATCTCTATCCTGTTTTCTGTATCCCAGGTAGACTGTCAGCTGGGATTGCAGTTCTGCAAGGTTTTTCTCGGGGGGGTGGGAAGAGGTGGTGGTGGAATAAACACTAGATATAAACTGTAAGACAGCAAAAGGTATAAATAATGATCATTTATAAAGTGTTATTCGGGCCTGTACTGATGAAAGACAAGTGTTTGCAGGGTTCAGCCCCTGGAACGATCTCAATTCCAGTCTGGAAACTGAAAACTCCTAAACTAGCCTTAATTTCCAATGCCTGGTTTCCAGCGCTCTGCTGTCAGAATTTCTGCGTGGCATCTATGCTGGCAGTCTCTGAGTGATGTCAATATCTCCATGCTTATCCCACTTTCATTTTTTACTTATAGATCTTTATCTATAATTGATGCATGTCTGTTGAATGAGAGTCTGCTCAGTATACATGGAGACTGGGAGCTCTGGGCAGCTCCTCTAACCTGGGGAATGCCTCTCAGTACCCATGCTTGGGATATCGTGATGTGCTGGGGGCCTGTTCAGAGCCAGGCAGGTGAGTGCACTGGCTGACCTGGCAGATCTTTTCTATTTCTGCAGTCTGGTCCCTCATTAATCATACATTTCCAAGCATGTAATATTTCACTTCACATTTTTCAACTCCCCAGGTACAGGGGGCCATCTCGGACATGATAGCTTTAAAATAAGAGCTCGAAAATGAGCTTCCTTTAGGAATAAAAAATTCTGCAAGTCAAATGCTGTTTGGTGTTTTCAAAGCAACCAGATGAGTTTATGAAAGGTGTTGAGTGGTTATGCCCTGATAGCAAAGGCAGTATGACTTAGTGGCTTGGATATTGCATCCATTCATATTTCCTAATTTCCTTTCACTCTCCAAGCTGAAAAGACAAGATCTGAGATTTTTCTATTTGTTTCTTGTGACTCGGAGCACAAAGGAGCAGGCTGCACTGTGTTTTCCAGCAAAGGCAGGCACTGTGGTTTGTAGTATCTGTACAGAATGGCAAGAATAATTTGTATTCCATGCTATATGTATATGGGGTCTTCTCCCTATTCATAAGAGAAATGCAAGAGAAAATGAGTGGACAGATAGGACTGGAGACAGAAAATGTGCCATTTCTAGGCTTGTGCAGTTTGTTTTTCTGAACAATACCGTTATTATAGCCATTTCTGCAAAACTCCTAGAGTAATACGAAGAGATTGTGATTTAAAAATAATGATACGATTCGGGTCTTTATCATCCACTTCAAAAGGAGCTCCAACAATTTGGTTTGCTGCTTCTTCCTCGAAGTTGGCAACAATGAGATCATAAAATGGAAATGCTCCTATGCTTCCCCCCACTCTCTTCCTCAAAATAGATATTTGGACCTTTCATTGCTGCTGCATTTTAAACTTCATCTCTAGCTAGAGGCTTCCTTCAAGTATGTAACTGAGAGGCAGAGCGTTCATTTGCTTTCTGAGGCTTTCAGGTTGCCATGTGAAGTTTTAACAAGCTGAAATGTTGACTTCCAGCATTTGGAAGATTGTCACTTTTGTTAGGTCAGTACTGAAAATGATTTAAATAATGTGATGTGGTTATCTAGATCTCTTAGCATCTCTTTTGGGATGTCTTGCATGTTGGTAAAATTCTTTCAGAGTAAGTTCACATCCAGCTTGCTTTTTAGCAGAAAAAGAACCATTTTGTACATCATTTTTACTGCACTTTTCATTAGCAAGCTGTTAAAACTGAGACAGATCAGCCTCTTGGGGATGTTTCTGAGCCGTGTGGAATGAAACACAACGCTCTGGGAAGCTCATTACCAGCAAGGTGCAGGCAAATGTGAGGGAGCTGAGGAAACCACAGCAGTAATTGTGTGAAGGGCTGGAAGGTTTCCTCTTTGAGGAGAGATCAGATGAGCTAAATGTGAGGTCATCTAAGCAGTTGATAGAAGTAGAGCTCCACAAGATGGGCAATTGACAGGCTAGGACTGTCCACATGACAAATTAGAACATGTCCAGAGGAGGTGAATCTGGGTATTACTGTTCTGGCCTCAGAACAGTGGAACATGCAAAGAAACCGGAAGGCAGCTTATTTAAAACGTGTGACACATAGACACATACCTTTTCTATGATTTGCCCGCAGAACTCATCCCTATAAAATTTATTCAAAGCCAGAAGATACCCAGGACTGAAAATAGCAGAGATAGCTGTCTGGATGAAAATGACAGCCAGTAGTGTCTTAGGTTAGAAGGCATTTCAGAGAAGGTAGGGATGAGGAAGTGCTGGGGATGTTAATCATGTGCATAGGTGTTTGCAGGCTTGAAGTCTCTCCTGCACATCAGTGCATAAGTTAATCCACCATGGGTGGGGACTGAGCCAAGCTGCCTGCTGAGCCTGTTCCTGGGATGTGCCCCTTTCCAACTCTGGACTGGGCCCACCCTCTTCTCTTTTGGCTTGGCCATATTCCTTAATCAGACCTCAGCCCGAACATTTTTGGGAGCAGAGCATCAGTCATGGCGCTGTCCCTGGGGAGATGGGAAATCCTTTCCACACTTGATGGATTTCCCACTTGGCTTAATTCCACCATGTCAGGAACTAGAGGCCACCTGTCTCTGCCCATCCTCCAGCCGATGTGGAAGAGATCTGTTTTGTTCTAGTGCTTATTCCTCTGCATATTCCTGCCTGTGAACCTGGCAGCAGTGTCTGTGCACACTGCAACCCTTTGCACTGTGCCAGGCTCGGGAAGGGCAGCACTGGCTGTCTGTCACTTCAGTCCCTTTTCAGTCTGTGATCTAAGATGCAGTACTCCTATCTGCAACTACACTAGTTCGTTGGCTTCTCCTTAGAACATGACAATTATTACAGTTTTCCCTTTAGCTTTTAGTTTTTAATACCTTTTGAAAACCGATGGTAGTCTTTTGGAAGACTTAAGTTATTTTAAAGGGAACTATCTAGGAGCAGTCGGGGCAGTTTGTCTACTATCCTGTCCCAAACAGCGGTCAGTGACATGGTGAGGTGAAGAGCTAGAAGGAACCCAGCAGGAGTACTTGCCTCATTGTACATTTATGGCATCTGTCCATCTGCAGCCCTTGTAGGGCTGGTGAGGATGCTTGGTGCCATGGGAGGTTCCTGCCACCTTATCGTGGTCTTGGGAGTGTGAAACCTGGTAGGGTATGTTGGCCCTGGAGCGCGCAGAGGGACAGCATGCTTCCATGGACTTAGTTGCAATGTCTGTGAGTGACTGCTCTGTTGTGAACAGCTAACCAGATCAGTACTCGCTGCAGAGCGGGATATGTGTCAGTTTTAAAATGTTGATTCCTCATCAGCTGATTCCCTCTATGTTTGGTGTGTCTTTTCTCAAAATGCACCAGGTCTCTTTGGGATGAGGTTGGCTCTGTAGAAGTGGAAATGATGATTATCATGGTGTTGCATTTATTTGGAGAGTATGTGCAGCAGTTGTCAGACAGCACTACGTACCTAATTGGGAATTCAACTTCCACCTGGTAAATTGAGACTGAAAGGCAGAGCTGTGGGATAGAGACGAGCAGGCACAAAATGCTGAGGCTCCTAATCTTTTACAGTATGTTTGTTTAATACAAAGTGGTCTGCTGAGATTGTTTTGCAGTGTAGAATAATCATTGTGTGCTGACTAATGGGAGACGGCAAGCTGTTAAAGAGCATCAATTAACTGTACAGGAGGAGGTTACTGAGTATTTTCACAAGTGTTCAGGATGTGAAGAGTAAAGAATATTACTTGACAGTAGCCCTCAGAGATTTTTAGCTATTGAAATCTACAAACCACAACAAGAGTATTTGTGGACATACGTATGGTTGCAGAGCTTACTGGGAAGGACACTGCAAAAAAGAATTTGAGCTAGCTTTCCAACTCCAGATAGTGCTGATACAAAATAAATAGTGCTTTCCTAAACTTGTTCTCCTATTTAATATTCATTATTTTGAATTCCCCCTATTAAATTTATCTAATGTTGTCCCAGGAAATATCGGTCCTCTTTAGAGAAGATAGCATGTGCAGTACCCTTCTGATACTTGGATGTCAGAAATTGTTATACTTCTGCTTCTCTGACTGCTCTTACAGTTAGGCTGTTGTCCTTGTCCTTACAGCTGTGCCTGCTTCAGTATAGTAATTCCTATTCCTACTATTGCTATGAGTTAAAACTCAAAGCACTTAGTGCTGAGAGGAGCATGCTCTTCCATCATGTGCTTCGCACGATGGAAAATAAAATTCTCCAATTTTGGCCGGTGGAGAGTATGAAAACTTATGTTTCATTAGGAATACTTTTATACAGCCCTACTAGTACTCTGCCTGAGTTTAATGCAATAAATAAATAGCATTTTGTGGGCTCTGCTGAGTGATTTTGTTCTTTGTAAGTAACAGGGAATTTTCCCCATCTTGGATTCCAGTGTTAAAGCCACTTTGTGCAAACATCATTTTCCATTTATTCATTGGCAGTGGGGAGACCAGATAGCATTGAATTTATTTTTTCAGCTTTGTTTCTTCTAAAGTAGTGTTAGAGAATTGGACCTCAGATATTCTTTTAGCCAACAGCAAGAGATGTCCTGGGATTCCTTGGGGATTATGATGTCCGGGAACCAAGGGTCCCTCTTTAAGGGCAAAGATAGACTTCTCTTGGCTTCAACTCTATTCAAATGCCTTAATCAACAGCGGTCTCCTTTAACAGATGGTTCTGCATTGATAAAGCCTTTAATGTGTTAGAAAAAAAATTCAGAGAAATTTACTCCTTTTCTGATTTGATTTATTTTCTTAATCTTTTTTGAGCAGGGGTGGAGAGAGGGGAGGAGAATAACACATCAGAAGACTATGGAGACAATTAATTACTTGGCTGCAAAGGTCATGAAGATACTCTGGTGAAAGACTTGGGATAAGTGAGTGAATTCCTGGTGAAGTTGGTGTCAGTGGGGAAGTTTAACTGTGACTGCAGTTCTCATGCCTGCAGTGTTTCTTACCATGAGAGAATGTAATCTGAGCTCCTCTATGTCAAAAGCTTCTGAATTTGTTTCAGTAATGAAACCCTCCCTACTGATCTATGGAAAAAATCCTTTTTTCTCCAGATACAGCAGCTGGTTTGACCCTGAGTGCATGTAGCTTGGCAGTGGCAAAGGCAGGGGGGACTTTGCTACCTTAGGACTCTTGTCCTTGCAGCTGATGCTCCTTTGAGCTCTGACTGATCTCTGGTGCCTCAGAGAGATGCCAAAATATGCCTGACTTTACAGGGAACTTGTCAAAGCCCTAATATGTGAGATAGCAATATCTTAATGCAGATCTGCAGATTTAAAACCCCAAGGAATTGTTCAGCTTCGCACGTGGCCAGGGAAAGGAGGGGTTGCAGAGCCGTTTCAAGGCTGGAAAGGCTGGTATCATTAGCACTGAGCTTGACCTGAGCTGAGCTTTGGCCAACGGATTCATCCCTGGAGCTGCAATGAAGCATTTCATGGTTCATTATTCTCACAGTAGGAAACAATGTCTTATTTTGAAACTGAATATCTAACTCAAATTTTTATCCATTTGATCTTCTTATGGCTTTGTCAGCAAAGTCTGGTCTCTTGCCACTTTCTTTTCCATGTTCTTTTAGGATCTAAACCAAATTATATGTCTGTCTCCATGAATGGAATAGTTTAAGCTCTTGAAGTTTCATACTATAGGGCTTGTTTTCTGGGCTGCGAGTCATTGGGTGACCTGCCTTCGAATTCTACTCTCTGTTTCTCTGTGGTTTTTTTGAAGCATGAACTCCAGAACCACGCACAAGTTCCAGGAGAGCTCTGGGATTTGTGCAGGTTGCAGAGGCAACATCACTTTTCTGAAACTTTGCTGCTTTTTGGCTGAGCTGATTTGTCAGCTTGTTGCTGTAGCAGAAACAGAAGATGCCATTGGATCAAGAACGGTTTCCCTGAAGGGCTTAGCAGGGTACCTCTTCTTACGGATGTTTCCCCACTGACAGCTACATTTTGAGATGAGTCACTGAATTCATGTTTAATCCACTGGTAAAGTAAAATTGGCAAGGCAATTATCATCTTGCAAGTTCTTCAGATCAAATTGTTAGAGAACATTAAATCAAATGCTTTGGAGAAATCCCAGTATATACAATTGCTTTTTGTCATCCATTCTGTGGTTCTGTCACAAGAAAAGCTTTGTTTTATTGGGGCTATCTTCAGTGAAAGTGTGCTGCCTGCTACTAATTTTGGTCTTAGTGTCTACTTCTTTGTCTCTGCTCCATTATTTTCCTTTTCCTATTTGTTACCCCATAATGAGAATTGAGAATTAAGGAATTTCTAGCTTACAGTTGTCATCCCTACTTTTTAGCATTGCCAAGTACAGAAAGCATTTGCAAACTGAAATAATACTGTTAGTCACGAGGCAATTAATCTGTTATGACAACATGGTGGCTTAAAGCACAACGATGATGAAGGTCACTCTGCTGGGTCTCCCTTTTTGCTCTGTGCATTTTGCTCTGAAGTCAAACCACCCACTCCTCAGTAAGGGGGAAGCATGCGGAGCCCTTGTGTATTAGTTATCAGTGGAGGGGCTGGTGGACTGTGAACACGCAAAGAAATGACTACAGGCAGCTTTTTGGTCACTGGAGCTACTACCTGATAGAAAGCACATGTTAGCTTAATTCAGTTTTTACTGCCATGCACTTAGATTTACACTCACAGTTGGCTCTCTTCTCTTTGGTACATCCTAATCCAAACATGACATTTTGTGTTGTTTCCTGGCAGGAGGATTTTTTCACAGAAGTCTACCATACTCTTCCCCCTCCCTTTTTTCTTTCCTCTACAGGTGAAAACAAGAGAGGAAGAACTACAGAAGGAGGGGTTCTCTGCCACTGCTAGAAAGATACAGGAAAGTGTTGAACTAAAACTGCTAAATCTTACACACCTTTGTGCTCCAAAAAAACCCCAACTGCATGGTTCATGCAGACTGGTGTTCAGAAGCAAACATCCTGCCAGCAAAATGGGCTTTGGTAGGTCTGTATCTAAGGAGCCTGTTTCAGCTGTCAGTGCTACAGAGGTGATCAGAGAACTGCAGATGAGAGAGGCCAGCCTGGAGAGAGAGCTGAAGCAGCTGCAGGAAGAGTGCCGGCAGAGGCTGGATGAAATTGCAGAAGGGTTGGATGGAGTGATTTGTATCTCCCCTTGAAGAGATAAAGCTGGACTGAGAAGAGCAAAGGAACAGACTGACTTGATCAGAACACATTGTTCAGCTTGGCGTGGGGGAGTGCAAGGTGAGGAACCAAATGTAATTTCTAATTTTTAAGCCTGGGAATCATAACTTGTTACTGCTTTGTGACTCGCACTGGGGCCATAACCTTGGTGGTTCTCTCTGCAGCCCCTTTATTGCTAACTTTGCCAATTAAATTCTGCAGCAGGCCTTGGTGGGAGTGTGTGTAAATCTCCCTTTTATCTTTCAGATTTCTAGTTCTTCTGCCAAGCACTGGGCTCTTTTATAGTGCTCAGCTGCTAGGCACAGCATATATTGAGGCTGCGCATTGAAGTACTAATTGCATTCAATATTTTCCAGCAAATCGAAGAGTTCATTAGTCAGAAAAATCCAGGTATTGGAGAACATGCAAAGTACCAAGGCTTAGAGAGATGGGAAATGTTCAAGAAAGTGTGCTGTTTTAATTCAGCTGGTTTGCATATTTGTGGCAGCTGTAATGCAGTCACCATAAGGAAAAACAAATGCCTAATAATAAATAAAGCAGCACGCTGATTTCATTTACTGGTGTGGTGCACTTGAAGTAATTGGGTTCTCAAAGAGAACAAACTAGAAACCCATTCCACCGAGTTATGAGTCACAATGAGATAACTTATGGATCTGTTATAGGAAATTTCTGTAAAATAGAAATATGACCTTAACTTCCAAGCTTGAGGAGTCTCCAAGCTCTGTCTCTGGAGGCTTCTTCCCCTGGAACATGCAAATGTTTTTCACTTGGCATTCATTTCCTACCCTTTTCTGTTTTGCTTTCACCAAGGAGTATTTTTATATTCTAGTTGTACACTTTCAGGAATAAATAAATTAAAAAAAACCAGTTTGCTTTTCATTTGTGAATTGCTATGAGTGCTGGGCTTTCCTCCGTCTGGATTTCTGTCGTCTACCCCAGCTCGGTGGTGTCGCTGGTTACCAGCTGCTCTTGGCTCACTCAGCAGCCAGATGTGAGGAACCTTTAAGGACGTCTTTCCAGCCATCAGTACGATTTGTGCTCTGCAGGGAGACCATGTGCAGGTGGGAGTGGGTGAACAAGGCTCAGGTCTCCTGGTTTCTGCTGCACCAAGTAAACTTCAAATACTTCCAGACCCTGCTCATCTGTGCCACCCGTGTTGGTCTCATGTATTTTTTGCAGAAGTGAGTGGCAATGCAAACGTCAGTGGAGAGCCACATGGGGAGGGCTGGTTTTGCCCTGGTTTCACCCAGCTGAAAGCAACATTGCTGGTAGGCCAGGAGTATGCAAGCTCAGTTTAATACAGGCCAAATTTCAGACAGCCTTTCCTCTGTGTGGACCTGGTGGCTTGTCCAAGGACCAAGCTTGAGCAAGGCTGGTGGGAGGTTTAATTCTCAGCTGGAGACCTCAACGCCAGTCAACCCTACAGAGATGGGACAGCCCCCGAGAGCGGGGTGTTTGTGTGCATTGACCAAGGCTGTCAGTCACAACCAGCGGGCCTGCCGTCAGCTGGCACTGGGGGTGACAAACAATAGTCCTGGAGCAGAAAACCCCAGCAGGCTAGTGAGATCCATCTCTGGGGCAGGTGGCCCCAGGCCGCTGCTCTTAGAAGAATAGCCGTGTCCTTAAAAAGCCAATCCGCAGCGTTCTGCTTTTCAAACCATCTATCTCTGTAGGTGCAGGGTACCAAGCACTGAACTGTTTCAAGCTGGTACAACTTTGGGAGGGTGTTGGCTCCAGGGCTGCTAAAATCCAATGCACAAGAGGACTTGTTCAGACACAGGTTTCAGAGAAAATTATTCATGAGTGTGGAAGAAACAGTATATCCTAAAACTAACAAGAGTGGCAGCATTGGTCTATTTTATATACTCCTTCAGCTTTTATACAAGGGAATTTTCATACTGCATCACATTTAGGTTTAAAACATTGCCCTCAAAAGCTCCTTTGTTCTCCTGGGATTTTCAGCAGAGAAGAGTGGGCAGATAGTATTGAGCATGGCGAGAGCACTCAGATTCAAGTGCAGGTCTAGCTCGTGCCTTGCTATGGCTTATCAGGGTTGGCTTAATGCTGAGTGCCATAATGTATTACGCTGCTGTCCACTTAAACTGACAGTAGTCACTCATGGGATGACTTGTTTCCTAGTATCAAATATTTGTCACTGCACAGTACTTAGTGCAGTGTGCTTCAGTGTTCATCCAATGATCCCATTTCAGCAGAGACCACAACTGGCAGTGCCTTTCCCCTGCTTGACCCTGAAGAATTATTTTTCTCTCTGTCGGAATGTAAAAATGATGGTGGTCAGTATGTCTGTAGATATGTGTGATGTATAAAAGTGCCTACAGTGGATCACAGCTGCATTTAGCACATGACACAAATCGCTGTACCGAGGTCGCCATATAGGAAGCTGTCAGGAGAGCCAACGGGTTGGAGCTGGAGCTGCTTGTCCTGGCATGTATATCGAGAGGGGCTACAGCTGCAAGCAGCTTAAAAGAAGATCGCCTTTCTGCCCTTGTTGCTGCATTGGTATTGTGCGCTTCAGACACCTCGTGCAAAGAGCATAGGCAAGTATAATTTTTATTTTCTGGCACCGGTTTCCCACTGTCTTTTGTTTCAGGTACCAATTAGCAGTTTAAACCAGAGCAGATATTCTGCGGTCCCTGTTGAAGGTCAGTGGGATGTTTTGAGCTGGCAGTGGTTTTAAAACCAATCCCTACAGCCCCCTCTTTCCTTTGCCCCCATTCTCAGCACCAGCACGGAGAGCACAAAGCAGGAGGTACTTTAAGGGCTTGGCACTCTCACGCACCAAATTTTGGAGGGTGGTTTTCCTGTGAAGGCTGCTTTTTAAAAATCACAGCACCTCTGCGGGAGTTGGACACAAAAGGACTGAGCTGTGGTTGTGCCTCAGTGACTGGTTGCAACTTTTGACTGCTTTTGAGGCATATTGAAGCATCTGAAATACAGATGCTTTCCAATCCTTGTGAGCTTGGCAAGGCATCAGCTGTCTCCAGTACTGCAGGGAGATGCTGTATGATAAACACCACTTAAAAGCCTAAGAAAATTATCCCTGGATTAACACCAGCTGCAACGAGGGCAGGAAAGTGAACTGGGTGATTGCAGTCACACTTAATGAGATCTAACCTAGGAACAAATAGATGTTTGTCACCTCATACCATTACCATGGCATTTGAAGTGTTTTCCTTTCCTTTTTTAGGCTGACTTTTCTCACCCACCATCACAGCCCACTGATTTTAAAGGCTGCAATGACCTTCTCAGTCACCGGGGCTTGGCCCTGTGTCAGCACTCAAAGATGCTGTAGAACGGGGAATGGCTGCCCTGGGAGACGTGTGGCAACCAGCAACCAAATGACCGCTTGGTCTCTGGCAGATGCTGCGACAGGCGGAAGATGACTCAAATGGTACGTTTCATCCACCGGCTCAAGCCTGCTCAGTAAATGTTAAGTATTACTTCACAGAAATTGGAGAGTGTTGTAAACAACCCACTACAGACTGACAAGCAAAGCTACAAGCTGTTAAGTGGTTTATCCTTTGCCGTATCACCACGCTGGCTGTGCATTTCCTTGTGAAAGCAGGAACCTGCCCTAAAATTGTTGATGGTGTTGAACAGAGAAGGGTGGGTATCGGCTGGAGAAGCTGGTAGAGAGTGAGTTGCACATCGTGTGCAACTGGTTGCTAAACTGAAGTGGTGGGGGAAGGCTGGTGGTGATACTACCCTAACATCTGGAATAGGCAGCAGGCTTTGTTTTGTTTTGGTTTTTTTGAAGAGGCTACAGCAGAAGTTCTTGTCGGTGCATCTTAAAGGGAGTTACTTTAGTTTGGGTTTGGATCCAGGGTTTCCAAGTGATCTCAGGAAGAGAGGAGCGTATTAGAGGCCATGGCCCGTGCTGGAAAAGTGGGAAAGCAGGGTTAAATCAGCACCCGCCAGAAATGCTGCATGTGGTCGTGGGGTAGACCTGACAAGGGTCAGGCAGTGAAGAGCCATCCCAGACGTTCACCCAGTGACCACTCCCAGCAAAGCCTGTCCCTAGGAAGCCCCCGTAGCAGCTAACCCTCTGCGGGGCTGGGAGCGCATGGCCTTTTGCTTCATGCTCAGGTTATGCTTCACTGAAGATAGGCGGAATTACTGCTGCTGTGTTTAAACCACGCTCTCTCTGGTGATGGATTGCTTCCGAGCATAGCCTTAAGAGCTTTTACAGGACTTCTGTATGTGTAGTTTCTGGTAGGCCAGCGTGGAGGTGTTTATAGAAGAGCACGGTTTAACCCGTTTTTCTGATGTAACTGGTGCTTCTTTCCAAACATCTTGCTAGGAAAATGGGATTGGCCATAAATACTTCATTGCCTGATAACTCTGGCTTGTACTGTGTAGCTAGAAATATTCCTCCCCAAATAACTAAGCATCAATCAGCTTGCAGTCAAAACAGGAGGTTTACTTTGGAAAAGGCAAGCGAGGCATCTGCAGTCACTGCTCCTGACAACATTGCGCCTGCTGGTAAATAAGGGCTGCAACCTATGTTTAAAAATAAGAGCTGCTGGGAGTAGTGATTTCCAGCCTAGAGTGTTTTGGGTTCCCTGTGGGATTCCGCCACCAGCTCCCGCAGGAGGATGAGCAGTTGGTGTGAGCGTGTGTGTGTGGCAGCGTGGTACACGCTGCTCAGTGGGTGTTAACACATGCCTGGGGGTCAAACTCTCTCTCGGCCACTTGCAGTGAGAGCCTCGGGTCTTTCACCCTTACCCTTTGCCTCCTGGAGCCGACAGCTCGCGTGATGCGGTCTGTCAGAGCCGCTGCTCCTCCACTGGCAGCCCAAGGCCTTGAGGCCGGTGTCCTGTAGGCTCCAGGCAGGGAAGCTTCTCGTCCTCCCAGCCCCTCTGTACCTGCCCTGTGTCCCAGCCATGGCCAGATCCCTATCCCTAAGGGGTTTTGTTCCTCAGCTGCTCTGAAATGGGTGACAAGGAAAATGGAGGTGTGCAGCCCACAGGGACCATGCGAGCATCCAGTCTCGTATAGTGCAGGCTCCTGGCCCGGGCTGGGGGTGCCTGACCCAGCCCCAGCTTCTGGGTCCGATGGACTTTGTGCATACGAGCAACCCTGCCAGTCTTGCACCATCATCCCCCAGTGACAAGGCAGCCGTGCCCCGCTAAGCCAAGGAGCTGTAGCAGTCAAGTACCTTCACTGTTAACTGTCCCACCTTGTTTCCCAGCATGAATCTTAAGAGTCTGCATCCAGTCCTGCTGGTTTACTTTCTTCTGCAGGGCTGGAGAGCCCTTTACACACCAAGAAATACTCCTTGTGCAGGTCTGTCTACGCACTGAACATGAGTAAAGGGAGTGCAAGCACTTTGCAAGCCTGTAAGTAAGGCAAGTTACCCCAAGTCTGACCTTTCCTTGCCCCTTGGCTCTCATTTGTTTCACCCTTTTAAAGTGGGAGGCAGAGGGCTGACCTCTCTCCAGTCCTGCAGGACCCCAGGGTTCATGTTTGTACCTCGGGCAGCCCCCAGCAGCTGGCGAAAGCAACCCCCTGTGGCTCCGGGGGGCTGAAATGGGCAGCAGGGAGGGAGGGGAGAGGCACGGCCCCAGCAGCCAGCCTGGTGTGGGTGGGCAGCGGGGCTGGCAGGGAGCCCTGCTCTCTTGGTGGCTCATGCTTTGATTTAGCATTAAGTACAGCTAAGAAATGTTTGAGCGTTAGCTTTCTAGTGTGGCTGACTGCCTCAAAGACAAGCAAACAAGGAATTTGCTAGGGTAGCTGTCAAAGCAGGCTCTCAGCCCCTACTAACGCTCTCCTTCTCCCATCTGACCTTATTAACGCAGCCTGGTTGTTTTGCAAGACGCCTCCTTTGCCTTGCAGCAGCCCACAGCCGCTCTGGAGGGAGCAGAGCTGCGAAACCTCTGGAAGGACTCAATGGCTCAGTGGAGCACGACCGGAGCGCCGGGAGGGAGCGGGACGCGGGGGGTGAGCCGATGCAGCAGGACCATGCCTGCCCTTGGGCTTGTCTTGCAGGAACCACCAAATGCCCTGTATGTTACAAATACAAATCCGAGGTAAAAAGCTGGTATTTGCTGCTGTTCCGACTGTTCAGCTGGCAAAATATTCTCCTGCACTTGAGTAAAGGATTTTGCTTGTTCATGCCTGCCTCTTGTCTTCCAAGTGGGATTTGCAGTTTCCCTGGGCCGTACGCTGATGGGTGCCAGGGCTGTGCTAACAGCCGGGTCCTAGGAGGGATGCAGGGCATGGGGGGTCTGGCCATGGAAAGGGGGCAGGCAGAGTTTTTTCTCGGGATGCTTTGATGTGAAGGCTCCCTGTTGAACCGGGTTGGCTGTGGAGCATAGTGGGGGAGCTGGTGGCTCTCCCAGCCCCCTGTTCTCCTGCGGCTGCAGCCCCCTTGCATCCCTTGCCAGGGAGGGAGGGAAGGCAGGTAAAAGCCAGTGCGTTTGACATCAGCACAGAGATCGCTGCCTCGTGGGCTGGCCCAGCCCCGTCGCTCCACAGCATCAGGCCCCTGTAATGACTTGGCTTCTCCAGATTGCACCATTAATGCTGTAAAATGCCCGCTCCTGCCGCGGGCTCAGCAGGGAGCTGGAAGAAGCCTTAGGCTGGCAGTAAGCTCTGAAGCGCAGTTCATCCCCTGTTTGGCATGAGACGTTTGTGACTCCTGGAACAGGATCAGCCCCTGATGTGAGCTGGGAGAAGAGGGTCCCCGCATCAGGGGTGGGAAGAGCCTGGATGTGTGAGGTGCGGACGAGCTGCAAGCCTGGGGAAGTTCACTCTGTGTGAATGCTTCATGGCGCTGAGATGTGATATTAATTCATTCTGGTCCTCTAAGTAAATGAGCTTTCTAATTAGCTTTTTTTAAAGGATTTTTCCTGCTTATACTGATTAATATTAAAAATGCTAATATGTATTTTCCAATGCTAACCACCCGCGAGGAGACCACGCTATCACCCTTGATTAACGCCAGCTTTCATGGCGCTGACATAGTGTCTTCTCTCTTTACAAATCTCTTTGAAAAATGAAAATACACTGTAAAGCCCACAGCCAAGGGTCCAGGCTGCCTGCGGGGCTGGGGGAGACGTCCTGGCCAAGGCTGCGTGCCTGTCCCCCTGCCTGCTGGGTACCACGGCGGGGGACAGGGCAGCGTGGCCAGGCTGCACCGTGCACATTGATGTCCCAATTAACCTCCGGCTCCCTGCAGTTTCAGGACACGCATTTATTTCAGGTTCTTACAGGTTTCCATTTGTATTCTCCCTTTTTCATTGCCACCCTCTCGAGGCCAAGACCAGCAACAAAAGGCATCATAACAATAAAGCTCGATTGCAAGTTATTTGCTTGGCATAGTTGCATCTGCCAAACAACGATATTAATTTTGTCTCTCAATGAAGGAAATACTCTGCTGATTAGCCACGGGGGCAGCATTTGTTCTAGAAAGCAGCCTTTAATAGGCCTTTATATCACGCTGTAATTCATATCGCTAAGTCAAGAAGAGCTTTTCATTGACGCGCTCAGGGTCTGCACCTCCATTGCGTGGCCGTGGCCGGGCAGGGGGACAGCAACTCACGGCACCGGACGGGCACAAACCTGCATTCCCGTGGAAAGCCAGATGGCCGTGATTTGGGCCGTAAGTCCTGTGGGGAAGGAGGGGGCTGTAGGATGGGAAGGGCAGGACTGCAGCTGGGAGGGACAACATCAAGCTGCCATCGCCACGAGGGTGCTACGGGGACGTGCCGCTGCGGCCAGTCCTGCCGTGGGGGTGCACAGCTCTGCTGCTCCCCTGGGAGCTGGGATGGGGATGGGCTCACAGGGCTGTGAAACTGGGCAGTTTTCCCAGGGTGAAGACTGCTGAGCCCAGGGGGTTGGAGAGCATGCTTTCCGCAAGGATGTGCCTCTGCCCACCAGCCATGGCCACACTCCAGCCTCTGTTGCCGGCAGGGATAGGAGAGGGAGTGATTTATAGTCTCACTGCTCAGCAGGGATTTTTTGCTTGCCTGTGTTTAGTTTTGTTTAGAGATGATGGTGCGTTTTAAAAAAAAAAAAAGATGTGTCTCATCTACGCTTGAAGAGAAAACCAGGGGCTGAAGGTTCCTGGTGCTGCCATGGCGGTGCTTAACAGTTGTGCCGTGGGTAGCTAACGTGGGGTGCTCCGAGCCTGTGCTGAGGGAGCCGGTGGGGATATTCCCTCCCATTTCAGCTACAGCTCAGCGTTACTGCCGCTCTCAAACACGAGCTCCAGCTTGACGTGCCCTGGGCTGTATCACCAAGGGCAGCACTGGTGGGTCTGGACAACCCCCCCCCGGCAGCTCCCTGCCACCCAGCTGCCCTCCCCACCAGCAGCGCTGCACATCGCTCCCCCCTCCCAGCACCATTTTTTCCAGGCACAGCAGTGTGGCACACAGCTTTGAGCTTCGTTTTTTTCTGGCGGGCACCCTAGGGAGCACTGCAGTGCCTGTGGCAGAGCCGCCTTCCCGGGACCCCCCCCACCCCTGGAGCGCTTCGAAGCGGCAGCCCGGGGGTCCCGGTGAGCGTAGGTGGGAGCTGGCTTTCCTCCGCTGGCTGCTCAGGGGGAGGTGAATGCCCCAGGCAATACTGAGGGAGCAGATGGGCTTGAATTTCTAAGGGCAAAGATGCTTTTTAAAATATTTTTTTTTTGCATCAGTTGCTCAGAAATTGTTTGTCTCAAAAGAAATGGGTTAGAACAGAGGAAGAAACAGGGATTTTGCTGTTTTGGCTGCAGGGACTCTGTATGCTAACAAATTATCAAAAGGCCCTAAGTGCCCCTAAGAGTCCTGCTGTAAGAGATGCTCCGTCTGCCACTCATCCCCTCCATTGCCACCTCTGGCTGTGGGGCAGGGCCTCCCCCCTTTTCCCCATCTCAAGGAGCAACCCCAGCGAGAAAAAGCCAGGAGGACATCACCAGGCTGCACCTCCTCTCCTTTCGCACGTTGCTTGGGGAATGGAAACCGAGGTGCACGCTGCTGTCCTGGACCGAGGGCAATGATATGTTCTTGAGCAAGGTGAAGCCGGGCAGACCTGGGGGCTCTGCCAATGGGGCTAGGTGGCCAGGGGAGAATGGTACAGGGTGCTCCTGGGCTGCACCCACCTGCTTCATGCTCTACCAGTCCGACCCAGCGAGGACCGAGCTGCTGCCCAGCCCGGCTGTGGTCAGCTCATCCCCGCTCCCGCCAGGCAGCAGCTGGCAGCGACCCTCAGGGGTGAGCTGGGAGGCCTGGAGGGCTTTGCTGGCACATGGGGCTGCTCCCAAATAACCCTCAGGCACCCAGGAAGAAGGTTACTTTCAGGTAGGAGCTGCTAAACCTGTGGTTGAAACGTTTCAGCTTTGCTCAGTGGGAGCATTTCAGCAAGACGTAGGTCTCTTCCCCAGCTGTTACTGAAGAACTGCCACAAGCTAGTCCTTGAGGTGAATATTATATTCACAAAATTATTATTTCATAAAATATTTCTTTACTAGTATGAAGGTTTAATGCAGTTTCAAGTGTGTTTCTGTGTGGGAAGTCCTCATATTTAGGAATGCTTACTGGCTAACTTAAGACCTGTTTATCTGATAACTGAAGACCTTTCCCCACGCACAAAATCCCCATGGTCGTGTATGGTTCCCAGGCGGAGTCACGCATCGTCATGTTCATTTGTTTTGAAGAGGTGATACAGAATCTGTACTGAATATTAAGTGGTGTCAGCTGATCTGCCTAGCACATTGGTGCATGTTTAGCTCGCTGGTTTATCAGCCTCCTGAACAATCTGTATTTAATTCTGCATCCCGCCTCTCTGCTGACCTTTGAGACCATCTCACATGACTACTGATCAAAGGAAGAAAGAAATTATAAATTATTTCAGATGGGACTGAAGTATTTAAATCATTTCAGTCTCCAAACTATTCAGTGGAGGGTCTTCTAGATAACATCCCCAAAATATGGTCCAGTAACATGTAATCAAATAATCAGGTGGCCTATGGCTTTTTTGGGGTGGGGGGGAACACGACACACAGGTATTGCTGCTGTCTGCACATCCCTCCCGGTTTTATGCTCTTCGTGGTAACACACACACATGAAGGGAAAATCCACGGCATCTCTGCCAGAGCTGCACATCCTCAGTGCCCTTTGGCTTTAGAAATAAACTAATAAAGGATAAAAGGGAATTACGGGTCTAATGAAAAGGATTATTTTTCCCCAGGACAGGCCATGCGCCTTGGTCCCTGTTACACAGAGCATCTCTGAGCCTCACTAAGTGTCAAATGAAACGGGCTAATGAAATGGATTAGGATCTTAATAGCACATTTGATTAGTGAAGCTCTCACCTCCGGGCACTCTCTCATGTGTGTTAATGGGCGCTGCGGGGGACGGCTGCCTAAATGAGCCTATTAATGGGGAAGAGCTGATGCAGGCTCCCTGCCACCGTTGGCCGCAGCCGGTTCGGTTCGCCCGGGCTGCAGCCCGAGCCCCCGGCTGCCCGCGGGGAAACCCGTGTTTCTGTCCAGCGTGGGAAAGGGCACTTTTGTGTAGAAAAGAAAACAACCACAACAACAAAAGGAGAAATAATAAATTTTTTATTTGTTGGTGAAAAAAATGACCGATCTGGCCTTAACTTAGAGGACATCATTCTAGGAGGGGCTAACATTTTGTGATGGGTGGGGATTTACGAGTAGAGCTGCTGTGCTAAATGTATTCATGGAGCCCTGTAGGAACGTACCGGGATAATTCCTAGATACTGGCGTACCACCTGTCCTCCCCAGTGGCTGGCCATCACCAAGGTCTCAGGCACGGGGAGAAATGCCTCTGCATTAGTGGTGCCTTCTGCTGTAATTAATGCTTCCCAGAGTGGCGCAAGGGTGAAATCAGTGTCTTCCACTAACTAACATGACTGCGCACAGTCAGCGCCTGCTCCCGCTGTCCTCGAGGCCTGGGGGAGGATGCGACGAGAGCTTGGGGGCTGGGGGGGAGGAAGGAACTGCTACTGCCCTGCCTGCAGGTTGGGCAATGGAGGGTTAAATACGTTAGAGGGATGTAAACACCAGTGGGTTTCAGGCTGCATCTGGAGCGGGTGAATAATTCCTTAGCCTATTTTCATAATGTTTCTTATTTCGGTGTCAGGCGGTAAATAATACAGAGCCATAAACAGCTAGGATGCTGTAGGGAGCCAGGAGTTATAAATTGCTGATGCAATAAGCTATCATGTTATCTTAAAGAAGGGATTTAAAATATATAAATTAATAAATAAGCAGGGCTGAGTTTTTTTCAGATGGCTCCAGGATCCAGCAGATTACTGAGCAAAGGAGTCCGCAAGCAGACAGCCCTGCACATGGCTGCTGTCTGCTGTGAGCAAGAGTTTCACCATCCCATCCTGTGAGTTGCCTCTGACTGGGGCCTTTTTTATGATATTTGTCAGTTAAAAGCAAAATAGTTGAATAGCTAACCCCATGACTGCCTTTCACATCAGCTGTTGGGGCAAAGTGCCTTCTGCCCAGAGTTTTTCTTTTTTCTGAAGTCTGATGAAATCTCTGAAATTATGTACTGAGGGGATTACCAGCATCCCCTGGCCCAGACACTCACTGTGCTGTAGGATGGTTCCGGGCACGATGCTCCTCCCTGCCGCAGCAGCCAGGTGGAAGATGGCCAGGCTGCCCTTAAAGATTTTGGGGAAATTGCTAAATTTAACAAAGTTGGGGGGAAATAAAGAAGCCTGGCTCTGTTTGTGCAGAGGCAGGTGCCAGCAGTCCATGGTCACCATGTCTGGGCTCCCGTCCTGGCTGTGCAGCATCTCCTCCTGCACAGCGGGCAGCGATGGTGGAGAGCAGCCCTCGAGGCACTACCCGCGCAGCTTAAACGGGTACAAAACAGCTCCTGAGGAGCCTCAGGATTCAAAGTAAGAGTGGGCTGGAGCCTAGAGTCCCTCATCCAAGCCTGGGCGAGGGTCCCCAGCCCTGCCTGGCATCCCTGCAGGTGAAGGATACGTTTTGGCAGCTGCCTGGGATGTTAGGTAGATATCTCTGGGGCCTGGGAATTGTTTCAGGAATTTGGCTCGCCGTTCGTAATGCAATTAGTCGTTGGAGTAAGGTTAGCAGTGCCTGATGTCACCGCCGTTTCCATGGCAATGGCCAGATTCCCGAGGCAGGCAGGAGGATTGTGCCTGCGTGTGCGCGCCCAGGAGCTGTGGCATGGGGAACGCGGGAGAGCAACCAGCCCCGCGCCAGAGCCCGGAGATTTCCGAGCCATCGCACCAGCAGCGCCGACCCTGCGGGTGCTGCAGCCCTCGTGCCCCTTTGCACGGCTCTTCTGCGGCGAAACCCAGGGCGGCTCAGCTCCGGGTGGCGAGGAGCCGACATTCCCGCTCCATCGCCGGAGGTGCTGTCCCTGCAGAAGCTGTGAGTCCCTCTCCTTGTTGGCCTGGACTCGGTGGCACTGGGCCATCCCAAAGCAGAAGGGTCCCGGTCCCTTCAGTCCTGTGTCCTTTGCTAGCTGCTAAATGCCGCACGGGGAAAATTAAGGCAGGAGAGGGAATAAACCCAGAGCAGTGCCGTTGCCCGCGGAAGGGGAGCATCTCCCAGGTGTAAATGCCCGCAGGAGGGACGCCCCGTGCTCTGCAGTGGCAGCCTGGAGCAGGGGGAAGTGACAAGCTGCTTATTAATGACAAATGTCATTAGAAATTATGTGAGATACAAGGTCAGGTGAGTTATGGCCTAACTTGTATTATATTTAAGTGTGCCAGCTCAATAAGGCTATTTATTCTGCTTTTCACCCGAAGTGCTAGGTTAGCACAGACGTGACACCTTCTGCCTGGAGTCTGCAAGACTCCAGGTATCCCCTGGGTACCTGGAAACCTGCTGGGATGGGAGCAGAGACAGGCTGAGCCTCAGGATGCAGAAACAGCACCAAAAGCCCCAGTTAGGACGTGAGAGTGAGCAGAGGAGCGTGGCTGCCTCCCTGCTTCGCAGAGAAGGTCTGCCTGGTCTCTCTCTTGCCTAAATTAACCCCCTTGGTGAAGCTGGAGGAGGAACTCTGCCCAGCCTGCTCGGTTCCTGATCCCCTGCTGCCAGCCTGCATTAGGAGTTTGGGAAACCTGTGGGAGCCTGTCTGCATCCCAGCAAGGTATGACAGGCAGGGCGGCCGCTTTTCCACTGCCTGAGCATTGAGATCTGATTCATGTTGAGGGCAAACTTAGCGAGCTGGTGGAGAGCGTCTGTCGGCGAGGTACAACGAAGGGAGGGAGCATAATGCAATTGCTTCATTTGAAGCAATTAGAGCGGAGCAAAAACATGTTTTTGTAAACGGACTCGATATTGGTAAGTGATGCACGGCTGCTTTTTGTTAGCGCAGAGTCGAAAAGCAATTTTCCTGTGCGTTAGGGGCAGTGCAGAGGTCTAACTCGTTTGCGTTGTGTGGGCCGCGGTGGGAATTTTCGGTCTGCATTGGAATGAGCTTCTCCATTTCCCGGTGAATTTAGAAACAGTCTGAGAGCGAGGAGGGGGGGGCAGGAGGCAGCTCCCGGGAATTGCCGCCAGGCTCTCAATGGCACTTGACATGGCTCAGGTCACAGCAATCCTGCCTCAGCAGCATTTATGCCGTTGGGTTTTGGCCCATCCTGTCCTCTTGGGTATCTTCTGGCCCAGAAGCTGCTGCCAGGGAAGGATGCAAGGGGACACCGGTGCCTGCCGGGGTGCAGCGTGGGATGCTGAGGGACATCCCTGCACGTTATTTAAGTCAGCTCTTGGTAGAAAGGTTGCAAGGAAAACTGGAAGTTAATCCCATTAATCCGGCCTCGAGATCAAGGCTAGGAGAAGGCGGGATGATGTATTCAATCTGCGGATCAGGAGATAGCAGCAAGAACGAAACGGCCTGAAAGTGCTGCTGTTTCTTCTGGCACTTAGCGATGGGGCTGAGGAAATTGATACCCGGCCGAGGCCTTTTGCATGGCGAAGATCACCTGCAGGAGTCTGAGAGGTTTTAAGCTGTTGCCACAACAGCGCCTGGTAGCCCGAGGTACTTCTATACCCAAAGAGAAGAGAATAACGACAATAATAATAAAAATGAGGAACAAGGTAATTAACACTCTAAGATGGACGGAAAGGCTGATTCTATCGTTTGTGTGGGCAGTGCGGGGAGGGTTTGTACCCAGTAAGGTCGCGGCCACGTCCAGCTGCCTGCAAAACCGTCACCGCCTCCCTCTGCCCACACCTCCCTAAAGCACGGCCGACACGGTGCCAGGCGCGGGGGTGTGTCCTGCGCCCCTAAATCCAGGCCGGGGGGGAGGCAGACGTGTGATGGAGACCCGGTCTTGGGGAGCTGCGGCTGCCGTGGCCAGCGGCTTGGTGGGCTTGTTCGGTGGGGCTGAGCTGCGTGGCAGCGGCTGCCCTTTCACAAGCGCGTGCAGAGTTATTTTGCAAGGGACGTCTGCGTTTTTGCAGCCGACGGAGGGCTGGGGTGAGGAGTTCGCCATGCACAAATCGCCCGGCCACGGGCTTCTCCGCGGTGGAAACGAGAGGTGAATGTCTGGAGAGCACCAGTTGCGAAGGGGAGGAGCGATCGCCTAGGGAGATCGTTAGCTGGAAAGGAAAATGGGAAGCAAAGCGTTTCGTTTTTGGGGGTCTTTTCTGTGCTGGCTGTGGGCTGTGGGTGCCCTGTGTGGGTCAGCAGCTTTGACTGACAGCACCGGTGCCTCTGCGGCTTGGCTCGGCTCGGCTTGCCGCCAGTGTTTCCCCCAGCTTGGTGGCTGCGCTGTGCTGGGTGAACCAGGAGCAGATTTGGGTCAGGGACACGGGTCCCCGTCCCATCAGCCGTGTCCATGCCAGCTGCGCACAAAGGGACACGGATCCGGATCTGAGCTCGGGGCAGCCCGCAGATGGGGGCAGTTATGCCATCTGGTATATACCAGTATGCCCGTCTGGTGGGCAGACCGGGTGTATTGGCTTTGTGTGGCAAGGTTTTGGTAGCTGGGGGGGGTTACAGGGGTGGCTTCTGTGAGAAGCTGCTGGAAGCTTCCCCTGTGTTTGACAGAGCCAACACCAGCCGGCTCTAAGTTGGACCTGCTGCCGGCCAAGGCCGAG
>JAVJGG010000090.1:36333540-36377372 GCA_035590195.1 Aviceda cuculoides
CTGTCCAGCTGAGGAGGGGGGAGTGATAGAACGGCTTTGGTGGGCACCTGGCGTCCAGCCAGGGTCAACCCACCACACCGGGGCATGGTGCAAGGCACCGGGGAGAGGCTTTATGTGTCTGGGACAGCAGCATCTTGTGATATTTATCCAGCCTCTTTGCTCTCATCCCAGAGCGCCTACACTGACAGCCCTGGTTTAAAAGTCACAGGCTGCGAGATTAATTGGGCTGTCAATTCTTTTTCCAGCAAATGAACTATCCAGAGAGTCTTTTCCAAGGTCCTATTTTCAGTGGGCGGAAATGTCATTTCAATATTTGGGGAGAAATATAGACGGGAGCTTTGTGAAACAGAATTTATATCTTACTCGCTCTGTTTTAAAGCTGAAACCAATTGGAGCAAGCCTCAATGGCTAAGGAGCCGACGTGTTTGATTGATTTGAATTACTCCATAGCTGTAGAGTGAGCTGAGCCCTAACTGATGCATGAGTTTTCCTGTGGGATGGGGCAAAGAGCGAGCCCTCCCACCTAGAAGGAGGAGGGGGCTCTTTGATGTCTAATATACTTTAAATTCAGGTCAAATCTTCTCTTGCCTCTAGGGGTATAAATATACCAACCAACCCTTCCTTACCGCCTGCTTTCATGACCCTGCTGTTGTTTGCCCCGTAATGTGCTCGCTGCTCACCCAGGACCTCAGCAGCCTTTGCGGGTGGGGGGGTGAGTGGCCTGGTGGGAGTCTGTGCTGAAAGGGGGGGGGCTCTGGCTCCCCTCCCTTCCCATCACTGCCACAGCATCTTCCTGCCTTCATTAGTACCTGAGCCCGGCAGCCAGCATGGCTCATCACATCCAGGCTGTTAATATCTAACTAGAAATTAAGCTTTATTAGCCTAAATGCAGTTTTGTTTTCAACAGCCCACTAACCTTTTCCACTTGAATCTTTGCTTATGTCTTAAAAATCCACTTTTGGTATAAGACTGTCAGATTTAATCCTTTTTAAATATCCTTTTCCCTGGTGAGGCAGCAAGATTTCCCAGGCAGCCCTGAAACTTGCAGATAAGATTTTACTGGAATGAGACATCCAGATGAAATGAAGTCTCTATTTAAAGCTGCTTTTTGGGGGTGTATCCCACTTTCTCTGTGTTTGTTTGGCTATAACTTTTAAGCATCTCTTTTCTGGAAAAAAAAATAATCTCTTTCTGCTTTACAGCTGAGTCTTGAACCCTGGTTGTAATGTGGGCTGGGAAGCTGGTGGGTCTCTGGCAGCCGTCCATCCCCGTGGGGAGGCTTCATGGCTGTCACACAGCTCCAAAGGGCTCTGCTGGGATCTCCTGGGCTTCTCCTTCCTGATGAAGACCACAGGGAGCCAGAGGAAGGGACCGACCTGCAGCGCAGTCATACCAGCAGCTTCCATTGGTGAATGAGCTCTTGCTGGTCACCATCATCTTCTTCCGCAGCCCCACCAGCTGAGCCACACTGGTCCTCCTTTTTTATCGCCATGCAACACATCCCGTTGCTATTAAGGTCTGGAGCATGTGTTCATCCCGAGCTTCAGAACTGGTAATTGCGGTGAGCGTGATGGGACAAGGAGGTGAAGTCACCGTCACGAGCACAAGACGGAGAGCAGTTTGGGCAGGCGAGGCCGGTCTGCGCTGCTTCTGAGAGCAGAGCACCAACGCCGACGGGCTTGTCCCTCTCACCTGCGCGTCCCTGTACGCCTGCAGAGTGGCTCCAGCCCCGGGATGGGGCAGGACTTGGCTGCAGCGGCAGGGAGGGGGGAGAGCTGGGGGGAGTGGGGGGTCTCCATGTGCCGTGTGGGCTCAAGTGATGTTGCCTTGACAGCAGAAAACCAGGCAGAGGCAACCAGCCACGAACGGCTCTCATGGTCGGTGGAACTGTCAGCTGGGGGGGTTATTTTTCAAGGATAGATAGGTTTGCTTTTGGTGGTGGGGGCGTGTGTGTGTGATTTATTTTAAAAAAACAATTTTATGGCCAAATAAGTGTGTAACTGCCTTCTTCTGGTTCACTAAAAATAGCCATAAACGCAGTGCTAAACAAGCAATGAGCAGGTACGTGGATGTATGCCTGTATTTCAGGGACGACATCGCCATTTAGAGATCCAAACCATGGTTAGATTAGAGGCTTAATGGCTGCAATTAAACTTCCTGCAGGAATGATTTCCTTGCTGAGCTTCACCCGGCAGCAAACTCGGCGGTGCCAGCATTTCCATAGCAGTAAACAGGTGCAAAGGCAAAGCCCAGCCAGAGATGCAACCTCTTGCTTCTTGGCCAGCTGACAGGATTAAACAAAGACCCTTTGCAGCTATTCCAGTGGGCATTTCTGGTGCAGCTCAGGCCTTGCTCAGATATACTTTTCTCTGCAGAAAGGGTGTAAGGCAGGGATGAGAAAAACCAGCGGGCAGGTGGCAGGGGACTGTCGGGCAGAGCTCCGCTCGGGAAAATCCCACCGCCTTTCAGCAGCGCTTCGGAAAACCACTCGATGAAAATGAGCACGCGGGTCAGCTCAGAAGCAGGGAGAAAGCACCCGCGAGCCACGGGGCAGGCAGGGGACGGCAAGCTTTGCCTCCCCAGCAGGCAGCCAGGCAATTGGTGTCGGTGCCTCCCAGGCAGCACGCTCCCCGTGCAGCTGCCTAGCCCAGCCGTGGGGTGAGGAGGGTCCCCCACGGGACCCCGCACCCACGCGTGGAGGTGGGAGCCGGTGGGCAGCGGGGCAGGGCTGGGCTCTGCCCGCGATTCTCCAGGCATCAGTCCTTCAGAGGCACCTGCATTTTGCAGCCCGTATTTCTGGGGTGAAGAGCAGCCGCTCCTGGGGCAATGGAGACCTCCCGGCAGTGGCTCCTCTAACTCAGCCTGCGGAGCGAGTGTTTTATCCCAATTAGTCCTCAGCCCCGGGGACACAAAGACAAGAAATAGGCTTTCTGGCACTATTAATGTGAGACACCAAGGTTTATTTAACAAACCACATTCACCCGCAGAGATGAAACATTCTGGGGTGTTGCACGGGGAGCTGCAGCAAGGCCCCGCGGCACCCCATGCCCCCCAAAACAAAGTCCTAGTGAGCAGGAGCTTGCCGTTTTGACTCTTATTTCAGTCCCCCTCAGCAGGTTGGCGCTGCCCTGTTCAATGCGGGGAGAAGCGTTTTGCCTTCAGACACGATGGCGACTGAGGGATGCCCAACCCAGGGTTGAAGCCAGTCTCAGGTGTCTATCCCAGTCCTGGAACTTGCTCCTGCAGGATGCGTCTTCTTTGTACATAGAGCTGCTCTCGTGAGTTTGGGGACGCTCGGGATGCGTTTTTGCACCATCACCTGGGTTTGCCCTGTCCTGGGCCAAGGTTTGGCTCAGACGGTGCCGTGGTGCTCAGCCCCCCAGGTACAGCCAGACGACCAGGGCATACGGGACATATTTCGGTGGGGTAGCGAGACCTCAGCTCCAGCCACCTCTGCAGCACGAGGACAAGCCAACAGGGCGCAAAAGCCAAGCAGCTGCGTTACCCCCACCCCAGACTAAAGCCAACTCTCTATATTCAATGGGAAAACACCCACCCCCACCCGCCCAAACCCACAAAAAAGGAGGATTCAGCTTGTCAGGCAAGACCAAACCTCTTCTCGGCCTCGGTGCCGGGTCCTGCGGGGCAGTCGCTGCGAATATCTTTGCTCAGCCAGGTGGGCACGAGCATGTCCTGGGGGAACAGGAGAGCCAGCGAGTCTCAGGTGAGCAAGCTGGTTTCAGGCAGAGGAACACAGCAAAGCAAGCAAAAAACATATTTCTGCTCACCTTTAAAAACAGGGCTGCTGCGAGTGAACTAGGCTGTAAAGCACTTTGCTGTCCAAGGATGAAAATTGCTAGATGAAAGCTTTGTATATTATTTTTGCTTCAAGTACAACTGTTATCATTTAAAGTGATCTTTAGTGCCTGCTTCTGACATCTTCTTTTCAACCTTGCAGACTTATTTTCGTTGGCCTGAAGAGTAAATCTGGCCATTTCCGAGCTGAAACAATTTTCTGGTAGAAATTGCAGCAAGGTCAAAATTAAGGCTAATACAATATTGTTTGCAACTGTTACACAGAAATGGTGTTCAGATGAAAACAAACGTAACGAGGGCCCGAGAAAACAGCCAGAAAGTTACAGCACCAAACTGCTATATTTTTTTGTTACAACAGCAGTGCTCCCTTTGAGCTGGCCATGAATTTAGAAGTCTTTAAAAAGAGACAGCAAGAACAAGTTAAAAAAAATAAATAAAAAGGATCAATAAAACCAAGGGAATGAAAAGCAGGGAGACTAGGCTTGTATGTGGGTTAATGTCCAGCTCTTGATAATTACACCTTCACCACTGTGGCTCTGGCAGGGTTCAGGAAAAGAGATGCCGCTCATTAACTCCCGGCTGCTCTCCTTGGGATCAAAGTGGAAAGATTTAAAGCAAAGTAAAACACGATCAAGTCGTTTTGGTCCAATGGCAGAGCAGGCAACCCAGGAGGTGACTCTGCTCTGCAATTAGGAGGTGATGTCCTCAGCCGTGCCGGCAACTCTCCAAATTGCGCTCTGGCTAAGTGGCAGATCTGCTTTTTGATGCTTAGATGAACCTGAAAATCAGGGCAGAGGGTGTCTGTGGTGCTTTCTTACAGAAATCTTCCATGGGGAAAAAAGCAGTGAAATACTGAGCACTCATTTACCGGAATAATGAGTTCCCTCAGGTGAGCAAAACTGCCTGGAGAAGGGTGGGCAAGCAGCCATGCTCCTCAAAGAGCCCCTCTGCGCCAGGTCCTGCCTCTCCAGGCAGGGACGCTGCTGCTCAGCTGAACCATCTGGCTTTTCCCCAAGGAGACGTTGCCTATGGCACCCCGCATCCTGACCTGAAAGCCTTCCTCATTTACCCTTCACGCAGAAGTTGAGCTCGGGTCCAGCAAGTCCGTACCTGGCACCTAAGAGCCGGCGTGCAGATGCTGGCGGGGTCTTCTCAGCTCCCGTCTCGCCCAGCCCGCGGGCACGGGGGAGCGGTGGGCACACGGCTGCTCTTATCACTACCGTGGGAGATCAGCCCCGCAAAAGACACGGGGAGCAGGAGGGTGGTGGCATCCTCGTGGCTCGGGAACAGTCCCCACCGCCATCCATCCCTGGATGGTGTCCGCAGCCCCGTGGTTTCCATCCGTTTTCACTCCCTCCGGCCAGGGAAAGGCGGCTCTGGTCTCGTTCAGCCGCTGACCACTGGGCAGGAGTCACCCAGGCAAGGCTGCAGGCTCCAGAGAGGCAGCTAGGTAGCTCAGCCGACTTTAAAATATGTCTCTTTAGTGCAAATAGAAGAGAGAGCATCCATCACCTTCAGCTGGTATAAACACATGCCCTCCTTCTTCCAATCACACCTGCCCGCCCCTTCTGAATTGCCAACCTTTCCTGCCCACAGGAGGATCTGCTTTCTCTCTTCTAACTCTGTTTAAATTCTCCTCCTTGGAACAGGGGCATCTATACCAACATTTAAAATTCTTATTACTTTGCTTCTTATCCCAATTTCCTGTGCTTCTCATAGCATCTTCTTCACAGACACTTTTCCCTTCCTTGTTTCCCAACTATTGTTTTCTTATTTTTAACAGCTGCCAGGCTAAACTTCTGGCAAAATTGTTTCCTTCATTGTTTCTTAAACACTTCTTAAAGAGGTCTTTAACTTTCCGTTCACAATCATTTCATTATTGTATTTTCCACCCAGTCAGTTTTGCTGGTAATTTCCCCTGATTTATCTTAGCCCTTCTGAAACATCTAGTAGCTGTGTTACTGGCTGGGGCTGCCCTCTGTTTGCTGGTACTGACTATAATCAGATCATTGTCACTACTCCCTAAGCAATTACCACTTCTTTAGCAATTAAATCATTACAGAAATACAGCACCTTCCTGCATGCGGCTTAACAGTTTCTAGATCAGGCGATGTCCATCTGAACCTGTTGGAAACTCTTCTGCTCATCCACATCCCCAGTGGAGGTTTCCCCACAGCATCACCATCCGGACACCGCAGGAGGGACGTTGCTGGGACCTGGCACGGATCTCTGCTTTTACTCAGCAGACTTTTTTTTCTTATTTCTTTTTATTTGCAAAAAAAATCTCCTAAATTGCCTGATGATGCCACGTGAATGATCAAAAGGTTTTTTATTACAACCCCCTTCTCCCAGAGTGTCCCAGCAGATAGTCCTTGAGGCTTTCAGGCTTATCTAATGCCGATTGCACTGTCTTCACGACATTAGCCTGTAACACAGCAGGGGCAGGAAATATTTCCCAGCTGCTGTATAACTCTCCTACAACTATAAACCAAGTGGTTGGGCCCTGTTTGCCCATTTACCCTAGATCAGCCTGCAATCCCCAACACAAGCTCCTGAACTGATACTGTACAGAATGGCCGTTAAGTATTTTTGCTGCAGGACGTGATTTATAGCTCAGGGATTTAGTGACATCTTTTTCTTGTTAAATCATCTCTTCTTCACCCAAGGTGTAGGACTTGGTGTCTTTCTGACAAGAAAAAAATTTGGGTTTTGTCTGTCTTTTTTTCCAATGGTGACTTACAAGGCTCTTTCTTCTGTTGCATCTTCAGCACAGAATTCTACTGTGCTGAGAAGCCCAGGACGACCTGCTCCTCAGAGCTGAGGAGGAAAGAAAGTCTGGCCCCTTCAGGCTACTTTTCCCTGCCAGCATGCTTTGACCCTTTCGAGGCTGGGGCTGGGGCAGGGAAGGACCCAAATTACCTTGTTTTTTTACAGAATTTCTTCTCCTTTCACAGTTTCACAGTGGCTGCCCTGGCTGGATCCACCAGCTCACATGGAAATGCACAGCAACGTCAGAGCACAGCTGCTGGGGTTCACCTGCAGCACCTCAAGAGGTAAAGGAAAGCCTCCCTGTCCCAGCTCTGCCTTGGGCAAACCCCCAGTTAGAGGGGCCCCAGCCCCGCTCCCTTTATGGCTGGACACAGCCTCAGCTGGCCCCAGGGATGCTCCCCTGGTGCATAAGGAGCTGAGCCTGTCTCCAGCCTCTGTAGCCTTTCCCTGCTCCTTCCCTGAAAAAAAAAAAAAAAAAAAAAAAAATGGTTTGCACACCAAAAAAGGCTTTGCAGGAAAAAAAAAAAAAAGAAGCCTGTTTTGCCTTTCTGTCACAATTCCAACCGAACTTTAGGGCCAAGAACAATCATAAATCCAAATTTTTTTCCCTGGGAAAGGCTTTCTGCCTTGCCCTAGTACCGGTCCTAGTCCAGATGGTTTTAGCCCCAACCCTTTGCCGTGGTTGCCCTTGTCCTGTCACCTCTAGGTGCCCTGTGGAGGTCTTGCAGGACCTGGCACACGGGAGCAGATTGCAGCCCTGTGAGGGTGTAGGGGGGTGACTGCCACTTCTCTCTGCGGTGTGCTGGCTGGGAAGATTGCCATCACACCGCTCAGCCTGTATTTGCCGGGTTTTTCGCTATATATTTTCATTACTGGAAAGAGCTGAGGGCTAAGGATACTTAAACTGTAATAAATACATAAATTGTTGCTGAAGACTCCCAAACACTGTGATGGCAGGCCTGGGGAAGGCACAATTACCTTACAGCGTAATTGAAGCCCTCGGAGAGGTCACTTTATTTCCATAGCCCTTAATTTTTCGTGAAGAATGATTCCTAATATGTGCTTGACAAAAATGCTCATATAGTGTTGCTAAATGAGAATATGAGAAAAGGGAGGGAATGCAATTACGGTGCTGCAGAGAGTGACGTGCCATCTTTCATGGCACGGTCGCTGGTGCTCCCCATGCCAAACGCACATTGGGGCTGGAATGGGTGAGGGGGGCTGGCTATGGGGAGCCGGACCCCCCCCCCCATGCAGAAAAGAATGCCAGCAGTGTGACCGCACATTGCACCCCCAACTCTGGGGACCCTAAATCTTCCCTCCTGGCCTGCCAGGAGGAGCGGGCGAACCCGCTGCCTTGGGCAGGTGCCCCCCGGGGGGACACCAGTGGGCAGTGGGGTGGCCGTGGGGCGGCTGGCAGGTGGCGGTGGGGAGGCAGCCTGCCAGAGCCAGCTCCCGGCGGCAACATATGCTCGCCCAAACGGTCCCTTGAAACCTTCCAGACAACTAATTAGTACAACCTGGAATGTGTTTGTTGCTAATTTGTGAACGGAGAGAGGGAGGGTAGGAGGAAAAGCGAGCGACAGCCCAGCTGGGTCATGAATGTGTGCTCATGGACAAATGCTGTGTTGTCCCATGGGGCCAAGTGACGGGATCTTTTGTTTTGGTGGGGGCAAAGCTGCTGGCAGAGGTTTGCAGGTGGTTTTTAGGTGGGCAGGGAGCCCCTCCGCTGCCCGTGCTCGGAGTGGGGGTGATGCTCCGGGGGCTCCCATGCACCAGAGTGGCTGCCCAGCGTATCCTGGCCGGCATGGGGTGGGTCGGAGGAAACCTCGTCCCTTGCAAATGCAGAAGCTGCTTTTGCAGTGGTGCTTTATCTGCTGCATTAACTCTTGGCGACTACAAGTTATTTAGCTTTGAAATGGAGCTGGGCATCCGGATGGAAGGGACTGACAGCTCAGTTTTTCAGAAATTTATTGTCCCTGATTAATGATATGACCCACTTTGGTTGCAGGCTTTTATCTTTGCCTGCTACTCTTTTTGCTGTAAATCTCTGTCCGGAAGTTTTGACTCATGGGATGCCATATAATTTGGTTCTGTATATTCATTAGCACTTTCTGATATCGCAGTAAAACCTTTTTGCATAGAAGTGGCTATTCATTTTCCTGCAGTAAGTGTAAAAGACAACCAACGTTATCCATAAAAATAGTTTATTTCAGCAGCAAGTGTCTCCACGGGAAGCACAAGCATCATTGCCAGGCCAGCTGCCTGGCGTGCTTAGAAAGTGCCCTCTTACAAGGAAAAAGCAAAGTCCTGAGTGGGTACTGCTCTGTCCTTGTGTAAAGGGGATGGTTGTAGGCTGTGAGAGCACCCTGGGGACCCGCCAGCCCCCGTCCCTGGGGACCCTGGTGGCCCGAGGCCCAGCGCTGCAGGAGCAGCGGCGTGTCGGGACGTGGAATTGCAGGAGCCGAGCTTTTCTCAAACCAGCGCGAAAGGACATATTTTGTTTGTTCTTCCTCTCCTCAGCCTGAATAAACACAATACGGTGTGTCTTCAGGCTTTTCTTCACACTGTTGTCATCTCCTCCGCCGTAACAAGCACTTTCCATTTTATCCCACCTAATAAATGACAGACTCTATTATTGGGCTCATTACCGAGGCGACTGGCTCATATTCTCCAGCGTGGACTGATGCCGCGCTTCTCCTTAGGCGGCACCATGGATGCTGCTGGCACGGGGTCCCGGCGGCTCCCGGGATGTGGGCAGCCTCTCTGCTCCCCAGCCGCAATTAGGCATTCAGAGAGGGTTCATATCGGAGGATGTAATTCCATTCCCACACGTTCCCCGGAGAAATGAGAATTAAACAATGAAAAGATTGATTTTTCAATGAATGCCAATTTGTTTTCTAACCGGAATATCAAATTACGGAGGGCTGGGAGGAGGGGAGCACGGCACAGTGCAAGAGGGGACTTGTTTTAAATGGGCAAACAATTAATTCCCAGATTCATTACAACGATTGTAAGTGAGGGTACATGAAACAGTAAATGCATTTAATTTGGAGCCTAGCATTTCCCCTGATGAGATCAGGAGCTTCAATATGCTCTTGCCATTGGTGAAGGTTCTCTTCCCCTGCAAAATTTAATTACCTCTTCATTACTTCAGGAAATTGATGGGAGAGTGATGTGAAGCTGGAAACTTCACATGATGCTCCCCAAATCGCCTTCCCCACCCTGCTGCAAGGGCTGTTGAAACGGGGCTGGCTGGGACCTTGAGGCCCCCCCAGCTCATCTCCCCGTCTGCGGGCAGCAGCGTACCCTCGCTCCCCTGCCTGTCCATGGCAGCTCTGCGGGGCTGGAGATCCCAGCCGGACCAGGGCTGGATGTCCCAGGCTGCCGGCAGGGCAGCAGCACGCCGGCTCCCGAGCTCGCCTTGATGGGGGAGCGGGCAGTTGGGGTGCATAGGACGGGGGTCCCGGCGGTAAGAGCAGCAGCTGGAGCACAGGCCAAGACCCCTACGTGGCTGCTACCCTGCAAACGGGCATGGGGAGGGGGGTTGTGCCCGTTCTCGTGCTGCTCTCCGCTCCGCCAGAGCAGCAAAGTGGCTCCTGCTGCAGCTCCTGAGGACGCCGGCCACTTGCATCGCTGCCTGGGAGCAGCTCTTCGTGGCTTGGGGGCCTGGGAGGAATAAGCAGGATGGGTGTGCAAAAAAAATAAATACATTCATCCAGGCAAACCCAACTGACTTTCCGGGTAATTACCTAATGACTAGCTGAGAGGAGCGCAGCAGACACAACACCATAGTCTCCAGGAGGACCTCTCCTGAGTCCTTGCACATCCCAGGCATGGCAAGATCAGGTAGGAACGCGACAGCTTTGGACCTGGCTGGCGAGACAGGCTCAGCGAGCGATGCTGAGCAGGGATGCTGGCATCAGCGTGGCACCAGGCCCCCCCCAGACACACAACCCCACCGATGTCTGGTAAGGATCCGGCTGTCCCGGACTGATCTCCAGCAGGGAGAGCCCAGGTCCTGTTCCCAGAGCAGGCAGCACCCCGAGGGGACACAGCGACCCCCTGGCATCAGTCAGCAGGGACTGGTTTCGTCGCAGCGAGGGTAAGGAGAGCGGGATCCCTGGGCTCAAGTGCTGATAAACGGGTTTCGGGGGTGGGCAAGGGCATGCAGCTACTGTATCCTTCCTACAAAGCCTGACACTGCCTCCAGTGCTCCTGAGGTGCTTTCCCTGAAAAGTCAGCTCCAGACAGAGCTGTCAGCAGTGCCGATGCAATAGCAGATTTCGTTGGCAGTGATGGTAAACAAGTGCCTTGGAAACCTCAGCTGAAAATAGAGTTGTGGCTGTCTCCTACTCGCCTAAGGAGAATGGAGCATCCCCTCCTGCCCAGGCACTTTTCCTGAAAAGTCCCCAGATAGCTCAATCTGCTGGTGAAAATGCAGCAGTGACGTGCTCTGGATGGGGCCATGGCTTGGAGCCTCCCGCTGGGTCCTCCCGAGCTCCCCAGCAGGCACCAGTATGCAAGGCAGACCTCAGCCGAGCTTGCGATTGCCTACCCCCGTCTTTTAAGACAGATGATCCATTTTATGGGCTGCCATAAAAGCACAAGGAAACTCACACAAATCAGGCAAAACTGCCATTTCCCCAGAACGATCCTTTCTTCTCTCGGCAGCAGGGACCTGCGTGAAGCCCACGAGCAGCGCTCCTCGGAGACCCCGGCGGTGCTGGGGAAGCTGCCAAAGCGCACAGCCCACCACGGAGAGCCGCCTGGAGAGGTCCCAGCGCGGTGGTTCTTCCACCAAACCCAGCTCCCCGGGCCTGAGGAAGCATGGCGGGCAGTCTCGCTGCTCCGCAGGAGTAGCCGGGCACCGCAAGACCCTTTGTACAAGGTTTGGTTTCCTACAGACAGATCCTTGTCCTGCAGACTGACCCTCTGGCTTCCAGACTGCCCCTCCTGTTAAAATATATTTTAGGTTTATACAGTAAGAGGAAAGCAGCACACTGATTTGGGGGCTTAGAAATTGCCCGGGGTTTGCAGAAGAGGATTTTCAAAATTATTTTGTTTTGCTGCAACGTGAACGGTGAAATTGCCTCTAAAGCGCTTGCCCTGGCTCCCCCCAGCTTTGCTTTTATCTTCCAATCCCACAGGCATGTTGAAACCCTCAAATCTGAGACCAGCAAGATATGATTCAGCAAGAATATATACAACACCTTTTAGGTATGAAATTAACAGTGTGTAATTAGGATGGCAATAACAAGAAGCTAGTTAATAATTCATTTCTTCTTATGAATTATTCGGTGTGTGCTCAGCTTCAGAGTTGATGCGTTATTTAGCAGAGAGCACCCTCCGAGCCCTCTCAGGGCATCCTCTGGGTGCTGCTTGTGCCGGACCCCTCTCCCCGCCAGCTCCCCGAGGGCCGGAGGGCCAGCACCACACAGCTCTGAGCTGGTTTTAGGGTTCCCCAAGCACATCCCCCAATGCAAATCCTTTAAAACAAGGAAAATCTCATTTCAGGCAACATTGCGGCCACAAGAGACTTCTGCTTCTGCAGAGGGAGGAGAGACCTGTCGTCCGCATGCCCGTGTTTATGGTTTGAGCCTCCATTTGCTCTCGTTAACTCTCAGTTACTAAATTTACAAGGAAGCTAGTAAATCAGCCTCGGCCCTTCACAACGGCACGAGATGTCATCTGCAGGCTGGGTTATTCTTACAGAGGGGCTGAGCTCAGCTCTCAGAATAAAGGAGTTTTGGCTGTAGCCACGGAGCCATCTGTCCTGCCAAGCTCAAAACCCAGGGGAAACGTTGTCCTCGAGACCCCGGGGCCCTGCCTGCCGACGCCAGCCGGGGCCCTGCCCGCAGCCTGGGCAGGCCCGTCTTCCCTGCCCAGCCCGCTGAGGTCCCCGAGGCTTTACTGGGCACCAGAATCGCCTGGGTTTTCCAAGCCTCTCAGCCCTAGCCCTTTCGACACCGGCTTCCCAATGAGATGCTGACACTAGCAGGACCGTCTCTGATTGCATTTCTTGTTTTGCCTGGCCCGGTTAGAAACCTGTGTCAAGGCTGATCTTCTCTGAAGCAGAGCAGCTTCTCCTGCGGGGCTCGAGCGCACCGTTAAAATCATCACCAATTACTGACTCGGCAACGTCAGACCTATTTCTATGGCAGGGTCTGGCTGACCACGTCCGCTCCCCACACCGATTAGACAGTTGGCTCAAGAGATTTTGGCTCCATCAGAAACCCCGAGCCCCGGGGTGCCACAGGCAATTACAGCTTTGCACACCAAGCTCACGCAGGCGGGCATCCCTCAACCCCTGTGCTTTTTCCCATCTGCGCTGTGCACACAGCCTTTCCATTCAGGCTGAACCTCAAATTCAGGTTCTTGGCACCTTGGGATAGTTTGAACCACCGAGACATCGAAGGTAAGTCGCCGACACACGTCGTTGGCCATGTGAGTGTGGGTTTTACTCCACTGGCATCACCATCCTCATCACGTTTCCTGCTTCAATTCTAATCGCCGCTCATCTAGTTGGAGTGTCACCTTCCTGCTGAGCACAGCTGTAGCTTTTGGGGGATATTTATAATGTTTGCTGGCTCCTTCCCTCTCCCTCCTCCCTGGCCCTGGCTCCACGGTCATTTCTTCTCAGTGCCTTCCGTGGGGAGGGAAGGACGACGTGCCAGGACTGCATGCTGCTTGCACAGGCCTTAAGCCGCTTGGTTGCCCCGTGGCTCATCCTCAGTCAACCCATGAAATCCTCAGCATCTCCAGCCCCATCCTTTAGCCCAGCGCCTCCAGGACCCGGCCGCAGCTCTTCAGAGGTATTCTTGGTGGCTGGAGCAGTTTCCATCCTCACATCCATCTCCCCACTACGTGCGTTATCTGGCTGGGGGTTTTCGGCACACGACCCTGTGCTTAAATCCGATGTACTGAGGAAAGACTCAGCTGAGGTCTTGGGAAGTGCTCTCAGACATGTCCCTCCTGCAGGACACTGGCCTGGCCTTTGCTGCTGCCAAAATAGCGAGGGAGCGTGTCTGTCACAGTTGTACCTGCCTGAAGATCCAGCCTGGTAGAAGGAGCTCAACGCTTCAATCACAAATAACTTTAAATTCATAGCTTCTCCCCCCACCCCCCAGAGTGCGTGTTATTGAGCAAAACCCCCCGTGGCTTTTCATTGCATCAGTCTGTTGGCACAGAGCGATCAATATGCTTCAGCCCTTGCCCTGCCTGGCTGGACCCCATGGAGAAGATGGGTTTGGAGCATGGAAATGCCCTTCTGGCCCCCAGCGGGACGGCCAGCACAGCACAGCATATGCGTGCTGGAAATGCGCAGCTATGAAGTCCCCATGATGTCCTGAGCAGCTTTCGTCTCTCACACAGACGTGACTCACCTGCAAAGCATGCCAAAATTGGTTCAATCTGTTCCTGGGGCTCCCTCATTCAGGTGTCTCTCCATTTTCAGAGTTTTTACAGGGATTGCAGGGGACCATTCACCTGGCCTTGCAAAGTGACTTGTGTTGGACATTTACACTAGGATATCATTATTTCTGACAAATGCATTTTCTTTTTCAGTCATGTCTTAATTAAATGAATTTTCCTTTCATTTTGTCTTCTTTGGCTGATCAAGAACACCACTGAGAATCAAGATAAACCCAAGAGAAAAAGGTCATTTGTAAAGAAATAATTTTATTTTTTCCCCTTCTTTCCCACTGGCAAAGATTCAAGCAACCGCCCACAAGCTGGTTTCGGTTTGAATTTAACCAAGTGCCAGTGAAGTGCCTCCTCCTCCTCCTACTGAAGGACTGCTCTTGCTGCTCTAGAAGGCATCCGTGCAATGATAAGCCCGTTGCTGCCAAGGTGGGACGCTGCTGCTGGGTGAGGGACGTGGTCGAGGTGAGCACCCTGGAGCCGCAGCAGCAAACCTCAACTCTTGCTGTATTTTGCTCCGTTATCTGATGCAATACTGACACACAGTACCTGGGAGTAATTCTCTAAACACCAACAGAAGCATTGATTTTCAATATTTAGAAGTACATCTCCTCTCGATCTCTCTCCGAGGGAGTGCAAAGGGCCATGCATCCCACGAGAGCAAAGCCAGTGGCTAAATCCACTGCAAGGGCAATTAGCCCTTCTCCTCCCGCTGGCCCTTTCTCAGCACTCGCTGCTGTGCTGTGCCTGTCCTGCCCCCCTGTTTTCTGCTCTGCCATCTAATTTCTTTTCTTCAGGACTGCCTCCCGGCAGCATCCTCACGAACGACTCTCCAGGCAGGTGTGCCTCCTCAACAGCATCACGTTACAATAAGCTTTTCTAAGCAAATAAATGGAAAGGGTTTTCTTTTCTTTTTCCCCCTGCCTTCTGAACGCCTTTTCCTGCAGCATCCTGTTGTTCCCTTCCTCCCGAATTTACGTCTCAGTGACTGTAATAAATTGCAATGGAAATATTGCTCTGTATTTCCAGGAACTAATCAAGCTTGATTGTGCAGCAGCAAAAAGCCAGGGCAGCTGCTCGGAGGAGTAAATCCCAAGGGAGGACGGAGCTGTGCTGCCCGGAGCCGGCCGGTGCCCACGCCGGCCCCTGCTCCCCCCGGCGAGCGGGGTGGATGGAGGGGGAGCGCTGGCTCCCCTGGCCTCCAGCCTTCCCCCACTGCTGGGGACTGACTAAACCCAGCACTTTTAAGCGTTGGGCGTTGAGAAAAAGGCTGCCTTTCATTTTACCCAGTTTTTCGGCATTTATTTGTTGGAGCTGGTTGCAGTCCAGGCTTGGAGCAGTCGTCCCATGGAGAGCCTCCGAGTAGAGTTTGCGACCAGGGGAGCTGCTAATATCAGCACCAAGATGAAACGATTTGGCGAGTTATGTACACTGATGTCAATCACGTTTCCCTTTGGTGCTTCTCTCCCTGCAGGGAGGCACAATAAATCACGTGCGTTTTCTGAGCGCAATCCCGTGCTGCCTGGCCTTGGAGGCAGGAGGTGAAGCCCGAGCATCACGTGGGTGGGAAAATGCGGGTACCCCGACAAACATCAAGTAAAACACCTACCTGCAGCTGGTGTAAGCCAGCAAATCCAGCCATGCCTGATCCGACCCAAGGTCCCGTACAGCCAAAAAGAGGCTTTAAAATGTCCTGGGGAAGAAGCAATGATTCAGCTTTCTATGTCTAAATCCAGGATCATGTATTATGTATTTCTCACCAGAGTTTGCATGAGATCAATGAGATCGCATCCATCAACAGCCTGCTTTTTGATGAACGCCGCAGCGAAGCCTGAGTGCAATGGCAATGGCTGGCAGCGGGGAGCGCGGGCCGGGGCACGGCGCAGCCTAAAGGCAGAAGGAGAGGAGGACCACCTACCCCAAAGCTCCGGGCGGTCGCCGCTGAGAATTCATCGCAGCCTGGACGTGGTGATACTTCCCCGGGTTAAGGTGCAGAGCTATGTCCCTGCGACGTCTGAATTCTTCGCTCTTATTTATGCACACAAATAAAAGCTAGGCAGTGACCCACTGCTTTGTGAAAAATCCCGTCAGGCCCCTTTTAACTGATTTAGCGCATGCTAAGTAATTTTCAGAAGATAGGTTTAGGACTGCTTCACATCTCTCTTTTTGAGAAATACAGCACTTTCCTGGACCACAGCAGGTCGCCTTCCCTCCAGCTTCCCCTTTGCCACGGGGAATGAATTTCAGAGCTTTTTTCGGCTCATTATTCTAAGCATTTCCCGTTAGGTGTATGATTAGTGTTTCACAGGCTGTGTTGTGCTATAATATCTGCTTCTGACGTGGGCTGCAGCAGCCAGAAGAGAAATCTATTGCATTTTAGATTGAGATAACAGTTTAATCTGATCTGCACTTGGGAAAGCAAAATCTGCCAGGGAAAGTCCAGGTCCCCGAAGGCAACGTACAAGGCAGAGGCACTGCTGGCTCCCATAACCATCCCTGCAGAGAGGTGACCTGTTCTCAAAAGAAAGTGCTGGGAGGTCTTGATGGTCATTTTTCAAGCTATCTTTAAGCTTGCGACAAGCCCCATGAGCAGGCTCTGTGCCATGAAAGAAGAGAGAAATTGAAGCTTTCTCTGGCTTTGTGGAGGGCTTAATGCTTAACATAGAGAAACCTCCAGGCATTTGCAAACACTGCAGGAGGAGCAGCAGAAGCTGGTTGTTCTCAAGAGGAAAATCAGCCTGTGGTCTGGAAGACTGTACATCAAAACAGGGCAAGGGCCCCTGCCTGGCTGGGGGAAGGACTCTCCCCCCGCACACCACATCAACAGCTCACTCTCCGCTTGTCTTAAGCGCTACCACACCTATGGAACCTCAAAGCTGGATTTAATTTTAAGGTGAGGTTAGCCAAGAGCAGCAAACACTGTTCGTGTTTGTAGTCAAAAGTTTTTAAGCCTATTCTTTTTCTTTTTTTCCCCCTCCTCCTACCAGCTGTAGCTATGTAGAAAATCTAAACCAAAAAAGCAAGCAAAGTTTCCTATTAATCATTTCTTATGTTTGAAGAAGAAATTCTTTGGTTTTGAGTTCTTCTGAAAACAGAGTCCTTCCATGCTGGGCAAACAGAGTTACCCAGCAACAAGGCAGGGAAAAATAAAGGGAACGGGAGGTGAGGAGGGAGAGAAGCAGAGCCGGTTTTCTCCTCGATGTCCTTGGAGGGCTCTGCATGCAGACGCAAGGCTAGGTGTCCTGAACTGCTACATCTCCTGGCCCATCAGCCACTGCCCTCCACCCCAACACCTTGGTTAGAGGCTGGTGCGGAACAAGCCCGCTCCTTGGCAAGGCGTTGGGAAGAGCCCCCAGCCATCCATGGATGCTCCCTGCTCCATGGAAGGGCACCTGCTCCGAGAGACACAGCACCAGGCACGGCTCAGACCCCCGCAGAGTATCATTTGCTTGTTCCAGCCAGCTCAGCAAGAGGTTTTGCCTCTAGCTACACCATGGCTCTTTAAAGAGTCCTCGAAATCTGGCTTTGAAATGCTGCATAATGGAACAGCTCGCCTGGAGTTGTGGTGGAGCGTCTGAGGGTCAATTACGCTCCCTGCATAAAAACATTAGGACATCCTGTCCTTAATCTTTTTTATGGCTTTGCTTGCTAGATTTAAAAGCCCTGTATATAAACAAGCCCTTAAATAAATAGGCCTGGAAGTATAATCTCCTCACATAGATTCTTACAAAATCGTGTTCAAACCATCTCAATCTTTGAACAAACTAAATGGATTGAGACCATTAGGTTTCTCCCTGTAAAGTGGCTTTTAGAGATGACCCTTCTCTGAGCTCTCCCAGTTTTCCTACATGTGCTTTTAGATGTGTAGGCAAGTCAGTAAATGCCAATACCAGCCCATATCTCTGCTTAGCTTTTTCCTTTTTATTCGGCCAAGGAGCTCATCAGTCCATTTGTGCACAGCATTAAACTCCTCACAAGCACTCATAATTCCTCTGCGTCCCGACAGTGTCTTCACCCACAACTGCACAGCACTTTGGAAAAATTACACTGTATTTGCTACCTGGCTGATCATCACAGTCCTCCATCATTAATAAAAGCCTGCATGATCAATGCCCCATTGGATATTTTTAGAGGCATAATCCTTTAAGAGAGGTTTTGGGGCTAACCTATGCTCACCCAAGTACCAGCTGGAAGCTGTGAGCTTCTTTGTCCTGACCAGGACAAAGTGCTGCTTCCACCCTTCGACTGTTTTTCACATGAGAGAAGTTGCAGCTGAGCCATGGTTGGAAGAGGGGTCGGGCACATGATTTATGGTATAAGTACGGTTCATTGTATCTCCGGCTGGCAACTTCATAAGCCAGCCATAATTCATCTCTCCATCTTGTGGCTGCTGGGACTGCTATTTGAGGAGGAAGAGATTGCACCAGGAGAAAACAAATGGAGATGTACAAGCAAAAACCCACGTGAGGCACTCTGCCAGTTGGGGGCGTGGGGGAGAAAGGGAGCACAAAGAAGTGGGGATGGTGGGAAGCATCACATTTCCTTTGGGTCTGTTCCTTGGGAAGCTTTACTCTGAATTTCTGCGTGTTGCAGAATATACCTCCCCCCCTATTTTGTAGGTGCAGACAGCAGTATCATCCCCCACGCCTTCTTTCCTGAGCAGACCCAGTGCCCTTGGCCTCTTCTCATCTGTGCAGTGCTCTGTCCACCGCAACATCGTGGTGGCCTCCACTGGACTCACTCCAGTATATCCACAGCCTTCTCGTGCTGCTCATTTTTCTTGCGTCCAGGGCAGAAATGGTTGTCTTGCTTCTCTCTGAGCCTTGCAGCCATGTGGCCAGGCCTGGTTTAGAGATGAAAGGCTTTCCTGACAGCCTGCCTGTGACTGCTGCTCCTTAGATATTGTTGTGCCTCCTTGTGTTTGAGCTAATATCAATATCCAGCCAAGCCTAAGGAGAGGAAAATCATTACAGCGCACCAGTTCCTCCTCTCTTTTACTTAGTGAAGAAAAAGTCATGCTGGCAGCAGATGTGGAAGCAGTGTATCATGTACTTTTAGGACAGAGACATCAGCTAAGCCCTTCCCAGGCTGAGAACAGCCCTGAGCATCCTGAGCCAAACCGACCTCCAGGCTCTGCAGGGCAGGGTTTGCAGAGTCCCCTCGGTAGGACCGTGGCAGGGACAGGATAGCAGCAGTACAGAAACGCAGGCTGCTAGGTGACTGACCTGCTGGACCGGGCTCCCCGGCCAGCTCTCCAGCTGCTGTGGCTGGCTGCAGAAGGATGCCAGCACGCAACCTGGGTTAAACGCTCCAGAAATGGTCTCGGTGCAGAGCACGTAGCTTTGTCGCAAGTGGTCTTTCAGCAGGAACTGAAGCCACCACAGCTCCTCCCCTCAGCTGCCCTGTCGCAGGCTCTGTCCCCTGCATTTATTCTCTTGCTGGTCCCCCAGGCCCTTTCCTTTCTCCCTCTCCCTCCCAAAGGGCAGGTAACACCCTCCCTTCACGTTTCCCTGGTTCCTTTGCTCGGCGTCGGCCGCCTTCCCGGGGTCCATCACCTGCCGAGCTCTCCTGGTCAGATGACCAGGCACTCACCAGAGCTGTCTGACACAGCACCTCAGCTCCAGCTCCTTTCGGTGTCTGTGTGTCTCTTCCTCTTCCCAGCCTGCCTAATGGCCTGAACGGAAAGGGAAATTATCTTTTCAGTCCTGTGGAGCAGGCTAAGCATTTGTATGTAGGGCTATATGCAACTCAAAAGTCATCATTAGCCTAATTCATTAAGCTATTAACGATGCTAAAGCATGCAAAGTACATTAAAAACCTCTTCTTAAGCAGCAAATTCATCCCGTGGCTTTTAGGGTCAGTCCAAATTTATACGCATGGCATTAGTGCCGCTGCAGGATTTAAGAGCTCTTGCAGATCACTGGCCAGTGCTGCCCTCTCCTCCCCACAGCAAGACACAGGAACCTCCGACCTGCAAAGATGCCAAAATTGCTCTGAACTTCTACAGCAATCTGCCCTACAAGGCAAGCCTGGCCAGAGAGATTTATTTTTTCCTTTCTGCAGGTGACAGCAGTTAGACATAATTTACGACACCAGGCCAGCACAGGGAAACGCAAGAAGCATTACCTGCAGCACGGATCCAGCCGAAGGCATGCCGAGGCTCACAGAGCCCGTGCGCCTGCCCCGACACGTGCTCGGTGAGCACCGCACTGCTGGGGGTGCCTCTGATCCCCCAAAAGCGGGAGGTGGGCGCAGGGCAGAGGCTGGGATCCCCGCAGCGCGGGGAGCACCGTGCGGAGCAGGCGTTGGTGGGAGGCGGCTGCGGGATGCCTGCGTTCCCTGGGAAATGCCAGGCTTGGGCTGGAGCTCAGCAGGTCGGAAGAAGTTTTCCAGAGGGATATAGTTTGGGGGGTAGTGCTCGGGCTGCACATGTCTTCATCTGTATTTGGTGGCGTTTCTTCTGGACAAAGCCATTTGTCTTCTCCTGAGATGCTGCTGCTGTTTCACTGGACTCGAGGTGGCACTTACAGTTGGGTCCGCAAGATTTGCTGGAGAAAGCAGATTTCCATCTTTAAAGAATCTGAAGGGCTACCTTCAACTTTTGAATTGCTGCCCAGCTGAGCAACGGCACTAAGCAAACCCCTGCCTCTGTCAGCCAAGAAAATCCAGCCACGTCCTACAGCTTTACTCTTGGTGTAGCACAGGGTGTGAGGGCATGGAGGGAGGAGGCAGCAGGTCTTGATGCAGGTGAACTTTAAGGGTCCCTCCATAGTTCTAAATAACTTGGTGTTCTCCAACACTTACTCTTTTCCCCCCAATGTTTGAAGTTACATAGATCTGGCCACCTCAGTAAATAAACGGGTTTGTGTCAAGGGAGCCAACTGACAAAAAACCTGAAGAATTCACTTTTATGGGAATAAGTATATCATGCTGAGCTTCCTTTGTTGTCTTCTGTCACAGGGACCTGTGACAGGCTTTCTGGTGAGATGCTGAGATATTGAGGCACCTCATCCCATTTTCTCACTTCCAGGATTTGAAAGGAACATCATATGACAACTTTTATTCTGCTTGAGAACTGCAAATTAGGATGTCTTCAACAGACAGGGGAAGCAGCACAGGGCTGGCAGGGCTGCCACCACCGAAGGAATCGGTCTTTACTCTTGCTGCCTTCACCTTGTCCCAGGGCTCTCCTTCAGAGCAAGCAAATGGAGGCAAGAGGGGAGTTCAGCTTCTGCCACTTGTTCAACTCTCAGATGATGCCGAGATTATTTCTGTAGCGGTGCACAGCACCCCGGGAGTCAGGACCCCCCGTTTCAGGCAGAGCATCACCCCCTCCTGACAGCTCAGCCTTTCTGCATGGTGCTGGCCAGCCAATATCAGCCAGCGCCGAACCCAGCTCCCCAAGCAAGTGCAATCTCAGTGAGGCCTCTGTGGCTTCTCCCAGCACGAGAGAAAAGTGGTTTATTGCACAGCGCTAACAATGTGATTTGCTAACACATTACCCAGGAGTGGCACAATCTGTACTGGTTAAAGGGAAATGTTAAAACTGTCACTTCAGCAGGAGACGTTCGAATGTGCTAAACGGGTCACGTCGTTAAAACAAATATTCCCAACCTAAATTTATAAAGTACTGTAAAGGGACAGATATCTGAATGCTGCAGCATCCAGAGCTGCTCTCTAGCCAGCAGCCACGGCATCACTCAGGTGCCGGTGCGTGGCTGAGGCTCCTTTTGTGCAAACATAGAAATTCCCGTGCAAGACAAGTGCACTGGCAAGGGACAGAGTGGTCACAACGTGGGGAGGGGCTGTTGGTGTTCCCAAAATTTCCTTTTCTCCCTCCTCTATTCCACAGCATTATTCTCATCTGGCCACTTCAGTGGGAAATAAAACATTTGAACCAGTGTTAGACACTGGTGCTGGCCTGGCCTGTGGTACACCTTAACAGGAGGAGAGCAGAGACCAGCCCGGAGCTTGTGTGAGCCGCAGCTCTCCCTCTTCTCCCAGCCGCGGGGAGCCCATGGCATGCAGAGATCCGAGCCACACGGGCCGTTTCATCCCTCAGCTGCGCTCTCACGTTTAGCCCTCACTGCCCCTCCGTCCAAAAGAGCGAAGGGAGCTGTTGCCCCCCACACTGCCTGCGAGACCAATCCTGCCTGTGCCACAACCAGAGCTTTGGCCGGCAGCGCTCAGTGGGAACTATACGGCAAAAGGCGAATCCTGCCGTTCCCGTGGGTGGGTAGTGAGATGAAGGATTCCTTGAGGGTCCCTCAGTCTTCCTGCTTGCACACACCCCCCCCTCCCCGCATCTGAGCAAGGCACTCTTGCTCAACCATCCCCTCCGGGTACCTGTTTTGCTTAGATAAAAAAGAAAAAACCAGCTGCCTCCTGTCCCAGCTGCTCCAGGGAGAGCAGCTTTTGGGTGCAGAAGGAGCTGTGTCTTCCTCTGCAGCCAAGGTCTTTGCCCAGCTAACTGCCCTGGGAATGACTGGGAACTTCTCTGGGTTCCAGCCACTTCAATCCACGCTGGACCCCAACAGGGTTTGTGCTTTCTGACCCCAGTGGAGAAGAATCTTTGAGCTCTGGGTGCCCCGCAACATCAAGGGACTTAGGGATATTCCTTCAAGAGCTGCTACCAAATGGCACAGCTGAATTTGCACGCCTCTATCTTCCAAGTATTACAGCTCTATTATCTGATCTTTTCTTCCTTGGACATGCTGATAAGCACGTAATGAAAATGCCTCCTGCGCTATGAGTAGGAGCACAGTGAAATGCATACAGTAGTTTGTATCTTGCAGTAACTATTTCAGGCTCTCTGCAAATCCTAGCAGCCGTCTCCAATTTAATGACACATTTTCCATTCTGAAACCATCAGTTACAAAGCAAGCAGCATTATTTTTGCTCATGCAGAAGGTCAGGGATGGGGAAGAATTCCCATCTCTGATGGAAGAGCAAAAAATATATTCAACATTGCCATGAACTCCAAAGCTCTAAAATAATGCAGTAGCGAGCCAAGTGAATATACTGCCTCTTAATAGAATATAAAGTAATCAACAGCAATAGAAAAGTATCTTAAAACTAGATATTGATTTCCTGTCCAGTAAGATATATCTCAGCCATTTCCCAGCCTCGCTGAAGTCACAGCCATGGGGCTGGAGCCCCGTGCTCAGGCTGGCACAGGCAAGGAGAGCCCTGATTGTCAGCGAGACCCAGAGTTGCCCCCTTGCCTTCCAGAGAGCTTAGATCAGAGTAAACCAGGAAAAATAAGATGAAGTCTGTTTCAAAGGCATCAGAAGCAGCAGTCCCATACCAACAGCAACAGCCTGGAAACATTATTTTAAATTAAGAGTCATTGCCTTGTGCAGTCCCCAGCTACTTTCTCATCTACAGTCCTATTATCTCTCAGTCCATAACAAAAGCGTCACCACACACCTGCCTGTCACGGAGTACTGGAAATGCTGCAAAAATAATTCCTTTAGAGAAGTCTCCTTTGCACGCATACCCGTGCAAACCCCCGGTCTGTACGCAGACAGCCTGCTGCAGGGCAGCGGCCGAACTTGCACAGAGATGCTCGTGCAACCGGCGAAGACCATCAGCCGCACGGCAGAGTCACGGGCAAAGCCCAGGCCATGGCACAGCACTGCCATCCGAGAGCAAAACCAGCCCCACTGCTATGTATTACTGTCCATGACGGGTTTATTTTCTATTAGTTACCTAGGAACTCTTCAAAGCCATGTGGATGCTTATTACTGACTGCACCCTGTGACGTTGAGGTCAACTGTTTAAGTACCCACTGCGTGGAAAGGAGTAAGGGTGTCCCATAAACAGGGATTTGTCCTGGTCTTCCAGCCCTCACCAGCACAGACTCCTGGGCTGACACTTGGAGTCACGCTGGCACATGCAGTAGGATGCTTTATTCAGAGGATCTCAGGATTGCATTCCTGCCCCAGCGAGGCACAGAGCCACTCCCGAACAATTTACTTTTGTCATACCAGTACAAAAGCAGTATTTCTTTTGGTTGCTATTTTGGGAAACCAGGAGAGGACTAATGGACCAGCAGAAAACGCAAAGGGACTCTTGTATGCTGCCCATCGTATTCTTATTCCTGACCTTCCATCCACTCCTAGCTGCTCAGGGTGATTTTGGGCATGAGTGAGCCTTAGTGAGCCCTGGAAACACCCAGGGCTGAACAGCAAAAGGTAGAGTTCTTGGGCTGCTTTGATCATGCTCTGCTTTTCCTGGGATTTGCTACCAAGGCCATTAACCAAAGGAAAAACTGGGATCCACTCTGCTGCCCACCTGCCACTCCCACCCATGGAAATGCCTGCCGTTGTTGCAGATTTGCAGGCAGACAAACTGGCAGGGATCTTTCTTTAGGCAGAGGGAGACAAAATTAATTGGCATAATTAATAGCATAAGGAAGGTCTTTGGTTTATCAGTCCATTGATCAGAAAAGAATTTCTAGCAGATAATCTGTGGGTTGCCAGCATGCTAAAACCAGGAGAGAACAGATTTTTCCAACTTTGCCCTTTCTAGTCTTTCAAATGTTATACTGAGTCACTAAATATGGATAAAGATGAGCACTAGTTGGATAATAGGACCTAGGTGCATAAAACCTGGGTTCAATAAAACAGAAGATCAAGGTATGCCAGGAGAGTAGAGGACATTGGAGGGAAGGCTGAGATTTTGCCTTTTTTTTTTTTTTTTAAAATCTGACCTAGGGGTATTAAACCTTGGGTTGGGGGTGATGTAGCATACTCAAAACACATTCCCATGGGCAGATGTACTGTATTTTACCTTATGGAGCTCTCAGTTTGGTAGCAGAGATTTGGTATACTCATGTAAGTCAACATGTAACAGCTAAGTATAGTCATCTCGTTGCTACTATCTTGTTAACGAACAACCTATGCTATTCTTGCTCTGTATGACATCGTTCTCTGAAACCCCCAGGGCATTACACTGTCACTGCAGGTCACTGGTTAAAAAAAAAAAAAAATCAGTGGAGTTTTTTCACAGGCTGGCCCTGCAGTAGGAGAAAGGCAGAGCCCAGGCTGGATTCCCCTGCACGGCAGAGACCGTGATCTTGCACCACACCAGGCAGGTTTCTGCCCCCTGAGCTGTACCAGCAGCAAGTGCCCCACTGGGACCTCAGCCAGACCTCAGCCTCGCTGCTAAGGAGCAGCCCTAAGGGAGAGCAGAGCTCTTCAACCTCTCCTGTGATCCTGGAGGCAAATTACTCAGGCTTCAGAGGCTGCCTGGGGAACTTTATTTTTAGAGGATCCTCTGAATTATGCATGAAACGTAGGGAGAGAAGGTGGCATTTTATAGGAAATTGTAGCGTGGGGCTGCGTCAGCCCCTTCTTAACATGGGGACCAGGAACTCAATCAGGCACCTGCACAGAGCACAGGACCGCTCCAGCAGGAGCTGGAAGGAAAGGTTTGCTGCAAGTACACCCTCCGAACCCACACCAGCCCCAAAGCCAGCTGCAAGCTCAGCTTAAAGCACAGAGAAGCTGAGAGGGGAGCTATAAAGGATCACTGGATTGGGACCCAAGTGCTCAAGGTTCCCCTTGCAGTGCAGGGGTAGTCCCAAGAAACATGGCGCTTGGATCCCACTCATCTGAGCACGGTGCCTCCAGGCAGAAAACTCTGCCAAGGAGCAGCCTAACCCATCCCTTAAGGCAGCGCTGTGCAGGGAATCCCAGCTCCATCCACCAGTGCTCACCCCAGCTCCTCTGGGACCCTCCTCAGTAGGGCGCCTGCACAGCTGGATGGAGGGGTCAGCTCCCAACAGCTGGCAGAGATGGGTCCAGCTGCTGCCCCTTTGCACACCCACCCAGCTGCAGGGTGGTCTCCAGTAACTGCCATGCAGGCTGCAGGGATGGGGCAGAGGGGGAGATATGGCAGGGAGGGCACAGCTGGGAGGTGCTGCGAAGCTCGTTCTCATCTGCTCTCCCAGGGAAAGAACAAAACATGAATTTGCTACAAGTCAGAGGTAATTTGGGGGTGTTTTTTTTCCCCTCCCAGCTACACTATTTGGAAAAGTTCATCCCTGCTGGTTTGCTTTCCTTAATCCTCCTTTCCCTGCTTTTGCAGAGGCAGGGAACCTCCCAGAGATTTCCGAGAGGCGACTCCCAGATTCGCACACAGTGATCCAGGCTCTGGCAGCAGCAAGCAGCTTTGGAGCAGCTGATCCAGCTCACGGTAGGCAGGAGCATCCACAGGGTAGCCCTGACTCTTCCCGAGATGGCATCAAGCCCACAGGTTTTGCTCTTCGAGGGGAGTTGCATTTCAGAGCTTCAGGCAAACCCTTCCCGTCTCCTCCAGCAGAGCCAGAGGTGAGGGCTCAGCCACGCTGTGACACCCGGCTCCGGGCAGGGGGAGCGAGGGGACACGGGAGGAGAGGGGCCAGGGACAACCCAGGTGTCCAAGAGACCGGACAGGGATGGCGATGGAATAAGTAAACATGTTGCTAGGAGACACCAAACTTGGGATCAATAATTCATGAGCTCTCTGCAATGAAGTGAATAATTTGGGGTGTGGGAGGCAGGGGGAGAAATGGGGAAGAGGCTTTCAAGCCCCCCACCCAGCCCATGACTCGGAGCAGGGAGCCTGGCACCCAAAGAGCCAGGATGGGGCTGGGGGTGCCCCCAAACAAAACCAGTCACCTCCTCCCAGCAGGAAGCCTATCATCACTGGTCCCCTGCCTGCACATCGTGCCAAAACAGCACCCAGCCTCACATGGATGAAGAGAAAGACCTGGGGCTTCTCCAGGCCTGGAAGGAACATCCAAGACACCAGCTTGGCCTGGCCGCCTTGGCATCAGCGGGCCCCAAACAAGGCTCAGGAAACACAGGCATCTGTTTAGAGGCTGTTTACCATTTCAGACTCACCTAAATGATTGTACATTTGGCAAAATGTTTCTCCTTCCCCAAAATATTATGGTTTCTAAGTCATAATGTTAAATAGAGGCAATCCTGAAAGGCTCCAATGATCCATTAGAAATGTTTCATTTAGAAATCAAGCTATATTTAAATGAGAATGGTAAATACTGCAGAACAAAACCAAAGTGTTTTCTTCCGAGTTGAATCGAGTGCTTCATTCAACATGAAATAAGGATTATTCAGAAAAAAACAACTCTGGTCAATGAACCAGAAAGAAAACTCAATCTTTTTTTGCTGCTGCTCAAAATGCATCTCTGCAAATGAGTTTAGGGAGGTAACTTGGCTGATAACACATGCGTGTTTGGATGCTTCCCTGAATATGAGCTCAAGGCTTTACCCAGCCTCGAGAGAGACAGTACCCAGCCTGACATTCAGTGTTTCCCCCAACCACACAGGTTCATGATAGCTTCCCTGTACGTCCCTTCCCCACTTTGGAAGTCAAACAGCCCGCTGGAGGATGGACCAGCTTCTTTCCCCTGGGAAAGAAAAGATGTCCTTGGGGGTCTCAGCACTATGTGCAGAAGCATGGAGGGACTTGGGAACCATCTTAACCACTGCTGGTTTGAAAAGGATACCAAAGCTAGGACAGGAAAAAAAAAAAAAAAAAAATCTCCCCACCTGCTCAGCCCCCCCTTAAGAAAAGCCAGTACATTGGGTCTGCTGGGAAGATCTCCGATAGCTCCGTAAAAACCAGTATTCATTAGCATTCAAGAGAAAGAGCATTGTTTGGAATTGCCTCAGCTCCTCACAAGCCAGAAACACAATTGGAAGAAAACAACCAGAGTTTGATTTGCTCTGAAATGAAATGGACTTTGGACAGGACTAGTTCCAAAATTGCCTGGTACAACCCAAGCAGTAAAAGCTGAATGAGTGAGCTGTTCACCGAGCAATGAAGAGGTTTGGTGGTTTGTTTTTTTTTTTTCCCCCACAGAAATATCACTTTGCCAGTAGCAAAGACTTTGTGAACAAGGAGGGTCAAATGTCATTTCCAAACTCAGTTACATCCTACCGTCAGGCTTGGGAGTCCTCCTGACAGCGAGGCTTTCTGCACTCCGCGGCTCTGAGCTGGGCGGTGGGGGTGCCGACCACCCTGCGGGAAGTGCTCTGGGAAATGGCTGGAATGGAGAGAAATGAATTACTCGGAGCCTGGCAAACAAGGCAGTGACCTGAGGGGTTTTCAGTAACAGAGAAACCAATTCTACTCTAGCTGCAATATTATATCCCCTCACTATGGACTTTATAAAGTGCTGGACCCTGAAGAGCTGACCTTTTCCTCTGAACACATTTTTGGGGATAGAACTGTGAGAAGCTCCTGCAGGAGACTGAGAGTAAATTAAACAAAATAAGTACTGATGTGCTTTTGGATCCAAGAAGACTGGGAAATGCTGTGGCAATAACTCCAATTTGCACAGCTGACAGGAGGGAGAGGGCTTGGCACGAGGAGCAGCCCGCACACCCATCTCTTCCAGCCTCCCCATCCACCACCGCTGGCACAGGGGCTTACGAGCATCACGGAGCTGTCAGAGGTCTTCACGCAGGGAAATAGATCAGCTCACAATTTCCAAAAGGACAAAGCTCAGCTGATCTCAACACCCCTTTCTTGCACACACTGTGCAGTTGTAAGACATAGTCACATTACAATGATCTACAGGATCTTTTGCTGGAGCCTTGCCACGTCCTGGCTGGGTTCCCAGAGGAGCTTGCACACCCTGCAGAGGCAAAGGCTTCAACGCTCTGTGGCCACATTTCCCTCTCCCCATTAGATCCCATATTCCTCCTCCCAAGACACATTCATTGCCACGCTGCAAGTAGACGTCCCTTTTTTGGTGCTGCATCTTGTGCTGCCAAAGCAATGCTTCGCAGCACATTCAACAGCAAGCGGTGGTGGTTTTACTTTCACAACAATAATTACTCTACAAGGCGCTTGTCACTTATTGTGCTCTGTGGTAATCAAAACCTCCACTTTGAAAATACAGGGCGTATTCCCGTCTGTTTCTGCTCTGTTCTGTGTGGGAAGATCACTCATTCATGGCTCTGTCTTGCAGCCAAGTCATGACAGATGGGTGGGTTGGAGTGAAATTCAGGACTCGGTGACTCATGAAATTGCTCCGGCAGCTCAGGGGTTTCACTCTCCCTCCCAGCACCCAAAATTGTGGCCTGGCTGCTGCTCCCTGTGTAGCGTCCCATCTCCCCAGGCTGTGTGGTTGTCCCTCTTGCAGCTTCAGGGCCAGGCACCCTGCTGCATCATGCCCCTACAGCACCTCCCGAGCAGGGCTGGGGGCTGCGGGGGGGCCCATCCATCTCGCCCCGACAGTAAGGAATGGGGAGGCATCACTGGTGATTCATCCCCGTTAAGGGAATGCAAGCAATCCTCACCTAACTCCACGGCTGGCCTCATTAACTCCCAGCTCCCTCCGTCACCGGATCAATCATACGATAAAGCTGCACGTCAGCACTCGGCACTCTCCTGGCCTCGACCCCAGCAAGCTCCCACGCCTGAGCTCAGCCACTCGAGCCATGCCCTGGAAACCCTTCTCCCAGCTTGGAGGAGGTCCGGAGGGTCTGCTGGGTCCAACACAGGGTGCTGTGATGGGCTGCGCACCATCGTCCACAGCAGGCAGCCACCACTGCAGCTTGCAAGTGGCAGGTCCTGGGATCTGCTGCCAGAGCTGGAAGAAAACCGTGCCGTAGAGGCAGGCAGAGACGCAAACCCAAGGGTCTGCGTGCAGCCACGTGCCGTGGCCACTTCAGCACGAGCAGAGCCCAGGACCACGGGGCATGCACGACCGTGGGCCGGGTTGTACACCACTGCCTGCTCCAGCTCCTCGCAGCCCTGGAGATGTTGGAAATGCTCAGCTCGCACAAACAAGGCATGTATCCCACTGATCCAACTTTTCCAGCCTCTGATCTTGGGGCTGGGAGCTTTAAAAACCCAGCTCTCCTGAAATCTGTGGCTGCCACCAAGGCTTGTCTCAGTGCCCATTGAGTGTTTGCTACCAGGACAGCAACAGAAAATGTTTCCTGATCAACTAAACCTTCAGGCACTTTGGCTGAGAGAAGGGTGCATGCAAAAGGTCAAGTTCATTTTTTATTTTTTTTTTTTTTCATGCTGGAAAATTGCTCTGCAGGGCATGCCACCTGGACCTGGTGTACCAAGGGCTGCAGCAGGCCTATGCCCTGGGAAGTGACACAACGTGCGACCCGGGTGACAAGTTTCAGCCTGAGAAGCTGTTTGCCTGAAGGGCAGAGACTGCTTGTGCAGGGGGGCACCGAGAGCCGAGCACAGCACGATGGAGCAGGCAGAGGTGGCACATCTCAGCTGCCGGAGCACATAGCAGCTCCCTGCACCATGACCAAGGGATGCAATGCCTTCTCCCGTCTCTCCAGGACGGGCCCACGGGCAGGGGCAGGAGGCTGTCCCCAAGAGGAGGACACAGCACGAGGAAGCCCGATGAACCGGGGCAGCCATCTGACACAGTGCCAGGCGAGAGCCCCCGAGTGCAGCAGCGACGTCTCTGCCATGAGAGCTAATGCATAATACTGCAGTTGTCTGGCTACAGATGCCTGAATCTAATTAGATATTTCAGCACAATGACCATTTTACTTAAATAAAGCCAACTGCCTCTGCTGGATGTGCTAGCACCCGAAATTCCCAGGCAAGTTTCCACTGCATCTCCACCATGCTGCAGTTCATTTCCTCTGCTTTGTAAACAGTTGGTTTGAACAAAAAGCCATTTTTTTCCCAGGTATGACACAACAAAACCAGCCCTCAAGAACAGGCACAAGGTTCCTGAGACAGCCAGGATGGGATGTGAAATGCACATCAGGGGTTGTGCACATTGCAGGGTGCATGCAGGGCTTTGGGCCAGGCTGGACCTCCCCACCCCACTGACCAGAGGATGGTAACACAATGGCAATCTTTAACCAACAGCTTCAGCTGCAGTGGATTTCCAGCTATAACAAGGCTGTCAGGAGCCTAAACCCAACCAGATCTTTATGTGACAGCAAGAAGCAACCGGGATTAGAAGCATGAAATGCAGACCAAGAGGACAATTCCCGCCTCCTTTACAACTGATGAAGAAAAATCAAATAAATTGCCAGAGTGACAGCTCTAAGGACTCAGGGTAGTCCAATTTCACTAGGGGCTAAGCCCTTCTAACCTATGCGATACATCTTATTTAATGTATGTACTTCCACTGCATACAGAGCCCCACTCCATCACTAGACAACAGACTGCAAGGGACCCCAGGAGCTGTGCTGTGTTTTGGGAAGACTAGCAGAATTTTCTGGCTGTCCCACACAGCCCTTCACCAGTATCCCCACCTCCAGGCTCACCCCAACAGAGCTCCAAGGGGCTTCACCCCTTGGTTGCTCCCTCCCAGGAAGAGGGGGTGGCCCAACAGGCTGCTTAACCCACAGGTACTCACCATTTCTAGGTGTCATAGGAAGAGGCAAAACAATTTTCTCAGCCATAAATTCATCACAGTCTCTCCCTACAGCATCCCAGAGCTGGAGGGAGGACCTCACAGCAGCTTCCCATTCCTCTTGAGTGCCTGTGCCACATCCCCAGCCTCCTTCCCACCCCCAAAACCTTCCCATGAGCCTGGAGCTGCCTTTTATCCCCCAGCACCCCTGCCCTAGGGCAATTCCCATCACCTGGGCTGGTCCTGGGAAGCCTCCCAGTGCCACCCAGGCGTGTTCAGCTGCTGTAGTCCAGCTTCAGGAGGTGTGGGGCAGGCTCACAGCGGGGAAGACAGCTTGCATGGGCAGGACCTGCCTTGAGCTCCATCATTCCCAACCATGGGAAGCCCCTGGGGGGATCTGGGAGAAGTTTGGATCTGACCACCCCAACCTGGCTGGCCAAGCGATTGCTGGGCTCCTGTCCTTGCTGCTCTGCAGGCAATTTCCCAGACAGGAGGCGTTTTGCCTCCTAAATCCTTGTGCTGAATGGCTTCTCCTGCAAATCCCCATCTCCCTGTGAAAAAGTGGTGGCAGCTCCAGAAACTCAAATCTATCAGCTTCTGGAGGAACAAATGGTCCACAACTAACAGTTCCTTCAAGAAATCAAATAAAACAACAATATATGGAAAGACCACATGCTTAAAAGGAAATCATTGGGGCTGCTTAATTTGTGAATCCAACCCTACTTAACTTTTTTTAATTACTCCCATAAAGCCAGCAGTTTCAAGTGCACACGCAATATTGTGAGCAGATTCAAATCTAATTAGCTATGTTCACGTTAATTAGATTCATTGTGTATTTGATGCTCAGCTCTTCCTTCAAGTTTTATCTTGGAGCATGTGTTCATAATTAACCCAAATTTAGTGTGTAGTTAAGGCCAGTTCTGTAGGAAAGGCTCTGCTCTTGCTTTCCCTATGGACAGCCCCTTGCATTCATTGCCTGGGGTCCATAAGGGATGCAGGGAGTTGGTCCTGCAGGGAACATGGCGGAATGATGTCTCTTTTAACTCTAAGGGAGGTGCGATTTGGGGCTCCAGAGAGACCTGAAATGCATGGAGAAAACATCAAGCTTAAGGAGTTGAGCCAGCACAGCCCAATAGCAATAACCCCAGGGGAGATGCTGGTGCCTCTGGGTGATGTACGGGGGCTGAGCACCAGGACAGACCCCATTCTGCCCCTGCCCGTGGCTGCTTGGAGCTGGCGCACTCTGGCTCTGGCAGCCTTGGAAAGGCTTATGGCTCCGGAGCGTCACCTCTGGCACATGGGTCTGCTTGGTCCTGCTCTGTAAGCACGAAGAGTAAAGCAAAGGCTGAGTGCCAATAAGAAGTGTGAGGTTTCATCGGATAACTGGGGGTGTCTGACTACAAACGTCACATACACTTCCCAATAAACATGTGCCAAGCAGTTCTCACCAGTAGCACCTGTGAGGGCCCTGTGCTGGAGCTGCAGGTACCCACGGAGAGGGAGAAAAGAGCCCTGAGGGACGAAGGACGATGAGGGACATGGGCAGGAGCCAAGGCAAGGAGAGTGCTGGTGAGGAGCCAGCTGAACCACGGCCGAGGGGACCGGAGCAAGAGCGCTTGGCACTGCCGGGAGCCGAGCGTCCGTGCAAGCCGGACCCGAGGCTGCCCTACGGCCGGGCGAGGGGTCGGCGCGCTCCCCTCCCCAGGGCTGGCTCTGCCAGGGACGGTGGTGGCTGCGGAGGGAGGCGATGCAAACCGCCTTTCTGCTGTGAAAGCAGGCGATCGCCGGCTTTGGGGCTCGGAGCTGTGTCGAGGTCCCCTGCGCTCGGTCTCCGGCTGGCTGAGGTACACGGCCAGGCAGAGGTGCCGTGCTGGGGACATGATGTCTCCGTGAGCTCCATGAGAGAACAACATTGTTTTGGGGAAGGATGTCATTTGTATAAAGCCTGCTTGGCTCTATTTTAAACAAGCTCTTTTTGCCTTACCTTGATTTCACTAGCTAAATATTTGCTCTTACAGGACACTGGTAATTAGATTAATGTGTATTTCTTGCTTATCTGAGAGCAGGTTTGGTAGGCACAGATGTTCCTACAGTGTGTGTGCCTGCAACTTCTGAGAAGCAGCAGCATTTGCCCAAAGGCTGGGTGGGAGAGGCCATGGAAGGGATGGAGGGGATCGAGGGATGGAAGGGATGGAGGGATGGAGGGGATGGAGAGGATGGAGGGGATGGAGGGATGGAGGGGATAGAGGGATGAAGGGGATGGAGGGGCGGTGCTGGCAGTCAGAGAAGGCAGCGGTGAAGCTCCCAGCATCACGTTCCCAGGGGTTCCCGTGCATAGCTGCCCAGGGCCAGGGAAACCTTTGGCCAGATGTCCTGGAGGAGAATTTGGAAAGTTGGATTTGCCTCCCCACCCCTGCCAAAAGAGAAAAAAATGGTCAAATGTTCAGCTGCAAAAAAACCCTCTATATGTAATACTTCTTTTTTCTTTTTTTAATTTAAAACAATAGAATTATTGGTTCCATTCAAAGGAAAATGTAAAGACTAGTGACAAACCAGTCAGATCTGAAAGACTCTCTCATTTGAGATTCAAGGAAATGGTTTCTTGCATAATGGTAAATGACATTATTAATTTATTTGTTATTTCTGAGCCACCAAAAAGTCTGAAGAAGTGCTATGTTGCGTTGACACTGACACAAAATAACCATGACAGGTCATTCCTACCCTTCAAAATTGTCAGAGGAGCAAAAGTGCAGAGATTTGTTGACTTGTCCAGCTCTGCATCCAGAAAAACCAGGGTGGTGCTGAGGCAGAGCCTGGCCCTGGGTACCATCGCTGGGTGGGGGCAAAGCACCTCCCTGAAAAGCAATTTTTAAGAACAGCATTATATAGAACAAAGCAAAAAGCACTGACTTTTAAACACTTTTTTTTTTTTTTTTTAACAGGAAAAAGGCTTGTGGCTTTCTTTTCTTTATAAGAAAAGTAATTCTTTGAAAGGACAGACCCCTTTTTTTCTTTAATATCTACAGTGATACCTTCCGGAGTTCAAGGTATTTGGCTGCTGGCGGGTTCAGGCTGTCAAAGGGAAGTCCTGCCAGCTGGCACCGTGAAGGCGGCCTCGGCAGAAAGAGAGCTGAACCGAACTGCGGGCAGCACCGGGACCTTGAAGGGCAGCGAAGAAACCCTGAAGACACAAAGTCAACCCTTCGCAAGGCAAGGATTAAGGTTTCTGGCATCGCTGATGTTCTGCTCCTTCTGCCCGTGTTATAGGGGGCTGCCCTTAGCTAACTGGTGGGGTTCTAGGTCTGCAAGAGGAGCCCCCCCCCCCCGCCATGAACAGCCCTGAAGGCAGCGCTCTGGGGGCACGGGGGGGCTGGCGGGTGGGAGGTCTGCGGGGCTCGGTCTCTCCTTGGCCGGGGAGCAGCACCTCACCTCCCACGGAGCCCGGGCGAACGCCACGCTTGTGGCCGGTCCCCAAGGTTCGCAGAAGCCGTTGAGGACTGCGACGGACGGGACTGAGCGAGCGTGTGGCTCCTTACCTGCCCCTAAAGATGCCCCGCCGGGGCCAGCGGCCACAATCAGCGCTGCGGTTCCGGCAGCGCTAATGAGTGCGTCTAGCGAGGGGAGGGGGCCAGAGACCGTGACGGGCCTGCGTGTCAGGAGGGGATGGTGAGGGGACCCAGCGCCACCGGAGCCACCTCGGTCCCCACTCGGAGCTCTGCTCTGAGCTGCCTCGTGGGCTGAATTGTCCCATTCCCCAGCCCTTCACCCATCCAGCCACTGAGCCACGTCTCGCTGCTTCCTCCACCCTTAACGATATGCCAAGTCCAATACAGCTTCTTCTATGAAGTTCGAACAAACACTATAAGTCTGACCTTTTCTAGGCAAAAAGTGAAAAAAGGGAATAGAAAGAAAGTCCTTGGTCTGTTGAGAGAAGCAGTACTCACAGATAAAACAGATGTGGTAAAGCAGAACAGAGCTGGCTGGACACGTTTTGACACAGTCGTTTCATCCATAAAATGCTATTTCATCAAAATCTTCTGGAGGAAGATGTGAATTTGGGTATAATCTCACTTCAGAAGAAAAAAGAAACACGTACCCTACAAAGCTCCCCATCTCCCCATCTGTCCCTTTTAGAGCATTTGTCCTCCTTCTCGGTGGCTTTTCCTTTATACTGTAACAAACCCCAGTACAAGGAGGCAAAAAACCCCGTAGGCATTGTGCAGAACTGGTGGGGGCTGCAGGAGGAGGGGGTGCACCCGCTGCCCCGGGGTGCTCGCAGGGCGCTGCCCTGAGGACGACCTGCGAAGGAGCAGGATAAAGCACGGCAGGAGACTCCGGAGAGGGTCCGGGCAGAGACTGAGGTCTGGGGTCCAGAGCATCCCCCCACCATACCCAGAAGCGCCCATGGGCTCTCCGCAGTCCCCAGATTTCCCAAGCAGGAGCCAGGCACCGGGCACATCCCAGCCTCTTGTCTCCTTCATTTTGGCGTGTGACGGCACGGAGGGAGGATGTGTGGTGGGAACTGGACTTCCCTAAAGCTAAAATTGGGTTTTCAGGGCCTGAGTGTCGGCAGGACGCGGAGCAGCGGCACAGACGGCAAAGGCAGAAGGAGAGATGGACGGCATTCAGAGGTGTCTTTCTTCTGAATGCTATCCGCTTCGGTTTGATGGAGCAGGCCTGGGGATGGCGTCGGGTGGTCGAATATCTAATTAGAGTCAAAATTTAGATTTCTGCTTTCTGAATGAAATAAATCTCAGTGTACTTTGGCAAATCTTCAAGTCATTTTTTTCCCAATACTTTTCTGGGGCAAAAAAAATGTGAAAAATGCAAGCTAAACTCCATTTCATTCCAATTTCACAATGTTTCACCAATTCAAAATGATTTTTTGGGGTGGAGGAGAGAAGAGCAGCTATTTGCTTCATTCCCCTATATTGCTAACAAAATCCAAGTTATTTCTAGCAGATCTGTGCCAAAATGAATTTCTCCTGGATTTTCAGAAAACCCTTCAGCAGTTCAAGCCTTCCTTGCAGTTTCCCATTGCCGTGTGCCGCTCAGCTCCCTAATGAAGAATTGCAGTAGACTGGGCATCTAGCTATAGAAATCAATATGAAATTCATCTTTGCAGGTGAGTCTTCCCCAGCATGCTTGGGGGGGAGCTCAGGAGAGCACAACCTCTGCAATACCACCCACCTCCAGTCCCCATGGGGCAAAGGAAACCTGCCCCTGGAAACAGCCTCCCCCGGGACTGTCCTGCCTGATGTTATACATCAGCTATTTTGCTGCAGATTATTTTGTCAGAAATCACCTGGCACTGGAGTCGGAGGGGTACGACATCAGGGAGATGGGCTGGGGGGGTCCAGCAGCCCGGCGGACAGCCTAAGCACCCCGGAGGCTGCTTGGATGCTGTGCCATCCAACACGCCTGCTGCGGAGGTTTTATGGCTTTTCCCCTTTCTGATGGATCACTAGGTGATTTTTCTTTGCTTTGGAACAAGATGCAGAAAGCTTGACAAATGGCGAGGAGAAAAATTTCTCACGCCAGAATAATTCAATTTTATTGTAATTCTTTGCCACGCACCACGCTCCCTCGAACTTGCTATGGGATGAAAACCACTTGACAGAGAGTGTAACATGCAGAAAGCCTCAGAAAACTCGCTGGAGCTGGCTGTGCTTTCGTCCTCCCCTGCTCCCAGCCCGGCTGGACCATCAGGGTGGGAAATGCAAAGTAAAAGGGCTTTGGGTGGTGTTAGGTTGGTGTTCGCTCCCCAAAATCCTGGTCTGAGTGCTGGACCCAAAAGGGAGCCCCACACATTGCCGACAAGCGTGTGTTTCCTTGGCAAACTCCCAGCTGCTCCTCGCTCCACAGCTCCAGCCACAGCCATGGTCCCTTCTGGGTAACGGCATTTTCATCTTAAAAATTCTGCTGGAATTTCTGGTGAATGAAAAATTTCCCAGTCCTCCCAGTTTGGGAACTGGAGGTGCAGGACAGCCACCGTTCCCCCACGTCGTGTGGGGTGGCTTGTTAAGCCCTTTGCAGTGCTCTGCCATTAAGGACACAGAGATGGCAAACACCACTCGCTTCTTTTTGGCAGTTTATCACTAGAACATCCAAGGGACACTCCAGGCAATCCGAGAAGGATAAAAATTGCTTGGAAAGAAAAGTCAGCCCTCCGTTCCTTTGTGTGATTGTTTTCAGCCCCTTGGACTTAAAAATCAGGGCTGGAGCGTGGAAGGCGATGTGGCGTGTGAGCTGAGCAGAGGCACCGCCGGGTCGGGATGATCCGTCTCTCGCCGTCGCTGGGGAGGCAGTGGGCCACCTCCGGGGCTGCAGGGCCCGCTCCCCATCCCGGTCCCCAGGGCCGGCTGGCATCGCCCCCACACAGCTCTGCCCCAAGGGGCTTCTCATTTTGGAAGGGATTCAGCATTTCTCACTGCCACGAGTTTCGGACAGAAGAGGTGCTGGTGCCTGCTCGCTGCAGGGGACGTGTCTCTGAAGGTCTCTCCGTGCCGCTGCACTTTTAAAAGCCTTATGGGCTTGTGCTGCTGGAGAGGAGGAGGAGCAGGGAGGATAAATTAGAGCCGTGGAACTGGAAGCACCTTGACAAGCGCCGTTAGCAGGACTTGCACAAAACCGAGTGGGAGGCTCCCGCGGCGGGATGGGCAGCGTGAGACGGACGGCACAGGACAAGAAAGGCTGTGCACAGGAGCTCTCCTTCGGTCCCTTGGAGCGAAGACGTGGCCCCATCCCATCGAGCATCCTGGCGCGTGTGTGCGTGCGAGGGCCCGTGCCGTGGAGCATGGAGGCCTCCCCGGCTCGGCGGTGGCAGCCATGGGTGGTGACTCCCTGCTGATGGCAATTTCTAGCCTGGCCAATTTTTCTGCCTCTTAACTTATGCTTTATTGATGTTAGGCAGCAGTATTTTTTAAAATCAAAATGTCATGTAATGCTTGAATCAAGTGTCTTACAAAGAACTGGAAGGCTAAATATAGTTAATTTGCACAGTAACCTTCACCCCCCAAGCCAGTGTAAGCCAGCAGGAGAGCCAAAGCCATGGCTTTGCTCAATGGGGAGCCGGCAGGCTGGATTTTAGCTCCTCGATGTATAAAGGCACTCACGGAACGGGGAGCAGGCGGAGGAGCCCAGGGGGATGGTGGCAGGAGGGAAGTCCCCATCAGGGACGGTGGGTACCAGGGATGCTGGGTAGTTTTGGAAGGATGCAGGCTGCACCTGGTTCGCTGGCCTGGGGGAGAAAAAATGATCAGCCTTGCCAGTGTGGGGTAAGGTGGAGTGTGGGGTAAGGGGGGCCGTGCAGGAAGGTGATGCTGCCCTTCCCTGGCTGTCACAGCTGGATGCTGTCTTGCCTCAGGCCATTCGCAGCATCTCTTCCCTCTCCACTAATAGGATTTGGGAGCTTAGCTACCTTTGTGCAATGATGACAGCTCACCCCAGAGTCTTTCAGGCATGGCTGCTTGGCTGCCTAAAAGCCTGGAAAACTGTTAATGAAAACTAATTCCTGCCCTGAGCCACCGCACCAGATGCGCCATGGGAGGATGGTTCGGCTGCACGTGCGGCCCCCCCTTCTGCACATGCTGCCCGCTGGGGCCGTCTGCTGCCCGCGAGGCTGCTGGCCCCCGCACCATCCCGCGGTGCGTGGGGTCCTTCGGGGATGTCCCCGTGCCACCTGTCCTGCTCCGTAAGCCTCTCCGGCACAGCCCTCCAGGGGCACCGTCCTGGTGTCAGCAGGGATAGAGTTAATTGTCTTCCCAGTAGCTGGTACAGTGCTGTGTTTGAGTTCAGTATGGGAAAAATGTTGATCACACTGATGTTTTCAGTTGTTGCTCAGTGGTGTTTAGTCTAAAATCAAGGATTTTTCAGCTTCTCAAGCCCAGCCAGCAAGAAAGCTGGAAGGGCACAAGAAGCTGGCACAGGACACAGCCAGGGCAGCTGACCCAAACTGGCCAACGGGGTATTCCATACCACGTGATGTCATACCCAGTATATAAACTGGGGGAAGTTGGCCTGGGGGGGGTATCACTGCTCGGGAACTAACTGGGCATCAGTCGGCAACTGGTGAGCAATTGTACTGTGCATCACTTGTTTTGTATATTCCAACTCTTTTATTATTATTATTGTCATTTTATTACTATTAGTATCATTATCATTATTTTCTTCCTTTCTGTTCTATCCAACTGTCTTCATCTCAACGAAAGAGTTTTACTTTTTTTCAGTTCTCTCCCCCATCCCACTGGGTGGGGGGAAGTGAGTGAGCGGCTGCGTGGTGTTTAGTTGCTGGCTGGAGTTAAACTGCAACAGCAAGACAGGTCATGAATGCTGGACTGATGTCTTGCCACCAGCAAAAGAGACGTCAACAAAGGGGAAAAAAAAAAAAAAAAAAAAAAGCATGCTTACTATATTTAAGTCATCCTTGCACTAACATAAAATTAACTCCTCACTAATACTTACTTCCCTGCTATAAACTTTACAATTAAAACCCTGCACTGACTTTTAAGTGTTGTCTTTCGCTGGCTAAATACAAAATTTTATACAAGTATAAATATACATATATTCATCACTAAAAATTCACTTAAAACCACTATAAAACTATTTCATTCTTTTCACAAGATGCAACAGAAGAATGCATCTGAAGATAGGTGGAAAAGTAAACCTAACAGGTTAACAGTCTTATTTCAGCAAACTTTAAATCCCTAACAGTTTTCTAACACTCACCCTAGTTCCTATACAAGTCTACTACTTTACTGTACCTATTTCATTATAACTTTGCTAACCTTTAATTTAGTTACATGCTGGTTTAACATGTCACCTTTAGGAGATTTATGCACAGGGTGCAGCATGTGTCACCACACACAATGGCCAAAATGGGCATGCGTTGCCATTTGCTTGCTAAATCACCTAACATGCTGAAAGACAGCAAGCATGCTAAACATCCGCATATTTACTTCACTAGTCAATGCAGTGTTCAGCAAGCCTGAGTGCTGATGTCTTTTAAAGAATTGGCAACAATTTAATAAACTCCCCTACTCCTGTAATTATTTTCCAAAGGAATTAAATACAGAAAACTGTTCTTACTTAGTTCCATACCTGAGAGAAAGAAACACTGCATGAAGTTGGTTTCAACAGTGAGAACTGCACTGTAAAAAAAAAAACTTTAAAAAAGAGCCATCAAGATGCTTATTTTGTCGTTATAATTAGAACTTTGGAAAAATTGCCTGAATATAGTTCCAGACATACACATGGGAGGCTCTAGGCTGAAATAATCACAACACTCTCAAAAGGTTTATGTACAAGAAAACAGAGACGTTCTGATTAAATTCCAAATTGCAATTCTGAAGATATTATTCTGAAGTGCTATTAACTTAGCTTCTAATGGGCAATGAAGTTTGGGGGGTAGGGGGCTATTTTTTCTTTTTAACATTTTGCTTGCTGCTTTTTATTTAAATCAAACTGTTATGCACAGAAATAATGTATTCATACAAACAATCACAACACAGAAGATTAACAATCGTTAGTGTTTTTTTTCATATCACCTCCTAAGTGCTCAAGAAGGGCCCATGTAGTAACGAAATCTTTGCACTGGTACAAACTGCTCTCTAAAAAACATTCCAGCTACCTTGGGAAAATCTGAATATGAAGAACTTAATTTCTCAAACTAAAACCCATGCACTTACAATCACAGCATATGGAAAGGATCACTATCTACGTGGGCTAAGCATGGAACACGAAAGTAATAAAATCAGAAACAGTTAGAGGGTCACACCTGAAAAGACACAGATTATTTTAATAAAGTATTTAGGAGCAGTTGTAGCCTTTTACTTTTCCTGGTCTACTTGCAAGAAATATTTATTATTTTTTTTAGGATATACTCTGTGACTAGACAGTGAAAATGTTTCCCTCCACCAAGGAAACACCATTGGCCTGCTTTCAAACCTCCCTGAATGCTCTGGCTTTAACTGCTGTTTGGCTACTGAATGCACATCACTTCATTATAGACTGCTCTGAGGAAGAAAAGAGAATAGAAATTTATTAACTGCTTAGATTTTTTTTTTTTTTTAGGAGTGGAGACAAGGAAGTTTCTAGAGGACTGCAGAAGCTAAAAAAAAGCTAGAGAACTCTATTCTGCCTTTGAAAGTGGGGGAGAAAGAAAGGACATCCTCTGCTGAAAGCAAAAAACATTCCCAGCTTCCAGGTGTTCTAATACCAACTTGAATATACTTTTCTACTAATGTAATCTGGCCTTTCTTCCCACCTCAGTCACCAGCTTTCTCTGGAAAACACACAGGCATTAATGTAGTTTGTTATGACTTTTCGCTAGAACTTAAGTGCATACAAGCCACCTCAGCTGTATAAAGGATTCTGAGACAGGTTCACCAAGATTTATTAGCAGGCTGCACAGCTGATGGCATACAATGACTCTAATGATGGAAGTCACTTGGAAGGAGAAGTGAAAACAAAAGGAGACAGAAAGACGCAACATGCGTCCCAGCGCGGTCTCCGGTGCTGCAGATGATTTCCCCCCGTAAGAACTGCCCATAGTACATATACACTTTTAATCAGGATCCTTGTAGACTCCTCACTGGATACATGCAGGCTGGTTGGCTGTTAAGCACTACGAAGGCATGTCGTGGCATCCCCTAATGAATCCAAAACCTACAACCCAGAGGACAGCAAAGGGAAGGAGAGAACTGGCTCCTGCCAGTTGCTACCCAGAAGAACCCACTGAACACTACTGGGATTCACAGCTGCAAGGTCGTAAGGACAACAGCATGAGAACAAGGGGAAAACACCACCCCAAACGCTCTGCAACACTGCCAGGGCAGCTTGGGTGAAAGGGGACAAAGCTGCAGAAAGGCAGGCATCGAAGTTGCAAATTAAGGGCACTTAGCAATACAAAAGGCTACAGTACCCACAGCACTGTAATAGCTACACCTGTACCACCTTCAGTTTGTGTCAAAACCTCAGCAGTATTCACCGCTTAAAAACCAGTGTATAATGGAAAGACTTTATTTAATCTTCTCTTATGAGAAGCATGCAGATCACACACACAAAAAAAATCTATATAACAATTAACTACATAATTCAGAAAATGCCACCTAGCAGAAGTTTTCAGTTATACAGTATTATTTCTCATATATCAAAAGACAAGCTTCCCAATATTCTAACCACAATTTTTGAACAACAGATCCAAAGTCAACTCTGATCCTTAGTGGAAAAAATACAGACGTTCTGCCTTCCTCCCAAGTATACTTTAGCCTCTACCAGAAAAATAATACATTTGAGTTTTGAAAAGTGACTGTAGAGGATTAAAAAAAAGAAAGGAATGGGTACTGAAGAAATAGAGAAGTCCAGAAAACAAACTTTGATTCCTACCAATTAAAAATGTCCAGGAAGACATAGAAGGAGAAACGTAGAAAGAATGGGAACAAAACAATATTGGATTTAAAAAGCAAACCACCTCACTCTGTTATCTTAATGTATATATTACTGCCCAAGTAACTCTAATGGGATAACTGGTTGCCAAAGGCCCGGCTGGCCTGCCCCAAACCTTGTAACGACAAGCGAGATCTGCACGCCTAAAACCCGTTTATGAAGTACGTGTTTACTGCACGTGAAGAAAGAAATACAGAAACTTCTAAGTAGCGACAACAGCAACCTTGTCCACGGGTGACAATGCGAGCGTAAAGACAGTTATTTCACAAGGTATTTATCACACTTCAGTCCTGCTTTCGGTTAAACCACGACAACAGGCAAAATCGACTATATGTCCACACTACCTAGCAAAATACAGGCTTTAAAAAAACGACATTTGCTCAGACAGTCGGATTAGCGTTGTTTAGACATAAACCAGAATTCACGCGTAGCTCTTGTAGGACCCAGCGTGACTGAAGAGAGGAGGGAACGTGTGGAACTGTGGTGTTTCCCCCCCCCCACGCCCCCACAGAGCAGCCCCCGCTTCCCTCGGCCTTGTTTCCGAGCTCATCACCAGCCCATTACTACCGCGCCACAGCAACCACTGCTAAATCCCACCGACGGAGCCGAGTCCAGCAAACAGCAAAACCCTTTATCCCAGGCCGGAACGAGGGCAACGGCGGGCAAACCAGTGCAGAGGCTTTACAAAACACAGGGACGCGGACGTACGGACGCCAACGCGGGGCAGACACCAGCCGCCCCCGGTCCCCTGCGGGGCCACGGCACACCCGCTCCCCCCCACCTCCCCCTCCCCGAGGAGGCGTCCCCGGTACCACACGCTCCCCCGTCACCTCGCCACGCCACTCGGAAAACACCGGAGGCGCAGGCCCGGCCGATCGCCGCCGCCGCCATGACGGGTCCCTTTCCCCGCTCCCGGCCACCGTACTTAGCTGCCCCGCGCACTGCCTGACGAGAAAGCGAAAGCAGCGGGGCGGGCGGCTCGGCGAGAAACTGGAGCGGAGCGCCGGAAAAAAAA